>CM040429.1:31909063-33109063 GCA_022702705.1 Papilionanthe hookeriana x Papilionanthe teres | reverse complement strand
TTTAAATTTTGAATTAATCATATTGATTTATGTTAATTTTAGTTATTAATTTAATTTTAATTGATTTAATTTTCACATTTCAATTAGAGGCTATTTTGAGATCATTTAATGTTTTGAATTTTGTTTTAGATTTGTTATTAAAATGATTCTAGATTAGTTTCAAATATTTTAAGTTTCTATTAATTTGATTATTAAATGATTTAATGTTTTAAATTTTAATTAATTACTAAATTATTTTAAAGTTTTAAATTTTAACTGATTATTTAAATTGTTTAATGTTTTAAATTTTAATTAATTATGGATTATTTATTATTTAATTAATAATTTCGATTATAATTATTAAGAATTGAATGTTGTTGTATTATTTCAATCAGGGATTTTATGGATGGTCTTACTGGCCATTTACAAGAGGATGTACCTTGGTGTATGCTTTTTGCTGATGATATCCTCCTGGTGGATAAGACAAGAGAAAAAGTCCAGCAAAAACTTGAATTATGGAGGTCTACATTGGAGTCTAAAGGTCTTCGTTTGAGTAGAACTAAAACTGAATACATGGAATGTAATTTTAATAATAGTAGGTCCAGTGACGAAGTGTAACTTTGGGTGATCAAATTATTAAAAGGTGTGAACGATTTAGATATCTCGGATCCATTGTTCAAAGCGATGGTGATATAGATGGGGATGTTAATAGTAGAATTCGGGTTGGTTGGTTGAAGTGGAGGAATGTGTCCGACTTATTGTGTGATAGGAAAGTACCGCTTAGATCGAAAGGAAAATTTTATAAGATGGTGGTGAGACCTTCAATGCTCTATGGTGCTGAATGTTGGCCTTTAAAAGAGAAGCATAATGTTAAGTTAAGTGTTACCGAGATGAGAATGATTAGATGGATGAGTGGCTTTACACTTAGAGACAAAAAGCGAAATGAATATATCCGTAATAGGGTTGGAGTTGCACCAGTGACGGATAAAATTAGAGAGAGTCGCCTTAGATGGTTTGGTCACATTAAACGTCGACCACCTGATGATCCGATTAGGAGAGTAGATGTTTTAAATACAACTTATGCTAAGAAAGGCGAGAGGCGGACCTAGGAAAACTTGGGCTTATTGCATAAAAAATGATCTTAATCTATTAGAATTAAACGAAAATTTGACACTAAATAGGACGCAATGGAGAAAAAGGATTCTTGTAGCCGACCCCACTTAGTGGGATTAAGGCTTTGTTGTTGTTGTTGTTGTTTAAGTTATATCCCTAATTTTAACAATCCAAAATTTTAATTAATCTTCCAAAATTTAAATAATTTAATTAATTAATGTTCCATCTTGGTATTTTTTAAGGTGATTAATGGGTTTCTACCATTTTATTCCCTAAGTTTCAATCATCCGAGGGAAGATTAAAATCAAATATTTTACCCTCCCCCTTTATTAGGCCTAAAATATTAATTAAGGTTAAAATTCTTAATTACCTTTATGCCCTCTTAAGCTTATTCACTTCATAATTCACTAAATTGAGCTCAAATGAATTTGAAATTTTTATGTCACTTCTCTCACATGTAAATTAAGACATTAGAGGAGAAAATGTGATTTTTCTGTTTTTAATTAATTTTTTATAATTATTGTTATGGAAAATATGGGTTTTCAATGAAAATTCAATAACATGACCAAGCTAAGTTTTCTATCCTTAGGAAAATTATGGGATGTTCCTACCTACCAGAGGACCACTTAGACCAATTTTGGTGATTTTTTAAATTATATTTTATTTATTATAATTATTTCAAGTTTTAAGGTATTAATTAATTTTAAAATAAAATCAAAGTTGAAAAATGGATTTTATATTTTTATAAAATCTCTTTGACCTCAAGGAGTCTAGAGAAATAAATTTTATATTTTTATTATTTTTCTTTGATTTATTAGAATTATTTTAGTGAGAAAGTTTGAAAATTCATCTTTTAATATTAAAAATTACATTAAGCCTTTAAAATTCAATATTTTAACCTAGAGACTTGGGAAAAATATTTGGTTTGTTCCTAAATGATTAGGGATCAAAATATGACATTTTTGTGACTTTTAATATTTTGTGATTTTTATTATTTTTTTAATTATTAAAATATTAAAAATAGGTAAAAAATGAATTTTTTTAGAAAAATCCAATTTTAATTTTATTAGACTCCTCTGGTAATAGAGAAGTCCCAAAACCAATTTGGTGAATTTTTGAAGTGTATTTTGGGTTTTATGAATTTTTAAAATTTGAAAATAGTAATGTGATTTAATTAATCCATTTAATGGGTTAAACCATTTCCAATTGATTCCAAATTTTTATATGGGACTCCTCTAACCCTAAAGGCCAGTGGAGAATTATTTCCAAGTGGTTTTGATGTGTTGTTAATCCTAATTAATTAAAATTCAATTTTAGGTGTTTGGGCCAATTAGAAGTATTTTAAGGGAATTAAGCCAAACCATAATTTTCCTAGGGTCCTCTGGTCCTAAGATACTTCCCCTAATTTTTCTATAATTTTCTAAGCAACATGCTAATTACTGGAATTAAAATGGCAAAACAAACATATAAATTTAGAAAATCAATAAATTGCCACAGAGATGGCCTCTGTCCTTGGAAAATTCAGGAAATGTTTCCAATAACAGAGGCTACAAAAGCCCTATGGTCTCATGCCATGGTGAATTGTATGTATGAGTGGAGAATTAAGATACTCAAAATAGTATTAAATTAATTAAAAATAAAATCCTCAACAAAATAGATCAATTCTTTTTCCACATTATTCTCCTCTGTTCACTG
This sequence comes from Papilionanthe hookeriana x Papilionanthe teres, assembly GCA_022702705.1. Classification (NCBI taxonomy): domain Eukaryota; kingdom Viridiplantae; phylum Streptophyta; class Magnoliopsida; order Asparagales; family Orchidaceae; genus Papilionanthe; species Papilionanthe hookeriana x Papilionanthe teres. The sequence goes on along the minus strand of CM040429.1, from coordinate 33,106,276 downwards.
AGCAAGAGGGTATTTTTTTTTATTTTTATGATTTTTCTATGCAAAGATATGAATTTTGAAAGTTTCTGGTATTTAAATAAATAAGAAAATCCAGATTTTCCTACTTATCCACGTGGCGCCAACTCAACCTACGGCGGGTCGAAGCTCAACGCGTCGCTCCCTGATTCGGCACTGCAATCTGACTCGGCGGCCACGCGGCCCGCGGTTCATGTCCCGTTGATCCGTCAGGCGCGATCCTAGCCGTTCACCCGATACACAAATCATCTGACGGTCCCTGGTCATCGTCTACGACTGGTGCATCTCGTGGGTCGTCCAACTTCTAACCTTAGGATCTCGCTCGATACTCAACCAAATTACATGTTCTTGTGCTTGATGGATTCGTCTCGACAAGACGAACACATCCATATGGCTTTAATGCATTGAAATCAAGCCAAACAAAATGGAGAATTGCTGGAAGCTCGAGAGGGAGGAGAGGTCAATACCTTGGCTCTGAGAAGTGAAGCTTCAATCAGAGAGTTGTGGCACCTTCGATTGAGCCCAAGGAGGCTCCAGATGAAGTCTCTGGCTCTAGGGAATTGCCTAGGTATGACTTTGACCAGGGCCGATTTCAAACTTTGATGGCTGGCGAGATTGGGTGGTCTGGAGAGGGGGCTTTCACTGGGGAACTCCTTCTCTACCTCTGGTGAAGGTGTGAGAGGAGTTAATTTGACTTCCGTGGAGATTTGAGGATTGTCCTGTTTTGGCCTGAGAATTGTGCTCCAAAATTGAGCTCAATTAGTGGGAATTAGAGCAGGAGGACAGTAGGGCTCTTCTTCTCTAGGCTGGGAGAAGGTCTGGGAGCAATTTGGGGGAGTTTATTGGAAGAAATTTCAGCACCTTTGGCGAGGCCGAAAGGTGGGGATTTTATAGCCATGGACGGAGAGGGGAGCTCATGGCCAGGCAATGAGTGGTTTAGGCTGCTTAGGGTGAGGGCTGAACAGGCCAGGTGGCTGGAGAGGGGATTGGCCACTGCCAAGGCCAAATTTTGGGCTTTCAAGGATAAAGGGGTGCTCGGGCGTGGCAGTTCTGGCTGCTGGAGTGGCTGACAAGGACAGTCAGGCGGCTGGGTAGGCTGAGGAAGAGTGGAGGAGAGGTTTAGCTCAATTAATTTGGGCAGCGAGCTTGCTTAAGGAAAGTTGGAGGATGGGACTTAGCCTTAGCCATGTGGCTGAGTCCATTGGTCCAAAGTGGTGGACCATTGGTCCATGGCTCATGGGGCATGGGTTAGGTCAGGTTAAACCCACCCTAGGAGGTCTAGGGGTGGCAGCCAAAGGGTTGGTTTGATCAATTTTGGTTTGGTTTGGTTCAATTTGGTTCATGTATACACATGGGTTCACATGGGTTTGAGTAGGGCTTGTTTGAGTTTGGGTTAGAATTGGATCAAATTGATTGATGAACATTATGTAGATGATTGTAAGGAAGATTTTTCATGAAGACATGAAGTGGATTTGAGTTCACTTGGGGTTTCAATTTGGAGGATTTTGGGGTCTTGGTCAATTTTGGTCACCATGGGTTAGGTTGAGTTTAGGTTTGGCTAGAGTTTCATTCAAGGCCAATTGATGGTCCAAAATGTTTCAAATGATTGTTAGGAAGGGTTTAGGATAGAAATTGGGTGGAAATTTTGGGCTTACGGGATTCAATTTGGAGATTTAGGGGTAGGTGACAACTTTAGAGCAAATTTGGGGGTTTTGATTTCAAATGAATTTTGAGTTGGGTTAGTGTTTAAATTGAGAGCCAATTGATGTTTTTTTTGGTGTATGGATGTATTAGGAAGAATTTGGAATTGAAATTGGGGAAAATTGAGTTGAATTGGGTTGGATTTGGGTAGGTTTGGGTCATAGGTTAAGATTATGGTTGTTTCAAGGTAAAATTGAATCAAGTGTGAGTCAAATTGGGCTTGTTTTAGTTTAAATTGGTATTATAAATGCTGAATTGAATTTTAGAATTGAGTTTGAGCAAAATTGGGGTCAATTGAGTTGACTTGGTTCGACATTGGGTCCACATGGGTTAAAGATGGGTCAAATTGGGGATTTTGATAAAAATGGGTTAAATTGACAAAATTGGCTTATAGTGTTGTTGAACAAAATGAAATTGGGAATATTTAGGATTTTCTGGAATTTTCTGGAAATATTTAGAATTTTTGGAATTTTGGGCCAAAAGGGGTATTTAGGGTATTTGGAGGTTATTTGGAGGGTATTGGGGTATTTTGATGGATTTAAAAGGTAGGGATTGTTTTGAAATGATTCTTAGGATTTTTAGAAATTTTGGGTAATTTTTGGGAATTTTTGGATGATTTTGGTGGTTGTAGGGGCCATCTAGGTAGTTTTGGGTAAGCTTAGGGGACCCAATGTCAAAACCAGAAATTTTGGCAATTGAATGGGGTTTCAAATAAGGAAGAATGAGACCATTTTAGTAGAGTCAAGATTGAGTAAAAGTTGATTTGGAATGGAATTAGGGTTTGGAAGCATGTGCCATGGACTTAGCTAAGTCCAACCACTTTGGGACCAAGTCTAGCTAAATTTTAATCACTTTATGATCCTTCACATATTGACCTTAGCCATCTTAATAAAAGATTAGTGGCTTGGGTCCAACCATGTGAGTTTCATAAGGGTAGAAAGGCAAGGGTTCACGGTTTAGGTTAAGTGGCTTAGGGGTGTGTGTGTGTGCGAGAGAAGCTGAAGTCACCCAAGGTCACCCAGGGTTGCCCTAAGGCTTAGACATCTTATAAGAATTCACTATTGGTTGCCCATATGGTGGTTTTAACCTTCCAAGGTGATTTAGAGGTTTACAACCATCCAAGTGAGGTCCCAAGAGGAGTCAAGAAGTGGCTGAATTTCTACAGGGTGGGTCCCAATTCTAGTCCTCTAGGATAATCAAGGAAAAGTCCTATGGTTAGATCCTAAGCACTAAGAGGAAATAAAAGACCTCACTAAAACGAGGTCAACAAATGGAGCCCCAATAGGTGTGGTGTGCTAACCAAGTACACCGCGCGTATTGGAGTTGACCGAAGAGATCAACAAAACCAACACAGACGTCTAGGTGACACACTTGGAACGAAGCGTAAAAAATTTCCACTGGGGAGTATCAGGTAAATCTTCAGAACTGAAGATTCCAGAACTCTCACTGGGGAAAAGGAGGTGGACTCCAAATCACAAGATCTGGAGGGATTCAATTTTAAATTTGTTTTCAAGTTTTAAGTTTGAGTTCTGAGTTGATTTGAGTTTTAATTTTAGTTAAAATTTGACTTAAGATTGATTTTAAGGGTTTAAGATGAGAGTTGGAACCTAGGTTCCAACCTCAGGAGAGAGTAGGAAGTTAGGTACCGACCTCGAAAGAGAGCGAACCGGAAGTTAGGTACCGGCCCCGAAAGAGTGAGAACTGAAAGTTAGGTACCAGTCTCGGAAGAGAGTCGGAAGTTAGGTACCGACCTCGAAAGAGAGGGAATTGGAAGTTAGGTACCAGCCCCGAAAGGGTGAGAACTGGAAGTTAGGTACCAGTCTCAGAAGAGAGTCAGAAGTTAGATACCGACCTCGAAAGAGAGGGAACTAGAAGTTAGGTACCAGCCTTAAAAGGGTGAGAACTGGAGTTAGGTACCAGTCTCGGAAGAGAGTCGGAAGTTAGGTACCGACCTCGAAAGAGAGGGAACTGGAGGTTAGATACCAGCCCCGGAAAAGTGAGAACTGGAAGTTAAGTACCAGTCTCAGAAGAGAGTAGGAGGTTAGGTACCGACCTTGAAAGGGAGGGAACTGGAAGTTAGGTACCAACCCCGAAAGGGTGAGAACTGGAAGTTAGGTACCAGTCTAGGAAGAGAGTTGGAAGTTAGGTACTGACCTCGAAAGAGAGGGAACTGGAAGTTAGGTACTAGCCCTGAAAAGGTGAGAACTAGAAGTTAGGTACCAGTCTCGGAAGAGAGTCGGAAGTTAGGTACCGACCTCGAAAGAGAGGGAGCCGGAAGTTAGGTACCGGCCCGAAAGGGTGAGAACTGGAAGTTAGGTACCAGTCTCGGAAGAGAGTCAGAAGTTAGGTACTGAACTCAAAAGAGAGGGAACTAGAAGATACGTACCAGCCCCGAAAGGGTGAGAACTGGAAGTTAGGTACCAGTCTCGGAAGAGAGTCAGAAGTTAGGTACCGAACTCGAAAGAGAGGGAACTGAAAGTTAGGTATCAGCCCCGAAAGGGTGAGAACTGGAAGTTAGATACCAGTCTCGAAAGGTTGACGATTGATTCGTGAAGATTTCAATGCTTAAAATAGTACTAGGAGATTAGCATGGGGCATGAAAGTGTTTCACGTCCCGAAAGATTTCATCGAAGGTTGAAAGTTTGGCAAAGGAAGTGAATCCATGCCATCAGAACCAAGTCGATAATCTCGTGGTTCGTGTCAGTAGATTCAGCGATTTTCTCAAAAGAGGAGAGAAATCGCAGAGAGCCGAAAAGATCTCGAGAATAGCCGGAGGCTGGAGATTTCAGATTCGGAGTTTCGTTTTCATTATTTGTTGCTCTTAGTAATTTAATTTTATTTTGATTTTCGAGTTTCGTTTCAATTGAAATTTTATTTTGATTTAGATTTTCATTGATTTATTTGGTTTACAATTTGAGTTTTTAGGTTGATTTGCTTTAAGTTTTGGTTTCGTGTTTTACTCAAACCTTGAATTTGAATTTTTTTTATTTTGTTGTTATTATTTCATTCAAATCGTTCTTCGTTCAACTTTTCTCTAAATCGAGTCAAACTCAGATTTAGTGACATTTGCAGTTAATTGCACCAAACTGAAGGCAAAGTACGACAGTCATTTCCATTAAAAATGTCAAAGGTACATTAGGTGATTCCATCAAAACATTTCTGATGCCATCTTTCCGAAAGTAGACTTTTACAAAATCCATGTATGTCTGAACACAGACTGCACTGATATCCTCATGTATTCTGACAAAACAGTCTGTTCGATTCATCCATGTCTGAAAAGTAAACTGCATACATAGTAACATCACCTTCTAAGCCACTTTCCGGAGGAGAATCCCATGTAAGTGTGCTTTAGAGGTGTGCTACTACTATGTAGCTTACAGCTCATAGGGCTGCAGGTTTTCTAATTCTAGATCTGGCTGGAAGTAGACCAGAATCTTGCTCTCATCCATCCTCCTGAAAGTGATGGAGATCCACTTGTAGGGAACTCCCGGTATGCAGTGCTTCGCCACATCTGCACCATTTCCTTGTAGTACGAGAATAGAGCCTACCGGTAGAGGTATCTCTACTGGCCCTCGGAATTCTCCGGGGCCGACTATCCGGAGTTCTGTCCCGAACATGATGTTGCATTGGTTGATGAAGGAAACAGTGCAAAAGGGCCTCACAAAATCGTGATGATCTATGTGAGGTGGAATGCAGTCTCCTTCCGCATAGATGTTGATTATACAGCTGTTTGGAATGCAGTTAGCAGGTAAGACTCGCCAAGCCACCATCCTCTTTATCATCTTCTTAATCAAAACTGGCATTGGATCCACTTCATCGTAACGGAGTATCCTTGGCGGATTTTCTTTCTTGTCATCAACGAAGTTGTAACAGCATCCTAATTGGATTGTAATCCTTCCCTTGCCTCTTTTCCATTTCTTAGGCTCGGAGTAAGTCCTGCTGCGTAGTCGTCCTGCACGACCCTGCTTCTTCAGCTCGAAGGCTTAGTCCACGATCTCACTTTGCTCGTAGTGAGAGAAGACATCTGTATACAAATCTAATCCTTCCAGGATATTGACATATCTGCCTCGGTTCCTCTGAAAGTATTCAAAATTCTGCTTTAGCACCCTCTGGATCATTCCCAACTCGTTCTATGAAATTATCTGCAACTGTCGCGGTCTAGTGACGTACTGTGGGATGTATGGATCCACACCTTCACGCTCTCCTGGAATCATCACTGTCTTAGGTACGAGCTCTATAGTAACCTCCTCTGGAACAACCTCTGCTATGGTGCTCCTGAGGACCGGCCTTTTCGGGACAACTTCTGTGGTCGCTGGGATTTCCTCTTTATTATGCTCTCATGTCAATTTCTTCAGCATCTTGGCGATACGGCGATTCTTGTTTCTTCTTTGAGTTGGGTTCAAAGTGGATCTTCTCTCCCCCAAGATTTCAGTAGGGGCAACACTGACGAGCTTTCCTCCTGCGGCCGTTATCACTAATTTCATTTTGTTTTCTTAAATTGCGCTGACCTTCCTTTTCTGATTTGCAGTGTGTTGAATCTTCTCGCTGAGTATCATTACTGTCTTTCCATGGACCTGCCCAAGGTCTACGGTAGTACAAGCAGTTTCTTCATATTCCAGCTCCTGCTGTGCAAAGTCTGAGCCAACCTTGATCATAGCACCAGCTTTCAGATCTTCTTTGTTAAGTGCAAGACTTACGCCATCCTTGAAGTTCAGGAACAACCACCCGTTCAACATTTCCCTGAAAAGAGAACAAGGAAAGGATCAGGGGCTGTACTCAGAATGAGAATAATAAGAAAATTTATTTATTAATAGAAGATTCTTATTCATTTTTTTCAAATTTTAATAAGAGTAGGAAAAGATAAGAAAAGATCAAGAATGAGCTCAACTCGAAAGGAAGGATCAAAATTTTATTATTATGATGATTTCACATGTTTTCTCTTAACACATTTGTATTTGTTCACCATTATATTTTTTTTTCATTCATCATTTTTTTATTATATATTTTTATTTTATTTTATTTTATTTTGGGTTCGGACCTAGTTACAAGTGATTACTTTACTCGTGCGTCTAGGAATGAGATTTCATTCTTCAAAACATCAGGTTGCGTAATACTTCTTCAAATATCATCCATTAATTGGAAGCATAGATCGTTCTCCCTGGCAATTCACAAGCTGGTAAGAACCTCCTGAGTAGACTGTCTCAACAACGAACGGTCCCTCCCAGGTCGGTTCAAATTTACCTTCTATCTTGCGGTGTGCAAGAGTAGGTCTCTTGAGAACTAGAACCAAGTCACTGACTTTGAATGTTCTTGGACGGACTAGTTTATCGTGGGTCTGGATCATCTTGGCTTGATACAGTTCCAAATTCTGCTGCGTTGAAAGTCGTTTCCATTCCAAGCTTTCCAGTTCTTCTAGTCGTAATATGGCATTCTCTTCTGTAGTAATTTTCTCTGCAATTGCAATTCTGAGTGATGGGAGTTGAACTTCTAAGGGTAAAATTGCCTCGAACCCGTACACTAGAGCGTAGGGCGTAGACTGAGTAGGAGTCCTGAAAGTCGTCCTGTAGGCCCATAAGGCTTCTAACAACTTCTCGTGCCAATTTCTTTTGTTGTCGTCCAAAGTCTTTTTTAGAATTTGAACGAGAGTTTTATTAAAAGCCTCTGCCAAGCCGTTCGCTCTTGGGTAGTAGATCGTCGAATAGCGCCAGTCGATCCCGTGTCTTCTAACAAAACTGTTGATCTTGTACTTCTGAATGTTGACCCGTTATTGTTGACCTCATTTTTGATGAGGTCTTCTCTTCTTCTCTTTAGTACTTAGGATCTAGCCTTAGGCTTTTCCTTTGACTATCTTAGAGGACTAGAATTGGGACCCACCTTTTAGAAATTCAAACCACTTCTTAACTCCCTGCAAACTCCACAAACTTGACTATAGACCCCTAATCACCTAGAGGGTTGAAATCGAATGTGGAAGTTTAAAGGATGAGTTCCTATAGGACTCTTTGGCCTTAGGGCCGCCTTACAGGTGGCTTGATCCAGTAAAGGGCTGACTTACATATACACTACACCTATGCACTACACTTTCACACACCTCCTAAAACACACCCTTACCCAACTTAACTTACGACTCATGTAGGTGATTCACATGGATGGTCCTTAACCACTAAGCCACGGCTAAGAGGGTTAGGAACAACATGGTGAATGCCTCAAATGAGTCCCTTCATGGCTCATGTGGGCTTGATATGGCTTCATGGCTCAACAAAAATGATTTCATTTCACTTACATCCACCCAATCTTCAATTTTCCAAATTTTCAATTTTTGACCCCGGGACCCAACACCTGCCAACCTACCCAAAGCCCCGAATAGCCCAAATTTCTCAAAAAGTTTCCAAATTACCCAAAATTCTCCAAAATCAATCCCAAACATTCCCACATCACTCAAACTGATCATCCATATCCAAAAATATCAAAAATTCCAAAAATACCCCCAATACCTTCCAAATACCCAAAATACCCCTTTTGACCCAAAAATCCAAAAATTCAGAAAATTCCCAGAAAATTCCAGAAAATCCCAAATATTCCCAATTTCATTTTGTTCAACTACACCATGGGCCAATTTTGTCAATTTACCCCACTTTTGTCAAAACCCCCAATTTGACCCATTTTAACCCAAAGTAAACCCAATGTCAAACCAAACCTACCCAATTGACCCAAATTCTGGTCCAATTCAATTCTAAACTTCAATTCAACATCCCAAACACCAATCTAGACCAAAGCCAAGCTTAATTTGATTGAAATTTGGGTCCAATTTCACTTTTGGCCTTAAAGCCCGATTTGGACCTATGACCCAAACCTAACCCAAACTCACCCAATTCAACTCCAATTAACCCCAAATCTTTTCCAAACCTTCCTTAACATCCCCATGAACAAAACACTAACATGATTTGCTCAAGATTTAGACCCAAACCCCACTCAAATTCAACCCAAAATCAAAAAGCCCAATTTTGACCTAAACCTAAACCTAGCCCAAATGAGCCCAAACCCCAAAATCAAAACCCAACCAAAGCCAAAACCTCTTTGAAACACTCCCAAAAACATTTCCCAACATTAATTTCACATCAACTTCAACTCTAGCCCAACTTTGGCCCATGGTAGCCCATTTTGGCCCACTTTAGCCTCTTTACCAAAAAGCCCATATCCAACCCGATTCAAACCCAAATCACCTCAAATTTGTTTCAAACCACTCATGAAGCATCCCTAAACCAAACTCAACAATTATTTGGCCCAAGCCTTTACCAAAATTTCATCCCAAAAATCCATTTTAAAATTCAAAAGCCCACTTTCCTAAACCATTTAAAAGCCCATCTAAAACCATTTCAATGAGCCCAAAATTGATTCTAAAGCCCATATGACATTTTCATTTGTCATCCATTTGATGAAAATCATTCCCTAAGTTTCAATTCCATCATCAAATAAATCTAAATCAAGCACCATGCCAAATTGCCCAAAAATACCAAAATATTCCTAAAATCCATTTTCATGAAATTGACCAAGCTTTCTCCAAGCCAAAGGTGAGCCATGAAGCCATGCATGAGCCACATGTGAGCCATGAAAGCCTTGGACAATTCACCATACCCAAAATGGCAAGAGGAGGGGACCCTTTAATGATTCTCTTAAGAGTAATTAACCACTCCCATGTCTCCCCTAACTCTTGCTTAAGCTTAATTGTACTTGGATTGTGACTTGACCCCACTAATCAAGTCGATCCAAGTGACTTTCCCTTCGACCCAAATTGGCCTTGGAGGGTGAACCTAACCCAAAACCAAGGGTTGACCCATTTAGACCCAAAACTAGCCCTTTCCCATTCCACTTTGATTCGAACCCTTTACACATGGCCGATGCTTCATTGATCGCACAAGCCTCCGACCACGACCCACTCGACCTTGAGGGTGACCCATGCCTGGCCGGCCGGCCACCCGATCACCGGAAAACGCCATGCCCGAGACCTCGGGAGTGAGCCAACATTGAAATTCTCCCTTGCTTGAGCTGCCCCATGCACTAGTGGTCACCATGGTCGTTCTTCTCCTCACCGGCAGCAGTCGATCCCAAGCCCTAACTCCCCACGGGAGGCCCTCCGACCATGCCTATTTAAACACCACCCCCTCACGGCCATGAGAGGAGAGTTGCAAAAACCTTGCCAAAACTGCGCCAAAATTGTTCCGGACCCCTCCTCATACACGAGCACTTGATCCCAGGTGAGATCCCCCTGCCATTTCTTCTCTGCGAGCTCGATTTCGAGTTGAAATCCAAGCCCAAAACCAGGACACTCCTCCACGGTGAGCCAATCCCCAAATTGATTGTCTCTACACCTTCACCGGACCGAGGGAAGGTGTCCACCAATAAAAGCCCCATCTCCGGGCCACCCGGTTGCTCCGGACTCCAAGCTTTGTGATCGAGTCGTGGTCGAAGTCCAACCTGGACGATTCACTGGACCGGGAGACTTCATCCGGAGCTTGCTAGGATCCGGTCGAAGGTGCAACAACTCTCGGATCGAAGCTTCACTTCTGCGAGCAAAGGTATGAACTCATTCTTCTTCCCGAGCTTACGGAGATTCTCCATTTCATTTGAGTAAATTTCGATGCATGTTTACCGTATGGATGTGTTCGTCTCTTCAAGACGAATCCATAGAGCATAAGAACACGAAAATCCATTGAGAATCGAGTGAGAAATTAGGGTTAGAGGGTTGACGGTCACGGGTGCACACCAGTCGTAGACGATGACCAGGAGCCGTTGGATCGCGCGCGTGTATCGAGCGGACGGATCGGATGCGCCGGACCGGAGAACGTTACGTGAGCTGCGGGTCCCGGGACGGCCGGCTCGGATGGCGGCGCCCAATCGCGGCGCGACACGTACCGCTTCGGAGAGGCTAAGGATGCGGCGGCGCCGCGTGGATAAGTAGAAAATTAGGGGTATTTTCTATTTATTTAATTCACTAAACTTGGAAAATTCATAACTTTGTGTAGAAAAATCGGAAAAATAAAAGAAAAATATCCTCTTGCTCGAGTGAACGGAGGAGAATAATGTGGAAAAGAAATCATTTAATTTCATCAAGTATTTTATTTTTAATAATTTATTTACTCTCTGCATACATTTAATTCTCCATGCATTCATACAATTCACCATTGCATGAAACTATAGGGCTTTTGAAGCCTCTGAATTTGGGAACATTCCCTGAATTTTCCAAAGTCGAGAGCCATCCTATGAAAAGTTATTGATTTTTCAAATGCATGTTGCTATTTTGAGTATTTTAATTCCAAAAATTAGCATGTTGTGAAATAAATTCTAGGAAAATTTGGTGATGTTCCTTATGACCAAAGAACCCTAGGAAAAATAGGATTTGAGTTAATTCACTTAGATTAACCCTAATTGGCTTAAATCCCCAAAATAGATCTCTAATTAATTAGAGTTAACCATAGATCAAATTGACTTGAAATCAATTCTCCACTGACCTTTAGGGTCAGAGGAACCCATCATAAAAATTTGAGGTCAATTGGACTTGGTTAGCCCCACTAATTGGGTTGATTAAGCCACTTAGTCATTTTAAACTTTAAAAATTCATAACTTTCAAAATATCTTTCAAAGATTCACCAAATTGGTTTTGGAGTCTCTCTGATATCGGGGAGTTTAAGAAAATTAAAATTTCAATTTTCTAAAAAGTTGATTTTTAATATTATTTTAATATTTTTAATAATTAAAAAATAATAAAAATCACAAAAATAATAAAATTCACTAAAATGTTATATTTTGAATTTTAATCACTTGGGAACAAGTCCCATATTTTTCCTAGGTCTATTTAGTGAGATATTAATTTTTAAAGCTCTAGGGTAATTTTAAAATTAAAAAAATATATTTTCTAGCATTTTCACCAAAATAATTATAATAAATCAAAGAAAAATCAGAAAATTGCAAAGTTTGGTTCTCTGGAATCCTTGATATCAGAGAGAATTTTAAAAATTATAAAATTTATTTTTCAACATTTATTTTATTTTTAAATTAATTAATACTCCAGAATTTAAAATAATTCTAATAAATAAAATATAATTCAAAAAATTACAAAATTTGGTCCAAGTGGTCCTCTGGTCATTAGGAATGTCCCCTAATTTTCTTAAGGACAGAAACTTTCCCTTGATCATGTTATTGAATTTTCCTTGGAAATTTCTCTTTTCTACAAAAAATAATTATATAAATAAATTAAATACAGAAAAATCACATTTTCTCCTCTCATGTCTTTATTGACATATGAGTGAAGTCACATAAAAATTTCAAGTTCATTTGAGTTCAATTTAGTGAGTTATGAAATTATTAGGCTTAAAGGGCAAAATGGTAATTAAAATTTTAATCCTTAATTAAGACTTTAGGTTTAATAAAAAAAATTAACAAGTAAAATATTTGATCCTAATCTGATTTGGATGATTGAAATTTAATAATTAAAGGGTAGAAACCCATTAAGCAATTTAAAATGATTAAACTTTAATTAAATAATTAATTGAATTTGGAAGAATAATAAATTTGGAATTATTAAAATAGGGATATTATTAGGAAGAGATTTATTCTTTAATTTAAAAATCCCTAAATTAATCATCTCATTAATACTCAACTCTTAATTAAAATGATAACTCAAATTTAAAATATTAAAAGACTTAATCATTAAATTAAAATTAAATCATTAAACTCTTTCAAAAAATTTCAATTAAATTAAATTAAATTAAATTAAAATTAAATTGAATTAAATTAAATTAAATTAATTAAATAAATTAAATTAAATTAAATAAATTAAATTAAATTAAATTAAATTAAATTAAAATTAAATTAAATTAAATTAAGAAATTAAATCGAATAAATTGAATTGAATTAAATTAAATCAAATCAAACTAAATTAAACTGAATTAAATTAAATTAAAATAAATTAAATTAAATTAAATTGAATTAAATAACCTCACTTAAGACATGAAGAAATAAATCTAAAATAACTTGAACACTATTCCGAACTTAAATCATTAATTTGAACTTAAATTTGAATCACAAATCATTAAATATCATTTTGCCTTTAGGAGCTTTAGTTATCATAACTCCTAAATAGAACATTAAAATGAAATGTTACTTCACTTATAGGACATTCAAATGTCACAGTTCACTGAGCAAGTTAACAAAACTTGAAAACCTCGGACGATCGATTCATTTACACGATTAAATTCATTTGGACTTGAAACAATCCTAGAAATATTGAAAAGATGTTTAAGATTCTTCTTAAGCACTTCCTCGATATGATAGGATATTTACGAGAACAATTGAACTTAATTGTTCTTTGATGAAGAAAATCGTCTTCAAATCGAAAACACAAAGAACCTAGACGTCATAGGAAACGACTAGCTATAGGATTAGGAATTTGGTAGAAAACCATAAACCTTTCCCTTAGCTTTACCTAGGAACTTGCTTAAATATTCTAAGCGTGTTTTAAGTGCGGCTTGGGATGACGGGAAGACCCTCCAGGTACGCTTTTATTTTATTGCGGTTTATTTTATTGCAAATGCACTTTATTTTTCTTGCATGATAAACAACGAGTTGCATGAAAACCGACACCTTTAGGACGAAACCAAAGCTGAAACCCAAAATTAAAATAAAAGACACTACAAGATAAAATTCACCTCCACAACATTTCAAAATATAAGACAACTCAAAATTTAATCACAAACGGAACACAAAACTACAATTACAACTAAATTAAAACGTCTTGTTGGATGATCGGGAATACCTCGGATGATGTAACCTACGTGTTGCTAACGGGATTTCCACGGTCTAAATGAAAGTGTGGAACTCATTCGGTTGAGTTTAGCAAATTCATCCGGACTAAGTGAATCCGATAAAAATAATGGTGTCGGAAGGATGGAACCGTGGGATCTTAACTAGGTGTCGTTATAATCAACTTTAAGATTTGTTTTAATTAAAACACAAAAAACACTTGGAAATTAAGACTTCTCTAAACTGAACACTTCTCTCATCTCTTGATTTATGATTTCTAAAACTAAACCTCTGCGACAACAAGGAGCTCGGAGCATGGTGGGCGACACGGCCATCGTCGTCAAGAAAACTTGAACCTACTTGACAGAAACTTTCTTAGAATTAAATAACAAAGCCATAGGACTTCGAGGTAGTTTGCACTAGTGCAACATAAATCCTCGACTCTTCGTTAGGCATTTGCATTGCAAATTAAGCCCTAACTAGGTCTTAGGATTCCGAGGTAGTCGTCCGGTACGACATAAACCCTCATATCTTCTAGGCCATTTGTATGATTCTATCATATAAATATAAGCCCTAATTAACTAAATTGGCAAGATTAAAACATTAAATAAACATTAGGACTTTCCTAAATCCAAGCCAAACAATAGGATAATCGGGAGATTACCGAAGTCCGCTTCGAATCCGTGATCTCTCCTACTTTTCTTCCTTTGAATTCCCAAAATAAAAATGTTCCAAATTTGATCCATTCCCTATTGAAATTCCAAAATTCAACCCCTTGAAAACTTAAACTTTGAAATTCTTGAGAGCGAATTATTGATTATTATCGAGAGTTTTCTTAGGTGATTCCCATCACTTAAGATGTAATTAACTATAGGGGCTTGCCCTTATAGGGAACTTTAAGAACCCGAGTAATATAAACCCTGTTTAATAGTTTCATATTAAGCGGGGAATTTGTCGGCTTATAAAATTGGTTCGCAGACCAAACGGATGTCACAAACCTTTCTAGTTTATTTAATCGAGCCCCATTATCGAGCGGTGTGTCTATTCTTCGGGATAGATACACGGTTTGTGGTGCGGCGCTCGTTTATATAAACTATTCGGGATGTGAGATCAGTTTGATTTCATATCTTAAAATTTTCAAATTTAAAATTATTTTCAAAATCAAATACTACTTTTCAAATTATTTATTTAAATTAAATTAAAATTCGCCGACAATTTTTGTAGGCGACTCTCTTTTCAAAATAAAACACTCAAACCTAAAAATATGCCGACAGTTATCTGAAATGATTCTACGCGGTACCCCGAAACGGTAGACTACCTGATTCTTGAAGAACTGCAAGACACGGTGTGCTTTCACTTCTCTGAGTGGTACTGCTTTTGCCCCACTTGGAAAAGTAATCTGTAGCTGCAAGAATGAAGCAATGTCCTCTTGAAGAAGGCGGTTCTATCGGACCCACTATATCTGTGCCCCAACACTCAAATGGCCATGACGCGATCGTCGGATGTAACACATTTGGAGGTTGATGTAGAACCACTCCATGCAGTTGACACTGGTGACAACTCTTGGCGACCTTCATGCAATCGGTCATCATTGAGAGCCAGTAGTACCCTAGTCTTTTAATTTTTATTTTCATCTTCAGACCTGACTGATTAGCACCACAGAGTCCTGAGTGCAGTTCTTTGATAATTTCACGAGCTTCGGACCCGCTTAGGTACCTTAACCACATCTGATCAAAAGAACTTCTGTATAATGTATTGTTTATTAATGCGTAAGACAGTTCTTTTCTTGATCTGATGGGCTATCGACTTATCGTCTGGTAGATTTTCTGTTTGCAGGTAATCTATTAATGGCTGCCGCCAATCTTCTGTATTTTTCATTCTTCTTGCTAATCGTTTCTTGCTCTTTTTCTGATTTGTGCATTTCATCCATGTCAATTTGTGAGAGGATCTGTCGTCCCTGAACAAACATTTCAACTGGCTCATCCTGTAAGCAGACAAACTCTTTCGCAAGGCGGGCTAGCACAACTGCAAGAGCATTTTCTCTTATAGGAATCTTGTAGATCGTTACATTCAGAATCTGCTTCAGCAATTTCATTTCATATTGAAAGTATTGCTCGAGTCTTGGCTTCAGAATTCTGTACTGTCCTGCGACTTGCTGAATGATCAACTGTGAATCTCCGTAAATATTGACATCTGTTATACCCATTTAAATGGTTAATTCCAATCCGGTTATGAGGGCTTCATATTCTGCTTCGTTGTTCGTACACGGTTCTGTTAAATGGTAAGAATACCTTAACATCCCCCACTCTGGTGTTATAAAGATTTGTCCAATTCCTGCCTTACCGGGCACTATCATTTGCGATTCTTTATCTTTTTATGCTGACGATGCTCCGTCGAAGTACAGTTCCCAACGTTGATCATTGGGGTCTTCTAGGCTCATTATCTGCTCGTATGGCAAGTCGTCGTTGAGAGGCGATTCTGCCGGCAAAGGGTGTGTTGCGCGAAAGTCTGCTATGACTTGTCCCTTTACGGCATGAAGAGGAACGAAAGTTATGTCGAATTGCAATAGTATCATCGACCACCTGACAAGTCTGCTGGAAAGCGTTGGTTGGGTCATCAAATATTGCAACAGATTAAACTTTGAAATAAGGTTGACCTTATGAGAGAGCATGTAATGCCTGAGCTTTTGAGCGGCAAATTTCAGGGCCAAAAAATGCTTCTCAATCAGGGGATACTTTACCTCCATCAGAATTAGACGAA
Organism: Papilionanthe hookeriana x Papilionanthe teres; assembly: GCA_022702705.1. Classification (NCBI taxonomy): domain Eukaryota; kingdom Viridiplantae; phylum Streptophyta; class Magnoliopsida; order Asparagales; family Orchidaceae; genus Papilionanthe; species Papilionanthe hookeriana x Papilionanthe teres. Next base: position 33,090,004 of record CM040429.1, on the reverse strand, counting down.
AACTCAGGTAGTAGAGAGCTTTTTCTTTACCCTCGTCATTGACCTGGGCTAGCAGGGCTCCAAGGGAGTCGTTTAAAGTCGCGGTATAAAGTATCAACGGTCGACCTAAGACAGGGTCTGCTAAGATAGGAGGTGTCATTAAATACTGTTTAATGTCCTCAAAGGCCCGCTAGCATTTCTCTTCCCAAACGAATTTGGCGTCCTTTTTAATTAATGGCGAGAAGGGCTGACAACTACCTGACAAATTTGAAATAAAGCGTCGAAGATATGCCAGCTTCCCTTGAAAGGATCGTAATTGTTTCAAAGTTTTGGGAGGCGGCATTTCTAGGATAGCTTTAATCTTCTCCGGATCGATTTCAATTCCGCGATGTCGGACAACAAATCCTAAGAATTTCCCAGAGGCGACACCGAAGGTGCATTTCAAGGGATTCATCTTAAGGTTAAATTGTCTTAATCGCTCGAAAATAATTCTCAAATCATACAAGTGATCTTTCAGTTTGCTCTTGATGACCACATCATCCACGTAGCATTCAACTTGGTTGTGAATGAGATCATCAAATATCCTCGTCATTGCTCTTTGGTAAGTCGCTCCCACATTCTTCAAGCCGAAAGACATTACTGTGTAGCAGTACACTCCAATTGGTGTTCTGAAGGCTATGAGCTTTTCGTCTTCTGGTGCCATCTTTATCTGATTATATCCTGATGATCAGTCCATGAAAGAGAAGATTTCTTGCGTCGAAGCAATGTCGATCATCAATTCTGGAACTGGTAGCGGAAACTCATCTTTTGGTCATGCCTTGTTTAAGTCTCTGAAATCTACGCAGATTCTGATCTGACCATTCTTCTTTCTGACCGGCACCACGTTGGCTAACCAAGTCGGGTATTGCTCTTCACAGACAAATTTAGCGTCTGTTAGCTTCTTAACTTCAGCTATTACTTGTTGTTCAATCTCTAGATGCATTCTTCTGGAAGCTTTCCTGACTGGAATGGCAGCGGGATCAACTCCTAGCCTGTGAACTGCCACCTCTGGAGCTAATCCTGGCATTTCATCGTAACTCCGAGCAAAACAGTCCTTGAATTCCATTAGTAGCTTGACCATGTTTTCGGAGTCTTCTTTATTGAGCAAGGAGCTAACAAAGGTTGGCCTAGGCTCTTCGCTAGTACCTAAGTTAACTTCCATTAACTCGCCTATTGTAGATTTACTTTCTTCTTCAAATTCTGGCGGAGCATTTCTGATTGGTAGATCTTCGAGATCATCTGAAGTTTCCAAGCAATCTTCATTAGGCTCGTAGGTGACAACCAAGAAAAATCCTGTATCATCAACTGATCCTACTGTGCCGAATCCGAGACCATGTTTTGAGTTTCGCGGTCGACTGGTATTATTCCATAGCTTTTCAAAGCATTGTGATTGTCATTTTGATCATTTCTTAGGCAAAATACCACGCTGAATTAAATTTTGAAAACAGGGAGAATATCATTCAAATGATAATTCCATTAATTCAGAAGAAGTAACATCTTTGAATTGTACATCATTTTCAACTTTAGAAGAAGAAGCACCACGGTAGAATTTGATTGGCTTAACACCACCACCATGCACTTCCTTGACCACCATACACTCGACCTTACTAGGATAGATTGGGGCTAGGGTCATAGTATGTATACAACGGTTAATTTTCTCGTACATTGATTTGTATTCTTCATTCCTTTCATCTTTGAGAGAGATCTTGAATTGGGGTTTTTTTGATTTATTTTCGCTGCTTCTTTCTTGATTCCTTCTTCCTCTTCGGAGCTGTTCTCCCAATCAACTTTGATGACTGGTTTCTTCTGTCCAACTGTTCCACCGTTTCTTGCACGACCTCCTCCCCGGCCTCGACCTCGGGTGCGAGTTCTGGAGAAACCTTCACCATCTTGCTGTAAGGGAGTGGTGAGTAACTATTGAACAAGAACTTCAAGTTCTTTGTTGTCTTGTATTCTTTTTTCTTGATTTGGAATGGCGTTTCTAGAAAAGATTGTTTTCTTTGGAGGTGCGTAGTAAGCTGCATCTTCGTGAATTCTAATTTCATGCACGGAGAATGGTTGCAAATCACCTTTGATACACTGCTCTTGTCCTCCTTCATAATATTTTATACACTGGTGTAGAGACGACGGTACCATCCGGTTCTCATGGATCCACGGCCGACCCAGTAGAGCGTTGAATGATGTCTCAGAATCAATTATGTGGAATTTTGCGGTTGTCTTTGCTAACTCACCGATCTTCATTAACAGTGTTATTGATCCGGGAGCTCTTTCTCCTTTCTAGTTGAAGCTTCTCAGCATCATCTTATCTGCCTCGGGATCACGGGCATCAATCTCTAAATAAGCCAGCATTCGAAGATTCATTATATTAATTGATGCTCCCGGATCAACTAACACCCTGGAGAGTGTGAACTTTCCAATATTGACTGAAATGTACAACGGTCGATTGTGATCAGCTGTTCCCAGTAAGAGATCATTGTCCGTGAAGGTAACACCGCGCTGTTCCCTTAACGAGCAAACCTCGTCTAAGGAATTACCGACCATTTGAGCTAAGCAAATTTCTGGATCAAGTAAAGCCTTGATCAGAGCTTCTCTCATCTCCTTTGACAGGATCAGAGCGTCGTAGATGCTGAGTTTGACTGGTAGCTTCTTAAGTTGGGCTAGCACGTTATATTCTACTTTGTTACCAAGCTGTTTAATTTCTTCCCAAACGGGCAATTCTTCTGCCGGGGTTGGCTCTTCCTGAGCAACCACCTGCTTTCCTTTATCCCTTGGACCCATTCTCGGGGGTAGAACTTTTCCACTTCTCAGGTTGACTTTTGTTATCTCTTCTGAATCTGCTGGTGTCTCCTCTTGAATCGGAATGACTGGCTCTTCTGAAGTTGCTTCAATATCTGATAACTCCAATTCTATCGTGATCGGAGCTCCTCGGAATTCACAAACGGGCTCGTCACCTGTTGAACTTTGATAGTCATCCTTGTGAATGCCTTCTCTTTCATTGTGGTCATTGAGTTTTTGTATGATTTGAGAATCGTTATTCGCATCGAAGTTGAAATCTGGATTAGTTTGGTTTTCGTTAATTATGTAATCGTTAGAAACAGTCAAAATGTAGCCAACACCAAAAATCTTATCATTATAAGATCCCGCCGGGGCGAGCAAATAATCATACAGAGTCAAAGGTTAAGGGACTTCTCCCACGAATCGAAAACAACCATCCTAGGATAAGCAGCCCCTAGTCTACCCTTCGGAGCCTCGGTCTTCTTTTCTTCCACGATCTTCTCCTCCATCTGGGGCGGTTCTTCAATCGCAAGTGATAGTGCCGACTCGACAGGTTTCAAACTCTGAGTTGAAGCACGCACTGAAGCGGTCTGGATGCGATCCAAAATTTTCTTTGAAGACTTCATCCAGACAATACTCCATCCATCGTCAGTCGCGTAAGGGTCTATTAGAACAATATGATCCATTAAAATAACATTGACGGAACTTCCTTTTTGGGGCTCCTTCATGTATTCATTCGGAATCATTATGTTCCCTCTCCGAAGATTGTCCTCGAGCGAATTCTTAAAAGTGAAGCAGTCTTCAATCTTATGTCCAAGCATCCTGTGGTAAGGGCAGTAGTTCAGATGATCTTTCTTGTCGACTTCTTCTAGCCTCCTAGGCTCTAGCAACTGAAAGTCGGGCGTCTTCATCAAACTACAAAACATCTTAGCGACTGCTTCAGTCTTGAAGGGATATTCTTTATTCAAAAGCCCCTTCAGGGCATGTGGTTGATGAGGCGGCGGCTGATTATGTTGCAGTGACTGCTAACTCGGTCGAAGCTGCTGATAGCTCTGCTGAGATTTTTGATAAGTCCGCTGTGGTGGTTGATAACTTGGTCGTGGCCGCTCGCGTTGTATCTGCGCTTGGTCGCTTGCCTTTATCCACTACCGCGACGATTCCTGATTTCTTCTTGAAAGCTTTTGCGGGCTTCTGTTTATCGGTCTTGTCGATGAAACTTAGCTGTTTTGCCTCCTCCTGTAAGCTCTCGGCCTTACTAAGCAACTTCTCGAAAGTCTTAATTGTGAATCCTTTAAGGAGAAGTGATATCGGGCCATGGATACTCTTAAGAAGGATACCGACCGCATGCTGTTCCTGAAGTTGTGGCTCACACTTCATGTTCAAGTTCCTCCATCGAAGTATGTAGTCCACTAAACTTTCGTTCGGTTTCTGTTGCTCCACCACTAAGTCACCGATGGTGATGTGGTGCTGAGCCCCGACAAACCGCTTAACAAAGAGGTTTTCCAATTTTGAAAAGGTCTTAACTGAGCCATTCGGAAGTTCTGCATACTAATCGAAGGCGATCCATGACAAACTGCTGACGAACTGACGGAAGAGTAAAGCATCGCTTCCACCGGCATTGCAGCAACTAGCACGAAAGTGTGCTACATGCTGCCGGAGGTTCCTGATACCGTCGAAAGTCTTAAACAGAGGTGGTACGAAGCCCTTTGGGTATTGGACCGCATCAAACTCTTCAGGGTAAGGTCTACCCGTTTGAATAGATGCTCCGCTCTTAGACTGGGCTAAGGCTTCTCGCACCTGCTCTTCCACCATGTTCTTAATATCCTTTTCGTGAATCATGCTTTGCGTTGAATCCTTCTTTGGTTATTCATCTCCATTAACAGATGTAATCTCTTTCCCTCCATCTGCGATGTGAATGATTTCCGGAGGTGATTCCTTCTTAGGTTGCAGCTGACTCTGAAGAGTGGCTAAAGCGGCAGCCATCTCTTCCATCCTCTTTGTCATCTGAGAGATCGTGTCATCCTTTTCCTGAAGCTGTGCTCTCATTGCTCCCGGCTCATCTCCCTCTGAAGCTGACAGAGCTCTCTGCAAAGCTGATGATGCTCGTGTCTCAACCATGTTAATCTTAGCAAACTCTTCATCCATGGACTCTGATGAATCAACTTCATCTCTTAATTCTTCTCCTCTTTCCCTTGCCAACCGTCGGATGTCTGTCCTTATCTTCTCTATGGCATCCTAAAGTGGTATCTTCCGAACTGTCTCGTGGTTATCTGGCAACGACTGTCGAACCTTCTTTTCAAGAGTTTCCCTTGGAGTTGCAATACTTTCTTCAGATCCGGGCTCTTTAATGAGATTTTTCTTCCCAGAATATTGTGTGGGTATCGGTTCAGCAATAATAGGTCGCCACACCAACCTTCTTGTAGTAGAAGGCATAGGACCAGATGGTCTGTTGGCTGTACGTATGTAGGTGGTGTCCTCTCTAATATGATGACCTGATACAACAACAGGCGGACTCTTCTCATTAGCTCGCACCTTCTTCCTTGGCCTTTCTGTGGCCATGACAGGCTCTACTCGTGGTATGAGGCGGGATTTAATTGACACTCGTCCCATTCTTCTCAGAATTTCTGACACGGGACATCCCTCTTTTCTAGCCAGTTTCTCCACTACCGCTCGCAATCGGGTAAGCGACGTAGTCTTGATTTTCTTCCTCTTGCTATCACTGTAATATGCAGGTCGGGGTAACGCAATGGCGATTTTCCGGGCATCTTCTTCATTAGATGCATCAGAGAGAGGGTGGAATCTACTTCCTTCCAACAGCGGTGAGTACTCGGGCAGTTCTTCTTCTTTCTCTGGAATCTCTTCAAGGAAGGTGGCTTCGGCGGCCACGGCCTTTATGGTCTTAGCAATCTTTCTGTTCTTATTCCTACTTTGTGTCCGGGTTAAGGGTCTAAACATCGAACTGGATCCTATCTCGAAAACAGAAGGTATTGCAGCAAAGTCTGAACCCTCTATGGTAACAGGCTCATCACATACTTGGACTTCCTTCCCCTTCAGTTTGGCAGGAGCCGGGGTAGGTGCAGTGATGACTAGACCGGTGGGGTAGAGATGACGGTTACGGGGGTAGCGGCTAACCTCCTGTGAACGGCGGTGTTCCTTTTAACCGGGACCCTCTGCAGGGGAGGGAATTCTTGAGTTGATTTCAGGCTGAACTCAATCACGGGTTCTCCATTTTTTGATACTTTGTTCATTAGTGCAAACAGAGTAACATCAGTAAACTTAATGTCCGTATTGTCGAATCCTTATCCGAAGCGAATGATTCCATTGTCAGGCAGTTCATCCTTGTATACAGCCAAGTCTAATCCGTTGGTGAAGGAGAAAATCAACTTTGGGGCAGACTTTTTCTGCAGGGTAAGTTCCGATTGTCAGTCCCGGATTATGCTTCCTTTCATCAGGAAAAAAAGAAAGGAATTAAAAGAGTCCGAGCACATTTCCATTTATCTTTTTGTTTTATTCGTGCATTTGCAATTTTAACAGATTTTGTTTATTAAGAGGTTGTTGATTAGAAGGTTTACTCGTTAAGAATGGAACAATTAAAGGAGGAAGATTAGAATTAGAAAGAGTAAGGAATCCAATCCAGAATTCGAAAGGGAGAGAAGGTTTCATAAGACTTCTCAATTCGAATGACCGCTCCTAAGTTAACACCGATTGGGGGTCCACCACACCTCTTTGGAAAGGTAACAAAAAGAAAGATTCCAGAACCTCTCTGTTTAGGGGTGTCTAAACTGTGGCTCCAAAATCCAAAAGAGTTGACTATACTTGTTCAAGATAGAAATGAACAAGATATGTCAACGAAAGAATGGTAGTTTGATCCACTAGGGGTATGGACTCACTACCGATTTATGAAAGCAAAACCATCTGATCAAGATGGAGAGAGGAACTAGTCCCCAGTAGAGTCGCCAGAAATTCGCGGCATATTTTTAGATTTTGTGTTTTTTTAAAAAAAGGGGTCGCCTACATAAGTGTCAGTGAATTTTAAATTTTAAATTCAATTTAAATATATATATAGTTTTAGTAAGAAGCATTTGATTTTGAAAATAACTTTAAGTTTGAAAATTTTAAGATATGAAATCAAACCGATCTCACATCCCAAATAGTTCATATGAACGAGCACTGCATCACAAACCATGTATCTATCCCAAAGAATAGACACACACCTTCATGATGGGGCTCGATTAAATAAACTAGAACATTTGTGACATCTGTTTGGTCTGCGAACCAATTTTATAAGCCGACAAGTTCCCCTGCTTAATATAAAGGAATTAAGCGAGGTTTATATTACCTGGGTTCTTAAAGTTCCCTATAAGGGCAAGCCCACTATAGTTAATTACATCTTAAATGACGGGAATCATTTAAGAAAACTCTCGATAATGATCAGTAGTTTTGCTCTCAAGAATTTCAAGGTTTAAGGTTTTCAAAGGATTGAAGTTTTGAAAATTTCAAAAGGGATTAGCTCAAATTTGGAACAGTTTATTTTGAGAGTTCAAAGGAAGAGAAGTAGGGGATGTCACGGACTACGAAGTGAACTTCGGTGACTTCCCGACTATCCGATTGTTTGGCTTCAATTTGAGAGTTTATTTAATTTTTCAATCCTGCCAATTTTAATTAATTAGGACTTATATCTGTATGACATAATCATACAAATAACCTCGAAGATGTGAGGGTTTATGTCGTACCAAACGACTACTTCGGAGTCCTAAGACCGGTTAGGGCTTAATTTGCATAACATGATTATGCAAATGCCTAATAAAAAGTTGAGGGTTTATGTTGCACTAGGCAAACTACCTCGAAATCCTATGGCTTGGTTATTTAATTCTAAGAAAGGTTTTGCTGAAGTAGATTCCAGTTTCTTGATGAAGATGGTTGTCTTGCTCACTTGTGCTCCAAGCTCCTTATTGTTGCAGAGTTTTAGTTTTAGAAAGTGACAATCATGAGATGAGAGAAGTGTTTTGGTTTAGAGAAATCTTAAAGTCCAAATATTTTTAATGTTTTAATTAAAACAAATCTTAAAGTTGGTTAAACAGAACCGATTAAGATCCCACGGTTCCGTCATCCCGACACCGTTATTTTCATTGGATTTACTTAGTCCAGATGAATTTGCTAAACTCAAATGAATGAGTTCCACACTTTCATTTAGACCGTGGGAAATCCCATTAGCAACATGTGGGTTACATCATCAGAGGTATTCCCGATCATCCAACGAGACGTTTTAATTTAGTTGTAGTTGTAATTTTGTGTTCCGTTTGTGATTAAATTTTGAGTTGTTTTATATTTTGAAATGTTGTGGCGGTGAATTTTATCTTATTGTGACTTTTAATTTAGTTTTGGGTTTCAGTTTTGTGGCTATCCTAAAGGTTTCAGTTTTCATGCAGAGTGACATTCTTGTTTATCATGCAAGAGAAGTAAAGTATAGTGTAGGTAAATAAATTGCAATAAAATAAAAGCGTACCTGGTAAACATTCCTATTTATTTTCTCCTGCACTTAAAACACATGTTAAAGCATTTATATAATTGAAAGGAAACACCTAGGTAAAGCTAAGGGAAGGTTTTGGTTGTCTACTAAAATCCTAATCCTATTACTAGTCAATTCCTATGACGTCTAGGTTTTTTGTGTTTTGTGAAGGATGATTTTCTTCATCAAAGAACAATGAAGTTTCACTGTTCTTTGAAAACATCCCATCAAGTTAGAGAAGTGCTCGGAATTGAATTCTGAACATCTTCTTAAACATTTTAGGGATTACTTTAAGTTTAGTTAATTTCATTGAGGAGACGAATCAATCACCAGGGTTACCCTTGCTCAGTGAATTAGGATATTTGATTATCCTATAAGTGAAGTGACATTTCATTTGATATTTTTTTTTCGAGTTATAATAATGAAAGTCTTTAGGAGCAACTTAGTTTGTTCAAGGATTTAACCATTTTTTAATTAAAGTTGAATTGTTGTTTTGAGATAATTCAATTTTCGAATTCTGTTTGGTTTTCCTTTAAGTGCTTTAAGTTACTTAAGTTGAAAGCAACGTTTAAACTATTTAATTTTATTAAATTTTGATGATTTAAATTTTGAATTAATCATATTGATTTAAGTTAATTTTAGTTATTAATTTTATTTTAATTGATTTAATTTTCACATTTCAATTAGAGGTAGTTTTGAGATCATTTAATGTTTTGAATTTTGTTTTAGATTTGTTATTAAAATGATTCTAGATTAGTTTCAACTTTTTTAAGTTTCTTTTAATTTGATTATTAAATGATTTAATGTTTTAAATTTTAATTAATTACTAAATTATTTTGAAGTTTTAAATTTTAATTAATTATTTAAATTGTTTAATGTTTTAAATTTTAATTAATTATGGATCATTTATTTTTTAATTAATAATTTCAATTATAATTATTAAGAATTGAATGTTGTTGTATTATTTCAATCAGGGATTTTAGATCAAAGAATTAGTATCTTCTTAAGTTATATCCCAAATTTTAACAATCCAAAATTTTAATTAATCTTCCAAAACTTAAATAATTTAATTAATTAATGTTCCATGTTGGTATTTTTTAAGGTGATTAATGGGTTTCTACCCTTTTATTCCCTAAGTTTCAATCATCCAAGGGAAGATTAAAATCAAATATTTTACCCTCCCCCTTTATTAGGCCTAAAATATTAATTAAGGTTAAAATTCTTAATTACCTTTATGCCCTCTTAAGCCTATTCACTTCATAATTCACTAAATTGAGCTCAAATGAATTTGAAATTTTGGTGTCACTTCACTCACATGTCAATTAAGATATTAGAGGAGAAAATGTGATTTTTCTGTTTTTAATTTAATTTTTTATAATTATTTTTATGAAAAATATGGGTTTTCAATGAAAATTCAAAAACATGACAAAGGTAAGTTTTCTATCTTTAGAAAAATTATGGGATGTTCCTACCTACCAGAAGACCACTTGGACCAATTTTGGTGATTTTTTTAATTATATTTTATTTGTTATAATTATTTCAAATTTTAAGATATTAATTAATTTTAAAATAAAATTAAAGTTGAAAAATAAATTTTATATTTTTATAAAATCTCTCTAACCTCAAGGAGTCGAGAGAAATAAATTTTATATTTTTCTAATTTTTTTTTGTTTTATTAGAATTATTTTAGTGAGAAAGTTTGAAAACTCATCTTTTAATATTAAAAATTACATTAAGCCTTTAAAATTCAATATTTTAACCTAGAGACTTGGGAAAAGTATTTAGTTTGTTCCTAAATGATTAGGGAGCAAAATATGACATTTTTGTGACTTTTAATATTTTTGTGATTTTTATTATTTTTTAAATTATTAAAATATTAAAAATAGGAAAAGAATGAAATTTTTTAGAAAAATCCAATTTTAATTTTTTTAGACTCCTCTGGTATCAGAGAAGTCCCAAAACCAATTTGGTGAATTTTTGAAGTGTATTTTGGGTTTTATGAATTTTTAAAATTTGAAAATAGCCACGTGGTTTAATTTATCCATTTAATAGGTTAAACCATTTCTAATTGATTCTAAATTTTTATGTGGGACTTCTCTGAGCCTAAAGGTCAGTGGAGAATTGTTTTTAAGTAGTTTTGATGTGTGGTTAATCCTAATTAATTAAAATTCAATTTTGGGTGTTTGGGCTAATTAGAATTATTTTTAGGAAATCAAGCCAAACCATAATTTTCCTAGGGTCCTCTTGTCCTAAGATACTTACCCTGATTTTTCTAGAATTTTCTAAGCAACATGCTAATTACTGGAATTAAAATGCTAAAATATACATATAAATTTAGAAAATCAATAACTTGCCACAGAGATGGCCTCTGTCATTGGAAAATTCAGGAAATATTTCCAATAATGGAGGCTACAAAAGCCCTATGGTTTCATGCCATGGTGAATTGTATGCATGAGTGAAGAATTAAGATACTCAAAACAGTATTAAATTAATTAAAAATAAAATACTCAACAAAATAGATCAATTCTTTTTCCACATTATTCTCCTCTATTCATTGAGCAAGAGGGTATTTTTTCTTTTATTTTTATGATTTTTCTATGCAAAGATATGAATTTTGAAAGTTTCTGGTATTTAAATAAATAAGAAAATCCGGATTTTCCCACTTATCCACGCGGCGCTAACTCAACCTACAGAGGGTCGAAGCTCCACGCGTCGCTCCCTGATTCGGTGTCGCCATCTGACTCGGCAGCCACACTGCCCGCGATTCATGTCCCGTTGATCCATCCGGTGCGATCCTAGCCGTTCACCCGATACACAAACCATCCGACGATTCCCGGTCTTTGTCTACGACTGGTGCATCCCGTAGGCCATCCACCTTCTAACCCTAGGATCTCGCTCGATACTCAACCAAATTACATGTTCTTGTGCTCGATGGATTCGTCTCGACAAAACGAACACATCAATACGGCTTTCATGCATTGAAATTAAGACAAACAAAATGGAGAATTGCTGGAAGCTTGGGAGGGAGGAGAGGTCAATACCTTGGCTCTGAGAAGTGAAGCTTCAATTAGAGAGTTGTGGCACCTTCGATTGAGCCCAAGGAAGTTCCAGATGAAGTCTCTGGCTCTAGTGAATTGCCTAGGTATGACTTCGACCAGGGCTGATTTCAGACTTTGATGGCTGGAGAGATTGGGTGGTCTGGAGAGGGGGCTTTCACTAGGGAACTCCTTCTCTACCTTTGGTGAAGGTGTGAGAGGATTTAATTTGACTTCCGTGGAGATTTGAGGATTTTCCTATTCTGGCCTGAGAATTGAGCTCCAAAATTGAGCTCAATCAGTGGGAATTAGGGCAGGAGGACAGCAGGGCTCTTCTTCTCTAGGCTGGGAGAAGGTCTGGGAGCAATTTGGGGGAGTTTGGTGGAAGAAATTTCAGCACCTTTGGCGAGGCCGAAAGGTGTGGATTTTATAGCCATGACCGGAGAGGGGAGCTCAAGGCTAGGCAATGAGTGGTTTAGGGCGCTTAGGGTGAGGGCTGAACAGGCCAGGTGGCTGGAGAGGGGATTGCCCACTGCCAAGGCCAAATTTTGGGCTTTCAAGGACAAAGGGGTGCTCGTGCGTGGTTGTTCCGGCGGCTAGAGTGGCTGGCAAGGACAGTCAGGCGGCTGGGTAGGCTGAGGAGGAGTGGAGGAGTGGAGGAGAGGTTTAGCTCAATTAATTTGGGCAGGGAGCTTGCTTAAGGAAAGTTGGAGGATGGGACTTAGCCTTAGCCATGTGGCTTAGTCTATTGGTCCAAAGTGGTGGACCATTGGTCCATGGCTCATGGGGCATGGGTTAGGTGAGGTCAAACCCACCCTAGGAGGTCTAGGGGTGGCGACGAGGGGTTGGTTTGATCAATTTTGGTTTGGTTTGGTTCAATTTGGTTCATGTGTACACATGGGTTCACATGGGTTTGAGTTGGGCTAGTTTGAGTTTGGGTTAGAATTGGATCAAATTGATTGATCAACATTATGTAGATGATTGTAAGGAAGATTTTTCATGAAGACATGAAGTGGATTTGAGTTCACTTGGAATTTCAATTTGGAGGATTTTGGGGCTTGGTCAATTTTGGTCACCATGGGTTAGGTTGGGTTTAGGGTTGACTAGAGTTTGGTTAAAGGCTAATTGATGGTAAAAAATGTTTCAAATGATTGCTAGGAAGGGTTTAGGATAGAAATTGGGTGGAAATTTTGGGCTTAGGGGATTCAATTTGGAGATTTAGGGGTAGGTGACAACTTTAGAGCAAATTTGGGGGTTTTGATTTCAAATGAATTTTGAGTTAGTTTAGGGTTTAAATTGAGAGCCAATTGATGTTTTGTTCGGTGTATGAATGTATTAGGAAGAATTTGGAATTGAAATTGGGGAAAATTGAGTTGAATTGGGTTGGATTTGGGTAGGTTTGGGTCATAGGTTAAGATTGGGGTTTTGGTTTCAAGTTGAAATTGAATTCAAGTGTGAGCCAAATTGGGCTTGGTTTTGGTTTAAATTGGTATTGGAAATGTTGAATTGAAGTTTAGAATTGAGTTTGACCAAAATTGGGGTCAATTGAGTCGACTTGGTTTGACATTGGGTCCACATGGGTTAAAGATGGGTCAAATTGGGTATTTTGATAAAAGTGGGTTAAATTGGCAAAATTGGCTTATGGTGTAGTTGAACAAAATTGGAATATTTGGGATTTTTTGGAATTTTTTGCGAATTTTTGGAATTTTTGGAATTTTGGGCCAAAAGGGGTATTTAGGGTATTTGGAGGTTATTTGGAGGGTATTAGGGTATTTTGGTGGATTTAAAAGGTAGGGATTGTTTTGAAATGATTCTTAGGATTTTTAGCATTTTTTGGTAATTTTTGGGATTTTTTGGATGATTTTGGTGGTTGTGGGGGCCATCTAGGTAGTTTTAAGTAAGCTTAGAGGACCCAATGTCAAAACCAGAAATTTTGGCATTTGAATGGGGTTTCAAATAAGGAAGAATGAGACCATTTTAGTGGAGTCAAGATTGAGTAAAAGTTGATTTGGAATGGAATTAGGGTTTGGAAGCATGTGCCGTAGACTTAGCTAAGTCCAACCACTTTGGGACCAAGTCTAACCAAATGGTAATCACTTTATGATCCTTCACATATTGACCTTAGCCATCTTAATCAAAGATTAATGGCTTGGGTCCAACCATGTGAGTTTCATAAGGGCAGAAAGGCAAGGGTTCAAGGTTTAGGTTAAGTGGCTTAGGGGAGTGTGTGTGTGCAAGAGAAGCTCAAGTCATCCAAGGTCACCCAGGGTAGCCCTAAGGCTTCGACATCTTATAGGAATTCACTATTTGTTGCCCATATGGTGGTTTTAACCTTCCAAGGTGATTTAGAGGTTTACAATCATCCAAGTGGGGTCCCAAGAGGAGTCAAGAAGTGGCTGAATTGCTAAAGGGTGGGTCCCAATTCTAGTCCTCTAGGATAGTCAAGGAGAAGTCCTGTGGCTAGATTCTAAGCACTAAGAGGAAAGAAAAGTCCTCACCAAAAATGAGGTCAAGAAAGGTTCATCATTCTATAAACAACACAAACAACATAAATTCAAAACAAATTTTCAATCCAACAACACACATTGAACAATTAAGCAAACACACAAACTCGATAATCGACTCACTAGAACTTGACTTAATCACACCTAGAACACATAAAAGATCAATTTAACACCGAACTTCAATTTCCATCTCTTTCACAATGAAGTTCGATAGGACCGCCGAGATAGAAAACCAACGCCCTTGGAAATTCCAAAGTCGTCTTTTCATCAATCCACTTGTTCTTCGCATACATTGCTACTTGAGCATCTTGATAGGCCGCCATATGATCAAACTGAAGTTTTGTTTGCCATTCCAAATACTCAATTTGATGATACATCTCATGCAAACGATTCTTAATGCTTTGAAGTTCCACTTCAATCTTTTCCAAAAAACTAAATAACCTCTCCATACTAACTGCAATAAAACCATTAAAATAAGGTTGAGGATCTTTGGGGGATTTGTCTCTTACCTTATTTCCATGATTTCCTCTATCCATTGCTTCCAAACTCCTCTTAAATCCTCCAAAATGGATTGCTCTAGTCGTAAATATGGTTGCTTAAGGATTGGGGATGATGGTAGGGCAATTTATAAAGATATTTCGTGTGAAAAACTGAAGTTTTCTGATTTTTCCACGATATGTTACTGTGGCACTTAGGCACCGGAATCTGGCTCCTAGGCGCCGGATTATCAATACCAATGGTAATTCTGGCGCTTAGGAACCGAATTTTGGTGCCTAGGCGCTGGAACCACGTTCGACTCCGTTTCACATATCATCAAATTTTACAAAGTTTCGGTCTTAAAAATAGGTCTATTAAAAGGGTGTGATCAACATACAAACAACTATTAAGATAAATTTAAATCACAAACAATCACAATGATAATATATGGGTTGCCTCCCACAAAGCAGTTAGTTTAACGTCGTCAACCTGACCTAATCAGTTGTATTAATCGAGTAGACTTTGTTTGTAAGCCTCCTTGTAATTTGGTTTCATTTCTCCCATATAAGGCTTCAGTCTTAATCCGTTAACTTTAAATATTTTTACAGTTTTGGGATCTTTAATATCCACAGCTCCATAAGGGTATACTTTCTCAATTATAAATGGTCCCATCCATTTAGATCTTAATTTTATAGGAAAAAAGTTTTAAACGAGCATTAAATAATAATACTTCTTGTCCAGGCTCAAATATTTTTCTTGAAATCTTTTTTCCATGCAATTTTTTCATTCTTTCCTTATAAATCTTTGCATTTTCATATGATTCATTTCTTATCTCTTCCATTTCATTCAATTGTAATAATCGTTTCTCTACTGCAGCATTCAAATCGTAATTAAACTCCTTTATCGCCTGTAAGCTTTATGTTCCAGTTATACAGGTAAGTGACAATGTTTACCATAAATTAACTGATAAGGTGACATTCTGATAGGTGTCTTATAAGATGTTCTATAAGCCTATAATGCAGAATCAAGTCTATCAACCAGTCAGTTCTTTTAGGATTAACAAACTTCTCTAATATTCTTTTAATTTCTCTGTTTGATACTTCAGTCATTCCATTTGTTTGCGGGTGATAAGCAGTTGCAATTCTATGCTTAATTTTAAATTTTTCCAGTAATGATTGAATTCTTATATTTCTGAAATGACTTCCCCTATCAGTGATAATTACCATTGGCATTCCAAATCTTGTAAAAATAATTTTCTTTAAAAATTTCAAAACACTTTTGGAATCATAGTTAGGTAAAGCTACAGCTTCAATCTACTTTGAAACATAATCAACTGCTAATAAAATATAAATCTTTCCAAATCATGTTACAAAAGGTCCCATAAAGTCTAAACCCCATGCATCAAAATTTTCAAATTCTAATATATAGTTTAGAGGCATTTCTTCTTTTCTAGATATATTCCCCATTCTTTGACATCGATCACAAGTTTTCACATAATTTCCAACATCTTTAAATAATGTAGCCCAATAAAATCCAAAATTTAAAATTTTAAACACAGTTTTATATACTCCAAAGTGTCCTCCAAATTCAGAATCATGTTATTTTTGAATAATTGCAAAAGTTTCTTCATAAGGTACACATCTTCGAATCACAGAATCTCTTCCTATTTTAAAAAAATGAGGATCTTCCCAAATATATGATTTACAATCATTCTTGAATTTCTTAATATATTTGTTATTCAACCCATATGGTAAAATATTGCTAACCAAATAGTTAACTATATCGGCATGCCAAGGCATTTGTAATCCTTGAATAACATATAACTGTTCATCAGGGAATTTCTCATTTATATTTTCTTCATAAATCTTCTCACTATTATTTTTAATTCTTGATAAATGATCAGCAATTTGATTGTCAGCTCCTTTCTGTCCACTGATCAATCTAGGTTTAGCATCCTTTTTAGACATTAAATACTTAATACCAGAATGATCAGTATGTACGATACATTTCGTCCTAAGAAGATATGGTCTAAATTTATCAAAGGCATATACCATTGCTAAAAGCTCTTTTTCAGTAGTAGTGTGATTTATTTGAGTTTCATTTAGAGTTTTGCTAGCATAATATATAACTTTAAAAATTTTCTCATATTTTTGTCCCAATACAGCTCCAATTGCGTAATCACTTACATCACACATTAATTCAAAAGGTTTACTCCAATCAGGTGCAACAAAAACAGGTGCAGTGATTAATTTTTCTTTTAAAATATTGAACGCATTCAGACAATCTTCATTAAATTCAAATTTAGCTTCTTTTTCTAATAAATGACAAAGAGGTTTAGCAATTTTAGAAAAATCCTTTATATATCTTCTATAAAATCTAGCATGACCCAGAAAAGTTGTCACATCAGTAACGGAGTAGGTGGTTTAAGTTCAGTAATAATTTTCACTTTTGCCTGATCAACTTCCATACCTATATGTGAAATTTTATGTTCAAGTACAATTCCTTCTGTGAGCATAAATTGACATTTTTTCCAGTTTAGAACCAAATTTGTTTCTTCACATGTTTTTCAAAACTTTCGTTATATTTTCCAAGCAAGACTCAAAAGAAGTTCCAAAACATGAAAAATCGTACATAAATACTTCAATTCCTTTATCAATTAAATCACTTAATATTGACATCATACATCTTTGAAAAGTTGTAGGTGCATTACATAAACCGAAAGATATTCTTCTAAAGGCAAAATTTTCATAAGGACTTGTAAATGTTGTTTTATCTTGGTCCTCAGGAGCAATGGGTAATTGATGATAACCAGAATATCCATCCAAAAAACAGAAACATGAGTATCCAGCTAGTTTATCCAACATCTGATCCAAGAAAGGTAAAGGAAAATGATCCTTTCTAGCGGTGTTCTTTAATTTTCGATAATCAATGCAAATTTTCCATCTAGTAACTTGTCTTGAAGGAATTAATTCATTTTTATCATTAACAATGACAGTTACTCCTCCTTTCTTTGGAACACAATGAATAGGACCTACCCATTGACTATATGAAATAGGATAAATAATTCTAGCATCTAACCATTTCAAAATATCTATTTAACCAACCTTTTTCATACTTGGGTTCAATCTTCTTTGAGGTTCAATAGTGAGTTTACAATTTTCTTCCATTAAAATCATATGCATACAGATTGATGGGCTTATTCCATTTATATCTGCAATAGTCCAACCAAAAGCTTTCTTATAGTTCTTCAGAACTCCTATTAATTTTTCTTCTTGATCTTTGCTTAGTTCTGAAGATATAATCACAGGTAAAGTTAATGAATTTCCAAGAAATGCATACTTTAAATGTGCAGGTAACATTTTTAATTCCATTTCAGGGGTTTTTTCAATTGAGAGTAAAAGTATATCATTTTTAGTTGTCTAAAATTTCCCAATTATCATGAATATAATGAGTTTCTTCAAATAAATTTTCTTCATTTACTTCTTCAATTTCTTCAGTTTTTGACTCATTATATAACACAGATTCATCATCTTTTTCTTCAGAAATGACCTTACATTTTTCTTGATAATGCTTTTCAATTATATAATAAAAAATATCCATTCGATAGCATTTTTCTTTGTCAAGATACCTCATTGATTTCAAAACATTAAATGTTATCTCTTGATCATTAACTCTCATCGTTAATTCTCCTTTTTGCACATCAATCATAGCACGTCCAGTAGCTAGAAAAGTTATCCCTAAAATAATAGGTATTTCTTTATCTTCTTCCATATCCAGTACAATGAAATCCACAGGAAAGATAAATTTATCTACCTTATCAAGAACATCCTTTATAACTCCTTTAAGATAAGTGATAGATCGATCAGCTAACTGAAGGGTTACAGTGGTGGGAGAAATATCTCCTAAATCTAACCTTCGAAAGATAGAAAATGACATGAGATTAATACATGCTCCTAAATCACATAAGGCTTTTCCACAAAATTCTTCTCCAATAGCACATGGTATAGTGAAACTTCCAGGATCTTTAAGTTTCTGAGGTAATTTCTTCTAAATTAATGCAAACATTCTTTACTTAATGCAACAGTTTCATTAGCTTCAAATTTCCTTTTCTTGCTTAAAATATCCTTCATAAATTTTTCATAGCTCGGCATTTGTTCCAAAGCTGCAGCAAAAGGATTGTTGATGGTAAGTTTCTTAAAAATCTCAAAGAACTTAGAAAATTGATGGTCAAGCTTCTGCTGTTTTATTCTTTGAGGAAAAGGTAGTGGTGGTATTTCAACTTCCACTTCAATAGGAATTACAGTCTGATCTTTACTTGGAAAAAGAGTTTCTTTAGGTTTTTCAATCTCTTCAACTTCTCTCTCTTTTTCAATTTCATTCTAAATCTTTTCTTTAATTCCTTTTCACTTTTAAGTTGTACAACTTTTGCTTGTTCATGATCTTTTCTAGTTACTTTTGGATTGATTTTGATGTTTCTAGGTAGTGTTCCTTGAGGTCTGTAATTAATAAAATTAGCAATTTGACCCATTTGATTCTTAATATTACGAATAGCGGTATTTTGACTTTGTAGCTGATTACCTAATTGCAAAATTAATTCTTCTACAGATAAATTTTTCTACTGATTGTTAAAACTAGGAGGATAAGTTGGTCTAAAGTTTGAATTTTCTTGAGTGTTCCAATTTCCGGTTGGATTAACTTGATTATTACTCCATTGTTAATGTCCATTATTCCAATTAAAATTAAGGTAATTTTTCCAACTTGGATTATAATAATTAGAATAAGGGTTATTAGTTTTACTAGCAATATCTTGCAAAGTTTCTATTGTTTGAGAATCATTAGTATTTGCAGAATTATCATTACTTACAGGAGATATGTTAATAGCAAAATTATCTAATTTCTTAGATATCGCAGCCACTTGTAAAGCTAAAATAGAAAAGGCTTCATTATCTTGAATACTTGCATTCTTTTAGGATTAACCCTTTCAGAAGGTCATTGAAAATCATTATTAGCCATTTCTTTAATTAAAATATAAGCTTCTTCAAATGTCTTAGCCATTAAAGAACCACCAGCAACATTTATTATAGATCTAAGTAATCCAATAAGTCCATTATAAAATGTTTGAATAATTAACCAATCTGGTAAAGCATGATGAGGAAATTTTCTTAATAGTTCTTTAAATCTTTCCCAAGCTTCATAAATTGTTTCTCCATCAAATTGCATAAATGAAGTAATATCATTTCTTAATTTAACAGTTTTAGAAGGAGGAAAATATTTAGCAAGGAATTTTTGTGTCATATCTGCCTAAGTTTTAATAGAACCAGTTACTAATGAGTTAAGCTACATCTTTTCTTAGGGGTGTAAACGAGTCGAACACGAGCGAGCCAAGGCCCAATCCTGTTCGGCTCGTTTATATTTCGAGCCCAAAAAGTGTGTTTGTGTTCGGCTCATTTGCTTAACGAACCGAACACGAGCTGTTCACGAACAAAGAGTCGTTTTGACAATCCTAATCACGTAATCATAAAATGTTAAGGGTTGAGGTAAGATTTAAAAATTATAGTTTATATTAAAACATCATTTGAATATAATTTAATACTTTTTATTTTATTTAATTAATTAATATTTTTAATTGATTATAAATCTTTTAAATTCTAAAAAAATACTACTCATTAATACATACATACATACATATATATATATATATATAAAATTGAGGAATAGTATTTCGAGCCAAAATGAGCCGAACACAAACGAACAAATCTTTGTTCATGTTCGGCTCATTAAGACTTGTTAACTTAGCGAACGAGCCAAACACGAGCTTCTTAACGAGCCGAACAGGAGCTATTCGCGAACAACGAGCCGTTTTGACAGCCCTATCTTTGCTTTATCTTTTAAGGACAAAAGGAAAGAGTCTAAGCCTAATAGCATAATCAGAAACATTATTATATTTAAAGGTAGCACAAAGTTCTAAGAAACTAGCAAGATGTAAATTTAGATCCTCATTTGGTGTTCCTCCAAATTGATTATTTTGAACCATTTGAATAATAGAAGGTTTAAGCTCAAAAGAATTAGCAACTACAACTGGCATTTGAATACTAATATGAAGTTCATCAGCTGTAGGATTTGTATAATCCCTTAATGGTTTATAAATTTTTTGTTCATTAATTTCTATTGGATTTAGATTATTGTTATGTAAGTTAGCCATTTCCTGATATTTTTGATTTTTTTTCCTTTTCAAATTCTTTTAATTGTTCTTTCTAATTCAGAATCAAAAGGTAATAATCCTTCAGATCTAGAAGTACGCATAAAACTAAATTAAAATCTTTTTGGTATTATATATATATATATATTATTTTATATTTTTTTAAAGAAATAAAAGTGTATAAATTATTTTTAATTTGAGAAATGTAAAAATTGTCTTTTTAACTTTCTTCCTTATCTTCCCCGGCAACGGCGCCAAAAACTTGGTGCGACCTGACCTTTACTTATGTAAGAATTTATGAATTTATATTTAAATATTTATAATAATTATTGTAAAAGTCATAATTTCAAACGTAAGCATACGTATTGTTCCAAGTAATACAGGGTTCTATTGGAGTCCTGGTTATCGATCCCACAGGAAAGATTACGTGAAAATTAATTTAAGAAATATTTTAGATTTTTTAAATTAAAAGTAATTATTATTTTTATTTCTTCTCAAAATTCAGATTTTAAATTTAATAAAATTTCTACTAAATGTAAGTAAGCAGTAAGAAAGTAAAGATTAATACAAGTATAAATAAAACAATTTTCTCCTTTTCAACTAATCCAATATTTTTTTTTAGAATAATTAGCATTTGTGGAGAACTTAGATTATGGTATTGTGTCAAACAAAAGCATTCCTATTCTTTATCTTCGCTCGATAGTAGAAAGAACATTGGCTAATTTATAGATCAGTTTATGATGTTTTATTAGTAAAATGGGTTAATTTATGCTCACACTTCTAGATGTCCAAAGGTGGCTATGATCGGCCCTACCAGTTACCCGCTCACTTTCTATAAACTAAATTATTAGAATTTAGTCTGTCACTCTAAAAAATAATCAATTATACGCCTAATAAACAATATATTTCTATTTATTTGCACTTCACCTTGAATAACCCGCTTATAGCCTTCGATTACCTAAGGATTCATGTGATATCTACTAGTTAAGAACTCATCTCCGGATAGGTCTCAGAATTTTTCAACAGGTTTTAACAATTTAAATGGCCAGTTTAAAAAGTAAATTAAGATCAAGTATTAATATCATCACAATTTTTATAAATATTTTAAGTTAAGCTCTCCAACAAAATTTAATTATCCTATTATCTATTCATAGTTTAAAGGAGAAAGAAAACTAACTACTCAGAACACATTGAATTCATAAAACAAAACATATTTATAAAACTTTTAATCAAGTTACAAATACTTATCTGGAATGTTCCTTCAAGTGATCCGCTGACTCCTACTGACTCCAATGCAAGGTACAAAACTTCAACAGCAACTTGAAAACTCACACTTACTACTCAAGAAATTGAGTAGTAATACTCAAAATAAACTCACTAAATGCAAAAGAAGGTGGCTCCCTAAAATGATTGGACGCTAAAGGGGGACTAAAGAATGCATGGGGGGTATATGGTGATAGAAGGGGCCCATTTCTCTGTATAATTGACTCCTATTTATATAGCTCTGAATTTGACCAGGGGTTGCTTAAGGCACCTCTCCAAAATTCGTCCAAATACAATGTATCTTCTAGAAGGTAACTATCGCGCCTAGGCGCCGGGATCTGGCGCCTAGCCGCCGGAGTCCGTCACCAAGTCTTCGCACCTCTTCACTTTGAATCGCACCTCTTCGTGATTGAAACCGTTTCCCTGTGTCCAGATGCATTGTTTCACATGTCCTATGTATCAGGAGTAACTTCCAGTCTTCTAGAAGGTATGATAACCGCTTAACACCGTCAAAATAACTGCCCAAAGTCGTTAAAAATCTTATCTGCTTCAGTATCGAACTGGCGCTTAGGTGCCGGAATTTGGCGCCTAGGCGCCAGACCTAAAATTTCGGCAACTTTGCTCTTTAAGCTCTAGTTTTGCTCTTTTTTGCTCATTTTTCCTTCTTGAATTCTTTTTTTATCACCTACATCCAAAAACATAAAAATACCTTTAATTAAAGCATAATATTCTTAAGAATTGAATCATAAATAAGACATAAACATAAGTATTTTTTAAGTGGATCATCCAGCGACCCCAACTCCGGCTCCTTCTCTTCATCAATGTTCTGCCTCTCACAGTTCGCGGCTCACATGTATGGTTGGGTAATGTAAAAAATGAAGTTTGGGTGGTAAATCTATAAATACTTAGGTATTGAATGAAATCTATGCAAATTTTCCATTTTTTTCTTTCATTTATTTGGTAGAATGCATTTAGAGTTTAGGGTTTAGCAACTAGAAGGAGAATTAACTAAATATTTTCCTATTTCAGTAGGATTATATTAAGGATCGGTCTTTAAGCTGATATCTTTTTGCTTTAGGGTCTGTCTGGTAACAGATTCAAAGCGGGGTTAAAGCTAAATCTTGTCGGACGGTCATTTTAGACAAGGTGAAGGCACATATTTGATAAATCTCGATTTCATAGATTTTGGTTGTAAATATCGTAAATCATAAATCCCAAGACTTGGACAATTTACAGGATTTACAGCGAGAGCGATTGTGATCATGATGGATTTACGCAGAACTTCCCAAACAATTTCGTGGATTCATGGGAGTTAAAGGACTCCGTTGCCATACGGTATTTCATTCAGGATTTAGTAAATCTAGATTTACTAAATCCTAATAACCTAAAATAAATTTATTATCTGACAACTCCTTGGTTGCAGATGCTAGTACTGTACATTTACAGAAAGATGTACCTTGGTGTAAGCTTTACGCCGATGATATCTTTCTTGTAGATATGACTAGAGAAAGAGTTTAGAAAAAAGTTAAATTATGGAGCTCGACTTTGGAATCTAAAGGCATTTGTTTGAGTAGCTCTAGAATTGAATAATGAAATGTAATGTTAGTAGTAGTAGTAGCTCTAGTGGCAGAGTTGTAACTATGGGTGCTCAAATCATTAAAAGTTGTAAATGTTTTAGATATTTCGGGTCTCTTGTTCAATGTGATGGTGACATAGAAATTGACGTTATTAGTAAATTCAACTTGGTTGTCTGAAGTTGAGGAATACATCCGACCTGTTGTGTGATAAAAAAATACCGCTTAGATAAAGAAAAATTTTTATAACATGATGGTTAGACCTGCAATGTTTTATGGTGCAGAAATATTGACATTTAGAAGAGAAGCATAAAAAAATATGTATTACTGAGATGAGATTTCTTAGATGGATGAGAGGCTTGACATATTATGACAAAATGTGAAATGAATATATTCATTGAAGGGTGTGCAGCTAGTCGTTGATTCCGATGGTTAGTTTGTCGTTGATAAGCTTACACTTATTCCTTAATCATCGCTTGTTTGTTGAGATTGATTTTTTGAACCGTGATGAATTTCAGCCTTCATTAAAATTCAACTAGTTTTGAATATATTTTTATATGTTCAAAATCTAGGACGAGATTTTAATGTTTTTGTGTTGGTAAGCTCTGAGCTCTAGTTGAAAATTCTTCTCCTCCATATTTTAGTGGTTTATTTTCCTTTTTTTTGTGATTTTTGTTGGCTTTTCTTGTCTCTCTATTTCTTGTGCTTGTCTTGTTAGATTTGCTTTCATCTGTAAAAATTTAAGGACTTCATTTCTTCTTCTTTGAAGCTTTTAAAGTTTTTAATTTCTCTTTTTTTAAAGATAAACCCTAAACCCAATTATTTAAATGTGATGTCTGTTATGTATGCTTAAATGTAGAATACCAGAATGTTTGTTTAAAAAATATTTACAAAGATAACAAAAAATTCTTATGTATTTATATATCTAACACTTAAACTTTACATTTTAATACAACATTTCATGTAAATGTAAGGTTGTATGTTTGTAAAAAATTATAAGTTTAGGTGTTAGATATGTGATTATATAAGAATTGAGAATAGAATTTCCAATCTCTAGTTAACGCTTAAGCCAATAATTAATGCACGTTTGGTCCTACTGAAATTTAGTAGGATCAATTCACGATCTAATTTCACACATAGGGTAGGTATGTGAATTTAAGGCTTAGTGCTTTAAAATTAAGTTATGCATGTACGGAATATAAGACATTTATAAATTATATTATACATGGGTTAGGCAGGGTAAGTCTGAAAATTTTGCTTGAATAATGAAAATTGGTCAAAAAATAAATTGGGATCAAATTTCTTTCGAACAAGCCTTCAGACAGATCAAAATCGGATTTTTTAGGTAATGCGAACATCAATATGCAACATCGTCTTCACTGCTCCGAAATACTCCTACCTTTTGCCCACTAGACCGACAACAACTCTCCCAATCTTCTACTTGTAAAACTTCTACCTTTTTCTTTATTTGGGAAGATTTAACTGAAATATAGCATAAATCATCCTTATAACCAGCTCTTAAATAGCTTCTAAGTATTAGATTAAGGGGCTGTTTGGTTTCAAACCGAATCTAGTATAAATAAGATTTATTAAATCCTACAAATCCAAAATCATCAAATCCTAAGATAGTAGCGGAGCTGAAGGATGAGAAAGATGACAGTTATTGTGATCTCTGTAAGCTATTATCCCATTTGTTGTCTTCCCAGCTAGCCGGAATGGCGACTACACCACAAAGATAAAAACAATTAGGGCAAAATGGGAGAGGAGTGGCGAGATAAGTCCAAAATAAGAAAAGAGGAAGAATGACACAAACAAACATACCTTACTCAATGGTTTCTGTAGAGGCAGAGCGGAATGATGAGGGTTTTGGTGTTCTCGATCCTGCCCATCCAAGTTGGTGTTATGGTTTAATTACTAAAAAAGGTCATCCTAGTTCATCATCACTGTTGACCTCATTTTGATGAGGTCTGTCTCTTTCTCTTCAGAATTTAGGATCTTGTCTTAGGATTGTTTTAATGACTCTCCTACATGAATAATGTTGGCGCCCACTCCAATTGGAAATTGAACCATTTCTTAGCTCCTTACAGTTTCATATGCATGCCTTTAAATCCTCAAAGTTTGGTTGGGTTGATTGAGACCCACATATTGAAACTAAAGTAGAGTTCTTATATGTTTCAAAGGCCATAGGAAAATCTTCTGAGTTTTAGGATTTAGGTCTGGTGGTGGTTATTCCTTTGAAGCACCTTCACCTCACTCACCTTCACTCACTTTTACTCACTTTTAGATAACTCTTTTCTTAACTTTTAAAGAGCTCAATTTGATTATGAAGCACTCATTATAATAAGAAAGGTAGCTATCTATTTAATAATTAAAAGCATTAATTAAAAATCATTAAATGGTTAAATCATTAAATCAAAAAATTATAAATATAAATGAAAAAATCTTTCAAAAATCTATGAATACAATCTTTTAAATTTTTAAAATAAAATTTAATAAATCCACAAAAGATAAAATATAAAAAATATAATAATACAAACACTTAAAATTTCACAATATATACACCCTTCAGTAATAAATATCCACAAATTTACACCTTATCCTTTGAAATCATTCTTGCTCATTCTTTTTATACATATAACCCATTTAATGAAACCATCATGTTCGAATTAAATATAAATTCATTTGAACCCAAGTTTGAATCAAACTTAATCCATTTTGACACCTACTTTGAAGCTACCTTCAAGATACAATTTCCAAATCAATTAAATACCTTTTTGAGCCACTCTTTACATTGAGCTTATCCATGATATTTCAACACTGATTAACCTCATTTGTGAGCCTAATTTAAATTTATCTATAATCTGACTTTAAACCCAAAAGGAACTACACATGAAATCAATATTAAACTACATTCAAGCTTATTATAGAACATTATCATTAAAGTTACTTTGGCTCTTAATTGACCCAATTCTCTTACTGATTCATTTGAGCTAATTTAGCCACAACAATTCATACTCTTGTCAGCTCAATCCATATCCATGTGAGCCCAATATAAGCAAAATCTAGAAGCTTCACTTGGTTGAGCTAGTCTTTGCCTTTAAAAATCTTCCCACATGGAAACTTCCCATTGGCTCTCCCTAAAACCTTCTCAACTAATTCCCATAACCATCCCAACAAAAAAAAGGTGTTGGTACATGTGCCAACCCGTGGCCATGGCCATTGGGCCAAGCTCACCATGACCCAAAATCCACCATGGCACCCCCTTATTAGTAGCTTCATCCACTTGACTCACCTACACTAGTCACTCTCAATTGACTCAGCTCCACCACACTAATCCATGACATATAAATTACACCAGTATCAGCACCCTTACCCCTAGTTGATCCTATAAATGGAGTTCTTTCGCAATTTTAAAGAAGAAACAATCATTCCCCGAGCGATTCCCTGTCAAAATCTCTCCAAAGCAGCTCCTTAGAGCTTCACCATCCTCCCTAAATCAAATTTACTATTCCAAGACCATAATTACACCATTAGAGAAATCATCCAAACTATGACACACAAAATTCTTGTTGTTCACAATTCTATTCTTCAATTCAATACCTCTACTAGCTTCCTTAGTAAGGAAACCACTTCCACTAATGAATCGCTCAAGCTCTGAGCTCTCTAGATTATTGCTTGACTGAGGAGTTGATGTGCTTGATCAACTTCATAAACTGAGGCTTTGTGACTTCAAATTAGGACTTGGAGCATACTTATTGGATCATTACAAGGCTGATACAACCATTGAACTAAGAAGATCACTACCCAATTAATGTACATTTCTAGTTTACTTAATTTTACATGATAATTGATCTTGACTATTAGATTTATAAAGCTTCATGATTTGAAGCCACATCATTTTGACTTTTTTAAATCCATTAAGAGATGTATGTTGGTTGTAGGGGTTTGATTTAGGAGTTGCATGAGCTGTGGAAATGTCCTTATGCCATAGATGTGGAAGTTGGGAGCTACACAAATAGTGGATTATGTATGTAGGCCACAGAGGCTAGAGTTGGGAGCTATATGAGATATGATAACATTTGTAGGCCACAGAGAATGGATTTGAGAGCTACACAAGCAATGATAATGTTTATATGTTATAAAGTCTGGATTTGGGAGCTGCATGGGCCGAGATAACATCTGCAGGCCATTGAGACTAGAATTGGGAGATACATAAGTTAAGACAAGTTTTGTAAGCCACAAAGATTATAATTAGGATTTTATGAGCCAAATAACCTTTGTAGGCTATAAAGTTAATTTTGTTATTAGCATAAGTTGTAATAACATTCTTATGTCATAGAGGCCAGAATTGTAAGTTGCATGAGCTGAGATAACATCCATAAATCATAGAAGATAGAGTTGTGAGTTGTATGAGCTAAACTAACATTTGTAAGCCATAGAGGCTAGATTTGTGAGCTGCATGAGCTACTATAATGTATGTAAACCAAAGAAGCTAGAGTTTGGAGCTGCAAGACATTTATTCCCCAACCTCCTCAATAAGAACAGACCAGAAACCCAACTTCCAGTCTTTAATCTTATTCTCAAACCCTACTAGCTGAAATTTGGAGGTCTCCTAGAATATTGTGTAGCCATCCCGGTCGACCTTGAAATTAAAAAAGGAGGCAAAATGTTGCTCGAGCATGGGATGGAAAATGCCAGAGGAAGCCAATGAATATCATTATGGCAACGATGAAATATGGCGTTACTTGTGTGGGGATGACACCATGACAATTGAGGACCATTCGCAGCTCCCAGTAGAAAAGTAAACTCAGCTTCCACTTAAACTGACCTCGGTAGAAGACCAGATCACTGTCATAATCATAAGTCACTTGACAAAAATTTCATACCACCTGTGGGACCATCAACTTGTAATACATGTAGAACTCCTGGAGTAACTCCACCTAGCGTGACGACAGGGTGAACAATCCTTCAGTCGGGATGGAGCCAAAGAGCTATTGGGAATATTTTGTTCTAATAAGAATAGAGATGAAGAGAAAGAAATTGAAGGAGAGAACTAAAAGAATTACTTGGAGGAAATGGAATAATTCTGCTAGGTTTCCTACACTCTCATGCCTATTTATAAAGAATGAAAGGAAGTCAAATCATCGCAGAGGCATCGATCACATTTACCATTGAATACTACAGAAAGGGATTCATATGAAACACATAAAATCAACATTAAAAACTTAAATTTTATTTCATAAAAAAGAATTATTTACATTAACAATTTGGTACTACTCAAGCAAAAATTTTATAAGACAATTAATTGCTGCTTCAGCCAAGACATAACCTCACTGAAATAGTCACATATACAAATGTTCATCACCTAACCAAAACATATATAGCCTATCAATTTTAGCTTGGATCCAAGGTCGAAGAAGCCTATCAAATGGCCAGCAGCTCAACCAGAAAAACTACTACTTCCTCACAGAGTGCAGCTTCCCGAGCACGAATGACGAACACTTCTTCCTCTAGCTTCTCCAGTTTTCTTACACACTCGATCAGAAGGTGCATCTTTCAAGCCTGGAAAAAAACAACCCACCCTGAATAAATGAATCCTCTATCTCATGTTGTCAGTGACCTATTTCAACAGAGGATTCCAGCATGTCGACCACCTTTGCTTGGGACTTCTCTAGGGGACCCGAGTGGCTGGCCTTGTCCTTAGCTTATCGTGAAGCACCCTTAATAAACCCTTGATCCATCATGACCTCTACGACTGGATCATAACCTACCTGCACTTAAGTTCGAGAGTCCACAATCACCACTATGGTGATCGGGTTATCTACATCAAAATATAATATAAAGCAAGTTTTAGAAAGAGAAAATTCATCCAAGGAATATACATCCTCCATACCCATGATGTGGTCTCATTCCAAAGTTGTAAAAGTGAATTCTTCTTTACCAGTACTCTGTCCCTTGATTGATGGAAGGTTTAGCGGCATCCTATGCATCGGGTGACATTGAGCACCAGTAACCTCCCGTAAGATGTTCTTAATAGCTACCTTCAGCACCTCGTGTGGCGCCAGAGCATCAACGGCTTCATGCTCTTCTCCCTCAAATTGTGGCATTAGAGTCTGAGTAGGACCCAACGGATTGGTCGGCCATTCCTTCAGGTGGTCACCTTCCTCCACCCCCGACATCTCTCCCAAGTGACCTCTCTTCTCACGCGACATTTCTCTTAAGCAGCTCTTCATTGCATGCACATTCTCATGAGAACGACTGAGAAACAAGTCTGATGACCTCACTGATTTTCTTGATTAGACATCTTTCACTTATTCACGGTCTTCTATCTCTAATCACCCCCCCCACAGTGGGATTCAATTTCTCACCTCATGTATTCAAAGTCCCTTTGGTAGTGGCTTTGCTATAATTTTTAGCTTTAAAAAATGACTCGTTCACCACGTTGGCGATCTATATTCAAACAAATAAAGTGAAGAAAATCACAGGAAGAAGTAATATCTCTTGCTTTTTTGTTAAATTCTCTTATCCTTATTGCAGTGTAAATTTTAAAAATCCATTAAATCATGGAACTAAATATGTACATGGAAAATCTATTAGCACAAATCTTGAAGAAATCTGATGACCTAAAGAAGAATGACGTAACAAAGGTGGGGTGGGTCCCTCAATAAATGATCTGGTAGCCCAAGTGACTTGAGGTCATTCATAGCTCAACCCACACTTCCTCTCTAATCCAAAAAGACCTCTACCCAAGATTGTGAATATATTGTGTAAATGAGCAGCTCCTTTTATCTCAAAATTTAATCTTACAAATTCAAAATTTATTCATTTTCTTAAAAACATTAGCATAAAAAAATATCTGAATTATTATCACTATTATTTAGAGGGGCTTAAGTAAGTATTTAATAATTTGAAAGCAATATTTATATTAGCTTCAAATCTGAGAAGTAGATATACAACACATTATAGTTACAGTTTTGATCTATAAATTGAAACTGCATTTAATTCCATAAATTGTTTTTTAAAATTATTTGCAATAATCTCAATGATTACATGAAAAATATTACCATAAGATTCAATGTAATCAACTTTCGAATTATACAATAAGCTTTCTATTATATGATTGTGCTTGCAAAATGAAATAGAACCTAACCACAAATTACTTCTACATCTATTATAAGTTATTTAAACAATAGCTAAACATAATAAAAAAACAAATAATTAGTTAATGGTAAAGTCAAATTAGACAAAACTAATAAATGATGTGTACTAGAAGATTCATGGTAGTAGAGTAATAATTTAGCTCATTGGCGTTGCATAAAAATCTAACACACTCAAATAAATTAGTGGTAAATAGGAGGAGACAACTCACTTTTTATATGGAAAATCCTAACAAGGGGAAAAAGCCACATGAACTGGCCCAGTTTAAATAATCCACTATGAAATTGTGAGTACATGGGTCAAATTTTCTCCTAAATTATGGAAGATGGAGTTACAAAGTTGTATAATAGTAGTTCATCGATAATAGTCCTAATCTGGCAATAATGATTGTAGTTCTTGGTGATAGTAGGCTGTAAGGGCCTTAATTAATTATTATGAAAGCAATAATCTTCCATGAATGTTTTAGGTGGTGGTTACAGTGCCAACTTGTAGTATAGGTCACACTTGAATACCATGGTAGTTGTTGGTCATGTGGATCATGGATGATTGTTTCAAGAGCATTGATTACTCATAAAGATTGTAATAGGGAGCCGCAGAAGCTATAAGCCATGTAGGTTATTGTGGTAAGCTGTGAAAATTTATGTATGTTGCAGAGGTCACAGTTGGTAGTTCCATGTGCTGTGATAATGTCCTTATGTCATAGAAGCCAAATTTTGGAGTTGCACGAGCTGTGGATAACTTATGTGGGCCACAAAGGCTGGAGTTGGGAGCTGCATGAGCCAAAATAACATTCACAAGCAAAAAAGGTTGAAGTTGAGAGCTACAAAAGCTATAATAATGTTTGTAGGTTGCAAAGGCTGGAGTTGGGAGTTCAATGGGCAGAGATAACATCTGTAGGCCACTAAAGCCAGAATTGGGAGCTACTTCAGTTGAGACAACTTATGTAGATCTTGAAGTCTAGAGTTTGGATTTGCATGAGCCAGATAACATTTGTAGGTTCTAAAAGCCAAAGTTTTGAGCTACATAACCTGTGATAACTTTCGTAGGCCATAGAGGCCAAAGTTGTAAGTTGCAGAAGCTGAGATAATGTCTATAAACCAAAGAAGTCTGAGTTGAGAGCTTTAAGAGTTGAGATAAAATCTGTAGACCATAGAGGCTAGAGTTGTGAGCTGCATGAGCTAACATAATGTATGTATACCACATAGGCTAGAGTTTGGAACTGCACAATGTTGATTCCCCAGCCTCCTCGGTAGCGCCCGACAAGAAACTTCAGCTTCCACTATTTAATATTAATCTTAAGCCCCACAAGTCAAAATCTAGAGCCCGCTATGAATACTTGTAGCCATCTTGACCGAACTTGAAATTGAAAAAGCAGGCAAATAGGTTGGTTTACCATGGGATGGCCAACCATCAGAGGAAGTCAATAAATATCATTATGGAAGTGAAGAAATTTGTCATTACTTATATGGGGATGGCACCGTAGCAGCTGAGGATTTCTCATAGCTTTTAGCAGAAAGGAAACCTCAACTCACACTTTAACTTGTCTCGAAAAAAGACCAAATCATTATCATAATGATCTATCGTTTGATAAACATTTGAGATCACCCACTGAACCATCATATTGTCATACATGCAAATCTTCTGGAGAAACTTAAACTGGCATGGCTACTGGAAGGAAACATCTTCGGTCGAGATGGAGACAAAGACCTCTTGGGAATCTTTTAGTCACATAAGAATCGATATGAAGAGAAAGCAATTGAAGGAAAGATCTGACAGATTGATTGGAGTAATCATAACAATGACACGTGGTTTCCTACACCTTCAGTCTTATTTTTTAAAATAGATGGAAGTCAAACCGTCATAAGGGCATCAATGTTACTTGCCTCTCAAAATATGACAAGGGTGTCATATCAAACACATAAATCAACATAGAAAATTCAAATTTTATTGTAAGGCTTGTTAAAAGAAGAATGGTGTTGTATTGTCTTTATTTTTATTTTCTTTTAACAAGTCCTTTCATGTAGCTGATAATGTTGCTTCTTCTTGTGACTAGACATATTCTTTTTCAATTATCTCCCAAATATCCAAGGAACCAAATAATGCCTTCATTTAGTGACTCCAATTCTCATTATTCTCCTTGGTGAGAGGAGGCAGTAGTAGATTTAAGCAACTTGCTATATTTTAAAAATGTTAGCTTTGATATCAATTTTATAAATTAAATATATATTTGGAGAATATAAGAGGTGAATTAGACATTTTTGGGGGAAACAAAGAAGATGAATTTACTATTTTTCATTCATGCTTCAAATGACAAGACTAGAGACATATTTTAATGCAAAGATTATTCTAGAAACATTCATATGTTAGCATAATCTAAAAAATTTCACAATTAAGTTTTCTAGTTTTTAGCAGATGTGGAATGCAAATGGAAAATTTAGTAATTATATTATTCCATAACTGATTGGCAGCTACATGAGAAAATATTATACAAGACTGTCGGTTGTTGCTTCAACCAAGACATAACCTTGCTGAAACAACTACTTATACAAAATATCGCCACCTAACCTAAACTTATCTATTTTAAACATTTCAGATTGGATATGGGCGGTTGAAGAAACGACCATCAGCTCCACCTGAGGAACTGCTACTTCCTCACAGAGTGTAGCTTCCAGAGTACAGATGATGGGCCCTTCTTCCTCTAACCTCTCCAATTTTCTTACACAGTTGAACAACAGGTGCATCTTTCAAGCCTGGTAAAACCCGGTCCCATGAATAAACGAATCCTCTATCTCGTGTTGTTGGAAACCAACTACGTCGAGGGGATTCCAGCTTAATGGCCACCTTTGCTTGGGACTCCTCTAAGGGACCCGAGCGGCTACCCTAGCCTCAACTTTTCGTGAAGCACCCTCAATAAACCCTTGATCCACTTCAACCTCTACTAACAAATCAGTACCAACCTCCACTAAAGGGAGTCTACTATCGCCACTGTTGTGATCAAGTCAGTTGCATCAAAATATAACATAAAGCATGTTTTAGAAAGAGAAGATACATCCAATGAATATACACCCTCCATACCCATGTTCTGGTTCCATTCCAAACTTTGCAAAGAGAATCCTTCCTCATCAGTCCTCTATTGCTTGGATGGTGGAGGGGTTCAATGGAATCATGTGCATCGACGTCGAGGCGCCAGTAACCTCCCACACGGTTCCCTTAACAACTACCTTTGGCACCCCGTGTGGCGCTAAAGCATAAATGATTTTTTGCTCTGATGCCTCAGATAGTGGCGTTGGAGTCAGAGTAGGAGCGAATGGATTAGTCGGTCATTCCTTCAGGAGGCCACCTTTCTCTGCCTCATACATATCTCCCAAGTGACCTCTCTTCTCACAGGGACTCTCTCTTAGGCGGCGTTTCTTTGCCTGCACCTTCTCAATAACTCATGAGAAAGTTTGATGACATCATTGATTTTCTTGATCGGGCCTCTTTCTTATTTTTACCATCACCTTATACCTCTGATCACCCTCCAGAAGGGATTCAATTACTCGCCTCATGTCCTCGAAGAACCTTTGGTAGGTGGCTTTGTTATACTTGTCGTCTTTGGAAAACGGCTCATTCACAATGTTAGCGATCAAAATTCAGATAAAAAATCTGAAGAAAATCAGAAGAATATGGGAAAACACGTTCCTTCCTCTTTATTATAGGGATCACGGGCATGAAATTTAAGAAGGATTCAATTATTGCACCATTAAGTAATCATAAATATGACTTGTTTTTTTGTATTAAATTATTATGTTCTTATTTCCGCATAACTTCTAAGAAGCCATTAACTCGTGAAACTAAATATAAACATGGAATATATATCAGCACAAATTTTGAAGCAAACATATGGCCACAAGAAGAATGATGTAGCAAAGGTTTGTCTAATATGGCGGACAAGGAGACTGATTGCTTAGGCTAGTCAAAGACCATTTAAATCAATTCAACAATGCACTCCCTAAACAACTCATCCTAATGCCAGAGACAATTGAGGGTTCCCTCGAGGCATCATGGAGTCACGAGCTTCAACACCTTTATCGAGATCTCCTCACTCGAAGGGTAAACTTCCTGAAATTTGCCTGATGGCTTAATTTACTCAACCGAGCAGAATTCCCCCAAAACGAATTGAGGGTTGACGATCGATTACATTTGACCAGCTAGTGTCAACCAAGCAGATCAATCCCATCCATTATCTTTAGAAATTCAGTCTGTTATCCCTGCCTAAAAGATCAACCGACCGATGTTCCCTATCCATTTGGTCAACTGACAGTACTAATCACTTCACCTCATCGACCTAGTAGACCAAGTTGTAGACCAGCATGGCCCTAAGCCCATAGAGGTTTAATCTCTAGAATAACCTGTACAGACGCAATTTAAATAGAGACATAATTATAAGTTCAATTCTTATACCTTTTCTGTCTATAAATATGCAATCATATCATGAATAAAATTTTGCACAATTATCTCATTCTATTTTTTATTATCACACTCTCCTCTCTCTCTCTCTCTCTTCCTCCTGTCTTACGCCCTATTACATGAGCGTGATTCATGAGGCAATTTTGGATTCAACGGTTTTAAAATTTATATGAAATATATGACTAAAAACCCTTACAGCTTATATAAACCTCACATTTTCTATATATTCATAAATTCCGAAATAATCTGCAACGAGAGCAAGAGAAAGTTCGCATGCTATGAAATAAATGACGTGAGTTACAAATGTCATGCATTATTTATGAAACAACCTAATTTTTTTAACTATTTATTTTAAGCAAGATATAAAACATTATTAAGATTGAAATGCCGACATACAATCTTTTTAATTTGCCAACGGCCTATCCATTTAAATTACTGTTCTATTTAATTGCTTGGCAGATATGTGGCTTTAATACACTTTGCTCTATTATTAAAACTACTGTTCTATTTTTTTATTCCCGTTACTGCCACACTTTGTTTCAAATTTCTTGAGTTAATATGCACTGTCCTATAAATTTCAGAAAAGATGAGTAGACTGATTTCTTTTTTCAGCAATCAGAAATTAAAATTTTGAAATTCCTCATTTTATTTTTAAACATTTTTCAGCACAAATTCATAAATCCTCAAAATCTACTCCAAATTTATCAAAAATTTCAACCAATGTGCTCTAGCTTGAAGGTGTTGGTTGTTTACGAGAAATTTTTCTGTCCGGACTCTGGACGTAGAGCTCCGTTCGGAGTCCTATTAAATATTACCACGTATCCTATACTGAGCCCACCACATAATGGATCCGCGGAGGTTATTAGAGGGTTATTAAGGTTAAATCACGAAGGTTATTGCAAGCTGTTGCGGAGTTATTAGAGGGTTATTGCGGGGGTATTGAAATTGAACCGTGGGGGTTATTGAAGGATTATTGTCGGGTTTTTGCGTGATTATTAAAGTTAATACCTCAATAAAATCGAAATAACACCGCAATAACCCGCCAATAACCTCCGTGGTTTCCACTTCAATGGAACCTCAGAGGTTATTGAGAGGTTATTTTCGAGTTATTGCAGGGTCATTGAAGTTAGCACCTCATTAAAACCAAAATAACCCCTCAATAACCTCCGCGGATTCATTATGAGATGAGACCGGCATAAGCCACGTCGCAATATTTGATCAGACTCCATATATATAGCTATGTCTGCAGTCCGGAATTACTTTCGGCATCCGGACATAAAATTTTTTCATTGTTTAGGTGGTTTGCATTATGCATATCATAAATAGAGACGGGTACTGAAATTAGAAGTGATCTCATTCACTTTTCTCTATTCTATTTTTCTTTCTGTTGTACAGAAAAAGATGACGCTTTTTTATCATAGAATATTTTTATTATGTCTAAAACGGAGTATAATGTTTTTACATTAATAAAATTTTAATACAAGCAGATAAATTACCAATGATTCACATGTTGCATAAATATTTATTCAGAAAAAATAAAATATAAAATGGTAAAATTATGGGCTTAATGTTGTTGAATGAAATTGAATTTGGAAAATATAAAGTAGATTTGGTCTATTCTAGAACTCCCATAGGTTGTCTCACGTACATGTGCTTGAAATATATTAAGCTAGTAATTAACTAATGTGAAAATATTTTATGCACTTGATTTTTATTAAAAATTATTTTTCATTTCAAAATCAGTACATGAAACTTTGTGTGCAAATTTAATGCATTAAATTGAATTATTTACCATCACGAAATTTTTGAATAATTTATTTTATTATTTTTGTGGAAATTTTATAATTTCTTATTGACAAATCATGGTATGATTTTACACTTTTATATACATTATTATTCAAATACTTTTAATTGGAATTTCACGATAATTGAAATATTATTTTGTTTGGCTAAATTACCACATTAATTTAACGCTTCTTATCCACTAATCTTAATTAAGCTAAGCTTAAGAAATTGATTGTAATACTTACATATTATTTGATTAAATAATCCAATGCATCCAAAACTTGATTCACACATAATATTTCTTTTTTATGTTCGAAATTAACTTTACTTCACATTTTCAAAAATAATTTTAAATGGTTGTATGATTTATTGCCTCAATAACTATAATCAGCCTTCAATATTACTTTATAGTTATATTATTATTATTATTATTATTATTACTCTTGTTGTTGTTGTTGTTGTTGTTATTGTTGTTGTTGTAATATTCTAATATATATATATATATATATATATATATATATATATATATATATATATATATATATATATATATATATATATTGTTGAATCAGAATTTCTCCTGTGTGTCACACTCAAGGAATAGAGCTTAACGAGCAAAAACAAGAGGAAGAATGAACCGTCATTTAGCATGAACCGTCATTTAGAATTAGTAGGCATTGGCCTTTTTGGACCTTTTTTAGCTAAGGTTTTGTAACTTTTATTCTAAGGATCACCTTATATTTATAGACGGAGGAAGATGACTCCTAAATTTACATAGAGGGCAGAGCCCCATACTTTTAGTAGAGACTGCGTGCACAAGATATGATAGATATTTGGCTTTGGTGAGGCCCCGAGATCTCTTGGAGTCCTCAATTCGCTGATATGGACGACAGGGATGAGTTTGCTAACCATTTCCATTATTTATTTCGATAAGACAGTCCGAACGACTGATGACCCAAGTATAGTTGGTTGATCTCTTCTGTTAAGTGGTCGGCTATAGTTGGTCGGTCGCTCCTGTGAACTCGGTCAGGTATAGTTAGTCGGTGCTTTTTGTGAAGTCGGTCTGGTGTTGCTGATTCCTTTACAAAGAGACTGCCGACCGATTTAGTTCATGATGGGTTCCTCGACTCCTTGAGTCGATTGTTTTGGGTTGACAACTATTTTCTGAGCTTCGCGCGGGTTATTATTCTAAGGGAGTCCTACATTGCCCCATCGCGTCCTTTAGGTTCGTCTGATTCCTTTAAGATTTGTGTTAATAGATTTCTATATACATATTTAGTTCTCTAATTCTCTCGCTTCGTGATAGTGATAGCCGCGAGAATCTTCTTTATGATCACCAATAATATTTATAATTACCTAATGGCGCGTAATAATTGAACTCCTTGGAATTTTGTGCCCTGGTCTCTTATAAATAGAGCATGGGGTCGTTGATCTCTTCATCTTCCTCAGTATTTTTTTGACGAAATTTGTTCGGTTCCTTGTCTCCTTGGTGAGTATGTCTAATTCAAAGCCTCTGAGTCTTTGCAAAATTGCCTACAAGAAAGCCTTCATTAAATGAGAGCACCTGATCCTTTCCCCAAAGGTTGTCCGTTAAAAAAAGAGGGGTGTTGAATTCAGAGGATCAAGTGGGATCCTTAGATTTTTCATTGGCGCATTCAAGTGGTAAGGCTTGACTGGTAGAAGGTTCATTAAGGGAGAGACACGGGAAGATGGGCGAGGACTGCCAAGGGGGTTTTCCTCTTATGGAAGACATTTTTTTGTTTTCCAAGCAGTTATTCCATGGACTCTCGCCTCGATCTCATCCCTTCAGGCTAAATAGACCTCTAAGTCATTGAACTTACTCCACAACCTGGAGGGCAAAATTCTAGTGAGAAGGATTTTCCTTTACTTGTTGTGACTGGGGTCGAATCATGGGTATGCAGTGCGTCTTCCTTTTAGTCAACCCCATTTTTACCTGAGTGTTTATCTTGCTTTGTCATGTAAGGGACCCGACTGTTGTTGTAGTGATAGGTGATTCCCTCTCAGCTAAAAAAGAAGCAAATCATACTGTGGAAGTTCGTAATGGGGAGAAACCAGCAAGAAGATCTCTAATATCCAGTTTTGAGTGAGAGGGATCATCCCTCCTAGTAGAGGGTCTATTGGGAGCAGTTACTAGTTTACCGAAGTATCCAATGTTGGGACATCAACTTTGAAATCTGAAAGAACCCATGGTCTAACTGTATTGGTCGTTGCTATTTGATGATTCGCACTAGCCGTAGTTTAAAAGGGTGTGAGGAAGGCTAGAGGGACGAGATGGCACTCCTACGCGCATAGGGGATTTCCATCCGGAAGGAAATTGATGCTCTTTGGGTCGAACCTTTGACCATTCAGATAGCATCCTCTACTTCTCGTGTGCATGTTGAAATAGATAGGGTGGATATGTTTAGGTTAGGAGGAGAATTAACATATATGCAGCCTCTTCAGCGAAGGTATGTCTCGTTTTAAGCGGCGGCCAATAACATCTTTCAAATTATTTTTTATCGGTTTAATCCAACTAATCTCTATACAACAACAACAACAACAACAACAACAAAACCTTAATCCCACTAAACAAATGTCTATAATGTAAATATTTTCTTATTATTACGGAATGATATATAAAATAAAGAATTTTCTACTCTCTATCTCGATCTATGTGTCTAATATGACTGCTCTTCCACATTTTGCATATGTTAAATGACATAGTTGCCCTCCATGGCAGTTTGACTTGTTTATATTCTTTATAAGTAGGGTTCAAAGTGCAGGGGATGTTCGCGAGTGTCTCATCCCTTCACTTTACTAACTTGTAATTGTCTTTTTCTATCTTACCTTTTCCTTCGTTCTGTTGATCTCTATGGCTCCCAAGAATTTTAGGATTTTTTTGGAAGCTTTCTTGCAGAGGAGGGGTACTCTTTCAAGTGGACAAGCTTTCATGATTCAAGAGTCATGCGTCATTATTCCTCTGTCAAAATTTGAGTCATCGCGGATGGAGTCCGGGCAACTAATAATCTTGCGGAGGGCCTAATTATTTACAATGAGCAGTTCAAATGCAGCTTTGACTCCCTATGTGCACTGAACTGAGGTCGATCTTTAATAGGTTAAGTGTTATCCCTCCCAAGTAATCCCAAACACCATTGTGGACATCATTAGCTTTGTGGTCTTTTTGCACCGGATGGGCATCCCTTGGTCCACAGACTTGTTCACCTACTTCTTCAGCTTCAATTTAGTCTAGAATGGGTATGTTATCTTTTTCTTGGATCAACGGATTAAGTCCGTCAAGCATAAAAATAAGATAATGCCCTAGAAGTTATGCTTTCTGGTCGGTTCTTGTGAGATTAGTTGTGGTATTTTCTTCCGACCTTTTGTGTGTCCGGTGAAAAAGGTTAATACTCTGCCTGATCCCTTAAGAGAATTTGGTAAGAAAATTAAGGACATCATTCTGTTGGCCACCTAATAATTGGACACAGATATTTCAAACAAGGTCCTTCTACATGCAAAATTTGATAAGATGACTACTGAGTTCTGGGAGGAGAAGGTAGCCCAGTGTAAAGATATGGCGACCAAAGTCGCCGAGAAGAAATTCAAGGAGAAGGTGATGTTAGTGAAATATGAAATGAATTTATGGCATGTTTACCCATATTCTTACATCTTTTATACATATATTATGCTTGAAAAATGTATTTTTGTCTTATTTGTGTAGGTGACATGTTAGATGAAGTTTTAGAATGGAAAAAATTGAAGTTGGGCACATAATGGCCGATTTTTGACCCATCACACCCATGCAAACCTTACAGTGCACCCATGCCAAACAATGTGCTATGCCAAAAAGAGAGCACACATGCATTAGGTTAAAGCACCCATGCCTGAATCGCATGCTTTCATGCATACATTATAGACCCAGTGATCCCGCTTCGACATTGTGGCGCACCAGGAACAAAATTGTGGCGCACCCTTGCCAGACTTGATGAATCAAATTTGGAAAGATTTTTATTCCATTTTCCTGAATTTTCCTATATATATGCTTATAGGGGCATTTATTGGGCATCTTGCTGGCTGGAGGCTGTAAGAGGAGAGATATTTGTGAGAAGGAGTTCTCACCTAGGGTTTTCTTCCTCTCTTTAGATTGAAACCTTTAGGGGATATTTGGGCTTCTCTTCTTCTTCTTTATTCTTGATGTTCTATAGAGTTTGTGTATGAGAGGGAGACTATCTATACTTGTGGAGAAAACAAGTCTTAATTGTAAGTTTTACAGTTCTTTGTTTATTGCAATGATGATATGTATGGCTTTCTTATCTGTGGTTTCTCTACTTTGCATGACTAAATTTTCTTTTATGTTTCAATGATGTCATGTTAGTGGATGATTTTTTATGCGTTTTTCATATAGTATTTTTTGAGCTTTCATAGCTTTTATAATGTTAATTAACCTTTTGGATTTCATTTAGTCCTTGTCTAGACAATTAGGATGTTTATATCTTTTGTAATTTATGACTTCTGCCTATTGCAGAGTGAATTAAATAAGTTAACAACAGAATCCTGATAGAATAAGCATATTCTGGAAGGATTCTACAATTTTGATAGGGATCGAAGGAATACTTGGAAATGTCATGGGATTAAGCGAAACTTAACTTCATGGGTTTCTAATTTTTTATTTGACCTAGGCATAGGCATAATAAAAAAAATTATCCCCCATCGACAAACTATCACGTAGGAAAAATAAAACCATAAATCCTTATGATACTTGAATCACAGAGGCACGAGCCTTATCAATCTTGAAGAGCACCAAGTTTTTCTCTGCTTTCTATTTTTTGTTGTCTACGATCGTGTGTTTTTTTTGTTAGAATTTTTGGATTTCAATCCTCTATTGTGATCACGCCGAGCTTGGCTCAAAAATCTAGTAAACTAGATATTTTTAGTTAAGAATAATTGCTTAACATTTGCCTCTTGGAATTGATATGTAGATTTTGATATTGAATATTACTTGACACGTATACTTGCGTGATTGACCGACTTACCCCATGGTAAGTTTTTGGCATCGTTATCGGGGAAAGACATTAATAAGCATTTTGGTTTTAGGAGAACTTTGAATTGATAAACTTAAAATATAGGGTTGTCACTTCTTTTTTTCTATTTTATTTTCATTAGTTCTTGATTAGCACTTGTATTATTTGTTATGTTTCCTTGTAAGTAGTGAAAAATTTATAAGCTGAAAAAAATAATTATCAACACCAAAAATCCAAAAATATTCTGTTGAGTCTGCTTTTCTTTCTTTTTACATGTGTTGTGTGCTTTTCATGTGTGCATGCTGACTAATTTGTGTGGGTCGTTGTGATTTTTTACTTGTTTGGACTCTATCTAGTTTGCTATAAGATCATGTTGTCACTGTTTTAGTGAATGCAAAAGAGAGCCATATCTAACCTTGCCTTTTTATCTTGAAATTGAACAAACTTTAGACACCTTAAGGAAATACATTCAATCACTTAAACACCCATAAAGATGGCTAAACCTCATAACCCCACCTTAAAAATACTTAGGGACTAGGCTAACCTTCTGTTTAGGAAATCCACATAAGCATCAAGTATCCCACTTTAGAGGCCAACACCTTTGAGTTGAGACCTGTAATTATCAAGATGGTCCAAAAATAACCAGTTTGGGGGAGTACCTTCTAAGGACCAAAATCTTTGCTATCTAAATTTCTTGAACTTTGTGCCACTTTTAGTATAATAGTGTCCTCAGTAATGTTGTTAGACTTAGGTTGTTCCCTTTTTCTTTACGAGACGAAGCCAAGGTTTGATTAAAATCCCTTGCCCCATGATTAATCACCATTTGGACTAATCTAGTCCAAAACTTTCAAGAAAAATATTTCCCTCCATCTAAGACTGTTAAGCTTAAGAATGGAATCACCTCATTCACCCATATTGGTGGAGAGTTAATTTATGAGACCTGGAGAGATTCAAGAAATTGCTTAGGAGGTGCCCACATCATATCTTGCCTGATTAGTTGATTATTCAAACCTTTTACAATAGGTTGGTGGGTTCGTTGAGGTTCATTATAGGATCTATAGCAGGTGATTCATTGATGTCTAAATGTTTGAAGAAGCTTATTGATTGATATAGGAGATGGCCACAAATAATTTCTAATGGCCTGTTGATAAAGTCACACCCTAGAAAGTTTCCAGTGTGCATGAATATGATGTCTTAGCTTTCCTAGCCACTCAAATAGGTGTCATTTCTAGGAAGATAGATAACCTTTGGGTGAATTTTGTGCAAGGATTTCCACCAAATGAAGGGATGTTGTATGAACCTTTTGACCTCACTTCTGTGAAGATATTTATAATTCATCTTGAGACATGAAGTCTACCAATATTGACTTCCTAAATCTCACTAATGGTCATTAAACCTTAATGTCTAGGGTAAAACCCTAATGAAGCCTTTTCAACCCAATCTTAATGACACCTTGAAATGATCAAATTAGCAATGACAAACCCTGATTTGATCAACTATTAACCAAACTGGTCATCCTTTGAGCCAAATGGTCAAATTAGGTCAAAATGGTCAATCCATGACCCAATGAGCTTCTCGTTGACCAAACTGGTCATCCTTTGATCAAAATGGTCAAATTAGGTCAAAATGGTCAATCCTTGACCCAATGACCTTCCGGTTGACCAAACTGGTCAACCTTTGATCCAAATGGTCAAATTAGGTCAAAATGGTCAATCCATGACCCAATGACCTTTCCATTAACCAAACTGGTCAACCTTTGACACAAATGGTCAAATTAGGTCAAAATGGAGAATTTATGACCCAATGACCTTCCCACTGATCAAACTGGTCAACCTTTGACCCAAATGGTCAAATTAGGTCAAAATGGTTAATCCATGACCCAATGACCATTCTACTGACCAAACTGGTCAACCTTTAACCCAAATGGTCAAACTAGGTCAAAATGGTCAATCCATGACCCAGTGACCTTCTCACTAAGAAAACTGGTCAACCTTTGACCCAAATAGTCAAATTAGATCAAAATGGCCAATCCATGAACCAATGACCTTCCCATTGACCAAACTGGTCAACCTTTGACCCAAATGATCAAACTTGGTAAAAATGGTCAATCCATGATCCAATGACCTTCCCATTGACCAATCTGGTGAATCTTTGACCCAAATGGTCAAATTAGGTCAAAATGATCTATCCATAACCCAAATACTACCACATTAACCCAATGCTAACCT
Organism: Papilionanthe hookeriana x Papilionanthe teres; assembly: GCA_022702705.1. NCBI lineage: Eukaryota > Viridiplantae > Streptophyta > Magnoliopsida > Asparagales > Orchidaceae > Papilionanthe > Papilionanthe hookeriana x Papilionanthe teres. Next base: position 33,046,012 of record CM040429.1, on the reverse strand, counting down.
CATTGACCACCAAGTCAACCTAAACACCAAATTAGTCAAATCTGACTCATTTGATCATCAAACTTGATTATTTGGTTAACCCTAGTCAAATCTAGCTCCCATTACCAAAATTAATGACCTTATGATTAAATTAACCATGGCAAGGTTAAGTAAATCAGTTGGGTCGATCCTGGACTTGGATTGGTTAGCCATGGTCAAGTCTAGTCAACCATGGTGAACTTTAGTCAAGTCAAATTTGGTCAAAATACTCAATTTTAGACCAAGTTAATAAAATTAATTAAATGTTTAACCTTCAAAATCATTTTTGATCAATTTATGGGTTAATATTATAATTTTATGCATTTTTAATTAATTAAATAATTAATTAAAAATGGAATTATAATTAAATAACCCCAAATTAAATTTTAAATTATGACATCACCCATGACATCAAAAATCCATAATTGATTTTTAACATTAAATTTAATTTATGGAGAATCACCTACGGGTCACCCATTATACTCATCATGACATAAGTAACACATTACCGAACACATTAATCATAACCTTTAACCAAGGTTAAGATTAATTATGACACCATCATGAAGGGGTAAAAGAGGTGTCACCCCTTTATGAATTGCTTAAGAAATATATGGATGAGTCGTCATTCACCTTACAAGCCACCAAATGAAAAAAGCATGGCTTAAATCATCCTTACATCATGAGATGACCTTATAAACATTAAATTTGAAAATTAAAGAAAATAGAAGTTTATGTGTCATTCATTCACAAAGCCATGGGTGACATGGTGGATGAAGGATAATTTATTCATTTTGAGTCACCATACACCTCTTCTCCACCCAATGGACATAAAACAAATCAATTTCATTAAATGGAGCTCATCATGGCTACTCATGAAAAATTGCCTATGTGTCATTCCTTCTTCACCCTATTGAATGATCATGTAAATACACATGGGGAAGGCTGATTCAACTCAACTAAGAGAGGCCAAAACACCTCATATGCCATCCAATGAAGAGAAGCCAAACCTTGAGTTAAAATTTCAACTCAATTGGAACTAACATGGGTTAACCTTGGGAGGATGAATTAAGCTTATCCCTAAGCTAAAATATTATCCTCAGCCATCATAACATTGAATAGCAACTCCCTCAAATAAATCCAAGCCATCCTAAGCTCAGTCATGGCCTCCCCATGGCTATAAATGGGGCTAAACCCGAGAGATTCACCCAAGAGAGAAGACCCATCTACACTGCCCAATTCCTAAAACTTTCAACATCAAAGTTCTTCCCTAGGACCTAAGCAATTGATTCCCCATAGAATCAAGCCTTCAAATCCACTGCTTCTTATCAATTTAATCACCACGAAACACCCCAAAACAGGACACATTTCGAGTCTAAAACAAACCTCTCCCAATCCTCAAATTAATTATCCTTACACCTTTCCTGAGGTGTACGAAGAAGTTCCCAATCATATTGAGTCTCCCGTGAGGTCTAACCTAGTTCTCCATCAAGTCGTGAACCCATCTTGGTGAGTTCGTAGCTCCATCCAATTCACCCTAAATTGAGCATACCAGGAGCTTCACAAAGACTTAACAATCATTCCAAACAAATTTTATTGAGGCTTTACATCATCAAACCAAAGTATGGTCAAAATAACTCATTTTGTGCTCAGGCTGAGACTTTATGAAACGGATTTATCCAAAGCATCCATAAATCTGTACATATATGATTGCCTTCCTACGATGAAGCTCATGGAACAATCCCCATGAAGGTTCATTAAGATCCGAGCGAGATCTTATGCTTAGATCATGGACGGTCTACGACAAACACCAGGCTGGGGGAGATGATGGGACTGGTAATCAGTCCTTGTCAGCATTATAAATTTTAAACTTAAATTTAAAACCCTAAAATCCTTTAAATCTTAAATCCTTACCTTAAATTATCATACATAGCCCATTCCACATTGGACTAAGTCAACCATGAGTCTTACTTTAAATAGACTCAAACCAAACCCTAATTATGTCTAAGACATCAATTAGACCTAATTAATCCTATTAAACTTTAATTATATTAGGTTTAATACAAATTAAATCCTAATTAGGTTTAACCCCTCATTAGACCTGATTAATAACATTAAACCTTAATCACATTAGGTTTAACTCATTAAACCCTAATTAGGTCTAACCCATTGACCAAAGAAAAATATATTGAGAAATTCATATCGATTTTACATTAATTTTGATAATATTGCACTTTAAAAAAAGGTATTTTCTATGTTTTGTTGCAGATATGAAGATTTACAGGTAATGGAGCAAAAAGATGAGAAAATGAGCGAATCAGGAATAAAAAGGACCAAATGAGACAAAAGTTGAAGTTGGTCGCCGACGGCGAGGAATAGGCCACCGACGGTGTGTTTTTCCCGAGAGCATACAAATAAATTATAAAGGAGCCCGCCGACGGTGAGATCAAGCCCACCGATAGCGAGCCATAACAATTGGCCTATGTTCTAGAAGCCCGCCGACTGCGCCAATGAGCCCGCCGACGGCGAGAAGGTCGATTCAAGCAAGATTCATCGAATCTGGATGCTTTTTGAAGAGGTGCTTAAGAAACCTTTAGAAAGATTTCTCCCTCTTTAAAAAGAGACAAATTTAGGCTGAATGTGTGTCTTTTTTGTGTCTTTTAAGCGTCTTCGGTGTCTCCAATGTGTCATTAGTGTGTGTAAGTGTGTTCTAGAGAGTTTAATAGTGAGTTTAGTTGAGTGTGTTGTACAAGAAGGAAGAGTCAGAGGAACTTCAAGAAGTCTGGAGAAGAAAATTAAGATAAGTTGTGTTTATTATTTTGTAACTTTGATTTTATATGAAATCCAAGTTTTATGTTATTCTTCCTATGTATTCTAAGTAGTCTTCTCTGTCTTTCTCCATGTTTTGAGATTTTGTGAAATGGAAAATTGAATTAGTTGTGCCTAAAATATTCAACAAAAATTGTGATAATCTTTTTACTTAAATCTTAATTTACTTTCAATTTGGCCAATTGATCTGTTAAAATATGTTGATTTTACAACTAAAGTAAAGATTACATCAAAGATTTAGGGAGATCAAAGTCCTTGAAAGGAGGGTGCAAATAAATAGGGAAATATTATTTATCGGGCGTACAATTGGAGATTTTAGAGTGACAGACTAAAATCCTCAATTCGGTCCTATCGTTTGGGTGCTGAAGTGTAGATGTTAGCCCTCAGGCGAGGGGAACGTGGGAGCTCCGAAGTGAGAGCCGGTATCCTCCCAGCTTAGCCTCAGATTCAGTAACCAAGCATAGGATTAATCAATATTGTTTATGCCTGGACCAAAGGGTAAAGAATAGGAATGCTCCTATTTGGCACAATATAATTCTAACTAATTTAATTATCCGTTCACTTAATTCTCTTAACAAGGGGAGAGATACTTTTCTATATTGCAACTTCCCATTCAAGATTAGTAGTAGAATTTAGTATAATTGTTCTTTATTTACATTTACTAGATAGTAATTTCCACTACTGTAATTGGTTCATAATCTCTAACTTCCCTGTGGGATCTATATCTAGGACTCCATTAGAGCCCTGTATTACTTGAATGATACGTATACTTGCGTTGATAAGGGGACCCTTTGTTATTATTGAATATTATTTTTACACTTGTTAACACTTATATAGTTACGCATCACAACACCCTGTCACCCATCATTAAGCCTAATTAAACCTTAATCAAATTAGGTTTAATACAAACTAAACCTACTTAGGTCTAACCCTACATTAGAATTAATTAACCAATTAAACCTTACCTAAATTAGGTTTAATTAACCATAACCCAATTAGACTTAACCACTATTAAGTCTAATTAATCAATTAAACCTTACCTAAATTAGGTTTAATTAATCTTAACCTAATTAGACTTAACCACAATTAAGTCTAATTAACCAATTAAACCTTAGCTAAATTAGGTTTAATGAACCATAACCCAATAGACTTAACCACTATTAAGTCTAATGAATCAATTAAACATTATCCAAATTAGGTTTAATTAACCTTAGCCTAATTAGACTAAACCACAATTAAGTCTAATTAACCAATTAAACCTTACCTAAATTAGGTTTAATTAACCATAACCCAATTAGACTTAACAACAATTAAGTCTAATTAATCAATTAAATCTTACCTAAATTAGGTTTAATTAACCTTAACCAAATTAGTCTTAACCACAATTAAGTCTAATTAATCAACTAAACATTACCCAAATAAGGTTTAATTAACCATAACCCAATTAGACTTAACCACAATTAAGTCTAATTAATTAACTCAACCTTACCCAAATAAGTTTTAAGTAACCTTAACCAAATTAAACTTAACCACAATTATGTCTAATTAATCAATTAAACCTTAACTAAATTAGGTTTAATTAACCTTAACCTAGTTAGACTTAACCAAAATTAAGTTTGATTTACCAATGAAACCTTACCTAAATTAGGTTTAATTAACCATAACCCAATTAGACTTAACCACAATTAAGTCCAATTAATCAACTAAACCTTACCCAAATTAGGCTTAATTAGCCTTAACCTAATCCTAATTATTAATCAAAATTAAGTCTAATTAACCAATTAAACCTTACCTAAATTAGGTTTAATTAACCATCACCTAATTAGACTTAACCACTATTAAGTCTAATTAATCAACTAAACCTTACCCAAATAAGGTTTAATTAACTTTAATCAAATTAGAATTAATCACAATTAAGTCTAATTAATCAATCCTTACCCAAATATGACTTAATTAACCTTAACTTATATTTGGGTTCAATCCAACTTGAACCTAAGTCGAAGTTAAACCTTTAGGTTCAACGTACATTGAACCTAACCTTAACCTAACTTAGGTTCAACCCAACTTGAACCTAAGTCAAACTTAAACCTTTAGGTTCAACATATATTGAAACTAACCTTAACCTAACTTAGGTTTAACCCAATTTGAACCTAAGTCAAACTTAAACTTTTAGGTTTAACATACATTGAACCTAACCTTAACCTAACTTTGATTCAACCCAACTTGAACCTAAGTCAAACTTAAACCTTTTAGGTTCAACATAAATTGTACCTAACCTTAATTTATACTTAGATTCAACCCAACTTGAACCTAAGTCAAACTTTAAACTCAAACTTAAACCTTTTATTTTCAACATACATTGAACCTAACATTAACCTATGCTTAGGTTCAACCCAATTTGAAACTTAAACCTTTTTAAACCTTACCATAATCTATACTTAGGTTCAACCCAACTTGAATCTAAGTTAAACTTAAACTCAAACTTAAACCTTTTAGGTTCAATATACATTGAAAATAACCTTAACCTATTCTTAGGTTCAACCCAATTTAAACCTAAGATAAACATAAACCTTTTAGGTTCAACATACATTAAACCTAACCTTAATCTATACTTAGGTTCAACCCAACTTGAACCTAAGACAAACATAAAACTTTTAGGTTCAACATACATTGAACCTAACCTTAATCTATACTTAGGTCAACCCAACTTGAACCTAAATCAAATTTAAACTCAAACTTAAACCTTTTAGGTTCTATATACATTGAACCTAACCTTAACCTAACTTAGGTTCAACCTAACTTGAATCTAAGTCAAACTCAAACCTTTTAGGTTCAACATATATTGAACTTAACCTTAACATATACTTAGATTCAACTCAACTTGAATCCAAGTCCAACTCAAACCATTAGGTTCAACCTATATTGAACCTAATTCAAATTAACTTAGTTTCAACCTACATGGAAACTAACTTAATGTAAACTTAGGTTCAATCTATATGTAACCTAACTTAATCTAAACTTAGTTTCAATCTACATTGGACCTAACTTAAACCAAACCTTTAGGTTCAACCTACATTGAACCTAAGCCAAAGTTAGGTTCAACCTATGTTGAACTTAACTTAAACTTAACTTAAGTTCAACCTATATTAAACTTGATTCAAACTAATAATAGGTTCAACCAACATCAAACCTAATTCAAATCTTACTTAGGTCCAATATGCCATAGTCAAAATCTTTAGATTCAAATGACACTGAATCTAAGATTTAACTTAAACATCTTTAGATTCAAATGAAACTGAATCTAAAATTTTACCCAATTTTAAGTCTAGTAAGACTTAATCAAATGACTTTAGATTTAAATTACATCAAATCTAAAAAATCATAAAATCAAACTTATGTTAGGTTTTATCTCAAAAGTCTAATTTATATTAGACTCGACATAAACATCTTTAGATTCAAAAGACATCGAATCTAAAAATCCTAAAATCTAAGTTATGTTAGATTTCATCTCTAAAGTCTAATTAGACTTAATATAAATATCCTTAAATTCAAAAGATCTTGAATCTAAATCTAATTCATATTAGATTTAATTCAAAATTAACCAAATAAAAAATTTAAGAAATAAAATTGACATTATTTCTTTTGTAAGGATCACTCTGACACTGTTTTCTTGCAGGTTGAAGATAAGTTTCGCTTTAGATTTACTTTGCATGTTATTAAGGTGAGCTAACTCTATTTTGCAGGGCGACATTCTGAAGATGGGGCAAACAACAAAACAAAATAAAAATGACATAAATAACAATGAAAACAAAACTAAAATAATATAATCAAGACAAACAATGAAACAAAACCTAAACTTTTAGGATAGTCAAAAAACCTAAAAATTTTAGAATTGCCACCAAACAAATAACAAACTATAAGACAAAACAACAAAAAAATGACAAACAGAAAAACAAAATAAAAACTGACATAACAAATGACGTTGACAAAATCAAACCTTTAGGGTAGTACATGACATTTAGAAACATATTATCCTAAGGATTATTTATTGATGTTTCTTTCCTTGCTCTTGAAATTTCTTAGAAAATAAGTTTTAACATTAATGAGAAGTTTTCTTAGATAAAATTATTGGTTTAAGATGTAATTAACTATAGGAGATTTAAGAACTCAGAATAGGTATCAGATGCAGAAATCTCTGGTTATCGAAATTTCACATGTGATCCTCCTTATATAAATATTTCTAGAATAAGATATAGTAGAATCATCTTATGTAAGGATTATCACTGACATTTGTTATTCTATTGTTTTCTATTTTATCAGCCCTTATTTTCTTCAAATTTCTTAATATATGAGGATCCTATACATGATCCGAAGAGATAAGATTTCTTGAAGATTAGGCCAATAAAATAGATAAATAGAGTGGCGACTCCAAACAATGATATTGACATCGACAAAAGAGAATCTCTGCGGCGATGGGCCAGCGATGATCCGACACACCACAACATCCGAATGCCACCAGAACCCATGGTAGATCCTAGTATGGTCACTATAGAGGTGTTTAATGTTGTAGGAAACCATGATCATAACCCTTATTCCAAAATCTATAACCCGGGCTGGAGAAATCATACAAATTTACAATGGAGTAATAATCACTAGCAGTGGAGAAACCCTCAAGCAAATCCTATAGATAATGGGAAAAACTAAGGAACTAACCCTTAGAAGCAACATTATCTACCAGGATTACAAGTCAATGCTTAGCCCATACAGAAAATATCACTCATTGAGGAGTTTGAAATATAAATGGAGAACCTATTATAAAGCCAAGTTGTATTCATTTAAAACCTTGAACATCAACCAGCCGACGAATACCTCAAATAATAGACCCCCAAGTACACTCTCAATTATCACTAAAGTGAACCCCAAGAAAAAAAGAACTAAGCAAGTACAAACTGATAAACTGAGAAGTGGAAGAGAGGTAGAAGAAGTCCCTAGGAGGGAAGAACCTATGGTCCTAGAACCTACCATAGAAAGTGAGCCTGAGACTAAAGCAATGGATCTAGAATGTCAGGTCTCACTAATAATAATTGACCTTTAGGAGAGATCTCCACCACATTCTCCCCATAGATTGAAAAATAAAAAGTGGACTAGCAATTCTCTTGTGTTTTAAAATTGTTCAAGAAATTGACCATAAACATATCATTTGTTGAGGACCTGAAATAGATGCCTAGCTATGCTAAGTTCATGAAGGATGTCTTAACTAGAAAAAGGAGAATAATACATTATGAGACTGTGCCCCTAACTAAAGATTATAGTACCATTCTGCGAGGGAAGTTTCCACAAAAGATGAAGGACCCAGGGTGCTTTTCCATCCCATGTGCCATATGAGAGAAGTTTGTAGGAAGACCACTTGTAACTTAAAAGCTAGTATCAACCTGATGTCACTTTCAATTAAGAGGCTAGATTTAGAAAAGGCTCAGGCTACCAATCTGTCTTTGCAATTAACTTACCCATCTCTGTCCTACCCTATGGAAATTATTGAAGATGTGTTAATGAATGTTGAAAGTTCATATTCCCTGCATACTTTGTAGTAATATGCCCAGAGAAGGTCAAGGAAATACCCTTAATAGTTGGCCTACCCCATTTAGCCATGACTAGGACAATGATTGATGTCCATGAAGAAAAACTGACCTTGAGAATGAATGGTAAGGAGGCTGCTTTTGATATTTTGAACTCGATGAGATTTCATTATGGCTTAAGTGAAGATAATTACCATAGGATTAATGTAGTAGACCGGGTAGTGCCTTGTCAAGTTGTTGATACCTTATAATAGGACCTAGAAGAGCAAGTTAAGACTGAGGAAGATAATAAGACTTATATGGAGGAATATGCTCTACTACTAGATGGATGTTTTTATTCTTTTTATTTTTTTATTTTTAATGGAGTTTCTCTTTTTTCGGTCATCATATACTTCCCTTTTCCGAATAAATCTCACTTCGAGATCATATGAATAATCAGGAGAAGAGAGGAACCAAAAAATATAGACATACAAAAAAGATGAAAAATAAGAGAAAGAACGTGGAGAGCCTACATGTTATAGAACTTGCAGGGATAGGTCAGGTACGTCTGTACAAACAAGATTGGGCAGAAGCACCATGGACTAGTATTTATGAAAGAATACCTCTCTAGACTACCCAAAACTAGAGATTCAAGTGTGTTTTCCTATTCTTGGTTCTAAAGTTCTCCTAAGGGGACCTATCCCAATTAGTTAATTACATCTCAAGGGTTGCTCAAGTATACTCTTGATCCAAAGGAGTTTTCCTTACATTAGTAGGGATGACTATTACAGGGCTATCAAATGATAGCTACCCCGTATGGGAATGCTACGATTTTTCAACGCTCTCGCTAAGCTACAGGCTGAGAGTGAGTATCCTGTAGTCCCTACATGAGTAATAGACTCATCAGTATATGGAGCGTGTAAAATAATTGAATCATCCTGATGAGGAATTCTGATATGTCAAAACACGGCAGAAGAAAAATCATTGTATCCCAATTGGACAAAACTCATTGGCAATCAGGCTATCAAGATGATTTTAATGAAGGTAAAAGAAGCGACAAGGATCAACGAGGGTAATCAAAGAAAGGGAGGTTTAATCCCTAAAAGGTAGAGGTAGTTTGGTCAGGTTATTACAAGCCCATCATTCTAAGCTACTAAGACACTAATTTTATCTTATTGTGAAGGTAGTCGACCCAAAACATCCAGAAATCCCTACTCAGTAATCCATGATCTACATCATCCATGGGGGACCTTGGTAGCTTGACATTCAAAGGAAAGAAACATTATCCATGACTATCAGGTGGATGTCGGTGCATTTTTGTGGTGGTGTTTTATTTTAAGAGTCGCCCAGTAGAAGCTGTCGGTTGCCAGAATCGAGATTCCATCACTCGCTTCGGAAGGATAACATTTAATTTAATTTATATGTAGATTTAATTTAGGGATGGAATACAACTAAACTGATATCATATCCAAAATAGTTTAAATAGCCGAGCATTGTACCTTAAACCAAACATTTATACCGAAGAATAAGCACGTTGCTTAATGGTACGACTCAATTAAATGAACTAGAAAATTTATGATATCCGTTTGATCTACAGAAACCTGTGTATTGACCGACAGATTCCCCCATCTAATGCAAAAGAGATTTAAATGGGGTTTATATAAATGTTGGATTCGTTTACGTTTCCTATTAGGGAAAGCCCCTATAGTTTATTACATCTTAGATAACCAAAGTCACCTAAGAAAACTCTCGATTTAAATCGGGAAAGCTATTTTTACGAATTGACTTAAAAAGGCTAAGGATTTTAAATAAAATGTGATAATCGGAATCCAATAGGCGAAAGGTTCAAGTTTTGGAAAAATTGTTGTAGGAATTCAAAGGAGGAAGAACTAGGGAAGATCACGGATCTAAGAGAGGGTCTGTGTGACTTCTCAATCTATCCTATTATTTGGCTCAATTTAGGTAGAGAATATATTTTTATATTTCATCTTGCCAATTTTAATTAAGTTAGGGCTTACACTCACTAGATGTCGATCATGTGAACCGCCTGGAAGATATGAGGATTTATGTCATATCGAATGATAACCTCAGAAAACCTAAAATGAGTTAGGGCTTACATTTCACTGCAGGGCTGCGCAAAGGCCTAAAAGATCAGGTGAGGATTTATGATGCGCTAGACAAGCTACCTCGAAGTTCTATGGCTTGTTATTTAATTCTAAGGAATAGTTTAGCTGAAGTAGACATATTCTGCTGTTGAATATGGTCGTGCTACACACAATGCATGCTCCACGCTCCTCGTCATAGCAGGTTTAGTTTAAGAAGTGACAATCAGGGGCTGAGAGAAGTGTCGTATTCTAGAAAGGTTAAAAATTTGAGGTGACTTAGTATTTTAATTAAAACAAATGTTTAAGTTGATTATGGCGACACCGATTAGGATCCCACGGTTCCCTCGTTCCGGTTTCACCATTTTCATCAGATTCGCTTAGTCCAGATGAATTTATTAAACCCAACTTAATGAGTTCCATACTTTTATCCAAACAATAGAGATTTCGTTAGCAACACGTAGGTTACCTCCTCTTAGGGACTCTCGGTCATCCAATGAGACGTTTTAATTTAGTTGTAATTGCAAATTTTATTTTGTTTGTGATTAAATTTTGAGTTATTTTAAATTTTGGATGTTGTGAGGTGATTTCAATTTTCACAAGCAAGTATCATAGTTTGCAATGGAGTAAATGTACAGTAAAGCACAAAGAGTAAAGTACAGTAAGGAGGAAAAGCAGTAGTGGTGGTATAGGTAGTAAAGTAAAACAGTAGTAGCGATAAAACATGAGTATGGCACAAAAAGGTAAAACAATAGTAACAGGCAAGTGGTACAAGTGTTTTTTGAAGTGTATGTGAAAATGTAAGAGTATGTATGAAAAGTTGGAAAGAGCAGTTTGTGGGAAGTTTGAGGAAAAGTCATCGGAGACAAATTCTGTAGAATGCTTGAGAAAAACTCATAGGAAACTCGCAGGAAAACTCATAGAAAAATTCGTAGAAAACACGTAGAAAAGGTAACTGTGAGAAGACTAAAAAGATGGACTATAAGTCCGAGAGGACTGTAAGCATGATGGAGAGGAGGAATCAGAGGTGTGTTGTATATATACCAACCTTAAGTGCTGACTACCAGACCATCATCCTACAGAGGGCAATCCTAGCTCGATCCAAACAGTCAACCGTGGACCTTTGTAAAATTTTTTTTTCATTTATTTCAATTTGGATTGCATGCAACTAAAAATTTATGGGTGAAAGGTTATTTTGTAGTGTGGGTAGTTTTGTATTTTAAAATGTATTTGTACATTTTGTAAAACAATGTAATCCACAGGTTGACTATCCTAATCGAATTAGGACTGTTAGCAACCTAAGGGTGATAGTGGCAGATACCCCAAGGGTGGGTGAATATTATAAATTCCTTCCTCTACCCTCTCCAGGGTCTCTGAGTCAGGAGACACTATTCGTATCATTCTATAATACAATATCAACATCGTCCCCCCTAACCATCCTACTTACAGTCTTGCTTGATGGCCCCACATATAACAAAAAGCTATACGTGCGCACTTATGCCTCGTACATAAGTACAAAAAACATGGCCAAGAAGCAAGAAGCAAAAAAGGACAAGGGACAAGAAAAAGAGAGAGGAGAGAACGACCCGCCTAAAACGACATCGTAAAGGAGGCGGATCGGCCCTCAAAACTGAATGAAAGCTATTTCCAAACCCTGTTAATGCCTAGAGTCAAGACATGTATGTTCAAATAGAGACCCAACCAAACTTAAAGAAAAAGGGCCCATCGTGCCATGAAGCCGAGCCGCACAAAGCTCCAAGCCGAGTTGTCATAAGGCTAAGAACAGGAGTAGCAAAAAAGGGGAAATCGAACCCTCAAGAAAAAGGTAAGAGAAAGCCCTCAGAACTAAACCATTCAAAGCTATAAGCTGTACCATAATTAGGTGTAACCATAAGGCCAGAAACTGAGCCTCCGTGAGGCCAATAACCGACCCCATCAAAGGGCAAAAGCAAGCAATCTCATGGCATAAAGAGAAATGTAAAAGAGAATTTAGAAGAAAAAATCTAGCAACACCTCCCCTCTTTTATATGTTATTCCCACAAGTTTAAGTTCATCCACATATGCAGTAGTATAACAAATAGAATATCATAAGAATGCATCGCAATAAGTGCTTCACCAAACAATTATTCAATAATAGAGCTTCACCAACCCATTTCATGCTAAACATGTACTACTAGGAGAAAGAAAAAGCAAGCATCATATCATCCTTTTCCAAACCTCATCCAAGTTGCAATTTAGAGAGCAAGTATGTAGTTAAAAAGACTCCAAGATTTGAACTTAAGCCATACCATCAACGAGATAAGCAGCATGTATTCCAAACTTCCAATCATGCAAACAAATGTAAGCAAAAGAGGAGCATTAACACTTATACATGAAATCTCATCTCAACAAAACAATCAAACCACATGGTGGAGGGGAAAGAGTGGAGCCAAGAGAACTCCAAAAAAACAATCTCTAACCCATGCTAGTAATAGAAACTAGAACATGCCAATTTTCATAAATAAGGTGTAGCGAGCATAAAGGAGCAAGAATGGAGAAAATATAACATGTCACTCAACCTTTCTACCCAACCTTCTTCCCTTATCTTCTTTTTATTTCTTATTTTTTTTAAAAAACAATACCAATCATGCTTACCAAAGTGAATTTTAAATAAAGGGAGCAAGAAAATGATTTAAACCAACTTATGACAAGTCCAACAATGATATCTTTGACATAGGGGCAGCAATGAGAGGTTTAAAACCAACTCCAAACATACTTAGCGATGCAAATTTTTACTTTATAGCAACATAGGATTGATCTAAACCAACCCCAAACAAATAGGTAAGTGCAGATTTTTCATTTTGGTAAGCATATGATTGATATAAACCACTTCCAAATGACACATAGGTGCAGATTTTTCATTTTGGCAAGCATATGATTGATATAAATCATTTCCAAATGATCACATAGGTGCAGATTTTTCATTTTGGCAAGCATCGGATTGATATAAACCATTTCCAAATGATCACATAGGTGGAGATTTTTCATTTTGGCAAGCATATGATTGATATAAAACATTTCCAAATGATCACATAGGTGCAGATTTTTCATTTTGGCAAGCATAGGATTGATATAAACTATTTCCAAATGATCACATAGGTGCAGATTTTTCATTTTGGCAAGCATAAGATTGATATAAATCATTTCCAAATGAAAGTGTTAAAGCAAGCATCTTTTAGCCAACATGAAAGAGAGCAAAGAGGGCCATGAAATGCTATATAGAAGAACCTCAATATTAAGCCCCTAAATATGATATTTTGGCTAAGCATGGAGGGACAAAAAAAACTTCAAAATAGCATATGAGACCATCAACCCTTTAAGCCTTTAAACTCATGGAAATGTCACGTGCATTGATTAAAATTTATAACACCTCAAGCCTGCATTTTTAACCATTCATAAAGAGAGCAAAAGGGTTCTTGAAATATCACATGAAGCAATAAACTTTAAACCTCCCAACATGAATTTTTATTTAAACAACAAAGGTGCAAGAAGAACACTTAGATATCTCATGGAACAATTTTAAACTTGAAGCATATTAAGCATGAGTTTTACCTTTCCAAGAGAATGCAAGAAACTTTCCAAAACTTCAAAGTAACCCAACAAGACATTAGGTATTTCATTAGCCAACCAAATGGAGCAAGAAAGCATCACCAATCATCACATAAAATAACCCAAGCTCCAAGCCAGCACCTATGCATTTTTAGACAAACAAAAGAGGAGCAAAAGGCTATATAGATTTCTCATGAAGCAAGCCAAATATTAAGCCTTTAAATATACACTTCACCATTCCAAAAAGAGAGCCAAAAAGAGGCCTCCAAGCTATCATATGAAACATATAAAACACTAAGTTCTTAGCATGCATTTTAAACATTCCAAAGTGTAAGGAAGACCATTTGAAGCTCATATGAAAACAAATTTCAAGCTTTCCCCATCATGAAGATTTTGGCCAAGGGAGTGGACAAGAAAACCATGAAGTTCTACATGAAACCACTTCCACATTAGGCATTTAAAATTTAAAATTTTGGCCAAGCATGAGAGGGCCAATAAACCTCAGTGTATAGAATCATCAAATCATGAGGCATTTTAACCATGAAATTTGGCTAAACAAAAGACACAAAGAATAACACATACATGCTACATGAAGTTACAAATGCATTAAATCCTTCCAACTCAAAATTTTGGCCAGTATATAGGAGACAAAAAAGATCATCATAACACAAAAAAAACATACCATTAAGCAACAAAGCAAGAAACAAAACTTTCCATCAAATTAGAGAGCAAATCGGTGATGATTCGAAGCAAATGTAAAATCCCAAACTTTCACTTCGTCATTTCTTTTTTTTAAAGAAGCTCATGTCGGCATATTTTTAGGTTATGTGGTATTTTGAAAAGGGGTCGCCTACAGAAGTTGTCGGCGAGTTTTAGATTTTAAATGTATATATATATATAATTTGGAAAGTAGCATTTGATTTAAAAAATAATTTTTAAGTTCGAAAGATTTTTAAGATATGAAATTAAACCGATCTCACATCCTAAATAATTTATATAAACGAGCATCATATCACAAACTGTGTATCTATCCCGAAGAATAGACACACTACTTGATGATGGGGCTCGATTAAATAAACTAAAAGATTTGTGACATCCGTTTGGTCTGCGAACCAATGTTATAAGCCGACAAGTTCCCCTGCTTAATATAAAGGAATTAAGCAGGGTTTTATATTACTCAGGTTCTTAAAGTTCCCTATAAGGGCAAGCCCCTATAGTTAATTACATCCTAAGTGACAGGAATCACTTAAGAAAACTCTCGACAATGATCAGTGGTTTTGCTCTCAAGAATTTCAACGTTTAAGGTTTCAAAGGATTGAATTTTGGAAATTTCAAAAGGGAGTGGATCAAATTTAGATCAGTTTATTTTAGGAGTCCAAAGGAAGAGAAGTAGGAGAAGCTGAGGATCCAAGAAGAATCTTGACAACTTCCCAAACTATCCTATTGTTTTGCTTCAACTTAAGAGTATATTTAATGTTTCAATCTTGCCAATTTTGATTAATTAGGACTCATATTTGTATGACATAATCACACAAATAGCCTTAAAGATGTGAGGGTTTATGTCGTACCAAATGACTACCTCGGAGTCCTAAGACCGGTTAGAGCTTAATCTACATAACATGATTATGCAAATACCTAACGAAGAGTTGAGGATTTATGCTGCACTAAGCAAACTACCTGGAAATCCTATGGCTTTGTTATTTAATTCTAAGAAAGGTTTTGTTGATGTAGATTCCAGTTTTGCTGACGACGATGGCCGTGCTGCCCACTATGCTCCAAGCTCCGTATTGTTGCAGAGGTTTAGTTTTAGAAAGTGAAAATCAGGAGATGAGAGAAGTGTTTTGGTTTAGAGAAATCTTAAAGTCCAAATACTTTTAATGTTTTAATTAAAACAAATCTTAAAGTTGGTTAAACAGAACCGATTAAGATCCCACGGTTCCGTCATCCCAGCACCGTTATTTTCATCGGATTCACTTAGTCTAAATGAATTTGCTAAACTCAACTGAATGAGTTCTACACTTTCATTTAGACCGTGGGAAATCCCGTTAGCAACACGTGGGTTACATCATCCGAGGTATTCCCGATCATCCAAAGAGACGTTTTAATTTAGTTGTAGTTGTAGTTTTGTTGTTCTGTTTGTGATTAAATTTTGAGTTATTTTATATTTTGAAATGTTATGGCGGTGAATTTTATCTTGTTGTGACTTTTAATTTAATTTTGGGTTTCAGCTTTGTGGCTATCCTAAAGGTTTCAGTTTTCATGCATGGTGACATTCTTGTTTAACATGCAAGAGAAGTAAAGTACAGTGCAAGTAAATAAATTGCAATGAAATAAAAGCGTACCTGGTAAGCATTCCTATTTACTTTCTATTGCACTTAAAACATAGGTTAAAACATTTATATAATTGCAAGAAAACACCTAGGTAAAGCTAAGGGAAGGTTTTAGTTGTCTACCAAAATCCTAATCCTATAGCTAGTCAATTCCTATGACGTCTTGGTTCTTATATTTTTTTAAGAATGATTTTCTTCACCAAAGAACAATTAAGTTCAGTTTTTCTTCTAAAACATCCCATCGTATTGAGAAAGTGCTTAAGAGGAGTCCTAAACTTCTTTTCAATACTTCTGAGATTATTTTGAGTCCAAACGAATTTCATTGTACAAGTGAATTAATCATTCAAGGGATTTAGTTAAGTTTTGCTTCTTACTCAGTGAACCAGGATGTTTGATTATCCTATGAGTGAAGTGACATTTCACTTAATGCTTTATTTAAGAGTTATGATAATGAAAGCCTTTAGGGGCAAATTAATTTGTTGAAGATTTTAACAATTCTTAGTTAGAAAATTGGAATTGATGATTTTGAAATGATTTGGTTTAGTTATGAAATTTTAATTAATAATTTTAAGTTTGGAATAGTGTTCAAGTTGTTTCAATTCTATTAAATCTTTATATTTTAATGATCTTAATATTTTAGATTAATTTTACCATTTTAAATTTGCTTAGGTTGGAAGAGGTGTTTAAATTATTTAATTTTATTAAATTTTAATGAATTTATTTGGATTGATTGTAATATTTTAGGTTGATTTTAATTAGTTTAATTTTTTTTATACATTTGTATTATAAATTGTTTTGATATTGATTTTTTAATGTTTCAAATTTGCTTTAGGTTTGTTTTCAAATGATAAATTAATTTTACTGTTCTCAATTTAATTTAATTAAGTTATTAAATCACTTAATGTTTTAAACTTTAATTTAATTAAGGGTTATTTTCTTCTTAATCATTAATTTCAATTATCATTTTAAGTTTAATTAAGAATTGAAATGTTATTAAAGTAATTTATGTAGGGATTTCAAATTAAAGAATTAGTATTTTCCTAAGTCACATCCCTAATAATCCAAAATTTTAATTATCCTCCCAAAATTTAAATGATTGAATTAATTAAAGTTCCATTTTGATATTTTTAAAGTAATCAATTGTTTTCTACCCCTTTACTCCCAAAGTTTCAATCACCCAAGAGGAAATTAAGATAAGATATTTTACCCTCCCTTTTGATTAAACCTAAAGTATTAATTAGGGTTAAAATCCTTTAATTACCTTTACGCCCCTTTCGGCTTATTTATTTCATAACTCATCAAATTAAGCTCAAGTGAATTTAAGCTTTTTATGAAACTTCACTCATATGTCAATTAAGACACTAGAGGAGAAAATGTGATTTTTCTGAATTTAATTTAATTTATATATTTATTTTTCTAAGAAAATGAGGGTTTTCAATGAAAATTAACAACATGACCAAGGGAAGGTTTCTATCCTTAGGAAAATTATGGGATATTCCTATTTACCAGAGGACCATTTGGACCAATTTTGGTGATTTTTGAATTGTATTTTATTTATTATATTTATTTTGATTTTTATGGTATTAATTAATTATAAAATAAAATTAAAGTTGAAAATTAAGTTTTATATTTTTCTTAAATCCTTCTGATCTCAAGGAGTCCAGAGAAGTAAATTTTATATTTTTCTAATTTTTCTTTGATTTACTAGAATTAATTTAGTGAAAATATGGGGAAATTCATTTTTTAATATTAAAAATTTTCCTAAGCCTTTAAAATTCAATTTCTTAATCTATTAACTTGAGAAAAATATTTGATTTGTTCCTAAGTGATTAGGAGTTAAAATGTGACATTTTTGTGATTTTTAATATTTTTGTGATTTTTATTATTTTTTAATTATTAAAATTTTAGAAATAAGATTAAAAATGAAAATTTTTAGAAAATTCCAATTTTAATTTTCTTAGACTCCTCAGATATCAGAGAGCCCTCAAAATCATTTTGGTGAATTTTTAAGTGTATTTTAGGTTTTATGAATTTTTTTTAATTTTAAAAATAGTCATACAATTCAAATAATTCATTTAATGGGTTAAATTATTTCCAATTGACTTCAAATTTTTATGTGAGATTCTCTACATCCTAAGTGACAGTGGAGAATTATTTTCAAGTAATTTTGATGTGTGGTTAATCCTAATAAATTAAAGCTCAGTTTTGGGTGTTTAGGCTAACTAGGGTTATTCTTAAAGAATTAAACTAAACCATAATTTTCCTAGGGTCCTCTAGTCATAAGATACCTCCCTAAATTTTCTTAGAATTTTCTAAACAACATGTTAATTACTGGAATTAAAACATCAAAACAGACACATAAATTTGAAAATTCAATACCTTGCCATAGAGATGGCCTCTGACCTTGGAAAATTCAGGGAATGTTCCCAAGAACAGAGGCTAGAAAAGCCCTATGGTCTCATGCCATGGTGAATTGTATGCATGCATGGAGAATTAAAATACTAAAATCAGTAAATAATTAATTAAAAATAAAATACTCATCAAAATAACTTAATTCTTTTACCACATTGTTTTCCTCTGTTCACTTAGCAATAGGGTATTTTTATTTTATTTTTGTTATTTTTCTACACAAAGAAATGAATTTTTGACGTTTCTGGTATTTAAATAAATCAAAAATACCCTATTTTTCTATTTAAACCGGTCAGCGTCGTATCAACCTCGGCAGCTCCAAAGCTCCACATGGCGCATTCCCATTCGGCCCCGCCATCTGACACGGCCCCACGCGGCCCGCGGTTCCTGCCCCGTTTCCTGGTTCGACGCGATCTGGGTCGTCCATTCGATACACGCGCGAATGGACGGCATCCGTTCATCGTCCTCGAGCGCCCTAACCCGAGAGCCGTCCACTTTTTAGGCTTAATATCTCACTCGATACTTAACCAAATTAAATGCTCTTATGCTCTATGAACTCATCTTAACGAGACTAACATATCTATATGGCTAACATGATATGAAATTGAGCCAAACAAAATGGAGAATTCACAGAAGCTCGGGCGGAAGAAGAGATCCATACCTTTGCTCTGAGAAGTGAAGCTTCAATCAGAGAGTTGTGGCACCTTGGATTGAAGCCAAGGAAGCTCCAGATTAAGTCTCTGGCTTTGGTGAATTGCCTAGACCTGATTTCCACCAAGCTCGATTTCAAATCTTGGCCGATAGAAGAAATGGCTGGCCTAGAGAGGGGGCTTTTGCTGGGGAACTTCTTCTCTTGGTCTGGTGAAGGTGTAGAGTCAATCAATTTGAGGATTAGCTCACTGTGGTGAAGTGTCCTGGTTTTGGGCTTGAAATTAAACTCAAAAATTGAGCTCACAGAGAGGAAATTAATGCTGGATTTCAGTGGGGATCAAGTGCTCTATGTTTGGAGAAGGGTCTGGAATTGTTTTTGGCAGAGTTTTGTTAGGGTTTGGTTCAACACCTTGTTTGGCTGAGAGGGGGTGGTGTTTAAATAGGGCTAGCTAGAGGGCTTCCCAGGGGGGTTTGAAGGCTTGGATCAACTGCTCAAGGCAATGGAAGAACAGCTGTATTGGCCATTAGGCATGGGACAGCTCAGTAAGGGAAATTTGAAAGTTTGGCTCACATGGAGCTCTCGGCCATGGTGTTTTCCGGCAACCCAGGCGGCTGGCCGGTAGGGTCGGGTCACCCTCAGGGTCAGGGAGGTCAAGGCTTGATTTTTGTGATTTCAATTGGCTTTGGCCATGTGTAAAGTGGTTTGATTAAAATGGAAAGGGGGAGGGGCTATTTTGAGCTCAAATGGGTTAATCCATGGTTTTGGGCTTGGTGCACCACCCAAGGCTTGACTTTGGGTTGAAAGGAATCATTTGGGTCAGCTGAATTGGAGTGGTGAAGTCTCCATCCATGGTGATGTGGCTAATCTTAGTTTAGAGTGTAGCATAAATGGGGTTAAAAAGTGATAATGAAGGGTTAAGAAAGAACCCCCTCTTCTTGCCATTAATGGCTTAGTGAGGTGTCCAAGGCTTTCATGGCTTCCATGTGGCTTGTGCATGGCTTCTTGGCTCACATTTGGCTTGGGAATGGCTTGGTCAATTTCATGGAAGAGGGTTATTTGGAATTTTGAAAACTTTAGATTTTTGATGGGATTTGTCATGATGCCATTTTGGTTTAATTAAAATGATAGATTTTGGACTTAGGGGATAGTTTTAATTAAATGGTCATGATGAGACAATATCACATGGGCTTTGGAATAAGGCTTGGGCCTTTGAAATTGTTTTTGGATGGGCTTTTAAATGCTTTAGGGAAGTGGGCTTTTATGTTTTAAAATAAACTTTTGGATGAAAATTTTGGTGGGGGTTGTGTCAAATAAATGTTTTAATTGATTTAAGAATGTGCCATGAGTAATTTGGAACAAGTTTGGGGTGATTTTGAGTTGAATTGGGTTTAATTTAGGTCTTTTTGGTAATGGGGCCAAAGTGGATCAAATTGGGCTAACTTGGGTTAAGGTTGGGCCAATGTTGGGTTTGATGTAAAATTAATGTTGAAAAATGTTTATGGGAGTATAACAAAGAGTTTTCAATTTTGGTTGGGTTTTGATTTTGGGATTTGGGCCTATTTGTGTTCATGATTGGTTTAGGCCAAATTGTGGATTTTTTATTTGGGTTAGGTTTGGGTGAAGTTTGGGTTCAAATTTTGGGCAAATCAAGTTAGTGTTTTGTTTGTGGGGATGTTAGGAAGTTTTTAGATAGGATTTGGGGCTAATTGGAGTTGAGTTGGGTTGGTCTGGGCTAAGTTTAGGTCATGGGCCAAAATTGGGCTTTAAGCTTCAAATTGAAATTGGATCCACATGTTGGTCAAAATTAGGCTTGGATTTGCGCTTGAATTGGATCAAAATTGAGGTCAATTGGAGTGGTTTGGTTGGACATTGGGCTCTCTTAGGTTAAAAATAGGTCAAATTGGGGGTTTTGGTAAAAGTTGGCTAAATTGACAAAAATGGTTTATGGTGTAGTTGAACAAAATTAAATTGGGAATATGTGGGATTTTTTGAATTTTTTGGGAATTTTCTGAATTTTTGGAATTTTTGGATTAAAATGGTATTTTGGGTATTTGGAGGTTATTGGTGGGGGTATTTTGAAATTTTTGGTGTATTTGAGCAAGGATGATCAATTTAAGTGGAGGGAAATGATTATGACTAATTTTAAGGAATTTTGGGTAATTTAAGAAATTTTGCAAATTTTGACCAATTTCAAGGGCATTTGGTAGGTTTGGTGGGTTTAGGGTCCCGGGGGTCAAAAATTGAAATTTTGGAAAAATAAAGGTTGATCATGTGTGAGCAAAATGGGACCACTTTGGTTGAGCCAAGAAGCCATATTAAGCTCACAAGAGCCATGAGAGGACTCATTTTAGGCATTCACTATGTTGTTCCTAACCCTCTTAGCCCGGGGCCTAGGGGTTGAGGTCCATCCAAATGAATTACCTACATGAGTCAGGAAGTCAAATTGGGTATAGGTGTGGTTTTAGGGTTTGGAATGTGTGTGAGAGAGTGGTGTGTGCAATCTTACCCTCACCAAGACCAGACCACCCAAGGTAATCCTAAGGCCAAAGAGTCCTATAGGAAACTCATCCTTTAAACCTCCACATATTGATTTCAACCCTCCAAGTGGTTTAGGAGTTTACAGTCAAACATGTGGGGTTTAAAGGGAGCTAAGAAGTGGTTTAAATTTCTAAGTGGTGGGTCCCATTTATAGTCCTCTAGGATAGTCAAAGGGAAAACCTATGGCTAGATCCTAAGTACTAAAGAGAGATGAAAAGACCTCACCAAAAATGAGGTCAACAAATGGACCCCCAATAGGTGTGGTGGGCTAACCAAGCACACCGCGCGTATTGGCGTTGACCGAAGAGATCAACAAAAACCAACACGGATGTCTAAGTGACACACTTAGAACAAAGCGTAGAAAATTTCCGCTGGGGAGTATCAGGTAAATCTCCAAGACTGAAGATTCCAGAACACTCGCTGGGGAAAAGGAGGTGGATTCCAAATCACAAGATCTGGGGAGATTTGATTTTAAATTCATTTTTTTCAAGTTTCAATTTCAAGTTTTTTAATTTTAGAGTTTGATTTTTAATTTAATCAGATTTCTGATTCCGATTGAAGTTCGATTTAAGATTAATTTTAAGGTGGATCTCGTTGAGATTCAGAATTTGGAATGAGAACTGGAACCTAGCTTCCAACTTTAGGATTGTAAAGAAGATTGGAGATTTAAGCTCCAACCTCGCAAGTTTGAAAGAGAACTAGAATTTAGGCTCTAGACTCAGAAATTTAAAAGAGAGCTAGAAGTTAGGCTCTAGCCTCAAAGAGAACTGGAAGTTAGGCTCCAGTCTCGAAGATTTGAAAGAGAACTAGAATTTAGGCTCTAGCCTCAAAGAGAACTGGAAGTTAGGTTCCAGCGTCGGAAATTTGGAAGAGAACTAGAATTTAGGCTCTAGCCTTGAGGAGAACTGGAAGTTAGGTTCCAGCCTCGAAAATTTGGAAGAGAACTAAAAGTTAGGCTCTAGTCTTGAAGATTTGAAAGAGAGCTAGAAGTTAGGCTCTAGCCTTGAAGAGAACTGGAAGTTAGGCTCCAGTCTCAAAGATTTGAAATAGAACTAGAATTTAGGCTCTAGCCTCGAAGAGAACTAGAAGTTAGGCTCCAGTCTTGAAGATTTGAAAGAGAAATAGAATTTAGGCTCTAGCCTCGAAGAGAACTGGAAGTTAGGCTCCAACCTCAGAAATTTGAAAGAGAGCTAGAAGTTCGGCTCTAGTCTCGAAGAGAACTGGAAGTTAGGCTCCAGCCTCAGAAATTTGGAAGAGAACTAGAAGTTAGGCTCTAGTCTCAGAAATTTGAAAGAGAGTTGGAAGTTAGCCTCTAGCCTCGAAGAGAACTGGAAGTTATGATCCAGCCTCAGAAATTGATCTGTATGAAGAGGGACCCAGTCCCATGCCATCAGAACCAAATCAAACAAATTTCATGGCTCCGTGTCAATAGAACCAGTTGATCCTCTAAGACACAGAAGAAAGAGAATTGAAAGGAGCTGGTAAGTGTACCAAGCTGAAAAGACTCGACCTAGCAATAAGTCGAGGAAAATATTTGAATTACAGAAGAGTTTCAAACGGATTTCGATTTGAAGAATAATCGAAGGATTCAGATCAGAATTCAATTCGAGATTTAGATTCATTTCAGTTTAGTGATTCAATTTTCATTTTTTTGTTTAATTAGAGTTCGTGTTTATTTGCAGTTTGTTTTGACATTCAGACTCTTAAAAAGAGTTCTTATTCATTTTCTTTCTCTCTCTTTTTTTTGTCTTCATTTTCTTTTTTTTTTCTTTTTCATTTTCTTTTTATTCTTATTCATTTTTTTTTCTCTTTTCTTTCCGTTCTTTGTTCAAAGTTCATTTAATTTAATGGCGTTTCCCAGTCAATTTGCACAAAAGAGGTGAAGGAAAAAACATGACATAGTCATTTCCATTTCAATTTGTTGAAAATACATCACATAGTCTGATCCAATACATGATGATATCTTCCTTGAAAATTCAGTATCTCATACAATCCACATAAATCCAAAATGGATCGTGCAAGATTCTTGTTAATTCTTCCAAAAGCATCTGTCAAAATTCATGTCTGAATAGTAAGATATATGGACAATAACATCACCTTTCAAGCCACCCTTGGCAGGAATGTCGTACGGATGTGCATTGGAGGTGTGCTATCTCACATGTAACTTACAGCTCGTAGGGCCGGAGACTCTCTAACTCAGGATCTGGTTGAAAGTGGAAAGGCATTTTTCTGTCGTCCATCCTCCTGAAAGTGATGGAGATCCGCTCCAAAGGCACTCTTGGGATGCAATGTTTTGCTACGTCGGCTCCATTTCTTTTTAACACCAAGATGGAACCTAACGGTAGTGGTATCTCCACCGGCCCTCGGAATTCACCGGGGCCTACTATCCGGAGGTCAAATCCGAACATGATGTTACACTGGTTGATGAAAGACACTGTGCAGAAAGGTTTGACGAAGTCATGATGATCTATGTGTGGAGGTATGCAGTCGTCCTACCTGTATATGTTAATGATGCAGTTGTTGGGTATGCAATCTGCAGGAAATACCCTCCATGTTACCATCCTTTTTACTATTCTCTTGATAATTCTTGGCATCGGATCCAACTCACTACGATGGAGTATCCCTGGTGGATTTCCCTTTTTGTCGTCGGCGAAGTTGTAGCAACACCTGCACTGAATCGTAACTCTTCCTTTTCCTCTCATCCACTTTCGAGGTTCTGAGTAGGTCTTTTCTCTTAAATGACCGGCTCGACCCATTTTCTGAAGCTCAGTGACGCAGTCCACAATTTGCTGCTGCTCGTAGTCTGAAAACACATTCGTATGTAGCTTGAGGCCTTCTAGGATGTTGATCCTCCTGCCTCGAATCCTTTCAAAATATTCAAAAGTTTTCTTTTCAACATTCTGCATCTTTTCCAGCTCGTATTCCAGAATTATCTGCAATCGGCGAGGCCTGGTGACGTACTGGGGAATGTATGGTTCAACCCCAGCATGCTCTCTTGCATATCTTGGCTCCTCGGGGATAGTCACTGTCGGGACATCCTCCGGGGTTGCTTTCACAACAAGACTCTTCAGAACTGGTACATCTGCTTGGCGTCGAGGCGCTGATTCTATCTCTAACCTTCTCGGAATTTCTTTCATATTTTCTGTTGTTCTTGGAGTTGATTTCCTCTTTTCTGGTTTCTACTGAACTGATTTCTTTAAAATACTTGCACTGATGGTAGCAATTGTCTCTTCATGTTGATCCACTGCCAGCTTGGTCAGCATCTTGCGTATGCTGCGATTCTTGTTTCTTCGTTGGGTAGGAGTGAGGGTAGCTCACCTTACCTCTTAAACTTCTGTGGGCATGGCGCTGACAAGCCTGCCCTCTGCTGTAGCAACCACGGACTTTATTTTCTTGTCCTCTCCCATTGCATGAGCGGCGTTTTCTTTTCTTTTCTTTTCTTGCTAGTAGACGGCTGACTTGGGTCACCCAATTTCATCACTGTATGGCTGCGGAGCTCTTCCCGATCAATTGGGATCCAATCAGTTTCTTCATATTGTAGCCCAGCTGGTGTGAAATTTGAGTCGATCTCAATCACGGCTCCATCCCTCATCCTCTTTTCATCAAGTGCTAGACTCACGCCATTATTAAAGTTCAAAACCAACCGCCCGTTCGACATTTCCCTGCGAAAAACAAGGAAAGGATCAGGGGTTGTACTAAGAACAAGAACAATAAGAAAAACATTTATTAATGAAAAAATTCTTATTTATTTATTTTAAATTTTAAAGAAAGTAGGAAGAGATGAGGAAAGATCAGGAATGAATTGATTTAAAAGGAAAGATCAACATTTTATTATTACGATTTCACATTGTTTATTTTAACACTTTTTTGTTAATGATTTTTTTTATCATCCATTTTATTTTGGGTTCGGACCCAGTCACAAATGATTACTCTACCCGTGTTTCTAGGAATGAGACTCCACTTTTAAAGTCCATGTTTCGAAACATCAGGTTGCGTAATATTTCTTCAAATATCGTCTATTAATTAGAAGCATAGGTCGTTCTCTACGGCAATTCACCAGTTGGTAGGAACCTCCAGAGTAGGCTGTCTCGACCACGAATGGCCCCTCCCAAGTCGGTTCAAATTCACCTCCTATCTTGCAGTGTGCAAGAATAGCCCTCTTGAGAATTAAAACCAAGTCACCGACTTTGAACGTCCTCGGGAGGACCAGTTTATCGTGGGCCTGAATCATCTTGTCTTGATACAGTTCCAAATTCTGCTGCGCTGAAAGTCGTTTCCCTTCCAAGTTTTCTAATTCTTCTAGTCGTAATTTGGCATTTTCTTCTGCAGTGATCCTGTTTGCAACTGCAATTCTTAGTGAGGGAAGCTGTACCTCCAAGCGTAAGATGGCCTCGGACCCGTACACTAGAGCGTAGGGTGTGGACTGAGTAGGAGTTCTAAAAGTTGTCCTGTAGGCCCATAAGGCTTCTAACAACTTCTCGTGCCAATTTCTCTTATTGTTGTCCAAAGTTTTCTTTAGGATTTGGACGAGAGTTTTATTAAAAGCTTAGGCCAAGCCATTCGCTCTTGAGTATTAGATCGTCGAATAGCGCCAGTCGATCTCGTGCCTTCTAACAAAATTATTGATCTTCGTACTTCTGAACGCGGACCCATTATCCGAGATAATCCTGCGCGGTACCCCGAAACGGTAAATGACTTGATTCTTGAAGAGCTGTAGCATGTGGTGTGCCTTCACTTCTCTGAGCGGTACTACTTCTGCCCACTTGGAAAAGTAATCTGTAGCTACAAGAATGAAGCGAAGTCCTCTTGAAAAAGGAGGTTTTATCGGGCCCACAATATCTGTGCCCCAACATTCAAACGGCCACGACGCGATTGTCAGATGTAGCACATTTGGAGGTTGATGTAGGACCACTCCATGCACTTGGCACTGGTGACAACTTTTGGCAACCTTCATGCAATCGGTCATCATCGAGGGCCAGTAGTAACCTAGTCTCTTAATCTTCATCTTCATTTTCGGACCCGACTGATGAGCGCCACAAAGTCCTGAGTGCACTTCTTTAACAATTTCACGAGCCTCGGACTCGCTCAGGCTCCTTAGCCACATCTGATCGAAAGACCTCCTGTATAATGTATTGTTTATTAATGCATAAGACAGAGTTCTTTTCTTGATCTGATGAGCTAATGACTTATCGTCCGGTAGGTTTCCTGTTTGCAGGTAGTCTATGAGCGATTGACGCCAGTCTTTTCCATTTTATTTTACTTCCGCAATTCATTCTTCTTCTTTTTCTAACTTCTGTATCATGTCCATGTCGAGCTGCGAGAGAACCTGACGTCCCTGAACTGACACTTCAACTGATTCATCCTGCAAGCAGGCAAATTCCTTTGCAAGGCTGGCTAACGCATCTGCGAGAGCATTTTCTCTTCTGGGAATCTTGTATATCATTACATTCAGAATCTGCTCCAGTAATTTCATTGCATATTGAAAGTACTGCTCGAGTCTTGGCTTTAGAATTATGTACTGTCCGGCGACCTGTTGAATGATTAACTGAGAATCCCTGTAGATGTTAATGTCTGTTATCCCCATCTGAATGGTTAATTCCAGTCCAGTTATGAGAGCTTCGTATTCGGCCTCGTTGTTCGTACATGTTCCGTTAGATGGTAGGAGTATCTTAACATTCCCCGTTCCGGTGTTATAAATATTAGTCTAATTCCTGCCTTACCGGGCACTATCGTTTGCAATTCTTTATTTCTCTGTGCTGTCTTGCAAGTCATCGTTGAGAGGCAATTCTACCGGTAAAGGGTGTGTTGCGAGGAAATCTACTAGGACTTGCCCCTTTACGGCATGAAGAGGAACGAAAGTTATGCCAAATTGCAATAGTATCATCGACCACCTGGCAAGTCTGCCGGAAAGTGTCGGTCGGGTCATCAAATATTGCAATGGATTAAACTTCGAAATAAGGTTGATCTTATGATAAAGCATGCAGTGCCTAAGTTTTTGAGCAGCAAAGATCAGGGCCAAACAATGCTTCTCGATCGGAGGGTACTTTACTTCCATCGGAATCAGACGATGACTTAAGTAGTAGAGAGTGTTTTCTTTTCCCTCGTCATTGACCTGGGCTAGCAGGGCTCCAAGGGAGTCGTCTAAAGCCGCGGTATAAAGTATTCACGGTCGACCTGAGACTAGGGCTGCTAAGACAGGAGGTGTCATTAAATACTGTTTAATGTCCTCGAAGGCCCGCTGGCATTTCTCTTCCCAAACAAATTTGGCGTCCTTTTTAACTAATGCCAAGAAGGGTTGTCACCTACCTGACAAATTCGAGATAAAGCGTCAAAGATATGCCAACTTCCCTTGAAAGGATCGTAGTTGTTTCAAAGTTTTGGGAGGAGGCATTTCTAAGATAGCTTTAATCTTCTCCGGATCGATTTCAATTCCACGATATCAGACAATAAATCCTAAGAAATTCCCAGAGGCGACGCCGAAAGCGCATTTCAAGGGATTCATCTTAAGGTTAAATTGTCTTAATCGCTCAAAAACAATTCTCAAATCATACAAGTGATCTTCTTTTAGTTTGCTTTTGATGACTACATCATCCGCGTAGCATTCAACTTGGTTGTGAATGAGATCATCAAAAATCCTCATCATTGCTCTTTGGTATGTTGCTCCTGCGTTCTTCAACCCAAAAGGCATTACTGTGGAGCAAAATATTCCGATCGGCGTTCTGAAGGCTGTGAGCTTCTCATCTTCCGGTGCCATTTTTATTTGATTGTATTCTGAAGATCCATCCATGAAAGAGAAGATTTCATGTGTTGAAGCAATGTCGATCATCAGTTCTGGAATTGGTAGTGGGAATTCATCCTTTGGACATGCTTTATTCAAATCTCTAAAATCCACGCAGATTCTGATCTGTCCATTCTTCTTTCTGACTGGTACCACATTGGCTAGCCAAGTCGGGTATTGTTCTTCATGAACAAATTTAGCGTCTATTAGCTTCTTAACTTCAGCTATTACTTGTTGTTCAATCTCTAGACGTATTCTTCTGGAAGCTTGCCTGACTGGAACGAAAGTGAGATCCACTCCTAGCCTGTGAACTGCCACCTCTGGAGCTAATCCTGGCATATCGTCGTAACTCCAAACAAAATAGTCCTTGAATTCCATTAGTAGCTTGACCATATTTTCAGAGTCTTCTTTATCGAGTAAGGAGCTAACAAAGGTCGGCCTAGGCTCTTCTCTAGTACCTAAGTTAACTTCCATTAACTCGTCTATTGTAGATTTAATCTCTTCTTCAAATTCTGGTGGAGCATCTCCGATTGGTAGATCCTCGAGATCATCTGAGGCTTAGAAGCAGACTTCATTAGGCTCGCAAGTGACAACCAAGAAGAATCCCGTATCATCAACTGATCCTATTGTGCCGAATCTGAGACCATGTTTTGAATTGGGAGGCCAACTGGCATTATTCCATAAATTTTCAAAGTGTTGTGATTGACCTTTTGTCCATCGTCGAGGTAAGACACCACATTGAACTAAATTTTGAACACAGGGAGAATACCATTCAAAAGGCAGTTCCATTAATTCGGAAGAAGTAACATCTTCAAATTGTACATCATTTTTAATTTTGGACAAAGAAGCACCACGGTAGAATTTGATCGGTTTAGTACCGCCGCCATGTACCCCCTTGACGACCATACCCTCGACCTTATTAGAATGGATCGAGGTCAGGATCATAGTATATACATAATGGTTAATCTTCTCGTACATTGATTTATATTCTTCATTCTTTTCATCTTGGAGAGAGATCTTGATCTGTGGTTTCTTCTGACTTATCACCACTACTTCTTTCTTGATTTCTTCTTCTTCGGAACTGTTCTCCCAATCAACGTCGATGACCGGTTTCTTCTGTCCAACTATTCCAACGTCTCTTCCTCGACCCCGTCCCCGGCCTCGACCTCGGGTGCGAGTTCTGAAGAAACCTTCACCATCTCGTCGTAAGGGAGTGATGAGTAACTGTTGAACTAGAATTTTGGGCTCTTCGTCATCACGAACTTCTTTTGCTTCATTTGGTATGGTGTTTCTGAAGAAGATTGTTTTCTTCGGAGGCGCGTAGTAGGCTGCATCTTCATGAATTCCAATCTCGTGTACGGAGAATGGTTGCAAGTCACCCTTAATACATTGTTCTCCTCCTTCGTAATACTTTATGCATTGGTGCGGAGACGACGGTACCATCCGGTTTTCATGGATCCATGGCCGACCTAGTAGAGCGTTGAACGATGTCTCAGAATCAATTATATGGAATTTTACGGTTGTCTTTGCTAAGTCACCGGTCTTCATTAATAGTGTAATCGATCCAAGAGCTCTTTCTCCTTTCTGATTGAACCCTCTTAATAACATCTTGTCTGCTTCGAGCTCGCGAGCATCAATTTCCAAATATGCCAACGTCCGAAGATTCATTATGTTGATTGATGCTCCCGGATCAACCTACACTCTGGAGAGCGTAAACTTTCCAATAGTGACTGAAATGTACAATGGTCGGTTGTGATAAGCTGTTCCCAGTAGTATATCAATCCGTGAAGGTAACACCTCGCTGTTCTTTTAACAAGAAAACCTCGTCGAAGGAATTACCGGCCATTTGAGCTAAGCAAATTTCTGGATCAAGTAAAGCTGACCCGACTTTTGTATTTCCAAATACAAGGATTTGTTACCACTGCCAGAAAATTAATTTCTGGCAAAGGCGCGAAACACTTGACCTGGAATAACTTGCTATATAGATGTGTACCAAATAAACTTTTTAAATATATGTTTATATAGTAAAATATAATTTAAAAAGAAAATATTTTATATACTTTTTGGGTACTACGCAAGTATACGTATCGTTTCAAGTAATATAGGGCTTTTAAATAAAGATCCCAGTATCGATCCCACGGGGAAAAAATATGTTAATAAATTTTTAAATATTGTATTTCAAAAATCTTTTTGTATTTTAATCTAACTATAAATTACTTTTAATTTACTAGATGCAGTTAAAGAAAATAATAATAAGAAGATGATTTTGTGAAAACTATATAAAACAAACAACTTTCTTCCCTTCAATTAATCTAAGATTTTTAAGATAATTTAATATTCGTTGGAGAATTTGATTAATGGTATTGTGCCATAAAGAAGCATTCCTATTCTTTACCCTTTGATCCGTGCGCAAAGAACATTAGGCTAATTCTACGATCGAGTCCGGATGTATTATTAGTAGAATGGGTTAATCTAGACTCACACTACTAGATTTCCAAGGGTAGCTATGGTCGACCCTACTAGTGACCCTTTCCTAATTTATAAATCAAATTTTAAGAATTTAGTCTGTCACTCTAAAAACTTATCAATTCTATACCCTTTAAATCTTATCTTCCTATTTATTTGCACTTCACCTTGAATAGCCCGCACATGACCTTCGACTACCAAGGATTCATGTCACATTTACAAGTTAAGAGTTCTTCTCCTTCTAGGTCTCAAAACTCTTCAACAGGTTTTAACAATTTAAATGTCCAATTCAAAAAGTAAAGTAAGATCAGGTATTAATGTCATCACAATGTTTTGAAAATATTTTGAATTTCAATTCTCCATCGAATCTTATATTATATTATCTATCTCTTCATAATTGAAGGAAGAAAGTAAACTAACTACTCAGAACACATTGAATATAAACAACAAAACATAATAAATAAACTTTGAATCAAATATAAAATACTTATCTCAAATATTCCTTCTACAGATCTTCTGATTCTTACTGACTCCACAGTGTAATGAACTCCAGATGCAACAACTTGAAAATAAACTCTCTAAACTAAAACAAAAGTGGCCTTAAATTTCTCTCTCTATTTCTCTCTCTAAGGATGAGAGATCCTAAAGTGGATAAGAGAAAGGGGTTACAATGAGGGGCACGTTTTTCTGAAGAAATGGAATCCAATTTATAGGCTTCAAGGGTTGCCTTGAGGCACCTCTTCAAAACATGTCCACATTCAATGAATCTTCTAGGCGCCGGAATCTGGCGCCAAGGCGCCGGATACCGCATCCAGTTCTTCGCACCTCTTCACTTTGGCTTACACCTCTTCGCGATTAAAACCGTTTTGGAGCATCCAAATGCAATGTATCACATGTCCTAATATCAAGGAACAACTGCCAGTCTTCTAGAATGTCCAATAACCGCTCACTCCGTCAAAATAACCATTCAAATGTTGTAAAAAACTTGACAGTTTATGTATCGAGTCTGGCGCTTAGGCGCCAACTTCTGGCGCCTAGGCGCCAGGCCATATTTTTTATAATTTTTGTATTTTGCTCCATTTTTGCTCCTTTTTGCTCCTTTTTGCTCCTTTTTCCTTTTTTAGATCTTTTTACATCACCTACATCCAAAAACACAAAAATACCTTTCATTAAAGCATAATATCCTTAGAAATTGATAAGAATTAAGACATAAAAACAATAGGTATTTTTTTTATGGATCAAAATCCCCCAAATTTAAATGTTACTTGTCCTCGAGTAACTTTTTCTACTATATAAAATGTATAACCTTTGGAATAAAAGATAAATATTTAATATTCCTTATAATTTTTGATTTTATAAAGTTTTTAGTAAATTATTAACCCAATTTCACTAACTAGGTTTAATTTTAAGAATTTAAAGAATATTTAACTACCAAACCATAGGATTTCAAACTTTTCATTCATTTTAAAAATAATAGAAATCTATTATATGAAGATCTCATAGATTATTTACAAGAAAAAGTCCTTCTTGAAAAATCTTTCCTAAATAAATATTCATGCATCAAAATTAAGTAAAATATGTAACTAGTTTTCTCCCTATAAGACAATTCAAGTGAAGCCAATTTTTGATTTAGGCATTTCCTCAAGCTTCTCCTCTCTTCTTTTTTTTTTTCTTTTCTTCTTCTATATATATATATATATATATTTTTTGATAAATATAGAGAGGTTTACTATATCTGGATAGCCTGTTAATGGTTTTGAACTTCACTATCCTTAACTTATATTTTCAAAACTTATACATTTCCACTTAATTATTATAACATGAATAAGAATTCAAAAAGATTTTCAATCTTTTCTTTTTCAAGTGATAATTTTTTATTACTTAATATTTCTAAAATTCTATTATTTCATTCATGAATAGAAAAATTTCTTAATCTTATTCTTCTTTAAATTGAATAATTCTATTCTTAAAATCAAACAAAGTTAGTAAAATTTTGGTTAATTTCACTAAATTGTTTATAATTTCAAAAATAAAAGTGATCTCAAATAAATTCTTCATTCTTTAAGTTATGTTAAAAAGTTTTTATTTTAAGAAAATATTAGCTCTTTAAGGACAAATAAAATTTAAATTTGAATGTATTTTCCTTTCCCCCAAACTTAAGTTTTGGCATACTATGAAAATTTAAAAGTATGATAAAAAGAAAATCATAATTTTAAAAAGGAATTTTTTTTATAAGTATGTAAAGACGATCTTAAAAAGAAAAATTAACTTCTACTCATGCTTTTATGAATAATTAAGATAAAATTGAAGCATGTATAAAAAGTAAGCAGGCTAATTTCTATGATTATACTAAATTTAAAACAAAATAAAAGCAAAGCAAAATTACTAACTACTAAACAGTAGACTAAAACAAACATATCATAAATTAACTCTAATTTCAGTCTCAACACAATATACTAAGAATATTTTAACAACAGAATCTTAACACTAATCAATCCACACAGATACTTAAACAAATCAACTTACATCAAATATAAAACTAAACCAACAAACCTAAACAAAATAAACCAACAAAGTAGCACAATATAGAAATCTATAACTACTAGTCACTGGCTGTAGCCTCATCATCATCATCATCACCGAAGGAAAATTCTACATCCTTAGGATCAACAAATGGTGTGAAACTAGGAAAAGTAGGGAAACTAACATCATGTTCACCCTTCAGAAATCTGACTAGGGCTTCATCATACTCAGCATCATAGCTAATCTTCCTCTGGGTATAGTCAGATAAATGATCAAGTTTTCTATCAATAGTATCAATCCTGCAGTGAGTTTGAAATAACTCCTGCTGCTGCTCTATAAACTGATCATGCATTGATTCCCAGAAACTCGATGGTGTCTCAGCAGAAGTGGAGGGTCGAGAAGTAGAAGGTCTACCTGGAGTAGGTACAAAAGAAGAAGAAGCAGTCGATCTCTTCCCTCGAAGACGATCATAAATGCTAATGCTCTCCTGACCAATCGGCTTAGTAGTCTTCAACCTTTCTTCTGAAATATCTGCAGTGACTCCATTACTAATACATAATGAATAAATCAGAGATGGAAATCCTAGTCCAACAGAAGTGCTGGATCTCGCGGTAGAATCCGCGAGAATCATAAATAATAATGCCGACATCGATAGGCTTCCTTTCTCGAATGCGGTAGTTTAAGATCGCTAGATCTCTAGTCACTTCACTCGGGTGGTTGGAAGAGTAAAAATCTTGCAGAAATAAAATAGTGCCATGCTTTAGAAATATCATTTAATTTGGAGGATTTGAAGTTTACCCTTTTTCCGTTCTCGATCTTCCAAGATCCGATGCGAGTCGATCAAATAAGCAATGATCATATCCAAATCTCCCTCAGATGGTGATAATCCAGAATAGTGGCATTCAATAGTCGGTGGCAGGCCATAAAATACATTGATTCTTTCAGGACTAAATCCTACTCCGACACCTCTGACAAAAACTTCATAATCTTCGGCATCCAGAAAATTTGCATAAAACTCTCGAACTATAGGGATAACAGCAACAACAGTGAAATAACAGAATCGTTGCCAGTTGTGTGCAACGATAGTGTTTTCAATTATTTCTCCCGGATGATGGAAACTTCGTTCTGAAATGAACTTCCTAGACGTCGCAAATTCGTGGTATCGAAAATGCGCAGCCGCAGTAGAAAATTTGCTGCTATCAAAGTTATCTCGTGCCTTCCCGCGTTTATATTTCGAAGTCATCTAAACGTGAAAGAAAACAAGAACAAATTTAGGAATCAAATATTTAAACTCTTTTTAAGTTTATAAAACTTAAAATAAGTTTAAAAATCCAAAGAAATCACTAAAAATCGAAAAAAAATTTCAAAATTTCGGTTCTTAGCAAAACCTAGGGAAATCTATGGTGAAAATCGAAAATAAATGGTTTAAAGTGTAGATCTGACATTGAGACGAAGAAATCGAGTGGTTTCGCGCTCAAATCCTTGATGTTTTGACCTCAAAATGGATCTAAAAGGTGTATTTTCGCGAAAATGGGGAAGAAGATGAAGCTTAGGCGTCAAAAATGGCTTTTGGGGGTATTTAAGTAAATTTTCGGGTTCAGGCCGAAATGGCGCTTAGGCACCAAATTCTGGCGCCTAGGCGCCAGACTCGCCTTTCACAAAAAAATTATTTTTAAATTTAATTTTCCACCAAAATTCATAAATTCAACTTCCAATTACTCATATTAGAGTAGGGCTTCAGTTTCTAACTTCCACAACATTTTTCAAAAATTTTTAAAATTAAATATTTAATCCACCAATCAAACATAAAGTTTAAATCAAATTCACTAAATTCCATTTATAATCTTCAATATTGGCTCAATACATCCCAGATAAGTATTATACTTGATTCAAGTTCCTAATACACACTCAAACACAACAGTTTCTAAGCAAAAATAACACACATTAAACATGAAAGCAAATACACAAACAAACACAATCGATTCACTAAATCGATACAACGACTCAACAAACCAGATAATAACTATCTCATTACCAGAATATTCTAATCTTCACAAGGGAAATTGTGTATTCCACTTAGAAAGAACACTAACGCTCTCGGGAAATCCGTAGCCGTCTTTTCGTCAATCCACTTGTTCTTCGCATACATTTCAACTTGAGCATCTTGATAAGCCGCAAAATGATCAAATTGAAGTTTCATATGCCATTCTAGATGTTCAATTTGATGAAACATCTCATGAAGGCAATCTCCAATGCTTTTAAACTCCGCTTCAAACTTATCCAAACGACTAGAAATTTTCTCTAAACTTACCGCGATGAACCATTGAAGTAGGGTTGAGGATCCTTTGAGACCTTATCCCTAACTTCTTCTCCATGATTTCTTCCTTCCATTTCTTCAAAAATTTCTCAAATCTCTCAAGAATGAAGTGTAATGGACGTAACTTTGATTGCTTGATGGTTAGGGAAGAAGATAGGTTGATTTTAAGGTGAAAATCATGTGAAAAACTGAAAACTTTCAGTTTTTGCACGACCCAGTAACTGTGGCGCTTAGGCGCCGAATCTGGCGCCTAGGCGCCGGACCTATTGATACATAGTTTGACTCTGGTGCTTAGGCGCCGAATCTTGGTGCCTAGGCGCCGGAACTATGTTCAACTCTGTTTCGCCTAATAGTCAAATTTCAAAATTTTGTTCTCCAAGATAGGTAAATTATACTGGTAAGAGTAATCTTGACTCAATAACAATCATTGTAAACAATCATAATGAAGGTTAACTTGATCTCCTTTTTACTCATATTTAGAATAGAGTGATCCAATTTCTAAATCTTACATATTTTAAAATAATCTTCAGCCTAAGTCAACAAAGACTTATAAGCATCAAATTTTTCTAAAGTAATATAAAAGTAGTCAAGATCGAGGCATAACCTTACATAAAAACACTCATAACAAAAGATAATTATGGGTTGCCTCCCACAAAGCGCTTGGTTTAACGTCGTCAGCCCGACTTAAGTAAATCTTTAATCAGCTTGACTCAATTCATAAGCCTCATTATAAATCTTTTTAATATCTCCCAAATAAGGCTTTAATCTTACTCCATTTACTTTAAAAAATTTTCCTGTTTTGGGATCTTTAATATCCACACCTCCATAATGGTATACTTTCTCAACTATATAGGGTCTAATCCATTTAGATCTTAATTTTCCAGGAAAAAGTTTTAAACGAGAGTTAAACAGTAATACTTCTTGTCCAGGCTCAAAAATTTTTCCTGAAACATTCTTATCATGCAACATCTTCATTTTCTCTTTATAAATCCTTGCATTTTCGTATGATTAATTTCTTATTTCTTCCATCTCATTCAATTGCAATAATCGCTTTTATCCTGCTTTATTCAAATTAAAATTAAACTCCTCTATCGCCCAATAAGCTTTATGTCCAAGTTCTACAGGTAAATGACAGTGTTTACCATAAATTAACCGGTAAGGTGACATTCCGATTGGTGTGTTATAAGTTGTTCTATAAGCCCATAATGCAGAATCAAGTCTATCAACCCAATCAGTTCTTTTAGGATTAACAGTCTTCTCTAAAATTCTTTTAATTTCTCTGTTTGATACTTCAGCCATTCCACTTGTTTTTGGGTGATAAGCAGTTGCAATTCTATGTTTAATTTCAAATTTTTGTAGTAATGATTGAATTCTTATATTCCTGAAATGACTTCCACCATCAGTGATAATTACCTTAGGCATTCCAAATCTTGAAAATATCATTTTCTTTAAAAATTTAGAAACACTTTTAGAATCACGGTTTGGTAAAGCAACGGCTTCAATCCACTTTGAAACATATTCAACTACTAATAAAATATAAATTTTTTCAGATGATGGAACAAATGGTCCAATAAAGTCTAAACCCCATATATCAAAAATTTCAACTTCCAATATATAGTTTAAAGGCATTTCATTTTTCCTAGATATATTTCCCATCCTTTGACATCGATCACATGTTTTCACATAATGTCTCACATCTTTAAATAAGGTAGGCCAATAAAATCCAGAATTTAAAATTTTAAATGCAGTTTTATCAATGCCAAAGTGTCCTCCAAAATCGGAATCATGACATTTTTGAATAATAACAAAAGTTTCCTCATAAGGTACACATCTTCGAATCATAGAATCTTTACCAATTTTAAATAAATGAGGTTCTTCCCAAATATATGATTTAGCATCATATTTAAATTTCTTAATAAATTTGTTATCAAATTCATAAGGCAAAATATTGCTAACTAAATAATTAACAATATCAGCATACCAAGGTGTTTTGCATCCTTGAATAACATACAAAAATTCATCAGGAAATTTCTCATTTATATTTTCGTCCGAAATAATATCATTTTTAATTCTAGAAAAATGATCAGCAATTTGGTTTTTAGTTCCTTTTCTATCTACTATTTGAAAATCAAATTCTTGTAGAAGTAAAACCCATCTTATAAGTCTAGGTTTAGAATCCTTCTTAGATAATAGATATTTAATAGCGAGAATGATCGGTATGAACATGCATTTAGTACCAAGAAGATAAGGTCTAAATTTATCAAAGGCATATACTATAGCTAGAAGCTCCTTCTCGGTGGTAGTGTAATTTCTTTGTGTTTCGGTGAGAGTTTTACTAGCATAATATACAACTTTGAAAATCTTCTCATATTTTTGTCCTAATACGGCTCCAATTGCAAAATCACTTGCATCACACATTAATTCAAAAGATTTATTCCAATTAGGTGCAACAATGATAGGTGCAGTTATTAATTTTTCTTTTAGAATATTAAAAGCATTAATACATTCTTTGTTAAATTCAAATTTCGCATCTTTTTCCAATAAATGACAAAGAGGTTTAGCAATTTTAGAAAATCCTTTATGTATCTTCTATAAAAGCCGACATGACCTAGAAAACTTCTCACATCGATAACGGTAGTAGGTGGTTGCAATTCAGCAATAATTTTCACTTTTGCTTGATCTACTTCCATCCCTTTTTGTGACACTTTGTGACCAAGTACAATGCCTTCTATGACCATGAATTGACATTTTTCCCAGTTAAGAACTAAATTTGTTTCTTCACATCTTTTCAGAACTTTGGCAATGTTTTCCAAACAAGATTCAAAAGAAGTTCCAAAAACTGAAAAATCGTCCATGAATATTTCAATTCCTTTGTCGATCAAATCACAAAATATTGACATCGTACATCTTTGAAAAGTTGCAGGTGCATTACATAAACCAAAAGGCATTCTTCTAAAAGCAAATGTTCCATAAGGACTTGTAAATGTTGTTTTCTCTTGGTCCTCAGGAGCAATAAGTTACTGATGATAACCAGAATATCCATCCAGAAAACAGAAATATGGGCGTCCAGCTAATTTATCGAGCATTTGATCCAGGAAAGGTAAAGGAAAATGATCCTTTCTAGTGGCTTTATTTAATTTCCTATAGTCAATACAAATTCGCCATCCAGTAACTCGTCTTGTAGGAATTAGTTCATTTTTATCATTAACAATGACAGTTACACCTCCTTTCTTCAGAACACAATGAATAGAACTTACCCATTAACTATCCGAAATAGGATAAATAATACCAGCATCTAACCACTTAATAATTTCTTTTTTAACAACCTCTTTCATGATAGGATTTAATCTTCTTTGCAATTTAATAATAGGTTTAAAATTTTCTTCCATTAAAATTCTATGCATACAAATGGAAGGGCTTATTCCTCTTATGTCAGCAATAGTCCAACCAAAAGCTTTCTTATAATTCTTTAACACACCTAGTAGTTTTTCTTCTTGATCTTTACTCGGTTCGGAAGAAATAATAACGAGTAAAGTTAACAAATTTCTAAGAAACGCATATTTTAAATGTGAAGGTAACATTTTTAATTCCGGTTCGGGAGCTTTTTAATTGATGGTAAAAGTATATCATTTTGAGTTATGTCTAAAGTTTCTCAGTTATCTTTAATAAAATGAGTCTCTTCTTCTTCTACTTCTTCATTTTCATCAGTTAAAAATTCAAATTTTTCTTCTGAAATGACTTTACATTTTATTAATAATGTTTTTCAATTAAATAATCAATTATATCCATTCGATAACATTTCTCTTTATCAGGGTACTTCATTGATTTAAGAACATTGAATTTAATTTCTTGATCATTAACTCTCATGGTTAGTTCTCCCTTTTGCACATCAATCATAGCTCGTCCAGTAGCTAGAAAAGGTCTCCCAAAAATAATAGGTATCTCTTTATTTTCTTCTATATCAAGTACGATGAAATCTACAGGGAAGATAAATTTATCCACTTTAACAAGGACATCCTCTATAACTCCTTTAGGATAAGTGATAGATCTATCATCTACCAAAAGGGTTACAGTGGTGGGAGTAATATCTCTTAAATCCAATCTTCGAAAGATAGAAAATGGCATGAGATTAATACTTGCTCCTAAATCACATAAAGCTTTTCCACAAAATTTTTCTCCAATAGCACGAGGTATAGTGAAACTTCCGGGATCTTTAAGCTTTTCAGGTAATTTCTTTTGAATTATTGCACTGCATTCTTCACTTAATGCAACAATTTCAAAAGCTTCAAATTTTCATTTCTTGCTTAAAATATCCTTCATAAATTTTGCATAAGTTTGCATTTTTTCCAACGCTTTAGCAAAAGGTATGTTAATAGTAAGTTTCTTAAAAATTTCAAAGAACTTAGAACATTGATGATCAAGTTTCTGCTGTTTAATTCTTTGAGAAAAAGGTGGTGGTGATTTTTCAACTTCCACATTAACAGGTATAACAGTCTGATCTTGACTAAGAGAGAGAGTTTCTTTAGGTTTTTCAATCTCTTCAAACTCAATTTCTTTTTCAATTTCATTCTGCATTCTTTCTTTTAATTCCGTTCCACTTCTAAGTTGCACAGCCTTAACATGTTCATGTTCTTTTCCAGTTTCTTTTGGATTAATTTCAACATTACTAGGAAGTGTTCCTACAGGTCTGTTATTAATTAAAGTAGCAATTTGCTCCATTTAATTTTCAATATTACGAATAGCAGTATTTTGATTTTCTAATTGATTATTCATTTGTAAAATTAATTCTTCTATTGATAACTTTTTCTATTGATTATTAAATCCAGGAGGTTTATAATTTGGATTAACTTGATTATTCCAATTTCCAGTGGGATGAGATTGATTATTACCCCCATTGTTATTGTGAATTATTCCAGTTAAAATTAGGATGATTTTTCCACCCAGGATTATAATAATTTGAATAAGGATTATTTTTACTTGCAATAGCTTGTAAAGATTCAATAGTCTGAGAATCTTCAATATTAGTAGAGTTATTATGTGAAATATTAATTGCAAAATTATCTAATTTCTTAGACATTGCTACTACTTGTGAAGCTAAGATAGAAAAGGCTTCATTATCGTGAATACTTGCCATCTTTTTAGGATTAATCCTTTCGGAAGACCATTGAAAATTGTTATTAGCCATTTCTTCAATTAAAGTGTAAGCTTCTTCAAATGATTTAAACATTAAAGAACCTCCAAGTGACGGCATCGATAATTGATTTTAAAGATCCAATTAATCTATTATAAAATGTTTGAATAATTAACCAATCAGGTAAAGCAAGATGAGGACATTTTCTTAATAGTTCTTTAAAACTTTCCCAAGTTTCATATATTGTTTCCCCGTCAAATTGACTAAACGAAGTAATATCATTTCTTAATTTAGTAGTTTTAGAAGGAGGAAAATATTTAGCAAGGAGTTTTTGTGCCATTTCAGCCCATGTTTTAATAGAACCAGTTGCTAATGAGTTTAACCACATCTTTGCTTTATCTCTTAAAGAAAAAGGAAAGAGTCTAAGTCTAATAGCATCATCAGAAACATTGTTATATTTAAAGGTAGCACAAAGTTCTAAAAAACTAACAAGGTGTAAATTTGGATCCTCATTTGGTGTTCCACCAAATTGATTGTTTTGCACCATTTGAATAATAGACGGTTCAAGTTCAAAAGATTTAGCATCTACAGTGGGTATTTGAATACTACTATGAAGTTCATCAACTGTAGGGTTAGCATAATCCCTTAATGGTTTATAAACATTTTGATCATTAAGTTCAATTGGATTTTGTAAAGTAGTCATTTCTTAAAATTTTTGAATCTGTTTTCCCTTTTAAATTTTTCTAATTGTTCTTTCTAGTTCAGAATCTAAAGGTATTAATCCTTCAGAACCAAAACTTCGCATAAAATAAAAAAAAATGAAACAAGGAATAATATATATCTATATATGTTTTTGGAAATATAATATTTAAAAATCTATAACTATTCTATTCCTTCCCCGGCAACGGCGCCAAAAACTTGACCCGACTTTTGTATTTCAAAATACAAGGATTTGTTACCACTGCTAGAAAATTAATTTCTAACAAAGGCGCGAAACACTTGACCTGGAATAACTTGCTATATAGATGTGTACCAAATAAAATTTTTAAATATATGTTTATATAGCAAAATATAATTTAAAAAAAATATATTTTATATACTTTTTGGGTACTACGCAAGTATACGTATCGTTTCAAGTAATATAGGGCTTTGAAACAAAGACCCCAGTATCGATTCCACGGGGAAAAAATATGATAATAAATTTTTAAATATTGTATTTCAAAAATCTTTTTGTATTTTAATCTAACTATAAATTACTTTTAATTTACTAGATGCAGTTAAAG
Source organism: Papilionanthe hookeriana x Papilionanthe teres (assembly GCA_022702705.1). Taxonomy (NCBI): domain Eukaryota; kingdom Viridiplantae; phylum Streptophyta; class Magnoliopsida; order Asparagales; family Orchidaceae; genus Papilionanthe; species Papilionanthe hookeriana x Papilionanthe teres. Next base: position 33,003,493 of record CM040429.1, on the reverse strand, counting down.
AAAACAATAATAAGAAGATGATTTTGTGAAAACTATATAAAACAAACAACTTTCTTCCCCTTAATTAATCTAAGATTTTTAAGATAATTTAATATTCATTGGAGAATTTGATTAATGGTATTGTGTCAAATAGAAGCATTCATATTCTTTACCCTTTGATCCAGGTGCAAAGAACATTGGCTAATTTACAGATCAGGTCCGGATGAATTATTAGTAGAAAGGGTTAATCTAGACTAACACTACTAGATTTCTAAGGGTGGCTATGGTCGTCCCTACTAGTGACCCTTTCCTAATCTATAAATCAAATTATAAGAGTTTAGTCTGTCACTCTAAAAACTTATCAATTATACGCCCTTTAAATCTTATCTTCCTATTTATTTGCACTTCACCTTGAATAGACTACACATGGCCTTCGACTACCCAAGGATTCATGTGACATTTACAAGTTAAGAGTTCTTCTCCTTCTAGGTCTCAAAACTCTTCAACAGGTTTTAACAATTTAAATGGCTAATTCAAAAAGTAAAGTAAGGTCAGGTATTAATGTCATCACAATGTTTTAAAAATATTTTGAGTTTCAATTCTACATCGAATCTTATATTATATTATCTATCTCTTCATAATTGAAGGAAGAAAGTAAACTAACTACTCAGAACACATTGAATATAAACAGCAAAACATAATAAATAAACTTTGAATCAAATATAAAATACTTATCTCAAATTTTCCTTCTACAGATCTTCTGATTCCTACTGACTCCACAGTGTAATGAACTCCAGATGCAACAACTTGAAAATAAACTCTCTAAACTAAAACAAAAGTGGCCCTAAATTTCTCTCTCTATTTCTCTCTCTAAGGATGAGAGATCCTAAAGTGGATAAGAGAAAGGGGTTACAATGAGGGGCATGTTTTTCTGAAGAAATGGACTCTTATTTATAGGCTTCAAGAATTGCCTTGAGGCACCTCTTCAAAACATGTCCACATTCAATGAATCTTCTAGAAGGTCTGTCTGGCGCCTAGGCGCCGGAATCTAGCGCCTAGGGGCCGGACACCTCGTCCAGTTCTTCGCTCCTCTTCACTTTGGCTCGCACCTGTTCGCGATTAAAACCGTTTTGGAGCGTCCAAATGCAATGTATCACATTTCCTAATATCAAGGAACAACTGCCAGTCTTCTGGAATGTCCAATAACCGCTCACTCCGTCAAAATAACCGTTCAAACGTTGTCAAAAACTTGACAGTTTCTGTATTGAGTCTGGCGCTTAGGCGCCAGGCAATATTTTTTTATAATTTTTGTATTTTGCTCCATTTTTACTCCTTTTTGCTCCTTTTTCCTTTTTTGGATCTTTTTACATCACCTACATCCAAAAACACAAAAATACCTTTCATTAAAGCATAATATCCTTAGAAATTGATAAGAATTAAGACATAAAAACAATAGGTATTTTTTTTTATGGATCAAAAGCCTTGATCAGAGTTTCCCTCATCTCCTTTAACAGGATCAGAGTGTTGTAGATGCTTAGTTTGGCTGGTAGCTTCCTAAGATGGGCTAGCACGTTATAATCCACTTTATTACCATGTTCCTCGGTTTCTTCCCGAACGGGCAATTCTTCTACTGTGGTTGGCTCCTCCTGAGCAACCACTTACTTTCCTTTGTCCTTTGGACCCATTCTCGGAGGTAGAACTTTTCCGCTTCTTAGGTTGACTTCTGTTACTTGTTCTGAATCTGGTGGTGAATCTACCGATGTCTCCTCTTGAATCGGAACTATTGGTTCTTCTGAAGTTGCTTAAGAATCTGATAACTCTAATTCTATCATGATTGGAGCTCCTCGAAATTCACAAATAAACTCATTGCTTATTGAGCTTTCGTAGCCATCTTTGTGAGTGTCTTCTCCTTCGTCGTGGTCATCGAGGTTCAGTATGATTTGAGACTCGTTTATTGTATTGGAATCGAGATCCAGATTAGGTTGGTTGTCGTTAGTTACGTAATCGTTAGAAACAGTCAAAATGTAGCCAACACCAAAACTCTTATCATTATAAGATCCTGCCGGGGCAAGCAAATAATCATACAGAGTCAGAGGTCCGAGGGATTTCTCCCCCGAATCGGAAACAACCATCCTAGGATAAGCAGCCCCTAGTCTACCCTTCAGAGCCTCAGTTTTCTAAAGTCTTATGATTTGATAGTTAGAATATTCTTTAAATTCTTAAAATTAAACTTAGTTAGTGAAATTTGGTTAATGATTTACTAAAGCCTTTATAAAATCAAAAATCTTAAGAAGTCTTAAATATTTACCTTTTATTCCAAATGTTATACATTTTATATAGTAAAAATGGGTTACTTGAGGACAAGTAACGTTTAAGTTTGGGGATTTTCATCCAAGAAAAAAATACCTATTTTTATGCCTTGATTTTTATTAAATTTTAAGGATATTAAGCTTCAATGAAAGGTATTTTCGTGTTTTTGGATGTAGGTGATGCAAAAATGTTCAAGAAGGAGAAAAATATGAAAAAGGAGCAAAAAGGAGCAAAAATAGAGCCAAAATGCAACATTTTCGAAATTATTGGCCTGGCGCCTAGGCGCCAGAGTCCAGCGCCTAAGCGCCAGCTTGATACAGAAAACTGCTAAGTTTATGATAACTTTTGGGCGGTTATTTTGACGGTGTGAGCAGTTATTGGACCTTCTAGAAGACTGGCAGTTGTTCCTGGTTTATAGGACATGTGATACAATGTATTTGGACACTTCAAAAAGGTTTTAATCATGAAGAGGTGCGATCCAAAGTGAAGAGGTGCGAAGAACTGGACGCGGTGTCTAGCGCCTAGGTGCCAGACACACCTTCTAGAAGATTCATTGAATGTGGACACATTTTGAAGAGGTGCCTTGAGCCAGACACACCTTCTATAAGTAGAAGGGTATTCCTTCAGAGAAAAAGGCCCCATCTACCCTTCCCTATCTAGAGTCCTATCTAGAGAGAGAATTAGAGAGATCATATTAGGGCCACCTTTTTACTTTCCTTCATAAATTAGTGAGTTTATTTTAGAGTTTGTTTTCAGAGTTTGAAAGATTTGGTGCATCTGTAGTTCATTACGCTGTGGAGTCAGTAGGAATCAGAAGTTCAGTAGGAGAAACATCTAAGATAAGTATTTTTATTTTGATTCAAAATTTATTTATTATGTTTTGTTATTTAATTTCAATGTGTTCTGAGTAGTTACTTTACTTTCTCCTTTCAATTATGAAAAGATAGATAAGATAATAAAAAATTCGTCGGAGAATTAAAAATCATATATTTTCAAAACATTGTGATGATATTAATACTGGTTCTTAATTAACTATTTAAATTGGCCATTTAAATTGTTAAAACCTGTTGAAGATTTTTGAGACCTAGAAGGAGATGAATTCTTAACTTGTAGATATCACATGAATCCTTGGGTAGTTGAAGGCCTTGTGCGAGTTATTCAAGGTGAAGTGCAAATAAATAGGAAGATATTATATAATGGGCGTAGAATTGATAAGTTTTTAGAGTGACAGACTAAATTCTTGTGATTTGGTTTATAGAAAAGGAAAGGGTCACTAGTTGGGCCGACCATAGCCACCCTTGGACATCAGTAGTGTGAGCCTAGATTAACCCATTCTACTAACAATACATCCGAACCTGGATCTATAGGCTAGCCAATGTTCTTTGCACCTGGATCAAAGGGTAAAGAATATGAATGCTTCTATTTGACACAATACCATAAATTTATATTCTCCACGAATATTATCATTATCTTAGAAAATCTTGGATTAATTGAAAGGGAGAAAGTTGCTTTCTTATTGTTATTTACATCAATTATTTTATTCCTCCTTTATTATTGCATCTAGTAAATTAAAGATTATAAAAGAAATACTTTAAAATAAAAATATTTATAAATCTATAACTCTCTCCTTGAGGGATCGATACTGGTGTCTTTGTTTCAAAGCCCTATATTACTTGAAACGATACGTATACTTGCATAGAACCCCTAGTGTGTAAAGTATTTTCCATAAAATTATATTTATATACACTAGTCGCTATTATTATTTATAACATATATTTTTGAAAGCATTAATTAGTACATTGATCTTCAAAGGACTTCGGGTCAAGTTTTGGCACCGTTGCTGGGGAAGAAGATTTTAGTACGCATATATTTATATCGGGTCAAGTTTTTGGCGCCGTTGCACGGGGAGAGTAGAGGCAAACTTTTAGATTTTAAGTATTTTTATTTTATTCATTTTTCTTTATTGAAAAAAACAAAAACATATATATAATAATAATATTTATTTTAATTCTTGCTAATTGACTTTTTATGCGTAGTTCTGGATCTGAAGGATTATTACCTTTAGATTCTGAATTAGAAAGAACTATTAGAAGAATTAAAAAAGGAATACAACTTCAAAAATTTCAAGAAATAACTAATTTACATAACAATTTACAAAATCCAATTGAAATTAATGATCAAAATGTTTATAAACCATTAAGGGATTATGCTAACCCTACAGTTGATGAACTTCATAATAGTATTCAAATACCCACTGTAGATGCTAATTCTTTTGAGCTTAAACCGTCTATTATTCAAATGGTTCAAAATAATCAATTTGGTGGAACACCAAATGAGGATCCAAATTTACACCTTGCTAGTTTTTTAGAACTTTGTGCTACCTTTAAATATGACAATGTTTCTGATGATGCTATTAGGCTTAGACTCTTTCCTTTTTCTTTAAGAGATAAAGCAAAGATGTGTTTGAACTCATTAGCAACAGGTTCTATTAAAACATGGGCTGAAATGGCACAAAAATTCCTTGCTAAATATTTTCCTCCTTCTAAAACTGCTAAATTAAGAAATGATATTACTTCCTGTAGTCAATTTGAAGGGGAGACAATTTATGAAACTTGGGAAAGATTTAAAGAACTCTTAAGAAAATGTCCTCATCATGCTTTACCTGATTGGTTAATTATTCAAACATTTTATAATGGATTAATTGGATCTTTAAAATCAATTATTGATGCTGCTGCTGGAGGTTCTTTAATGTCTAAATCATTTGAAGAAGCTTACACTTTAATTGAAGAAATGACTAACAATAATTTTCAATGGCCTTCGGAAAAGATTAATCCTAAAAGAATGGTAAGTATTCATGATAATGAAACCTTTCTATTTTAGCTTCACTAGTAGCAGCAATGTCTAAGAAATTATATAGTTTTGCTATTAATATATCACATAATAACTCCGCTAATATTGAAGATTCTCAAACTATTGAAACTTTACAAGCTATTGCTAGTAAAAATAATCCTTATTCAAATTATAATAATCCTGGATGGAAAAATCATCCTAATTTTAACTGGAATAATTCACAACAATGGGGTAATAATCAATCTCATCCCACTGGAAATTGGAATAATCAAGTTAATTCAAACTATAAACCACCTGGATTTAACAATCAACAGAAAAATTTATCTATAGAAGAATTGATTTTACAACTAAGTAATCAATTACAAAATCAAAACACTGATATTCATAATATTGAGAATCAAATGGGACAAATCGCTAATTTAATTACTTATAGACCCCCAGGAACACTTCCTAGTAATGTTGAAATCAATCCAAAAGAAACTGGAAAAGAACATGAATATGTTAAAGCTGTACAACTTAGAAGTGGAAAGGAATTAAAAGAAAGAATGCAGAATGAAATTGAAAAGGAAATTGAGGTTGAAGAGATTGAAAAATCTAAAGAAACTTCTTCTCCTAATAAAGATCAAACTGATATTTCTATTAATATGGAAGTTGAAAAACCACCACCACCTTTTCCTCAAAGACTTAAACAGCAGAAGCTTGATCATCAATTTTCTAAGTTCTTTGAAATTTTTAAGAAACTTACTATAAACATACCTTTTGCTGAAGCTTTGGAACAGATGCCAACTTATGCAAAATTTATGAAAGATATTTTAAGTAAGAAATGAAGATTTGAAGCTTTTGACACTGTTGCATTAAGTGAAGAATGTAGTGCAATAATTCAAAAGAAATTACCTCAAAAACTTAAAGATCCTGGAAGTTTTACTATACCTTTTGCTATTGGAGAAAAGTTTTGTGGAAAAGCTTTATGCGATTTAGGATCAAGTATTAATCTCATGCCATTTTCAATTTTTCGAAGGTTGAATTTAGGAGAGATTACTCCCACCACTGTAACCCTTCAGTTAGCTGATAGATCTATCACTTACCCTAAAGGAGTTATAGAGGATGTTCTTGTTAAAGTAGATAAATTTATCTTCTCTGTATATTTCATTGTACTTGATATGGAAGAAGATAAAGAAATACCTTTTATTTTAGGGAGACCTTTTCTAGTGACCGGACAAGCTATGATTGATGTGCAAAAAGGAGAATTAACCATGAGAGTTAATGATCAAGAGATTAAATTTAATGTCCTTAAATCAATGAAGTACCCTGACAAAGAATAATGTTATCGAATGGATATAATTGATTATTTAATTGAGAAACATTATCAAGAAAAATGTAAAGTCATTTCTGAAGAAAAATTTGAATTATTAACCGATGAAGATGAAGAACTAAAAGAAGAAGAAACTGATTATATTAAAGATAATTGGGAAACTTTGGACATAACTCAAAATGATATACTTTTACCCTCAATTAAAAAAGCCCTCGAACTCGGAATTAAAAATGTTACCTTCACATTTAAAGTATGCATTTCTAGGAAATTCATTAACTTTACTCGTTATTATTTCTTCCGAGCTAAGTAAAGATCAAGAAGAAAAATTGATAAGAGTGTTAAAGACTTATAAGAAAGCATTTGGTTGGACGATTCATGACATAAGAGGAATAAGTCCGTCCATTTGTATGCATAGAATTTTAATGGAAGAAAATTTTAAACCTACTATTGAACCACAAAGAAGATTAAATCCTATCATGAAAGAGGTTGTTAAAAAAGAAATTGTTAAATGGTTAGATGTTGGTATTAGTTATCCTATTTCGGATAGCCATGGGTAAGTCCTATTCATTGTATTCCGAAGAAAGGAGGAGTAACTGTCATTGTCAATGATAAAAATGAACTAATTCCTACAAGACAAGTTACTGGATGGTGAATTTGCATTGATTATAGGAAATTAAATGACGCCACTAGAAATGATCATTTTCTTTTACCATTCTTGGATCAAATGCTTGATAAATTAGCTGAACACTCATATTTCTGTTTTCTGGATGGATATTCTGGTTATCATCAATTACCTGTTGCTCCTGAGGACCAAGAGAAAACAACATTTACAAGTCCTTATGGAACATTTGCCTTTAGAAGAATGCCTTTTAGTTTATGTAATGCACCTGCAACTTTTTAAAGATGTATGATGTCAATATTTTGTGATTTGATTGACAAAGGAATTGAAATATTCATGGACGATTTTTCAGTTTTTGGAACTTCTTTTGAATCTTGTTTGGAAAATATTTCCAAAATTCTGAAAAGTTATGAAGAAACAAACTTAGTTCTTAACTGGGAAAAATGTCAATTCATGGTCACGGAAGGCATTGTACTTGGTCACAAGATTTCACAAAAAGGGATGGAAGTAGATCAAGCAAAAGTGAAAATTATTGTTGAATCACAACCACCTACTACTGTTACTGATGTGAGAAGTTTTCTAGGTCATGCTGGATTTTATAGAAGATATATAAAGGATTTTTCTAAAATTGCTAAACCTCTTTGTCATTTATTGGAAAAAGATGCTAAATTTGAATTTAACAAAGACTGTGTTAATGTTTTTAATATTTTAAAAGAAAAATTAATAACTGCACCTATCATTGTTGCACCTAATTGGAATAAATCTTTTGAATTAATGTGTGATGCAAGTGATTTTGCAATTGGAGCTGTATTGGGACAAAAATATGAGAAAATTTTCAAAGTTATATATTATGCTAGTAAAACTCTTACTGAAACTCAAAGAAATTACACTACTACTGAGAAAGAGCTTCTAGCTATAGTATATGACTTTGATAAATTTAGACCTTATCTTCTTGGTACTAAATGCATAGTTCATACTGATCATTCCGCTATTAAATATCTAATGTCAAAAAAGGATACTAAACCTAGACTAATAAGATGGGTTTTACTTCTACAAGAATTTGATTTTCAAATAGTGGATAGAAAAGGAACGAACAACCAAATTGCTGATCATTTATCTAGAATTAAGAATGATGTTATTACTGAAGAAAATATAAATGAGAAATTTCCTAATGAACATTTATATGTTATTCAAGGATACCAAACACCTTGGTATGTGGACATAGTTAACTATTTAGTTAGCAATATTCTACCTTACGGAGTGGATGAAAAATTTATTAAGAAATTTAAAAATGATGCTAAATATTATATTTGGGCTCATTTATTTAAATTAGGAAGATATTCTATAATTTGAAGATGCGTACCTTATGAAGAAACTTTTGCTATTATTCAAAAATGTCATGATTCCGATTTTGGAGGACACTTTGGAATAGATAAAACTGCACTTAAAATTTTAAATTCAGGATTTTATTAGCCTACTTTATTCAGAGATGTGAGACATTATGTTAAAACATGTGATCGATGTCAAAGAATGGGAAATATATCCAAGAAAGATGAAATGCCTTTAAACTATATATTGGAAGTTAAAATTTTTGATATATGGGGTTTAGACTTTATGGGACCATTTGTACCATCATCTGAAAAAAATTATATTTTATTAGCAGTTGATTATGTTTCAAAGTGGATTGAAGCTGTAGCTTTGCCTAACTGTGACTCCAAAAGTGTATCTAAATTTTTGGAGAAGATGATTTTTTCAAGATTTGGAATGCCTAAGGTAATTATCACAGATGGTGGAAGTCATTTTAGAAATATAAGAATTCAATCATTACTGCAAAAATTTGGAATCAAACATAAAATTGCAACTGCATATCACCCACAAATAAGTGGAATGATTGAAGTATCAAACAGAGAAATTAAAAGAATTTTAGAGAAGACTGTTAATCATAAAAGAACTGATTGGGTTGATAGACTTGATTATGCATTATTGGCTTATAGAACAGCTTATAAGACACCAATCGGAATGTCACCTTACCAGATAGTTTTTGGAAAACACTGTCACTTACTTGTTGAACTTGAACATAAAGCTTATTGGGCGATAAAGGAGTTTAATTCTGATTTGAATACTGCAGGAGAAAAACGATTATTGCAATTAAATGAGATGGATGAAATAAGAAATGAATCATATGATAATGCAAAAATTTATAAAGAGAAAATGAAGTTATTACATGATAAAAAGATTTCAGGAAAAAAATTTGAGCCTGGACAAGAAGTATTACTATTTAATACTCGTTTAAGACTTTTTCCTGGAAAATTGAGATCAAAATGGATAGGACCATATATAATTGAAAAAGTATACCAATATGGAGCTGTGGATATTAAAGACCCCAAAACGGGAAAAATTTTTAAAGTTAATGGATTAAGATTAAAGCCTTATTTGGGAGACATTAAAAAGATTTATAAAGAGGCTTATGAATTAAGTCAACTTGATTAAAGAATTACTTAGGTCGGGCTGACGACGTTAAACCAAGCGCTTAATGGGAGGCAACCCATAGATTTTAATTTTTAGTGTGTTTTTACATTTTTGATGTATGATTATGCCTCGGTCTTGACTAATTTTATATAACTTCAGAAAATTAAAAACTATCTTGAAGTATATAAACTTTTGACTTTGGATCACTCCATTTCATATGTAAGTAAAAAGGAGATCAAGTTAACCTTCATTGAAATTATGTATAATTGTGTTATTGAGATTGTTCTGATCTTACCATTATAATTTACCTATTTTTGGAGAACGAAACCTTGAAATTTGACGTTAGGCAAAACGGAGTCGAACATGGTTCCGGCACCTAGGTGCCAGAATTCGGTGCCTAAGCGCCAGAATAAGCTGTATGTCGATGGCTCCAGCGCCTAGGCGCCAGATTTGGCGCCTGAGCACCACGGTTACTGGGTCGTGTAAAAACTGAAAACTTTCAATTTTTCACACAATTTTCACCTTTAAATTAACCCATCTTCATCCCCAATCCCTAAGCAATTAATATTTCGACTCATACACTCCATTCTTGAGAGATTAGAGAGGATTTTTGAAGAAATAGAGAGGAGAAATCTTGGAGAAGAGGCTAGAGACAAAGGTCCAAAAGATCCTCAACCCTACTTCAATGATTTCATCGCTGTAAGTTTGGAGAAAATTTATAGTTGTCTTGATAAATTTAAAGCGGATTTCAAAAGTATTGGAGATCGCCTTCATGAGATGTATCATCAGATTGAACATCTAGAATGGCAAGCGAAACTCCAATTTGATCATCTAGCGACTTATCAAGATGCTCTAGTGGAAATGTATGCGAAGAACAAGTGGATCGACGAGAAAACAGCTACGGATTTTCCAAGAGCATTAGTGTTCTTCCCGAGTGGGCTGAATAGTTTTCCTTGTGAAGATAATGGAAATTAGATAGTGATTTGGTGAGATCGTGATTTATCTAGTGAGTCATTGTATCGATTTAGTGAATTGATTGTGTTGTTTGTGTATTTGCTTTCATGTTCAATGTGTGTTGTATTTGTTTTCAAATTGTGTTGTTTGATTGTGTGTTAGGACTTGAATCATTATATTATACTTATCTGAAGTGTATTGAGCCAATATTGAAGATTATAAATGGAAATTAGAGAAGTTTGATTTAAACCTTGTGTTTGATTGGTGGATTTAATATTTAATTTTTAAAATTTTTGGAAAATGTTTTCAAAGTTAGAAATTGAAGCCCTATTCAAATATGAGTCATTGGAAGTAGAATTTATGAATTTTCGTGGAAAATAAAATTTTTAGAGTGATTTTTGTGAAAGGTGAGTCTGGCACCTAGGCGCTAGAATTTGGCGCCTAAGCGCCGGTTCGGCCTGCTTACCCGAAAAACACCATATAAACCCCATTAGCCATGGATGACGCCTAAGCTTCATCTTCTTCCCCATTTTTTGAGGAAATACACCTCTTAGATCCATTTTGAGGTCAAAACATCAAGTATTTGGGCGCGAAATCACTTGATTTCTTCGTCTCGAGGTCAGATCTACACTCTAATCCATTTATTTTTTATTTTCATCATAGTTTTTCCTATGTTTTGCTAAAAACTGAAATTTTGAGAAAAATTTTGATTTTTAGGTATTATATTTTTATTTTTAAACTTATTTTAAGTTTCTTAAATTAAAAAAGAGTTTAAATATTTGATTCCTAAATTTGTTCTTGTTTTCTTTCACATTTAGATGGCACCGAAATCTAAGCAAGGGAAGGGACAAGAAAATTTTGACAATAGCAAGTTCACGACTGTGGCAACACATGTTCGATATCACGAATTTGCGGCGTCGAGAAAGTTTATCTAGGAGCGAAGCATCTACAATCCGGGTGAAATGATCGAAAACACAATCGTTGCGCACAACTAGCAACGATTCTGTTATTTCACTGATGTTGCTGTTATTCCAGTCATTTACGAATTTTATGCTGTAGATGCGGAAGACTACGAAGTCTTTGTCAGAAGTATTGGAATAGGATTTTCTCCAGAAAGGATCAATGTGTTTTATGGACTGCCACCTACCATCGAGTGCCACTATTCTGGATTATCTCCATCTGAGGGAGATCTTGTGATGATTATTGCTTATTTGACTGACGGCACTGGAGTCTGGAAGATCCAAAATGAAAAACGTGTAAATTTCAAATCTTCCAAATTAATTGGTGTTTCAAAGGCTTGGCATTATTTTATTTTTGCTAGACTTCTACCTTCCAACCACCTGAGGGAAGTCACCGGAGATCGAGCTATCTTAAACTACTGCATTCAGGAGAGGAAGCTGATAGATGTCGGAAGTATCATTTATGATTCTGTGGAGTCTACTGCTAGTTCCAGCACTTCTGTGGATCTTTGATCTATTCTTTATGGTTAGTAATGGAGTCACTACTGATATTTCTAAGGAGAAGCTGAAGTCTACCAAGCCAATTGGGCAGGAGAGTGTTAGTATCTATGATCGTCTTCGAGGGAAGAGATCGACCACTCCTTCTACTTCGCACACACTTCGAGTAGACCTTCTACTTCTACTCGTTGAGCCACCATCTAGTTTTTGGGAATCGATGCATGATCGGTTTCTAAAGCGACGGCATGAGTTGTTTCGAACTCACTGCAGAGTGGATTCTATTGATAAGAAAATTGATCATTTATCCGAGTATACCCGGAGGAAGAGTAGTTACGATGCCGAGTATGATGAAGCTCTCGTTAGATTCCTGAAGGGAGAGCATGATGTTCAGTTTCCTACCTTTCCTAGTTTCTCACCATATGTTGATCCTAAGGATGTTGAGTTTTCTTTTGGTGATAATGATGATGTTGAGGCTACAGACAGTGATTAGTGGCCTGATTTACCTCTGAATTGTGCTAGGTCTGTTGTTAGTTTAGTTTGTTTGCTAGTATTGATTGTTGTTTGTTGTTTGCTATTTTAGATTTGTTTATTTACTTTGTGTGGATTGTCGGGTGTTAAGACTGTTGTTAGAGTATTTTTAATGTATTGTGTTTAAGATTGAAATTTCGATAAATTTATGTTTATTTATGTTTCAGCCTACTGTTTAGTAGTTAGTATTGATGTTTTATTTCTGTTATTATAACTAGTATAGTCATTTAATTTAATTACTAATGAGCCTGCTTACTTTTATACCTGCTTCATTATTTCAGTATTATTCATAAAAGCATGTGTAGAAGTAAATTTTTCTTTCTAGAATGTTTTTTTTACATACTTATAAAAATTTCTTTTTAAAATTATGTTTTTCTTTCTCTCATACTTAAAAAAAAAAAATTTATGATAGACCAAAACTTAAGTTTGGGGGAAAGAGAATATACATTCAAATTTAAATTTTATTTGTCCTTAAAGAACTAATATTTTCTTAAAATAAAAATTTTTTAACATAACATGAGGAATGAAGAATCTATTTAAGATCACTTAAATTTTTGAAATTATAAATAATTTAGTGGACTTAACCAAAAATTTTAATAACTTTGATTGATTTTAAGAATAGAATTATTCAACTTAAAGAAGAATAAGATTAAAAAAATCATTAGAGATAAATGAATTTTAGAAGTATTAAGAAATCAAATAATTATAACTCGAAAAAGAATATATTGAAATTCTTTTTGAAATCTATTTATGTTATAATAATTAAGTGGAAATGTGTAAATTTGAAAATATAAGTTAAGGATAGTGAAGTTCAAAACCATTAACAGGATATCCAAATACAGTAATCCTCTCTTCAAAAAAAAAAAGAGAGAGAGGAGAAGCTTGAGGAAATGCCTAATCAAAAATTGGCTTCACTTGAATTAACTTATAAAAAGAAAATTGATTACATTTATTACTTAATTTTTATGCATGTATTTTTATTAGAAAAGAATTTCATGAAGATCTTTTTCTTGTGAATAATTTATGTGATCTTAATATCATAAACTACAATTATTTTCGAAGTGAATGAAAAATTTTTGAAGTCTTATGATTTGATAGTTAGAATATTCTTTAAATTCTTAAAATTAAACTTAGTTAGTGAAATTTGGTTAATGATTTACTAAAGCCTTTATAAAATCAAAAATCTTAAGAAGTCTTAAATATTTACCTTTTTATTCTAAATGTTATACATTTTATATAGTAAAAAGGGTTACTTGAGGACAAGTAACGTTTAAGTTTGGGAGATTTTGATCCAAGAAAAAAATACCTATTTTTATGCCTTAATTTTTATTAATTTTTAACGATATTAAGCTTCAATGAAAGGTATATTCGTGTTTTTGGATGTAGGTGATGCAAAAATGTTCAAGAAGGAGAAAAATATTAAAAACGAGTAAAAAGGAGAAAAAATGAGCAGAAATAGAGCCAAAATGCAAAATTTTCGAAATTATTGGCCTGGCGCCTAGGCGCCAGAGTCCGGCGCCTAAGCGCCAGCTCGATACAGATAACTGTTAAGTTTTTGACAACTTTTGGGATGTTATTTTGACGGTGTGAGCGGTTATTGGACCTTCTAGAAGACTTGCAGTTGTTCCTGGTTTATAGGACATGTGATACAATGTATTTGGACGCTTCAAAACGGTTTTAATCACGAAGAGGTGCGATCCAAAGTGAAGAGGTGCGAAGAACTGGACGCGGTGTCCGGCGCCTAGGTGCCAGATTCCGGCGCCTAGGCACCAGACACACCTTCTAGAAGATTCATTGAATGTGGACACATTTTGAAGAGGTGCCTTGAGGCAACCCTTGAAGCCTATAAATAGGAGGGTATTCCTTTAGAGAAAAAGGCCCCATCTACCCTTCCCTATCTAGAGTCCTATCTAGAGAGAGAATTAGAGAGATCATATTAGGGCCACCTTTTTACTTTCCTTCATAAATTAGTGAGTTTATTTTAGAGTTTGTATTCAGAGTTTGAAAGAGTTGGTGCATACGTAGTTCATTACGCTGTGGAGTCGGTAGGAATCGGAAGTTCGATAGGAGAAACATCTAAGATAAGTATTTTTATTTTGATTCAAAGTTTATTTATTATGTTTTGTTATTTAATTTCAATGTGTTCTGAGTAGTTACTTTATTTTCTCCTTTCAATTATGAAAAGATAGATAAGATAATACAAAATTCGTCGGAGAATTAAAAATCAAATATTTTCAAAACATTGTGATGATATTAATACTGGATCTAAATTTACTATTTAAATTGGCCATTTAAATTGTTAAAACCTGTTGAAGAGTTTTGAGACCTAGAAGGAGATGAATTCTTAACTTGTAGATATCACATGAATCCTTGGGTAGTCGAAGGCCTTATGCGGGTTATTCAAGGTGAAGTGCAAATAAATAGAAAGATATTTTATAATGGGCATAGAATTGATAAGTTTTTAGAGTGACAGACTAAATTCTTGTGATTTGGTTTATAGAAAAGGAAAGGGTCACTAGTAGGGCCGACCACAGCCACCCTTGGACATCTAGTAGTGTGAGCCTAGATTAACCCATTCTACTAACAATACATCCGGACTCGATCTATAAGCTAGCCAATGTTCTTTGCACTCGGATCAAAGGGTAAAGAATATGAATGCTTCTATTTGGCACAATACCATAAATTTATATTCTCCACGAATATTATCATTATCTTAGAAAATCTTGGATTAATTGAAAGGAGAAAGTTGCTTTCGTATTGCTTATTTACATCAATTATTTTATTCTCGCTTTATTATTGCATCTAGTAAATTAAAGATTATAAAAGAAATACTTTAAAATAAAAATATTTATAAATCTATAACTCTCTCCTTGAGGGATTGATACTGAGGTCTTTGTTTCAAAGCCCTATATTACTTGAAACGATATGTATACTTGCGTAGAACCCTTAGTGTGTAAAGTATTTTCCATAAAATTATATTTATATACACTAGTCGCTATTATTATTTATAACATATATTTTTAAAAGCATTAATTAGTATGTTGATCTTCAGAGGACTTCGGGTGAAGTTTTTGGCACCATTGCCAGGGAAGAAGATTTTAGTATGCATATATTTATATCGAGTCAAGAAGCGCTATTGGGCCGTAAATACTCTTAAGCAGGATACCTACTGCATGTTGTTCCTGAAGCTGTGGTTCACACTTCATGCTTAAATTCCTCCATCGAAGTATGTAGTCCACTAAAGTTTCGTTCGGTTTCTATTGCTCCACCACTAGATCACCGATAGTGATGTGGTGCCGAGCCCCGGCTAACTTCTTAACGAAGAGGTTTTCCAATTCTGAAAAGGTCTTGACTGAACCATTCGGAAGTTCTGCATACCAATCGAAGGCAATTCCTGACAAACTGCTGACAAACTGACGGAAGAGTAAAGCATCACTTCCACCGTCATTGCGACAACTAGCACGAAAATGTGCGACATGCTGCCGGGGGTTTCCCGTATCATCAAAAGTCTTGAACAGAGGTGGTACGAAGCCTTTCAGGTATTGGACCACATCAAATTCTTCAGGGTAAGGTCTACCCGTCTGAATAGATTTTCTGCCCTTAGACTGTGCTAAGGCTTCTCGCACCTGCTGTTCCACCATGTTCTTAATATCCTTTTCGGAATCGTTCTTTGTACAGAATCTTTCTTCGGCTGTTCATCTCCATTGACGGATGTGATCTCTTTCCCTCCATCTGCAACGTGAATGATCTCCGGTGGTGTTTCCTTCTGTGGATGAAGCTGACTCTGGAGAGTGGCTGAAGCGGCAGCCATCTCTTCCATCCTCTTTACCATCTGAGAAATCATATCATCTTTATCTTGAATACGTGCTCTCATTACTTCTGGTTCATCTCTTTCTGAGGCTGATGGAACTCCTTGCAGAGCTGACGAAGCTTGGGTCTCAGCCATATTGATATCGGCATACTCGTCATCCTTGGACTCTGATGAATCTACATTATTTTCTAATTTTTCTCCTCTTTCTTTTTGCCAACTGTCGGATGTCCGTCCTTAGCTTTCCTATGACGTCCTCTAGTGGCCTCTTCCAGACGGTCTTGCGGTTATCACGTGATGATTGTTGAACTTCTTTAACAGGAGTTTCTTTTAATTCAGTGGCACTTTCTTCTGATTCAGGCTCTCTGACGAGGCTTTTCTTCTCGGGACTTTGTGTCAGTATCAGCTCAGCGATAATAGGTCGCCACACCATCCTTCTTGCAGCAGAAGGCCTAGGACCAGATGGTCTGTCAGCTATATGCTGGTAGGTGGTGTCCTCCATAATATGGTGACCCGCTACAACAACAGGCGAACTAGCTCGCATCTTCTTCCTTGGTTTCTCTACAGTAGTGACAGGCTCTACTCGCGGTCCGAGGCGAGATTTAGCTGGTATTCGTCCCATTCTTCTTAGGATTTCTAACACGGGGCATCTCTCTTTCTTAGACAATTTCTCTACCACAGCTTGCAGCCGAGCGAATGGCGTAGTCCTGACCCTTTTTTTTTTGCAGTCATTATAGTATGCAGGTTGGGGTAATACAGCGGCGATCCTCCAGACATATTCTTCATCCGATGCAGCAGAGAGATGGTGAAACCTACTTCCCTCCAACAGACGTGAATACTCAGGCAGTTCTTCCTCTTTCTCGGAAATCTTTTCCAGAAAGGCAACATCAGCAGCCTTGGCCTTCTCGGTCCTGGCGATCTTTCTGCTTTTATTTCTCCTTTGAGTCCGAGTTAAGGGTGCAACTCTTGAACTGGACCCTATCTCGAAGATAGAAGGTATTGTAGTAAAGTCTGTACCCTTCACGGTGACAGGCTCATCACAGACTTGGATTTCCTTCCCCTTCAGTTTGGCAGGAGCCGGGGTAGGTGCAAAGATGACTAGACCGGTGGGGGTAGAGACAACAGTCCTCCTACGAACAACAGTACTTCTTTCAGCTGGAACCCTTTGTAGGAGAGGTAACTCTTGAGTTGATTTCATGTTGAACTCAATTACGGGTTCCTCAGTTTCTAGTACTTTGTCCATTAGTGCGAAGAGAGTGACGTCAGTGAACTTGATGTCTGTATTGTCGAATCTTTGTCCAAAACTGATGATCCCATTGTGAGGAAGTTCATCCGAATTAACTTTGGTGCAGACATTTTAATCAGATGGTATATTTATGATTCAATCCTGCCAATTTTGATTAATTAGGACTCATATTTGTATGACATAATCACACAAATAGCCTCGAAGATGTGAGGGTTTATGTCGTACCAAATGACTACCTCGGAGTCCTAAGACCGGTTAGGGCTTAATCTACATAACATGATTATGCAAATGCCTAACGAAGAGTTGAGGATTTATGTTGCACTAAGCAAACTACCTCGAAATCCTATGGCTTTGTTATTTAATTTAAAGAAAGGTTTTGTTGATGTAGATTCCAGTTTTGCTGACGACGATGGTCGTGCTGCCCACTATGCTCCAAGCTCCGTATTTTTGCAGAGGTTTAGTTTTAAAAAGTGAAAATCAGGAGATGAGAGAAGTGTTTTGGTTTCGAGAAATCTTAAAGTCCAAATATTTTTATTGTTTTAATTAAAACAAATCTTAAAGTTGGTTAAATAGAACCGATTAAGATCCCACAGTTCCATCATGCCGTCACCGTTATTTTCATCGGATTCACTTAGTCCAAATGAATTTGCTAAACAAAACTGAATGAGTTCCACACTTTCATTTAAACTGTGGGAAATCCCGTTAGCAACACGTGGGTTACATCATCCGAGGTATTTCCGATCATCCAACGAGACTTTTTAATTTAGTTGTAGTTGTAGTTTTGTTGTTCTGTTTGTGATTAAATTTTGAGTTGTTTTATATTTTGAAATGTTGTGGCGGTGAATTTTATCTTGTTGTGACTTTTAATTTAATTTTGGGTTTCAGTTTTGTGGCTATCCTAAAGGTTTCGGTTTTCATGCAGGGTGATATTCTTGTTTAACATGCAAGAGAAGTAAAGTACAGTGCAAGTAAATAAATTGCAATGAAATAAAAGCGTACTTGGTAAGCATTCCTATTTACTTTCTCCTGCACTTAAAACACCGGTTAAAGCATTTATATAATTGCAAAAAAACACCTAGGTAAAGCTAAGGGAAGGTTTTGGTTGTCTACCAAAATTCTAATTCTATAGCTAGTCAATTCCTATGACGTCTAGGTTCTTATATTTTGTTAAGGATGATTTTCTTCACCAAAAAACAATTAAGTTCAGTTGTTCTTCTAAAACATCTCATCGTATTGAGAAAGTGCTTAGGACGAGTCCTAAACATCTTTTGATACTTACGAGATTATTTTGAGTCCGAAATGAATTTCATTGTACAAGTGAATTAATCATTCGAGGGATTTAGTTAAGTTTTGCTTCTTACTCGGTGAACTAGGATGTTTGATTGTCTCATGAGTGAAGTGACATTTCACTTAATGCTTTATTTAAGAGTAATGATAATGAAAGCCTTTAGGGGCAAATTAATTTGTTGAAGATTTTAACAATTCTTAATTAGAAAATTGGAATTGATGATTTTGAAATGATTTGGTTTAGTTATGAAATTTTAATTAATAATTTTAAGTTTGGAATAGTGTTCAAGTTGTTCCAATTCTATTAAATCTTTATATTTTAGTGATCTTAATATTTTAGATTAATTTTACCATTTTAAATTTGCTTAGGTTGAAAGAGGTGTTTAAATTATTTATTTCTATTAAATTTTAATGACTTTATTTGGATTGATTGTAATATTTTAGGTTGATTTTAATTAGTTTAATTTTGTTTATACATTTTTATTATAAATTTTTTTGATATTGATTTTTTAATGTTTCAAATTTGTTTTAGGTTTGTTTTCAAATGATAAATTAATTTTACTGTTCTCAATTTAATTTAATTAAGTTATTAAATCACTTAATGTTTTAAACTTTAATTTAATTAAGGGTTATTTTCTTTTTAATCATTAATTTCAATTATCATTTTAAGTTTAATTAAGAATTGAAATGTTATTAAAGTAATTTATGTAGGGATTTCAAATTAAAGAATTGGTATCTTCCTAAGTCACATCTCTAATAATCCAAAATTTTAATTATCCTCCCTAAATTTAAATGATTTAATTAATTAAAGTTCCATTTTGGTATTTTCAAAGTGATCAATGGGTTTCTACCCCTTTACTCCCTAAGTTTCAATCACCCAAGAGGAAATTAAGATCAGATATTTTACCCTCCCTTTTGATTAAATCTAAAGTATTAATTAGGGTTAAAATCCTTTAATTACCTTTATGCCCCTTTAGGCTTATTTATTTCATAACTCATCAAATTAAGCTCAAGTGAATTTAAGATTTTTATGTCACTTCACTCATATGTCAATTAAGACACTTGAGGAGAAAATGTGATTTTTTTGAATTTAATTTAATTTATATATTTGATTATGTGAGAAAATGATGGCTTTTAATGAAAATTTAACAACATGACCAAGGTAAAGTTTCTATCCTTAGGAAAATTATGGATATTCCTATTGACCAGAGGACCATTTGGACCAATTTTGGTGATTTTTTGAATTATATTTTATTTATTATAATTATTTTGAGTTTTATGGTATTAATTAATTATAAAATAAAATTAAAGTTGAAAATTAAATTTTATATTTTTATTAAATCCTTCTGACCTCAAGGAGTCCAGAGAAGTAAATTTTATATTTTTCTCATTTTTCTTTGATTTACTAGAATTAATTTAGTGAAAATATGGGGAAATTCATTTTTTAATATTAAAAATTATCCTAAGCCTTTAAAATTCAATTTCTTAACCTATTGACTTGAGAAAAATATTTGATTTTTTCTTAAGTCATTAGGAGTCAAAATGTGACATTTTTGTGATTTTTAATATTTTTGTGATTTTTATTATTTTTTAATTATTAAAATATTAGAAATATGATTAAAAATGAAAATTTTTAGCAAATTCCAATTTTAATTTTCCTAGACCCCTCTGATATCAGAGAGCCCTCAAAATCATTTTGGTGAATTTTTGAAGTGTATATTAGGTTTTAAGAATTTTTTTAATTTTAAAAATAGTCATACAACTTAAATAATTCATTTAATGGGTTAAATTATTTCCAATTGACTTCAAATTTTTATGTGAGATTCTCTGCATCCTAAGTGACAGTGGAGAATTATTTTCAAGTAATTTTGATGTGTGGTTAATCCTAATTAATTAAAACTCAGTTTTGGGTGTTTAGGTCAATTAGGGTTATTCTTAAGGAATTAAATCAAACCATAATTTTCCTAGGGTCCTCTGGTCATAGGATACCTCCCCAAATTTTCCTAGAATTTTCTAAGCAACATGCTAATTACTGGAATTAAAACATCAAAACAGACACATAAATTTGAAAAATCATTACCTTGCCACAGAGATGGCCCCTGGCCTTGGAAAATTCAAGGAATGTTCCCAATAACAGAGGCTACAAAAGCCCTATGGTCTCATGACATGGTGAATTGTATGCATGCATGGAGAATTAAAATACTGAAACCAATAAATAATTAATTAAAAATAAAATACTTATCAAAATAACTTAATTCTTTTTCCACATTGTTCTCCTCTGTTCACTGAGCAAGTGGGTATTTTTATTTTATTTTTGTGATTTTTCTACACAAAGATATGAATTTTTGAAGTTTCTGGTATTTAAATAAATAAAAAATACCCTATTTTTCTATTTAAACCAGTCAGCGTCGCGTCAACCTCGGCAGCTCCGAAGCTCCACATGGCGCATTCCTATTCGGTGACGCCATCTGACTCAGTGCCACGCGGCCCTTGGTTCCTGTCCCGTTTCTTGGTTCAACGCGATCTGGGCCGTCCATTCGATAAACGCGCGAAAGTACGACATCCGCTCATCGTCCCTGAGCGCCCTAACCCGAGAGCCGTCCACCTTATAGGTTTAATAACTCACTCGATACTTAACCAAATTAAACGTTCTTATGCTCTATGAACTCGTCTTGATGAGACGAACATATCTATACGGCTAACATGCTATGAAATTGAGCCAAACAAAATGGAGAATTCACAGTAGCTCGGGAGGAAGAAGAGATCCATACCTTTGCTCTGAGAAGTGAAGCTTCAATCAGAGAGTTGTGGCACCTTCGATTGAAGCCAACGAAGCTCCAGATTAAGTCTCTCGCTCTGGTGAATTGCCTGGACCCGATTTCCACCAAGCCCGATTTCAAAGCTTGGCCGATAGAAGAAATGGCTGGCCTGGAGAGGGGGCTTTTGCTGGGGAACTTCTTCTCTTAGTCTGGTGAAGGTGTAGAGTCAATCAATTTGAGGATTGGCTCACTGTGGTGAAGTGTCCTGGTTTTGGGCTTGAAATTAAACTCAGAAATTGAGCTCACATAGAGGAAATTAAGGTTGGATTTCAGTGGGGATCAAGTGCTCTATGTTTGGAGAAGGGTCTGGAATGATTTTGACAGAGTTTTGTTAGGGTTTGGTTCAGCACCTTGTTTGACCGAGAGGGGGTGGTGTTTAAATAGGGCTGGCTAGAGGGCTTCCCGGGGGGTTTGAAGGCTTGGATTAACTGCTCAGGGCAAGGGAAGAACAGTTGTATTGGCCATTGGGCATGGGACAGCTCAGCAAGGGAAAATTTGAAAGTTTGGCTCACATGGAGCTCTCGGCCATGGCGTTTTCTGGCGACCCAGGCGGTTGGCCGGCAAGGTCAGGTCACCCTCAGGGTCAGGTAGGTCAGGGCTTGATGTTCATGAGTTCAATTGGCTTTGGCCATGTGTAAAGTGGTTTGATTAAAATGGAAAGGGGGAGGGGCTATTTTAAGCTCAAATGGGTTAAGCCATGGTTTTGGGCTTGGTGCACCACCCAAGGCTTGACTTTGGGCTGAAAGGAATCATTTGGGTCGACTTGAATTGGAGTGGTGAAGTCTCCATCCATGGTGATGTGGCTAAACTTGGTTTAGAGTGTAGCATAAATGGGGTTAAAAAGTGATAATGAAGGGTTAAGAAAGAACCCCCTCTTCTTGCCATTAATGGCTTGGTGAGGTGTCCAAGGCTTTTATGGCTTCCATGTGGCTTGTGCATGACTTCTTGGCTCACATTTGGCCTGGGAAATGGCTTGGTCAATTTCATGGAAGAGGGTTATTTGGAATTTTTAAAACTTTGGATTATTGATGGGATTTGTCATGATGCCATTTTGTTTTAATCAAAATGATAGATTTTGGACTTAGGGGATAGTTTTAATTAAATGGGCATGATGAGACAATATAACATGGGCTTTGGAATAAGTCTTGGGCCTTTGAAATTGTTTTTGGATGGGCTTTTAAATGCTTTAGGGAAGTGGGCTTTTATGTTTTAAAATAAACTTTTGGATGAAAATTTTTGTGAGGTGTTTTAAAATAAACTTTTGGATGAAAATTTTTGTGAGGTGTTGTGTCAAATAAATGTTGCAATTGGTTTAAGAATGTGCCATGAGTAATTTGGAACAAGTTTGGGGTGATTTTGAGTTGAATTGGGTTTAATTTGAGTCTTTTTGGTAATGGGGCCAAAGTGGATCAAATTGGGCTAACTTGGGTTAAGGTTGGGCCAATGTTGGGTTTGATGTAAAATTAATGTTGAAAAATGTTTATGGGAGTATAACAAAGAGTTTTCAATTTTGGTTGGGCTTTGATTTTGGGATTTGGGCCTATTTGGGTTCATGATTGGTTTAGGCCAAATTGGGGATTTTTTATTTGGGTTAGGTTTGGGTGAAGTTTGGTTTCAAATTTGGGGCAAATCAAGTTAGTGTTTTGTTTGTGGGGATGTTAGGAAGTTTTTAGAAAGATTTGGGGCTAATTGGAGTTGAGTTGGGTTGGTCTGGGCTAAGTTTAGGTCATGGGTCAAAATTGGGCTTTAAGCTTCAAATTGAAATTGGAACCACATGTTGGTCAAATTAGGGTTCGATTTGGTCTAAATTGATATTGGGGATATTAAATTGAATCTTAGGATTGAATTACATCAAAATTGAGGTCAATTGGAGTGGTTTGGTTAGACATTGGGCTCTCTTAGGTTAAAAATAGGTCAAATTGGGGGTTTTGGTAAAAGTGGGCTAAATTGACAAAATTGGTGAGTAGTTGAACAAAATTAAATTGGGAATATTTGGGATTTTTGGGAATTTTTTGGGAATTTTCTGAATTTTTGGAATTTTTGGGTTAAAATGGTATTTTGGGTATTTGGAGGTTATTGGGGGGTATTTTGAAAATTTTGGTGTATTTGACCAAGGATGATCAATTTGAGTGGTGGGAAATGTTTAGGACTAATTTTGAGGAATTTTGGGTAATTTAGACAATTTTGCAAATTTTGGCCAATTTCAAGGGCATTTGGTAGGTTTGGTGGGTTTAGGGTCCCGGGGATCAAAAATTGAAATTTTGGAAAAATGAAGGTTGATTAAGTGTGAGCAAAATGGGACCACTTTGGTTGAGCTAAGAAGTCATATTAAGCTCACAAGAGCCTGAGAGTACTCATTTTAGGCATTCACTATGTCGTTCCTAACCCTCTTAGCCAGGGGCCTAGGGGTTGAGGTCCATCCAAATGAATTACCTACATGAGTCAGGAAGTCAAATTGGGTATAGGTGTGGTTTTAGGGTTTTGGAATGTGTGTGAGAGAGTGGTGTGTGCAATCTTACCCTCACCAAGACCAGACCACCCAGGGTAATCCTAAGGCCAAAGAGTCCTATAGGAAACTCATCCTTTAAACCTCCACATATTGATTTTAACCCTCCAAGTGGTTTAGGCGTTTACAATCAAACATGTGAGGTTTAAAGGGAGTTAAGAAGTGGTTTGAATTTCTAGGTGGTGGGTCCCATTTATAGTCCTCTAGGATAGTCAAAGGGAAATCCTATGGCTAGATCCTAAGTACTAAGGAGAGAAGAAAAGACATCACCAAAAATGAGGTCAACAGCTCATAGCAATATAAAATGAGGAAAGAAAAGGTAGCCAAGCCAGTCATAGGATGAGTCAATCCCAACATCAAATATCTAGAAACCATAGAAATTAAGGAGTTAAGGAGGTTACCACTTGATATGAGGCACCAAGAAAGACACAAACAAGCTTAGAAGAAAATTGGGCATCACCTCCCCAAGCTTCTTCAATTTTCGGCCAACACTAAAAAGGGAGAAAAAGAGGTCATTTTATAGCCAAAGGAAGAAGAAGAGGGGGAAGAAGAAGCCACCCAACCTACCTTTAGGTAAATACCAATGGTTTTTGAGGTATGCAGCCATTAAACCTCTTTTGAGGTGATAGAGATGAAAGGAATGCAGTGAAGAAGTGACTAATGCCTTAAGAAGATGATGGAGGGCTGCCATTGATGGGATTGAAGTCGGGAGGAGAGAGACCATGACTTGGAGAGGAAGCAAGAAGGGAGACGTCATGGAAATTTTTGCCATGGCAAGGGGGAGGTGCTACCAAGCTGTATTTTGCGAACCAAAGGGGAGAGCGACGTCAGCTAGGTCAAGGTTAGGGAGAAAAAAAAAAGAAAAGAAACTATTTTAATATTTAATTACTTACCCGAACGCGTTGATTCTGACACCGTTCGCCCGTGCGTCAAACCTTAGCAAATTCTATATGCTTTCCAAGTAATTTCGATGTTCCGGACACAACGATGCAGTTTGTTTGGCGATCTGAGGTCGTTTGGGTAACCTCGTCGTCGATCGGGTCAAAATGTCAAATTGGGGCCTTTGACGAAATCATGTTAAATTGACAAAATTGGGCTACGGAGTAGCTGAAGAAAATAAAATTGAGAATTTTTTTAAGATTTTGAAAATTTTGGGGAGTTTTTAGAATTTTTTTAATTTTGGGCTAAGTAGGGGTATTTTGGTAATTTTGGACTTTTTTGGGGGTAAGTGGTCAAAAATCTAAATTAAAGGCTCAGGGAAGCACAAAATGAAATTTGGAGTTGAATGACAGTGTCTGGGGGCATTTCTGACCAATGCGGATGATTTCACGAACCTCGGAATGTCTTTCAATTATCAGCTTCTTTGGTTGCGAGGGGCCCACCCGTTGCTCGAAAGTATGGCATGTTTACAGTCAAACTTCATCATTTGACAAGAGGAACTCTATGAAATGATTTTTGGAGAGCTCGAGGGATTCTGGGAAG
This sequence comes from Papilionanthe hookeriana x Papilionanthe teres, assembly GCA_022702705.1. Lineage (NCBI taxonomy): Eukaryota > Viridiplantae > Streptophyta > Magnoliopsida > Asparagales > Orchidaceae > Papilionanthe > Papilionanthe hookeriana x Papilionanthe teres. Next base: position 32,977,867 of record CM040429.1, on the reverse strand, counting down.
TTTTGGGTTTTGGGGTATTTAGGTTATTTGGCGGGGTTTAAGGGCTAGGGGTCAAAATTGGAGGATTTGGTAGGTATTCGGAATTCAATTTGGGATGTCAAGTTGTTTGAGTTACGGATCAGAAGTAAATCTCTTTGGTCCTCTATGTGTTAGTCTAGGCCACCTTAGCCATATACTTAGGGTTTGGTGGGACCACACACATGAGTGTCCGAAGAGTTAAGGGATCAAAATGGGATGTGTTTGGTTTAGAGTTGTGAGTGTGCAGTGTGTGAGTGCAGAACATGAGTCCCAGACGTCCCAGGGTCACCCCTAAGGCCTGACCACCTATAGAGGATTTCACTTGTCCTTCCTTATGTTTAGTTTATTTCCTCTGATCATTAGAGGTTAGGCTTTAACATGTGAAAGCTCTAAGTGAGAAAAGCAAGCATGTGGAATTTCTATGTGGTAGGGTTCCATTGTTAGTCTTCTAAAAAAAAGTCACCAAGAGAGTATTATGGCTAGACCCTAGGCTATCTAAGAAGAAACTAGACCTCAACCAAAAGGGAGGTCAACAGTGGAGCTCCAAGAGTTGGCACTTATAACTATCAAAATGTCAAGGATGCTGACAGGAAAGAGGAGAAAGGGAGGTTCAGCTATAAAGCTGGAAATTCTCCCAAAAAAGGACTTACACTGTCTAGTTCTGGGAGCCTTCTAACCTAGCGTACTAGATAGCCTTCTATATAGAAAGATATGTTAGGCTAGTCAGGTTGAAGAAGCATAGGTGCTTCTCCTCTGGACATGCAAATGATTCAATTATCTAGAGCGGTCCTTAGATATTGTAAAGGCCCTATTATATGACTTGGGTGATATCTGCTACACAACCCATTTAAAATCATGCATGAAGGCCATACAGGAAAGTAAGTGTAAATTTTAAAATCCTGAATATTATAATCCTAAAATTTTTATTTTCTTAAAAATTTTATTAGGATTTTGTAGCAAGTTTAGAATTATAAATCCAAAAGAGCCTATATTGCATTCGTGATTCCTAGAGAAATCACAAAAATAAACAATGAAGCATTTCAAGTATTCGAGCGCGTAACAAGGAAAGAAAACAAGCCAAATAAAAAATAATAAGAAAGGCCGGTGCCCCCTGGGTTAGCAACATATCCTAGGAAAAGTAGGAAAGACGGTCAGACTCCGCATATATATGCTTGGTCCTAGATCTATAAAAAATATATATAATTCATACTTAAGTTACGATGCATGAGCTACCACTCCTAGTCCCAGTCACGTGGTTCGATGCTTCACCCTCCTCAAAATCTATGCTTGTACTCCTCAAAACCTATGCTTGTACCTTATTTGCAATACAAAATCAATTCAGGGACTCTATCAAATACATTTGAACAAGAAATCAAATACATTTGAACGAGAAATTAAAGACTCAACCTACATGAACACAATGCAGGAAATCCAACAAACATGCAACGTATAACAAGACATGCCTTCTAGTTAGGTGACCTAAGTGGGACTTGCAAGCAAAAGATTAAAAGTCATTGTGTGTTCCCCTCCTCATGGTACCTGTGTGTGTGCATACATATATATATATATATATATATATATATATATATATATATATATATATATATATATATGCACGACACTTTGTAGAAGAACACCCTCATATACTACCATTCATCTCAAGCACAGAAGCCTGCTAAAATGTGCAAAAGTGATGCATGGCTAGCATAAGCAAACCAGCAGAGGACAATAACTAGAGGCATAAAAAAAAACTACCTAGGGTTAGGTTAGACTAAAGAGTTAGCTAAGTCTAATGTAAGTTAGACTTATGTTTAGGTTCAATGTTGGTTTAACCTAAATAATTAGGGTTAGGTTTTAGGGATAGGTTCAATTTAGGGGGTTAGGTTCAATTTGGGTTGAACCTAGGGTTAGGTTCACGTTAAGTTGAACCTTGGTTTAGGTTCAATTTGGGTTAAACCTAAGGATTTAGAGTTAGGTTGAATTTAGGGTTTAGTTCAATTTGGGTTGAACCTAAGGTTAGGTTCAATTTAGGTTGAATCTGGGTTAAATTAAATTTGGATTGAGACTAAGGATTTAGAGAGGTTCATGTTAGTTTAAACCTAAGGTTAGGTTCAATTTGGGTTGAACCTAAGGTTTAGGGTTAGGTTCAAGTTAGGTTGAACCTAAAGTAAGGTAAATTTGGGTTGAAACTAATGTTAGGTACAATTTGGGTAAAACCTAAGGTTTAGGGTTTAGTTCAAGTTAAGTTGAACCTAGAGTTAGATTCAATTTGGGTTAAACCTAAGGTTTAGAGTGAGGTCCAAGTTGGTTGGACCTAGGGTGAGGTTCAATTTGGGTTGAACTAAGGGTTTAGGGTTATGTTCAAGTTAGGTTAAACCTAGAGTTAGGTTTTATTTGGGTTGAACCCAAGGTTTAGAGTGATGCCCAAGTTGTTTGGACCTACTGTTGGTTCAATTTGGGTTGCACCTAAAGTTTAGGGTTAGTTTCAAGATAGATTAAACCCAGAGTTAGGTTAAAATTGGGTTGAACTTAAGGTTTAGGGTGAGGTCCAAGTTGGTTGAACCTAGGGTTAGGTTCAATTTTGATTGATCCTAAGGTTAGGGTTCGGTTCAAGTTAGGTTTAACCTAGAGTTAGGTTCAATTTGGGTTGAACCTAAGGTTTAGAGTTATGTCCAAGTTTGTTAGACCTAGGAGTAGATTCAATTTGGGTCGAACCTAAGGTTTATGATTAGGTTTAAGTTAGGTTGAACCAAGAGTTAGGTTCAGTTTGGGTTGAACTTAGGTTTAGGGTTAGTTTCAAGTTAGGTTGAACCAAGAGTTAGGTTTAATTGGGTTGAACCTAAGGTGTAGAGTGAGGTCAAAGTTGGTTGGACCTCTGGTTAGGTTAAATTTTGGTTGAACCTAAGGTTTAAGGTTAAGTTCAAGTTAGGTTGAACCTAAATTTATGTTCAATTTGGGTTGAAAATAAGGTTTAGAGTGAGGTCCAAGTTGGTTGGACCTAGGGTTAGTTTAATCTGTGTTGAACCTAGAGTTTAGGGCTAAATTCAAGTTAGGTTGAACCTAGAGTTAGGTTTAATTCGGGTTGAACCTAAGGTTTAGAGTGAGGTCCAAGTTGGTTGGACCTAGGGTTAGGTACAATTTAGGTTGAAACTAAAAATTTTGGTTTAAGTTCAAGTTGGTTTGGACTTAGGTTTTGGTTTAACTTAGGTTGAACGAAGATATTTAGGGTTAATTCCAAACTGGTTTGGACTTAAGTTTTGGATTCAGTTTAGGTTAAACCTCAACATTTAGGGTTAAGTCTAAATTAGTTTGGATTTATGTTTAGGTTAAATTTAGGTTGAACCTAAAAATTTAGGTTTAAGTCAAAAAATTGGTTTGGACTTGGTTTAGGTTAAATATATATTGAGCCTAAACAATTAGAGTTAATTCTACATTTATTTGGACTTGGGTTTAGGTTTAATTTATGTTGAACCTAAAAATTTAGGGTTAAGTCCAAGTTGACTTAGGTTTAAGTTTAAAGTCAGTTATATCCCATATTTAGGGGTTGGGTTAAGTCTAAGGTGGCTAGACCCAAAAATTTAGGGCTAAGTCTAGACCTGATTAGGCATTAAACTTAAACCAAATTAGGCTAACTCTAATGTGCAACCTTATTTGACCAAGCTTAGCTTATGTTAAGCCTAAACTAGGTCTAGATTCAAACTATACTAAACTTAGATAATTAAGGGTAAATACATGGTTAAAAAATGGTAACCATGTTCTTAATCCCCTAAAACCAAGGTTTAATTGCTTAAATCAAGTTTTGGGAACAATTTGGGTTAAAGTGAAAAGTTTCAAAATTTACAATTGTGTCCCTAGGTCCTAAATTTTCATTTTAAATTTTTAAAGATTGGAAATTATTATTTCAGAGTTTAAATTTATTACCCTAAATTTCCTAGCCAATTACCATTTTGATTTCCAATTTTCTGATTTTCATATATTATTCAAAATAAATACAAAGTTCGAAGAAAATTGGTCATTTTCATTTCAGGGACATCCCCTAACCTTGGAAAACTCAGAGAATGTTCCCAAGAGTGGCTTGAATAATCCCTACAAATTTCATAATTTTTGGATTTATATTTAAATTTTAATAAGTAAAATACTCTTTGGAGTATTTAATCAATTAAAAATTAATTATAAGTTATTTATTTTATTTTATTTTTATTATTTTCTCCTCTATTCACTGAGGTCATAGGTATTTTTTATTTTTTTGGGAGATTTTTCAAGACAATGTTATGCAAATTTAAAATTATTAGGGGTTTTCTGAATTTATTTAAATAGGAAATTACTTATCTCACGCGGTGTAGCATCATTCATTGGATTTGTCGAAAGCGTGCGCCGTGTCATTTGATTGAATGTCTTTCCCCACGTAAGCATCCAAGATGGCCATGATTCGATTCTTCTCCCCTCTGCGGCTTGACGGTCTGATATGACCGTTGCTGTCCACTTCCGATATATGTAACTAGACAGCATCTGGTCATCATCTCCATGAGGCATTAACCTGAGTACCATTCGTGATCAAACATTAATATATCACTCATTTTTCATGAAACCTTAAGGAATTTGTTTCTAAAGCGTCATCTAACATAGACAAACACATCTATACTGTTGATCAAGCATGGTGTGTTCATTTCTTTCACAAAAGACCAAACCTAAGGCAAGTTTAAGGGTTTTTTAATCCATACCTTACCACAAGTGGTGTAGCCTTGATTGATCTTGAAAAACACTATCTCTTGGACCATATGCAACTTTTCCTAGCTCAATTTGAAGTGAAATCGGCTTTAGTTATGAGCTAAACAATAAAGTGGCTTAGTTTGGTCTTGAGCTAAGTTAAAGGGCCTCGGAAGGCTCAAATTTAATTGGAATTGTCTTCGTGAAGCTTAAAAAAGCTTTTGGAAGATTTGGTTTGAATTTTTGGTAAGGTTTATGTTGGACTCAAATTTTTTATTGGTTTTCAAAAAAAAAAATTATGGTTCATGGTGGGGTTAAGGCCTTGAAGAGATGGGGGATTGATCCCAGCTTACAATATGTGAGTTTAATCCTTCAATTTTCTTTTTTAAATTCCTTCCTTTACAATGGTGTGAAAAACTTAACTCTAAAGAAAAGTAAGATTTCAATTATGTCTTTAAATAATAGACATTTTAAGCAAGTATATGTAGCGTTATAAAGTAATATAGAGCTTTTTGATTAAGCCCTGAATATCGATCCTACTGAGATTCAGGTTAATCACAGTGACTTTCAAAAGAAGTTCTAGTCTACAATAACACGCCCTAGCTTGGAAGGTTGATAAAATTTTAGTTTTAATTATATCCTGCAATTATCACAACTCTAATCTTAAACTAAAATACTTAGTGAAAATCAAAAAGTGGAGTTTAATATATTAAAAGTACATTTCCTCATACAATAAAATTAGTTACATGTGTAAGTATAACAAGTAACGAGAGAGATTGTGACAAATAGGAGCAATTATATTCTTTACCCTTACTTGGTTCTATAAAGAACATAGGTTAATTTGATGATTTGGAATCTTTTAGATGAGATAGGCAGGGAAGATACTAGCTCTCACTCTAGAGTTCCCTCTTCTCCCTCCACCTGGGGGCTAACATCTCATAATAAAACTTTTCACATCAAACCAAATTAGGGGTTTTAGTATGTTACCCTAAAGTCCTCTAATTCTACACCTCTTAAACATTCATATCTTCCTATTTATTTGCACTCAATTATATGGACAACATTCTTACACATATAATCTCATGTGATTTTTACCAACAGTTGACTGAGAATACCGCATTGGTTCTTACATGTTCTCACAACAGATTTTAACATGCAAGTTGATCAAGTTTACATGTAAATGAAGATCAAGTAAAATTATCACAATATATTCTAACTCTACTCAATTCTATATCCTACACATGCATACTAATTTATTGTAAGAGGGAAGAATAAAGAAAGGTACCCACTACACATGGATAAACAACAATAACTTTTCCTTGAACAAGTCTTTGAAAATATACAAAAAAACTACTAAATTCAAATTAAAATACAATGAAAATACTTATCTATGATGAAAATCAAACTCTCCTTGTATAGCAAAAGCAATCTCTATGTAATCCTCTCCAAGAACAAAGTGAAAAGAAAAGAAAAAAAATCTCTCACACTTTCTTTCTCTCTCACCTTGCCGCCCCACTTGGGCTCACGCCCAAGCCTTCGCTTCTTCTTCAAGCCTTCTTCTCCTATTCTAATCTTCTCCTCCTAATTATCCCCCCTAATTATCCTCTTCTCCAAAAGTTCAAGAGTGTTTATAATTTCCCAAGAGATGATTAAGTTTATCTTCAAAAGTGTCCATATTCAATGAATCTTTCAAAGGGTGTCTCAAGTGCCTCTTCACTTAAAAATTACTTCTAAACCACCCAAATCCTTCTATAAAGTCTCTTTTATCATTCCCAACTAATTCCTCATGATACACACTTCACAACGCTTCGAAAATCGTCTAAATTCGATGTATCTACTAGAAGTTATGCCAAAAACCGTAACTGGCGGCTATGCGCCAACAGTTTGGCGCATGGCGCCACTGCCTGGCGACTATGCGCCAACTGGTGATGCCTAGGCGCCAGACACAATTACAAAAGTGTCTGGTTTGACCTGTTTTGTTTTGGTATTCTCCGGTATGCTCCATTTTGGTCTATTTTTGTTCATTTTGCTCCATTAACTCTAAATTCTTCAATTTGATGTACCTACAACCAAAAACACAAAAAAACATACCTTTAAAGTGCAATATCATTATAAAATATAGCATAAAAAGTAGTATATTTTTAGGTTGATCAAAATCCCCCAAACTTAAAACATTACTTGTCCTCAAGAAATACTACACTTTTAAAATAATTTTTGTAGATTAGAGTTAATGGGTCACCCTTTAGAATTGCTAAAATTTTGTTCAAAAAATGGATAGTTCAACTTAGAAGAACTTCTAGTGAATCAGAATAGCCCAGGGTCTATGATATTTATCATCAAACTTGTTAATTTGTATTCCTATCTAATTCAGAAAAGTATGCAGTTTTTTCAAACTTCGGATCCTATGAACTTTACTTTCTAGATTTAAGTACTCTCTTAAAAATAATTTTATTAATATAAGTATAAAAAGCAAGTTTATAATTGTTCTAAGTTCTTTACTCTAGAAAGACTCAAGTGAAATCAATTTTTGATTAGGACCATTCCTTAAGCTTCTCCTCACATTTTTTTAGGATTTTTTTATCCAACTTTTTCTGCTCTTTTCTTTTTTCTTTTTTTTTATATATGTGAGGATTACTATAGCTGGAGAAGTCCTTAATTATTTTGAATTCCACTATCCTCCTCTAAAGTTAAAACTTATTACTTTCCTTCACTTAAAAATATGTATTTTTTTAAATACTTTCTAAATGAGTCTAAATGTTTGAAAATAAATTTCTAAGAATCCTTAGTTTTTAAAAAATACACTCCTTCCTACTAAAGATAGTTATTCATTTTCTCATGTTCTCCACTAAATATCTTTAACTCTAGGTTCACTCTTTTCACTAAAAATATCAACTAAGTTTTTCAATTCCATTTATATATTTAAAATTCTAACATTCTTAAAGTGGCTCCACATAACAATAATCATAAGAAATAAAATACTAATTTATTTGTAGTAGTTTTGAAAATAGGTAAGGTTTAAATTTGAAACATTTTTCTTAGCCCCCAAACTTAAGCTCAAACATGTGTAATAATGAAGTACAAAAATATGCAGCAGGGAAAGATTACTTTTATAATTAACTAAACATCCTACAAAAATACCATCAAATTGTACTTGGTAGAATATTGCAGTAGAAAGTAAATCTATCCTAAACATGCTTGACATAACACTGTAGAGGAATTTTTAAATTGTAGAATAGGTACAAACTGAAGATTAAATAGGAACACATTTTAAACTTTATAAAGGAATTGCTAAACGCTAATAAGTTTAAAATATTAAGATAAGTTTTTTTGTCTCCAATAGCTCATTCAACTTGACTCACAAACATAGACACACAAAATTCAATACATAGACTCACATATTTCATAAACAAACAACAACTGAGGTTAATTTGATCTCCCTTCTACTCACATTTCACCTCCTTACCTTCAATTTCTAACGGAATAAACTACACTAATAACATGGGAGTATTATAAATTTTTTATATGGTTATCATCCTTAGGCTAGAATTCCCCTATTATACTAACTCATGTGTCTCCAATTTCAAGTTTACTCTAAGTCTAAGGTATACAAAATCTGGTAAATAAAAGTAGTGCAGTTCATCCAGATGTTGTTCACTAAGTAAGTTCATGACCTTACTCAGTAAAGACGAAGTCAGATAAAGGAAGTAATAGAGTTGACATAGAGTGGTCCAAGTCCAAACTCTATATGTTTCAAGGTAATGCTCAGCTTCGGTTGAGAACTAAGTCGTAACAGACTCGTCAGCCTGCTACTACCATAAGTCATATATAAATTTAGTCAAGACCAAGGCATAACATCACAACATTAACCCAAACCACTCTTACATATCAAACAAGGATTAAAGTCCAACATCTCACTATTATCCAATCCAACATAACAACAATCACACTAAACACATAACAAAGATAACCATGGTTTGACTCCCATGAAGCGCTTGGTCTATTATCGACGACTCGATGTATCCAATGTTTACTCTGGTTGCCCCAGCATCAGACTCTCATTTATTTTGTTTTCAAACCACAAAATATGCCATTCAGTGATTTTGAATAACTCTTTCTTAGGAGATCTTTTAATGATTTCATCATGCAATTCAGGTTCTTCTAGTGATTGCATCGAATCCAAAAATATAAAAACTTGTGGTGTAGATGAATTCCCTAAATAAGTAGGCTTTAAAATTGTATGGGGTACATTAATCTTAAGTTCATGAGATTATTCAATAGATGGAATTAAAAGTTTACTATTTTTGGTAACTTCCATCATTTTACACCTCTCCTGAACATACATATAGTTTTCTTTAATTAATGTTTTCAACTCAACATGAAAGTTCATTTCTCATCTATTAACTTACTCTCAAAACTCTCTTAGAAATGGTCTTTACTTAGATAATCAATTTTATCCACCCAAAAACAATCATCATCTTTTCTCTCAGTTGGATATTTCATAGTCTTTAGTACATCAAAAGTTACTTCATGGTCATTAATATTTATAGTCAACTCTCCTTTTTGCACAACTATCATAGCTCGTCCAGTAACAAGGAAAGGTCTCCCAAAAATAATTGGATTATCTTTATCATCCTCCATATCTAATACAATAAAGTCCAAAGGAAAGATAAATTTATCCACTTTAACAAGCACATCTTCTATAACTCCTTTTGGATAAATGATACATCGATCAATGAAGGGTTATAGTAGTGAGAGAAATATCGGTTAAACCTAACATTTTAAATATAGATAGATGCATCATATTAATGCTCACTCCTAATTCACATAAAGCTTTTCCACATAAATTTTCTCCAATTGCATAAGGAATTGTAAAGCTACAAGGATCTTTAAGTTTCTGAGAAAGCTTCTTCTGAAGTATAACGATGCAATTCTCACTTAGTGCAAATGTCTCATAATCCTAAAGTTTCCATTTCTTATTTAATATCTCATTCACAAACTTTGCATAACTTGACATTTATTCCAAAGCTTCAGTGAAAGGAATATTTATCTTTAACTTTTTAAGTACTTTCAGAATTTTTGAAAATTGTTTATCCAACTCATGTTGTCTAAGTCTTTGAGGAAATGGAGGTGTTGGTCTTTCTAAATTGATTTTAGTTGGTGAAATTAATTTTTCCAGATCTTTAGAATCATGTTCTTTAAGTATTTTAGTTTCTTTTGTTCCTCTCACAACTTCTTTCTCTTTTCCAACCACATCCTCTATCTTTCTTCAACTTCTTAATCAAACAGCTTCTACTTGTTCATTAGTGTTCTCTTTAGGGTTGATCTCAATTTTTCTAGGAAGTATTCCTTGGGGTCTATTGCTAAGTGAGTTAGCAATTTGTCCCAATTGATTCTTTATGTTTTTAATCACTGCATTTTGACTTTGCAACTAGTTTCTCATTTTACAATACCGCTTCTTCTATAAACATCTTATTATCCTCAAATTGTTGATTTTTGTTAGAGTCTAGTGGATATGAAGGTCTATAGTTTGTGTTCCCCTGATTATTCCAACTTCCATTAGGATTTGCATGACTATTTTTCCATCGTTGGTTTCCACCCTCAGTAGTATGATTCCAATTAAAATTAGGATGGTTCTTCCAACCTGGGTTGTAAAAGTTAGAATACGGGTTGTATATGGTATTTAAAGTCTCATATGATAAGTTAGAATCAATCATATGCCCTAATGAACTTTCCTCACTTACTGGAGTAAATTGGGGCTAGTTCATTCTAAATTGGTCCAACTTCCTTGATATTGCAACACCCTGAGATACAAGAATTACAATTGCCTCTGTATCATGAACACTGGCTACCTTTTTAAGATTCACCCTTGTAGAGGGCCATTGAAATTCATTTGTAGCCATTTCTTCAATCAATGCATACGCTTCATCTAATGGTTTTGACATTAATGATTCACTAGCAGCAGCGTCAATTATAGACCTAAGAGATCCTATCAACACATTGTAAAAAAGTTTGAATGATTAATGAATCTGGCAGAGCATGCTGTGGACACTTTCTTAGGAGTTCCTTAAATCTTTCTCAGGCTTCATTTATTGATTCCCCTTCATACTGACAAAATGAGATAATATCGTTTCTATGTTTAGTAGTCCTTAAAGGTGGAAAAAACTTAGCTAGGAATTTTTGAGTTAACTCCTCCCAATTTTTAATAGATCCAGGTGCTAATGAGTATAACCACATTTTATTCTTATCCCTTAGTGAGAAAGGAAAAATCCTTAGTCTAACAGCATCAGCTAACATGTCGTTATAACGAAATGTAGCACAAAGTTTTAGAAACATGATAAGTGTAAATAGGGATCCTCTAAAAGAGTTCCCCCAAACTCTTTGTTCTACACCAGTTGGATAATCTCTGGATTAAGTTCAAACGAGTTAGCTTCTACGACAGAGATTTGTATACTTAAGTGAATTTCACCTATCATAGGATTTACATAATCCCTTAATGATTTATGATGGTTTTTCAAGTTATTATTTTGAATGTTTTTCATTTCCATTTCTAGTTTTTTAAATCCTTTCTATTTTTTAATTTTGTTTCTTTTTTTCTAACTCAGGATCATAAAGCACAAGTCCTGCAGATCCTTTAGTTCGTATACATAACACAACATACAATACATTAACAATTAAACAAAAAATATTTTCAACACAAGAAAACATTTTCACAAACACCTTCTTTATTACACAAACAGTTTCTTCACAACACTTTTTCAAACAAAAAACACTTTTCACACAAAATAGTTTTTACGACACTACAATTTTCCAAGTCTAACACTAAATACTTCAACTAAAATCCTCCTAAAAGTCAAGATCAACCATTGTGATCCCCAGCAACGGCGCCAAAAACGTGATCCCGGCTTACAGTACATGAGTTTAATTCTTTAATTTTCTTGTTTAAATTTATTCCTTTACAACAGTGCCAAAAATGTGACTCCAAAGCAAAGTAAGATTTCAATTATGTTTTTAAATAGTAGTATTTTATGCAAGTATACATATCGTTATCAAGTAATATAGAGCTTTCTGATTAAGCCTTAAATATCGATCCCACAGAGATCGAGGTTAATCACGATGACTTTCAAGAGAAGTTCTAGTCTACAAAAACACGTCCTAGCTTTGAAGGTAAATAAAAGTTTGGTTTTAATTATATCCTACAATTATCACTACATTATTCCTTCTAATCCTAAACTAAAATACTTAGTGAGAATCAGAAAGTGAAGTTTAATATATTAAAAGTACTCATCCTCATACAATGAAATTAGTTACATGTGTAAGTATAACAAGTAGCGAGAAAGATTGTGACAAATAGGAGCAATTATATTCTTTACCCTTAATTGGTTCTATAAAGAACATAAGTTAATTTGATGATTTGAAATCTTTTAGATGGGTTAGGTAGGAAAGATACTAGCTCTTACTCTAGAGTTCCCTCTTCTCCCTTCACCTGGGGGCTAACATCTCATAACAAAACTTTTCACATCAAACCAAACTAGGGGCTTTAATTCTACACCTCTTAAACATGCACATCTCCCTATTTATTTGCACTCAATTATATGGACAACATTCTCGCCCATATTATCTCATGTGATTTTTACTAATAGCTGACTGAGACAATACCGCGTTGGTTCTTACATGTTGAACCAACAAATTTTAACATGCAATCAAGTTTACATGTAAATGAAAATCAAAGTAAAATCATCACAATATATTCTAACTCTACTAAATTTTATATCCTCCACATGCATACTAATTTATTGTAAGAGGGAAGAGTAAAGAAAAATACTCACTACACATGGAGAAACAACAAGAACGTTTCATTGAACAAGTCTTTGAAACCATACAAAAAAACTACTAAATTCAAATCAAAATATAATGAAAAAACTTATCTCATATGAAAATCAAACTCTCCTTGTATATAAAAATCAATCCCTTGTAATCCTCTCTAAGAACAAAGTGAAAAAAAAAAAGAAAAGAAAAGAAAAAAGTCTCTCACACTCTCTCTTTCTCTCTCACCTTGCCGCCCTACTTGAGCTCACTCCCAAGCCTTCACTTCTTCTCCAAGCCTTCTTCTCCTCTACTAATCTTATCCTTCTAATTATCCTTCCTAATTATCCTCTTCTCCAAGAGTTCAAAAGTGTTTATAATTTCCCAAGAGATGCTTAAGTGTCTCTTCAAAAGTGTCCATATTCAATGAATCTTCCAAAGGGTGTCTCAAGTGCCTCTTCACTTAAAAACTACTTCTAAACTGCCCAAATCCTTCTAGAAAGTCTCTTTTATCATTTCCAACTAATCCCTACGAGAAACATTTCGTAATGCTTCGAAAATCATCTAAATCTGACGTATCTACTAGAAGTTATTCCAAAAAACGTAACTGGCGGCTATGCGCCAACAGTATGGTGCATAGGCACCACTGCTTGGCGGATATGCGCCAGACACAGATGTACAAATGTGCCTTGTTTGACCCGTTTTGCTCCGGTATGCTCTGGTTCAACCTATTTTGCTCCGGTATGCTCCATTTTGGTCTATTTTTGTTACTTTTGTTCCATCACTCCAAATTCTTCAATTTGATGTACCTACAACTAAAAACACAAGAAAACATACCTTTAAAGTACAATATTATTATAAAATTTTGCAATAAGGTGTAAGATTTTGCAATTTTGTGTGTGTTAGGTTCGTTGTTATTTTTTTAAGTGTCTTATTACAAGGGGTGGGGGTGGGGGTGGGGGAGGGAGGGAGGGGGTTTTAATTTGATTAGAGTGACACCGGCTAGGATCCCACGATTTTCTCATTTTGACACAACTATTTTCATTCAAATTTACTTAGTGTAAATGAGTTGTTAAATGCATTCAAACCGGAGAACCCTTGTAAGCAACCGTAGGTTACCTAATCTGAGAAATCATCGTGAGCTTAAAAGAGGTGAATTGAGTTTGTTCATTTGTTTTGAAAGTTATATAATTAATTTGAAGAAGTGTTGTTTTGTTTTGCAAGTGTATTTTGTTTTTTAGCAGTTATCACATGTAAAGTGAAGTAAAACATCAGTGAATAAAATAATATAAGTTGCAATAAATAACTATAAATGTGCACCTCACATCTTCCCGTGCATCCGCTGAAATGTTAGCATTCATAGCATATATTAAATAATGATTAAGCCTTAATGATTCAAATTCAATAAGAGACCTAAATTCATAACTTGGCGGGTCCCTAAGAGGTTTTAATGATGATTTTCTTGAGCAAATAACAATAAGTTTATTTGTTCTTCTAAAATATCCAAAAGACTAAGACAGTGCTCGGGGCATGACCCTAAAAAACTTCTTAAAACCTTTTGATTTAGTTCAAGCTCATTTGGTCTCATTGTGTTGCTCAATTAACCATCCAGAGTTTAATTAGGTTTTTGTGACGATATCCTAACCCTTACTTAGCGAACTCTGATGTTTTGATTATCCCATGAGTGGGGTAACTAGACATTCATTCGATGTTTTATTTAGGAATTATGTAGGTGAAGGCTCTTAAGGGCAAGTTGAATTATAGTAATGCTTTCAAAGTGTTCACAATTGGTTATATCTTCTTTTCTAAGCCTTAGTAAACAATTTTTATTAAGCATAATTCACTATTAAGCCCTTAAGTTTGTATCAGTAAATTTATAATTTTGAAGAAATTAAATGAAGTGAATATAATCCTTATTAAAAGAATGTATTATCATTCAACCATTGATTTGGGGCTTTGGATTAGTGGATCATAATCTTTCAAGATCAAACCCCTTACCTTATGATCACCTAATTTCAATTATCTTCCAAATTATAATGACATCGGAAATTACAACTTTACCCTTGTTATGGACAAGTGGTGAGTTGGTTTCTACCTTTTAATCCTTTGTGTTTCAATCATCCAAGGAATTTAACTAAGATCAATGATACCCATTTAACCTTTAGTTTAACCTAAATTTTCAATTAGAGTTCAAAATCCCATAATTACTATTTTGCCCTTAAGGCTTTCCACTTCATAATCCTTTAAATTTAATTTAAATAACTTTAAAATTTTTATGTTACCTGACTTAAAGTTCAATTAAAATATCAGATGAGAAATTATATTCTTTTGACTTTTATTTTATTTTTTATAAATATTTTAGTTCAAAATTAGGGAATTTCCAATTTAATTCATTTAATCACTCAAAAAATGTTATCTGTCCTAAGAAAAATTATTGGAGGTTCACCTGGGTTAGAAGACTACTTAGGCTAATGCTCATGATTTTCTGAGTTTTATTTTAATTATTATAATTATTTATTGATTTTGGGTATTAATTAAATAGAAAATACAATTTAATTTGAAAATTGCTTTTTATAGTTTTTTTTAGTTCCCCTGAGTTCAACAAACCTAGAGAAACAACTTTTGCATTCTTGTAATTTTTTATTTAATTTATTAGAATTATTTTAATACAAAATTAAGGAAAATACTTTTTAGGCATTTAAAAATTCATAACAATATTTAGAAAATTGGGGAAAATGTTTTAAGTGGTCTCAAGTGGTCAGTGAACAATTTGTGTATTTTTATATTTTTGTGATTTGTATCATTTTTAATTATTTAAGAAAAAAAAAATGGTGGAAAATGAACCTTTTATCCAGAACTTAATTTTATTTTTCTTGGGTGTCCCTGGTTACAAGGATCACTCCAAACTAATTTTCTTAATTTTTTTAATCATATTTTATTTAATATAATTATTTTAGTGCAAAAATATCATTTTATATAGAAACTAGATTTTGATGTTATAGGTGATTCAAATGAACCTTAAAATTTTACAGGGGTTTAATATGCTCATTATCTTCAATGTGGATTATATTTTTTGAATTTTCTGATCAAATTTTATTTTAATTTTCCTTGGGTTTTAATGACTTAATTACTTAAAGTTGTGTTCTTAATTACTTAAACTTGTATTTTTTCTAGGGTCTTCTAACCACAGTAAGCCTACCAAAGCTAGTCTTACATTTTCTGATTTATATTTTAATTTTTATAATTTTTTAATTAAAACAAAGGTGCTTAATGTTGAAAATTAGGGCTTTCACTCTTAGGAGTGTTCTCTGACCTTGGAAAAATCAGAGAACACTCCTAAGCACATGAAGTTCAAGCCTTCCAAATTTCACCTCCTGGTAATTAAAATTTAATGAGTTATGATTTAAACAAGTTTTATGGCATTTAATTAATTTAAAAATAAACATAAGTTAAAATTTTTTTATTTTTTCCACAATATTCTTCTTTATTCACGGAGCACTGTGGTATTTTTATTTTATTTTTATAAAATTTCTACACCAAGTTATGAATTTTTAAAGGTTTCTGAATTTATTTTTTAAATGAGTTATTTTCCTACTTATCCACGTAAACCTCGGTGGCTACTAAAACACACGCAGAACACTTTCATTTTACGCCTTTTTTTGAGTCAACTGCCACGTGGTTCCACAGTCACATCCCAAGCCTCCGTTCGACGTCATCTGGCCTATCTAATTGATACACATGCGATCCAATGGATCCTAGACTTTGTTCTCAACTAGAGTAATCTGAGAGCCATCCACACTAAAACCATAAGATCTCGCTCGATACTTAAAGAAATTACATGGTGTTTGTTCCTACACGTGCATCTAATCAAGACGAACACATCTATATGGTTAATCATACATGGAAATAAAATCTTCTTCACAATGGCCCAAACTGAGCTCGAATTTGGGAAAATGGTCCATAATGTCTTCTAAGAGGTTTAGCCTTGATTGGAATGGTTCTACATGTTCACCTTAAGTTCACAAAGTTCCTTTAGGTGTTGGTTTGAGCTGAAGCCGTGTAGGAGTTCGATCAACAAGTGGTGAGGCCTTGGTCGAAGTTACGTGCAGAAAGTTTGGGAGAGGGGGAATTTAATGGGAACTTCCTCGTGTGGTATGAGGAAGCTTAAGGGTCAATCAATTTGGAATTTGGTGGATTTTGTGTACATGGCCGAAGAATGTCATATTTTTTAGCTCTAAAATTGAGTTTGAACAGTTGAAATTGGTGGCCGAGGATGGTGGGATTGCACTTAGGGCTGTTGTAAGAAGCTCTAGGAGCAATTTGGCAGGGCTTCGCCAAGGGTTTGTGCACTCTGCTCCTTTAGCTATGAGGTGGTTGTGTTTAAATAGCCATGGAATTAAGGTTCAATTGGCCAAGCCAAAGGGGTACAAAGTGTTACATAGGTGGACGGCTAAGCGGCTCCAACAACCAATTGGATTTTGCCACATTGGCTGGGCTAAATTAGGTGTGTAAAGGGTTGGGTGCCTCTCTTGATTTTGGGTTTTCGAGTGACTAGGCTATCCGACCAGGCCAGGGGAGGTGGCTAGCATGTTCAGGGAGGTCAAGAGGCTTAATGGTGATAAGCTTGGGGCTTGGTATAGCTGGTTGCATGGGTTGGAGAGTTAACCAAATTTAGTGGGGAAGGTTCCATGATTTTGAGAATCTTTGGCCCATGGCTCAATTAGGGTGAGCTAGGTGATTTGATTAGCATCCAAGGGTGCTTAAGAATAGCAGAGGTGATTAAGCATGAGTTTAATTCAAAAGGTTTGACTTTGGTTTGAGATTAAGCTCAAAATTAAGGTTTGGGCTTGAAGTTGGATTTGGGCTAGGTTTGGAGATGAATCTAAATCAATTAAAAGCTCATATTGGTTTAGGGAAATACCATGAAACATATAGGAAGTGGATTTCGTGAAACTGAATTGATCACATGGTTCAATTTAAATAGAATTTGAAATTGGCTCAATTTTGGGGTATTTGACTTGGGCTTGGGTTTAGGTTAGATTTGGGTTTGGATTTGGGTCATGTGAATGTTTAATTTGGTTTAGAAGATTGTCATGAGGAATTTAGAATATGAAATTGGGGATATTGGATTGGTCATGGGGTCAAATTTGGTGGATTTTAGATTTTGGATTAATTTGGGGGTAATGGGTTTGAGGTTGAAATTAGGGTTTGAAATCGGGTTCAATTGGTCTCCAAATTGGTGTAGGTGGGATTGGATAAGTTGAAATTTAACTTGGGAATAACACCAAATTATCACCCCATTAGAACTGAAATATTGCAGCTCAAATAACACCAGAATAACAATGTAAGAACACCACAAAAACATGAGAATAACACCAGAATACCACCACTGAAACACAAGAACAACACTACATCCCACCTCAATACACCACAATCTCACCGCAATAACACCAGATTCCCACACCAATAAAACCGATACACTACGGGTTTCAATAACACCACAAAAAACACGAGAATAACACTAGATTAACACATAATAACACAACAATAACACATACATAACACCACAATAACACCAGAATAAAGCTGCAATAACACATAAATAACACCACTATAACCGCAATAACACCAAAATCCCATCTTAGTAAAACTGCCGCATTATTTAGGTGTATTTTGATATTTTTGAAGCATTATTTTTCTATTATTGTGGTGTTATTGTGGTGTTATTGTGTTGTTTGTGGTGTTATTGTGGTGTTATTATGATGTTATTATGGTGTAATTGTGGTGCAATTGTGGTGTAATTTTTGTATTAATATAATGTTATTGTCAAATAAATATTATGTTATTATCAAACAAATGTAGTATTATTCTCAAATAAATGTGGTGTTACAGCAAATCATATGAGCAATGCATGAAAATACTATGTGATGCAATGATTTTAATGGTTACCCTAAAGTTTAGAATGGAAAAAAAAATTAGTTGGATGACTTTTAGCAACTCTTAGATTCTTTGTTTTCATTGAATTCTTTTATTGTTGTGTATTAGTTTGCTTCAAATGATAAATAGAAGTACATGAGTTTGCACTCAAAAGCCTTTGATCCTCACATAAAACTTGTTTTGGAAAAAGTCTAAACATCACGAGACTTACATGACAATAAAGCAAGACTTCAAATGTATCTCGACGGGTGACCGACAATGCGAACGATTTCAAACAAATAAATCTATGGCTACCGGAGTCACACAATGCTAAACCCAAACCAATGACGAATAAAGAGAATAGATTTTGAAGAGCCGGTATTGTTTTCAAAGCAATTCGATGGACTGAGCGTTGTGATTGGTGCAAAGCGTTTTCTTTTTGAAACAGTTGGCTGATTTGGCGTGTCGGACATGACAGTATAGGAGGGTTCAGACATGATAGCACATTAAAAAAGACACTTTTTATTTTCTTTTTTTTTTAAAAATTATAATTTACATGTGATGAGATTTTATTGGAGATAAACCCCAAATAAAACAAACGATCAAAACATAAAGTGTTAACGAGTCAATCGGATCAAAACATAAAGCATTAGAGTACTAACGACTCGATCCCAAAACCATCACCTGAGCATAAGCAATCGTGGCGGGATAAAACCAGGAAGCAGAAGAGTAATTCTCAGCCTTTCTGGAAGCCATGAATCCCCTCTGCACCCGCGTTCCACATGCAACGCTTCCTCCGTTCTCCGTCCGCCCACCCCATCCCAAATCGCCTGTCTTCGGTCGCCGCATCCGATCTTCTGTTCCATTTCCCTACCTCTCCTCTCTCTCGTTCTCCGACGTCACCCCCCGCCCCATCGCCGCCCGTTCAGCCCGTGTTCCATCGCCCGCCGACATTGAGATGGTCCGCGGTCGTGACGGTTCTTGGTCTGCCCGTGAGCAGAACGTTGTTGTCCTCTGGGATCTCGACAACAAGCCTCCTCGTGGCCAACCCTACGACGCCGCAGTAGCACTCCGGCGCGTCGCCGAGCTCTTTGGCCGCGTGGTTGAGATTTCCGCTTACGCCAACCGCCACGCTTTCCTTCATCTTCCACAGTGGGTCGTCGAGAACCGCCGCGAGCGCCGACTCCTCGACAGTCTGGAGCGCAAGGGCCTCGTCGTCCCCAATGAGCCTTACATCTGTGGGGTCTGCGGTCGTAAGTGCCGCACGAACCCCGAGCTTAAGCGACATTTTATCCAGCTTCATGAGCGCGAGCGTCAGAAGAAGCTCTCCAGGATGCGATCGCTCAAAGGAAAGAAGCGGGAGAACTACAAAAAGAGGTTTATATCCGGGAATCACAAGTACACGGAGGCCGCGCGCGAGCTCCTGACCCCGAACAAGGGGTACGGGCTTGCTTCAGAACTTCGACGGGCGGGTGTGTTTGTGAAGACGGTGGAGGACAAACCCCAGGCGGCAGATTCGGCGGTCAAGCGTCAAATGCAACACTCT
Source organism: Papilionanthe hookeriana x Papilionanthe teres (assembly GCA_022702705.1). Classification (NCBI taxonomy): domain Eukaryota; kingdom Viridiplantae; phylum Streptophyta; class Magnoliopsida; order Asparagales; family Orchidaceae; genus Papilionanthe; species Papilionanthe hookeriana x Papilionanthe teres. The sequence goes on along the minus strand of CM040429.1, from coordinate 32,957,877 downwards.
ATGTCGCGAGGAATCGATTGCCTCTTTCTTGTATCTGATGATTCAGACTTCTCGGAGATGATTAGGAAGTCAAGGGAGGCGGACTTACGGACTGTAGTGATTGGAGATGTTCGGAGGGCGCTGGGCCGCCTTGCCGATTTCTGGGTTCCGTGGATGCGGGTTGAGAGGGGAGAGGTCGGGGAGGAGGTGTTATTATCTGGGAGGAATACTGGATTTCGTAAAGGGGAAGAAGGCGAAGATGAGGAACAGGGATTATTTTACTCGTCAGCTATGTTCTATGATAACGACGATGACGATGGAGAACGTGATGAAGCTGATAATTTTGGTGATCTCGATCAGTTGGTTGATGAGGTTGTTGTGGAATGCTCTGGATTTAATGCGGTCAAAGTTTCGGCTTTTTCCGAGGAAGAATTGTCGGATGGGAAGAATGTGAGACAGGGAACCTGGAACGAGATTTCCGAACTGCTTGGAGCAACTGCTGCTGGTATAAGCTTGAGTTGGACCATTGAGGATGAGGATGAGGATGAGGATGAGGATGAGGATGATATTTGATTGCTGCTACGGGTATTAATAGCATCTCTGTGCAATTCTTCTTGGTTTGCTCATCTTCATCTTTCCAACCAATCAATGTTAACTATGAAGCTCTTCGTATTATGCATGACTAGTCAGCAGGAAAGGAGAATGCTATAAGAAACCAGACCAGCTAACTAGATTGGCAGAATAAGTTGAAAGGGCTAATCGTAATATGCTAAATCACTGAATCAACCTGATAAAAACACTTGCCTCTTTTGCCACCTTAACACATCCTTTTAGATTTGCAGACTTGGGGTTTGACAATGATTGTTCTACCATTCATGAACAATGGGTAATTATTGTCCATCATCTACAACTTATTATCTTAAGGACAATTTTGTTCACCAAATTTCAGTATTTTGAGTGCTATGCTCTGTTATTTAAGGTTGTTTTTTTGTTTAAAAATAACAATAATAAATATATAGATATATATTTTTTAGTTTGTCCATATTTTAAGATTGTAGAGGTTCAAATGTCCTTCTAACTCGAAGTATCTTTGTTGGCGAGAGCACATGCATGAATGAGTGAATTGTTAGAAGCTTTTCATAAACATGTGTCAATCGAAGAACGTAAACCAATTTATACTTCATGATGCTGAGTATTTTATGAAATACATAAGTGACTGGAATATCAATTCAATATATATCTCAATCGTATGAAAAAACATGGATGTATAATTATTTGAGTTATACATAAGCTTATGCCTGTCAAAGTTATGAGGGAATAGGCTGAATGCTTTTTCCTTTGCTCTCATTCTAATAAATAATAGTCCGAACAATCTATTTTAGGTACATAATAAACATATTCCTAATTTAAATATTCAGCTAAAAGGAAAGAATCTGTATAATTAAAATATGGAATTTAATGCAGCACTATAAAGAAAGAACCTCTTTATTCTGCCTGATTTCATTTACTCCTGATTGATATTGCCCACTCCTCAACTTTAGTAGAAATTTCACTAGTTAATTTCACTAATTAATTTAACTAATTAATTTCACTCTTGAAGCTGAAAGCTATACAGGCTTCACCAACCGACCTTTTTAACACACTCAAGAACAATTCTGACTTTTGTTTTCTCAGCTCAATTTCAGCTCTCGACCTGTTCGACTCGCTCAAGAACAACCAAGGACTAAAATACAATACAAGATTAGAGCGACTTTTGCAAAGAAAAAGAAAGAAAACTAAACCCAAATAATACAATGGGGATCACTATGCACAATAATAACCGGACAAACCAATATACTTTGATATTTAGCTATATATATCTGTATGCAATGACAAACCATCATTTAAGTATTACTACATGAAAATTTAAATAGGACATTGAGAATGCAAACCAAGTTTTCAAAACCATCTGCCAACTTACGTGAAGTTATCCATGTAGGCTTTTCAAGTGAGACCATGAGTGGTCAGAGTAAAACTTGAGCTGATGGAAGCCAGCTAGAAAGTCATCTGCGGTTTTATCACCATTAGGAAAAGAGAAATATTGCATGTCAATGAAGTATGCCAACGGAGTGTTCGGCGAGTATATCAATGCACTCTTTTTAATCATGTAAGATGTGTTTTAGTATCATATTTCTCATCAAGCGATACAAATTATGCTCTTTAGTTAGTTAGGAAGTGTTGATGGTGTACCATGATAAAAAAGAAGGCTCAACAAAACAAGGACAAGTATCAGGCTGCTAATCTTAGTCTATAAAAATTGATTTAATGAAATAGGACATTTTGCATTTCCTAAAATAGTTCACTTTTTTAAATAGTAACCTGTTGGATCGATGTTGTCAGTTGTTCATAGTCTGAATCAGTCAGTTCGATTCATTTGAATCTGTCCAGTTGAATCTGGATGACCTAGGTATACATGATTGGTAATTTAGTTATGTGTAACCTGGCAGTTTAGTTGTGCCTATGAATTGCCATAATTAAAGATATAAAACTGAAAACCCATTTGTGCAAGGCATGATCTTAGGCTAATCACCAAACTCTTCTGTCTTTTATTCATTATTATGACTGTTTCCATAATAGAACCTAACTCATAAACACAAGCACTTAGTCTAAATATACAAGGAGTGTTTGTCATCAACAAAATCAATATAGGGTTAAAAAGATTTCCCTTTTTTATGATGAGAATTTATTTAATATGATAGAGAGAGCATAAAATACTTTCTGGATATAAAATAGTATCGCAGCATGGCAATTGAATCAATTATATAATGTGATAACTCATATTGTCAAGGTACTATCACATAGAATTGATTCTTCTTGCCATTTCTTGAATTTGATGTGCATTCTTCGCACCCAAAAAATAATACAGATGTTTTTAATAGTTAATGCTATCATAAATATTTATTAATTTGTATAAGCGGAAGGTTTTGGATAATGTAGCAATAGTTCTATTAGTTTAGATTTTTAGCCACTCTCTTTCTTAATTGGAGAATACAAAAGTTTTTTTGGATAGTATCATATTATCGTCTCAAGCACTTAAATACATGAATAAATTTGCTTAAAATCCTTTGTAACTATTTTTCACACAAGGAAATTATGTTGATTTTTAAATTGATGTTTTGATATTCCACTTTCAATTACAACATAAATATTTAAGAATATAACTTGAAAATATTTTTTCATATTTGATTTCTACATCAGCGTTAATATTTTTGTGAAAAATTAAAATTTTACTAACAAATTCATTATTTTATTTATTGCTTGTGTGAAAAAATATTATTGCTAATTTACAATTATAATTGAAATCAAGAGCTATAATGTTCATACTCATGGAACATGATATCAATAAGTTGTATTCAATTTAATTGAGGTGGAACATGTTGTGAATCAAATCAATATGAACCATTACATGCTATTAAAAGTTTTAAAGTTTTCCTACCAAGAATTAAAGTATAATAAATATGTAATACAATGTATACGTATTCTTGGTATGGCTCTAATTATCTTGCAAATAAAATTCATATTTCTTTTAATATAAGGTTGATAAAGTGGCTCCAAATAGAAATAAGGTTTTCTTTGATATACGGTCACTGATGAATTATGCCTTATAATTTTTATTAAATTTTTTATGTTCACTCTTTTAATATTTTAATTTATCGCAAAACATGAGATATACATTGTCATATCTCAGGAGTGAATTTGAGATTTTTTAAGCTGATTTAAATATGAAGTAATGCTTTTTTTGTTATTCCATAGATCATTTTTAAAATCTATTATGTCCAAAGCCTGATTGACTATTAATTTTGACGAGATAAAAATGATTTGCTAAAACCTACTAATATACTTGATATTCATGATTATCTTGATTTAACTACTTTTTATGGACTATCTATTAAAGGTTTAATATTTTTATCTGTCTTATTATTGATTTTTTTGAAGAAAGAGGAATTTAGTTGGACTAAATTTGCTTATTGTGCATTTGTTGAGATTGAAGAAAAACTTATAAAACCATCAATTTTTAATTCTTTGATTTTAATGTTGTGTTTTGAAGTTTTAAGTGATGTGTTTGGTGTTGGTATTAGAGTGTCTCGGTGAGGTGGAAGTGTTGTAAGCCAGTGTTACGCCCATAATCACGCAGTCGGAAAACACTCAACCGGCTTGTAGGCGGGCTGGTCTGTTTAGCATGAAGGTGCGAAGCGGGCAAGGTTGGCTGCAGAAGCAAATCAGGAGAGGGTGGGGAACACCAGGGCCATAATCAATCATTCGAGCAAAAATCGAAGGAGTTTGGAGATAAAATTGGTAAGAAAAGTTTTTGAAATGCTGGAGGAGATTCTATCAAGGGGAATAACTTAGGTTTGCTTTCTTTATGTATATTTTGTTGTGGTTGTTGTTTTCTTTCTTCTTGTGGTGCTACTAGCGATGTCTACGGTATGAGAGAAACGTCTACTTCTCGAGTAGTAGATCAATCTTGTATCTTGCTTGTTTTTCTTTGATTTTTTGTAAGAGCATCCCTTGTTTGTATTTCTTCCACCTATCTATCGTCATTTCGTAGTGGTTTGTTCTCTGATTTTGGGTCTCAAGGCATATCAATTTGATATCAGAGCATAGATCTTGGTGAAATGGCAACAAAGAAAGTTGATGTGCTAGAAGGAGAGGTAGAGCAAATCTGATCGGGAATGGAAGAAAGGTTCGCTACAATGGAGGATAGATTTTCTTTTATTGAATGTTGAATATAGGAGAAATGTAGGAGATGATAAAAAACTCATAGAGATGTAATCCAAGGTCGTGTTGACCGCTCTAGTTGCAAACCCTAACCAAAGGTTGATAAGGGAATCCTTTGCTAGGTCAAAAAGGAAGGAGATCGAGTGAGAAAACAACGAAGAAGGTATCATCTACCTACAAGAGCGTCCCCTAGGACTCCGAGAGGAGTGGGAGCGGACACTTTCGATTGAGGGGGATGGGCCGAAAATTGGAGAAGAGATGGTGCAAGGGGCACGGAAGAGCACGATGGAAGAAGGAGGAAATCAGTAGTGGGTATGCCTATGATAGGAGGGAGTTCCACCTTAGATATATGGGGTAAATGCTAGAGGAAGAGTAGGTTGGTGTGGAGATGCAATGGTCAGGAAATTGAAGATGTCAATCTTCAAAGGGAAGGATGCACTTGGATGGGTGTATCGGGTGGAGCTATATTTTGCAATCAACGTTTTTGGCTGAGGAAAAGAAGCTCATGGCAGCCGTATTATGCTCAGAGGGGAAAACTTTCACGTGTTTCCAGTGGATGGAGACAAAGTATTCGATGCTCCTATGGGAGGAGTTTAAGGATTACTTGTTGGAGCTTTTTTAGTCATTCGGGAAGGAGTCCTATACAAGCAATTCTACACTCTCACTTAAGAGAGGACAGTTATGTAATACTGAGAGAAGTTCGAGCTCTTATCAGAGGGAGATTGAGGGGAATTTTTGCAGCAGGACTGGAAGGGAACTTCTTAAAAGGCCTAAAGTCTGACATAAGAGCCGTCATCCGCCCCTTGAGACCACGTGGATTGAGGGAAATGATGGAGCATGCCTAGATGATGGATGATAAGAAACATTTAAAGAAACCGACAGAGGTGACAACCCTGAGGGATTCTACAAGAGCACCGTGACAGCCACGACACCGAGGACTTAGACCGTGTCATTTCAGAAATATTCGCCGAAGGAGAAGAGTATAGGACCCCGGCCCGGGGATACTTTTAAGCACCTCACAGATGCAGAAGTGCGGGACCAAAGAGTAAAAAGATTGTGTTACCGTTGTGATGAGAAATATGCCCCAGGATGCCTTTTGCAAGGAACGCGTTTTCCAGGTTCATTTAGTTCAGGAGGAGGATACTGAGAGTGAGGAATCAAATGAGGAAATAATAGAGGAGGAGCATCTGCATTTGGATGTGGCGGAGGTATCCCTCAAATTGGTAGTGGGATTTACCCCGAATCACACCATAAAGGTGAGGGGATGGATCGGAGAACAGTCGGTTGTGGTGTTGGTGGATAGCGAGGCCACACAACTTTATCTCAAATCAGGTTGTGAAGAAGCTAGGGTTGAAGCTGATGACTACGGGGAGCTTTAGCATCATGATGGAGATAGGGAAGATGGAGAAATGTTGAGGAATTTGCAAGGGGCTAGTTTTGACACTACATGACCTATAGGTGGTGAAAGACTTCCTTTCTTTAGATTTGGGTAGCACAAATGTGATTTTGGGGATGAAGTGGCTGTGAACATTGGGAGAGATGAAGGTGGATTGGAAGTACTTGACGATGAAGTTTCAATTGGAGGGTAGGAAAGTGATGCTGAAAGGAGATGCTAGTTTATGCAAAATAATGGTGTCGCTCAAAACCATTGCCAATTCTATTTGGGGAGCAAGACTGGGCTTTTTGATGGAGTTGCAGAGCATTGAGGAGATTCGAGAGTCAGATTTGGTGGAGCTTTCGTAAGGGGTCTAACAGCTCCTACAGTAATTTACAGATGTCTTCCAACAGCTAAACGGGTTGCCTCCTACTTGGGAGCACGAGCACACTATTACATTGATGGAGGGTGTTTCTCCCATCATTGTCAGACCATAAAGTTACTCCCAGATTCAAAAGGATGAGATAGAGAAACTGATCTGAGAGATGCTTGAGGCTGGGATTGTCCGGCCTAGTCTGAGCCATTTTTTCACTCTCATTCTGTTAGTGAAGAAAAAGATGGTAGTTGGAGATTCTGTGTGAACTACCAGACTTTGAATAAGGAGATGGTGTTGGACAAGTTTACAATTCCTGTGATTGATGAGTTACTAGTTAAGCTTTATGAGGCAGTTATTTTCTAAAAAAATTTAATCTTAAGTCAGGGTGTCACCAGATCAGGATCAATCCAACGGAAGTGCACAAGATAACATTCAGGACACATGAAAGACATTATGAGTTCTTAGTGAAGTCGTTTGGCCTCACCAATGCCTCGACGACATTTGAATCTCTCATGAATAGGAATTTTCAACCTTATCTCTAGAAATTTATTATAATTTTCTTTGATAACGTTCTGATCTACAGTCATACAGAGATAAAGCATGTAGGGCACCTGAGGACAGTTCTAGATGCATTGATGGAGCACTAGTTGTATGACAACTTGAAGAAATGTTCTTTTGAACAGTTATAGGTGGAGTACCTAGGATATGTGGTGACCAGAACGAGAGTAGTAGTGGATCAGTCCAAGATTAAGACTATGGTTGATTGGTCCTTACCGAAAATTTTGAAGGAGTTGAGAGGATTCCTGGGTCATACCGGCTACTACCGGAAGTTCGTAAGTGGATATGACATGATAGTATAGACATTGACGGAGCAATTGAAGGACAATTTCAAATAGGGGGAATCAACAACACATTGTCGGTCGTTAAAAATATCGTCGTGGGAGATTTGAAACTTTTGGAAAGGGTAAAATGTAGTTTTATAAAATAAGGTTTTAATTTAATTTAATATATATAGATTTTTAGAAATAATATTTTAAATTTGAAAAATAAGAAATCAAACCGATCTCATATAAATAATAGTTTAAATAATCGAACACTTTACTACAAGACATGTATCTATCCCAAAAAATATATACATGGCTTGGTGGTGAGGCTCGATCAAATAAACTAAAGAATTCATGACATCTGTTTGTTCTGCGAACCATTCTTGTTGATTGACAACTTCCCCTATCTGACATGAAATAATCAGATAGGGTTTGTATTAATCTGGGGTCTTTAAGTTTCCTATAAAGGCAAGCCTCTATAGTTAATTACATCTTAGATAACCGAAGTCACTTAAGAAAACACTTGATATAAATCAGGAAATATTATATTCATGACTTCCAAAGGGTAAGGTTCTTCAAGAAAGAGTGGTAATGCGAGATCTAATAGGTAAGTGGCTTAAATTCCGAAATAATTTTTTATAGGAATTCAAAGAAAGGAAAGACTAGGGGAAAGACATAGATCCTAGAAGGTTTTGATGTTTTTCTCGAACTATCCTATGGTTTGATTTTAATTTGAGATAGTTATTTGCTGTTTCATTCTGTTAATTTTATTATTTAGGACTTACATTCACTTGATATCGATCATGTGAATGGTCTGGAAGATAGGAATGTTTATGTCATACCTGATGACGACCTCGAAATCCTAAGACGAGTTAGGGTTTATATTGCACAACATAATCATGCAAAGACCTAAAGAGATAAGGTGAGGATTATGCTGCACCAGACAAGCTACCTCGAAGTCCTATGGCTTGTTGTTTTAATTTCTAAGGAGTTTTGCTGTTAACGATGGCCGTGCTGCCCACTGTGTATGCTCTAAACTTCTCGTCATAATAGTTTTAGTTTAAAGAAGTGTCAATTGAAGAAAGAAAAGAAGTGTCATGTTTTGGAATTTTTAAATTTGAGGTGTCTTAATGTCATATTATGGGACAATGTTTAATTTGATTAAGCGAAACCAATTAAGATCACACGGTTCCATCATCCTGGCACCACTATTTTCTTCGGATTCACTTAGTCCAGATGAATTTACTAAACTCAACTTAATGAGTTCTATACATTCATTTAGATCATGGAAATCATCATTCTGCAATCGTAAGTGCATCCTCCGAGTTATTCTCAATCATCCAATAGAGACGTTTTAATTTAATTGCAATTATGATTTTTGTTCGGTTTGATTAAATTTGAGTTGTTTTATATTTTGACTGTTTTGGCGGTGAATTTTATCTTATTTTGATTTTTTTTTATTTTGGTTTTTCGTTTTGGTTGTGGCTATCCTAGAAGTTTTAATTTTCATGCAGGGTGATATCGTTGTTTAACATGCAAGCTCGTAAGTAAGAAAAAATAAGGAAAGTGCAGGAAAAAAAACATTTTAAACTATAAAATTGTACCTGGCGAGTCTTCTCATTTTTCCATCTGAAACTTTAGTATCTTTTATAATAAACATTTATAATTTGCAGGAAAGTAAAAACCTATAGATAGGTTTGTCACAGGCCTACCAAACTCTATGTCATAACTTGGTGGGTCCTATTCGTTCATTTAAGAAATTTCTTCATTTAATAAATATGATAGGTTCAGTCGTCCTACAAGGTGTCCAAAAGATTTGTGAAACGGGCCTAGGAGGTACCTAGACATTTCACAATTTTTTTAGCTTCCTTGAGGTCATTTTGGACTTATCATAATTATTAAATGACTCATCTGTTTTATATCCCTATGCTCAGTGAGCCAATGTTTTAATTATCTCGAAGGGTGGGGTAGTTATCATTTGATATTTCACTCACGAATTATGTAAGTGAGGCCTTTAGAAGCAAACTTAACTTATGGAAGAATCTAATCAATTTTGATTGGCTTGTAGTGTTTTCAGATGAAGCCTCTTGCTGTGGTGAAGTGTCTAGACCCAAGTTCGATTAAGGCAGATTTCAGGTGTTGATCAAAGTCTGGTGCAGAGGCTCTTTGTGATGGGGCTTTGATGGGGATCTTCTTCATTCAGTGCTGTGAAGGTGTGGGTGCAATTAATTTAAGTTTAGTGCACTGTGGAGCTGTGGTGAATTATGTCCTGGTTTCGCCTGGAATTTCAGTGGAGAAATTGGCTCTGGACAGTGGGGTTCAATGGCTGAGGATTGTGGGCTTGCACTCAGGAGGTCACAGGGAAGTCTGGTGAGGCTTTGGCTGGGTTTCCTTGAGAAAATTTCAGCACTCCCTCTTGGCCGTGAAAGATGGCTTTCATAGCCATGGCCAATGGGTGGAGCTTGGGGTGCCAATGTGGGTGCTTTAGGCCGCTTAAGGTGAGGGCTGATCAGTACAATTGATCTCTGAGGGGATGTCTCATTGACAAAACCTAATTTTGGGTTTAAAGGGGTATAGGGGCGCTCGGGCTTAGCTGTTTCGGCGGCTAGGGTGGCCGGCAAGGACAGGGAAGGTGGCTGGTAAGCTGATGTGAGGTAAGAGAGGAGTTCAGTGCCATTAATTGGGTTGTTTACTTGAGGGTCAAGGGAGTTATGGGTTAGCCGAAAAGGGTGAGGTATAAAGGGGCCTTTGGTCCATGCCTCAAGGGGCTTGGGTTTGGTTGGTCTTAGCTGGTGCCAAGGTTGGTTGTGGTTGATTAAGCGGAACCGGTTAAGATCCCACGGTTCCATCATCCCGACACCACTATTTTCTTCGGATTCACTTAGTCGAGATGAATTTACTAAACTCAACTTAATGAGTTCCATATTTTCATTTAGACCGTGGGAAATCCCATTAGCAACCGTAGGTTGCATCCTCCGAGGTATTCCCGATCGTCCAATAGAGACGTTTTAATTTAATTGCAATTATGATTTTTGTTTGGTTTGTGATTAAATTTTGAGTTGTTTTATATTTTGACTGTTATGACAGTGAATTTTATCTTATTTTGATTTTTTTTTATTTTAATTTTGGTTTTGGTTTTATGGCTATCCGAGAAGTTTTAGTTTTCATGCAGAGTGACATCGTCGTTTAACATACAAGCTCGTAAGCAAGAAAAAGCAAGGAAAGTGCAGAAAACAAACGCTGTAAACTATAAAAGTGTATCTGGCGAGCCTTCTCGTTCCTCCACCTTAAACTTTAATATCTTTTGTAATAAATATTTATAATTTGCAGAAAAGTAAAAGCCCATAAAAAGTTCGTCATAGGCCTGCGAAACTCTATGTTATAACTTGGTGAGTCATATTTGTTCATTTAATAAATATTTTCATTTAATAAATATGATAGGTTCTGTCGTTCTATAAGGTGTCCAGAAGATCTGTGAAACGGGCCTACGAGGTATCTAGACATTTCACAATTCTTTTGAGCTTCCTTGAGGTCATTTTGGACTTATCATAATTATTAAATGACTCATATGTTTTATATCCTTATGCTTAGTGAGCCAATGTTTTAATTATCCCGAAAGATGGAGTAGTTATCATTTGATATTTCACTCACGAATTATGTAAGTGAGGCCTTTAGAAGCAAACTTAACTTATGGAAGAATCTAAACAATTTTGACGGGCTTGTAGTGTTTCAAAAGTGGTTTAAGATCAATTGTGTTTCATTTTCTAATTCTTCTTAGGCTCTGTTTTGCGCATTCATGAATTACTCAACTTTTCAGATATACTGTATCTATGAAAGCTATTGTGGGAAGCAGTATGTGGGAAGCAGACTCTTTGTTTGGTGCAGCTGCGTGAAAACAGCTGTGAAGCAGTTGTTTCTGGAAAAAAGACTATTCTGCCCTTCTTTTACAAAACTGTTTAAAAAAAGATTGTAACAGCCGCATTTTAGAAACTTCAGAAGCAAAAATTCATTTCGTTCATGTTCTCAAATTATTTATATACTTTTCATTAAGGAATTTACATATTATTTAAATATTATTAATGAAAGAATTAATTTAAATATAATTTAAATGCACGAATTAAATGGTGTGCATGTAATCCCCCATTTTAATTTTATTTCAGTTCCTTTAGATGAATTTGACAAACACAATTTACATTTACATGCATAACAACCAAAACTTTCCTATCACATTCTTAGCAATCATTCCTAAAACCCCACTGCATACGACTCAGAGGGCATTTTAACTTCTCAAAAATAGAAAATTCATAAAAATGATCAAGAAAAATGGCACTGGATGCCAATAAGAGAGAAATCTGAGCAATAACATACCGTGAGCTTCTCCAATTCTTCGACAGCAAGTGCTGAAGAGGGAACCGAAATTGGAGCTTCGATGGAAATGTCGACTGGGATGTCGGCAGGAAGGGGCTTGAATGGGTTAGAAGAGGAGAGAAGAGAGTGCGGGTGGTTGCGGACGCCGACGAAGGAGAGAAGTTGCGCCTACGGAGAGGGGCTGAACCGCAGGATCTGGATAACTACTTGAAGGACGATACTCACCCATCCGATCAACGCACGCCACCCCTGAGCCGCCGACGTGCTATCTTCCGCCATCAGAAAGGAAGGAATATCAGATTTTTCTTGAGATGGTCGTCCCTCTGCCACTGTTGAGGAGGAGGTAGAGATCAGGGATGGCCAAATGCGATGGAAGTGTGGATCGCTAGGGCTGCGAGCTCGATACCTGGAAGATGAGGGAGAAGACTCGGGACGGAATACCTTCGCGGGCGAGGGCCAATTTGGAAGAATAGGAGGCGAAAGTTGGGGCCGCAGGGTCGATCCCGCGGCCCGCTTTTCCCCCGCTTTAGCGGCGATCAGCCGCGAAGCTGCGCGCCAAACAACAATTTTGCCTAGCTTGGGGCCGCGCCGCGGAAAAACAGAGGCCCCAAACGAAGCCTTAGTCAAATTTTCAATTAAGCTTAGTCTCGCTACTAAGCCCTTTAAGATTTCAGTGGTTATATTTCGTGATGTTTAGAAATGTTTAGCTGTATAATTATGATTCTTATCAAATGAATGAATTATCATTTAAGCATCAAGTAGGGGTATTAAATTGGTGAATTATTAACTTCCAAGGTCATACCCCGAACCTTAAAGATAACTTAATTTAATTTTCTTTCAATTTATAATGATTAATTAAATTATAAACTTATTCTTTTAATGTGACAAAAATGAGATGTTTCCTACCATTTATCCCTTTACATTTCAATCATTCAAACATAATAATTAAGATCATTTATTATCCATTTCTCACTTTAATTAAGCCTAAACATTGATTAAGGCCAAATTCTTCAAAATTACCCTTTTGCCCCTAAAGGCTTTTATTACTTCATAATTCATTAAATTTAACTCAAATGACTTTGAAATTTTCATATTACCCCACTCATGGGTTAATTAAAACATCAGAGGAGAAAATGTAATTTTTTAAATTTTAATTTAATTTATATATTTATGTTAATGCAAAAATAGGGATTTTTAATGAAAATTCAATAACTTGACCAAACAAGACCTTTAGCTTTGAAATTTTTATTGGAGGTAGACCTAGACAAGAGAACCACTTGGATCAAAATTCATGAATTTTTTATCTCTAATTTAATTATTAGAATTATCTTAAGTTCTATAGTATTAATTAATTATAAAATATTTTGGAGGTTAAAAATTAAGTTTTATATTTTTCTTGAATCTCTCTAAAGATATGAAACCCAGAGAAACAAATTTTATATTTTTCTGATTTTTATTTTAATTTTTAGAACTATTTTGGTGGGAAGTTAAGAAAATTTATTTTTTTAACTTTAAAAATTAATTTAAGCCTTTGAAAATTAATATTTTGACTTAGAGGCTTGATAAAATTATTTGGATGGTTCCTAAATGATTAGGAGATCAGATGTGATAATTTAGTGAATTTTAATGTTTTAGTATTTTTATCATTTTTAATTATTTTTAAATTCACTTTTAGGCTTAAAAAATGAAATGTTTATTTTAATTGCTATTTTATTTTCATAAAATCCCACTCGTCATGAGGAGCTGAAAATCTTTTTTATAAATTTTTGGCTTGTATTTTAGTTACTAAAAATCATTTTAGTGATAAAAATGTCTTTTAACTTAGAAAATTCAATTAGGTGGTTAAATGAATTCCAAATGATTTCAAAATTTTTAGGGGAGTCCTTCTAACCCTAAACCACAGTGGAGAATGCTTTTTGAGTCATTTATGTACTTACTTGTTCAGATTAATTCCACTTAAGTTTTAGGTTAAAATGACAATTAGGTGCATTCTTGAAGATTTAACTCAATTCAAATTTTTCCTAGGGTCCTCTAGTCACAAGTAATCTACCAAAATTTATCTTGCATTTTTCTAATCAATATTTTAATTATTATAATTATTTTACCAAAACAGACACAATATTTTGAAAAATAGGGATCTCTTCATAGAGATCTCCCCTGATCTTGAAAAAAATCAGGGAAGATCTCCTATGACAGAGAGATCAAAACCCCTAAATTTCATGCCATGGTGAAATGCCTAAGCCAATGGAGAATTAAACTACTCCAGACTGTATTTAATTAATTAAAATTAAAACATTCACCAAATAGACTTCAAACAATTTCCACATTGTTCTTCTCTGTTCACTGAGCGCTAGGGTATTTTTCTTTTATTTTTATGATTTTTCTACACCAAGTTATGAATTTTTGAAGTTGGACTGATTTAAATAAATAAAAAATCTTTAATTTCCTACTTAAGTGACGCGTCGCTGACTGTATCCTTGATAGCTCCGAAATACCAGACGACGCTCCCTGATTCGACGCCACCGTCTGACTCAGCTCCGCACTTTATGCATATGATCTCCATCCGACTTCATCTTGGCCATCCAAGTATTACACGCACGATCGAACGGTCCTCCATTGTCTTCGACTGGTTCATCCCGAGAGCCGTCCACCTTCTAGCCTAAGAACTCGAGCTACACTAAACCAAATCACATGGGATTTGTTCCTAGAGCTTTATCTGGCATAAACGAACCTCTCTATGCGACTGACCTAGCCTGCAATTGACCTAACAGGTATGGAGAATCGAAATAAGCTCGGGAGGAAGCTGAGGTTCAATACCTTTGTCTGAGAGGGGAGGCCTCAATCAGATGGCCGTGGCAGCTTCGATTGGTCCCAACGAGCCTCCAGATGAAGCCTCTTGCTGTAGTGAAGTGTTTAGACCCAAGTTCGACCAAGGCCGATTTCAGGTGTTGATCAAAGTCTGGTACAAAGACTCTTTGTGATGGGGCTTTGATGAGAATCTTCTTCTTTCAGTGCTGTGAAGGTGTGGGTGCAATTAATTTGAGTTTGATGCACTGTGGAGCTATGGTGAATTATGTCCTGGTTTTGCCTGGAATTTCAGTGGAGAAATTGGTTGGACAGTGGGGTTCAGTTGGCTGAGGATGGTGGGCTTGCACTCAGGAGGTCATAGGGAAGCTCTGATGAGGTTTTGGTAGGGTTTCCTTGAGAAAATTTCAGCACCTCCTCTTGGCCGTGAAAGATGGCTTTTATAGCCATGGCCAATGGGTGGAACTCAGGGTGCCAATGTGGGTGCTTTAGGCCGCTTAAGGTGAGGTATGTTTAGTGAAATTGATCACTGAGGGGATGCCTCACTGACAAAATCCAATTTTGGGTTTAAAGGGTTATGGGGGCGCTCGGGCTTAGCTGTTTCGGTGGCTAGGGTGGCTGACAAGGACTGGAAAGGTGGCTGGCAGGCTTATGGGAGGTAAGAGAGGAGTTCAGTGCCATTAATTGGGTTGCTTACTTGAGGGTTAAGGGGAGTTATGGGTTAGCCGAAAAGGGTGAGGTCCTTTGGTCCTAAGTGAGGGACCTTTGGTCTATGCCTCAAGGGGCTTGGGTTTGGTTGGTCTTAGCTGGTCCCAAGGTTGGCTGTGGTGGAGCCAGTTTGGTCAATTTGGTTCAATATAAGTGACATTGGGTAATGGGTTCAATTTATGTCATATTGGGTTTAGGTTGGGCTAGGTTTGGTTTGAGCTTGGGTTAGACCCAATTGATTGTTCAAAATGATGTATATGATTGTCATAAAGTGTTTAAGAGGGGATTAGAGTGGTTTTGAATAGGTTTGGGGGTTCAATTTGGCTTAATTTGGGTATTTGGCCAATTTTAGGACACTTGGATTAACTTGGGTTTAGGTTGGGCTAGAGTGGGGTTAAAGGCCAATTGGTTGTTTCAAATAGTTTAGAGGGATGTTATAAAGAGTTTTCAACATTAATTGGGTGGAAATTTTGGGGTTAGAGTATTCAATTTGATGGATTTTGAACATGTAATACATTTAGGGCAAAATTATGGATTTTGGCTAAGTTGGATTTGGGTGAGGCTTAGGTTCAAATTAAGGCCATTGAATGTTGCATTTGGCATAAAGGAATGTCATGGGAAGTTTGGAATTCAAATTGAAGGGAAATTGATTGACATTGAGTTAATTTGAGGTGAATTAGTTTATATGGTCAAAATTGGGGCTTTTGAATTTATGTTGAAATTGAACTTAAATGTGAATCAAATTGGTCTTGGTTTTGGTTTAGATTAAGGTTAGAGATGTTGAATTAGAGTTTGGGATTTAAATTGGGCAAGATTTGGGTCAATTGGATGGACATTAGGTTTAATTTAGGCATTTTTGGGTTAAATGAGTCAAATTGGAGCTTTTGGTTAAATTGAGCTAAATTTGTCAAATTGGGTCATGTGGTGGTTGAGAGAAATGAAATTGAGAATATTTAGGAGGTTTTGTGAATTTTTGGAATTTTTTTGATTTTCGGGCTAAGAGGGGTATTTTTGGTAATTTTGCAAATTTTTGGGTTATTTTGAAAATTTTGGTCAAATTGGTCAATCTGAGTGGTGCGGAATATTTTGTAATTTTTGGAGAAAAACGAGTACTTTGAGTAATTTCGGGTAAAATTGAGGTTTATGGGTATTTTGGGTAGATTTGGGGGCAATGAGTCAAAAGTTGAAATTTTAGAAAAATTGAGGTTGATGAGGGGTGAGTAGATGAGATTGTCTAGGTTGAGCCATGGACCAAAGGGAACCCTCATTTGGTCCTCTATGTATTGGTACTAACCAAACCTTAGCTTGGGACTAAGCGCTTGGGAAAACCACGCACATGAGTTTCCAAAGAGTAGGGGACCAAGGTAGGATATGCTTTGTTTAGGGTTGTGAGTGTAAATTGTGTGTATTGTGTGAGCTCCAGACCCCCAGGGTTAATCCTAAGGTCTGACCACCTATAGGAGACTTCTCCTGGGCTTCCTTATGCTTGGTCTCTTCCTCTCAAAAGCTGGAGGTTAGGTCTTAAGCATATGAAAACTCCCAGTGAAGTGAGAAAAATTTTTATTTCTAAAGGGGGAGAGTTCCAAGACTAATTTTCTAAGAAAGTCATCAGCAGGTTCTATGGCTAGACCCTAAGCTGTTCTAAAGAGAGACTAGACCTCAACCATAAGTGAGGTCAACACACATGCACTTGAATATCTGAAGAGGGCCATGACTAATGTACCAGTATTAGCACTTCAAGATTTTAGTAAACCATTTGTGGTAGAGATGGATGCATCAGGGTACGGATTGGGAACGTTGCTCGTGTAGGATCAACAGATAATTGCCTACTTCAGCGAGGTTTTGACGACCAGAGCAAGGCTAAAGTCAGTATATGAACGGGAATTGATGACAATTGTCTTAGTCATTCATAAGTGGCGGCCATACTGGTTGGGACGATATTTTTTGGTCAAGACAGATCAGAGGAGTTTAAAGTATTTCTAGAGCACCAGATGACGACTGTGGAGCATCTTAAATAGCTTTCCATGCCACTCAGTATGATTTCGAGATTTAGTACTGACCAAGATTGGAGAACAAGGCAGCTGACACACTATCGAGAGAGGTGGAGGAACCCCCAGTTGACGACCCTATCAGTACCCTTGGTTCTATATTGGGAAGCCCTGAGACAGGAGAGCGAAGGGGATGGGGAGCTGAGGAAGATAAGAGCCGAGTTACTACAGGATCCGAACAATCATCCAAAATATGCATTGAGGGGACAACAACTGCTCCACCAAGGGCGATTCGTGTTACCCAAGTCGTCGAAGTATATTCCCAGATTATTGCAAGAGATTCATGATAGTGTGATCGGGGGAAACTTAAGGGTGCAAAAGACTTGGTCGTTTAGCAACAGAGCTGTATTTGTAGGGATGTGCAAATACGTAGAGGAATTGTGGCAAAATGTGACGTGTGTCAGTGATACAAGTACTTGACCATTGCACCAGGAGAGTTACTAAAACCATTAGCATTACAAGGGAAGGTGTGGGAAGAAGTGAAGATAACTTTTATCGAGTGGTTGTCTCGTTTAGTAGGGTTCACGGTGCTCATGGTGGTTGTGGATTGCCTAAGTATGCACATTTCATTCCCTTACGACATCCCTATACTGCGGTCTCAGTCATGGTGATGTTTATCCGGGGAATGATTTGTTTGCACGGGGTGCCGAAATTATATTAGATATGGACAAGATGTTTTTCAGCCACTTCTGGAAGAAGCTATTCAGGTTAAAAGGGACAATCCTTAAAAGAAACACCTCATATCATCCCAAAACTGATAGGTAGACGGAGATAGTCAACAGGAGTGTGGAGACATACTTGCGTTGTTTTGTATCCGATACACTGAAGCTATAGGCTAAATGGATTACATGAGCCGAATATTGTTATAATACTTCGTACCACACTGCATCATAGGTAACCCTTTTCAAGGTATTGTATGGGCAGGATCCACCTCATCTGATACATTTTGGGCATAGTACCACATCGATATCTAACGTCGATTGGTACTTGGAGGAGAGGGACATGATCCTAGCATAGCTCAAGGGACATTTACTGAGAACTCAACAAATCATGAAGAGGAAGGCGAACGGACACAGGAAAGAGGTGCAATTAGAGACATGGCCTACTTGAAATTGAGGCCCTACTGACATAAGACATTGGCTAGGAGGAAAAGCAAGTAACTGTCACTACGATACTTTAGGCCTTATGAGGTAATGACACGCATCGGGGCAGTGGCATACCGTTTGAAGTTACCACCATCGTCCACACTGCACCAGATCTTTCTGTATCACAACTTTTAAAAATAATTGATTAAACTTGGGAGCTTCAGCTTTGTTGTCATTTCTGTGCTGCATGATATCATCTTAGTTCCACAATTTTAATGCAACGAGAACTTGTCAGCTAATTTTGAGATCAAATTTGGTTTATGCAATTACATGGATAGATTGAAGTTGACTCAATTGTGAGAGCGAAGGCTGATCTTTAACTTGTAGCATTTAGAAATAAGGAATGTTTTTTTTTTATTACAATTAACTAAAGATAAGTTTACAAAATATTTCATAGACAATTTACAAAATTTATTGGTTAATGCTCTAGCAAATTATTGTTATTTATTTTTTTCGAAATCATGTGAATGATAAATTAAATTGAGTGATGAAACATTAGAGCTATAATGGTTTGCTATTGAATTTCTAGGTCGTACATATTCGCCATTTTCTTAAGAGTAAAATTGGAGTACATGTAATCAAGTTCATGCTAGACGACGAAATTATCTAACTATCCTAATGATGAACATTTTGTTTTATATTTCATTTAACTAGCGACTATCATTTAAAGAAAAAAGTTTAAGTGATGATGAAGATTTGTTAGTCTGTAACGATGTGCCATGAATGAATTGTGGATAATGACAATGAAGTTATACAAATAGATTTGCAAGAAGACTATTTAAATATTAATTTCCTCAATAGAGATAGAAATAAGACCGATAAATCTAATATAAGTTAGCATTAATTCTACATAAAGGATTTTAATAAAAAATTATGTAATTAAAGTTATCAACATAATTTTTATTTTAATAATGTTCGTACTGGTTTTTAATTATTAGGGAAGAGGGAGATGTTTAAATATAAAATTGAGGAGGAAGATTGGGAGGATGTTGACATAATCGAGGATGAGCATGAGAGAAATTAATTAATTATAATGATGATTCCTAAAAATATTCATAGAATAATGAGAGAACAGAGGGATTTTGGATTTAAATCTTTAATCTTAGTAGCTTAGATTATTTTTTAATGCTAATTTGGGAGTAGGAGAGACTCATTATGATGAACTTTTATTGACTTGCTATGTTTTTACTTAGATATCTTAATCTGATAGTCTGAAGTTTGTATGATATTTCTTAAGTTTTTGATGTTAGGAGGCTAGTATGACACTTTTTTTATTGCTTTGATGTTAGTATAATCTTTTAATTTGCATACTTTGTTGATTTTGAAGCTTATACCTTATGCTTTGCCTCATAGATAGAAAATGCCTCAATACTTAATTGCACAACAACAACAACAACAACAACAAAGCCTTAATCCCACTTAGTGGGGTCGGCTACTTGAATCCTTTTTCTCCATTGCATCCTATTTAGTGTCAAATTTTCATTTAATTCTAATAAATTAAGATCATTTTTTATGCAATAAGCCCAAGTTTTCCTAGGTTTACCTCTGTCTTTCTTAACATAAGTTGTATCTAAAACATCTTCTCTCCTAATCGAATCATCAGGTGGTCGATGTTTAATGTGACCAAACCATCTAAGGCGACTCTCTAATTTTATCTGTCACTGGTGCAACACCAACCCTATTACGGATATATTCATTTCGCATTTTGTCTCTAAGTGTAAAGCCACTCATCCACCTAATTATTCTCATCTCTGCAACACTTAACTTAGCATTATGCTTCTCTTTTAAAGGCCAACATTCAGCACCATAGAGCATAACGAGTCTCACCACCATCTTATAAAATTTTCCTTTCAATCTAAGCGGTACTTTTCTATCAAACAATAGGCCGGACGCATTCCTCCACTTCAACCAACCAACATGAATTCTACTATTAACATCCCCATCTATATCACCATCGCTTTGAACAATGGACCCGAGATATCTAAATCGTTCGCACCTTTTAATAATTCGATCACCCAAAGTTACACTTCTGTCACTAGAGCTACTATTACTAAAATTACATTCAATGTATTCAATTTTAGTTCTACTCAAACGAAGACCTTTAGACTCCAATGTAGACCTCCATAATTCAAATTTTTCTTGGGCTTTTTGTCTTGTCATATCCACGAGGAGGATATCATCTGCAAAAAACATACACCAAGGTACATCCTCTTGTAAATGCCCAGTAAGACCATTCATAAATAAAGCAAAAAGATATGGGCTTAAAGCCGATCCCTGATGTAAACCAACAGAAATAGTAAAATATTTGGTAAATCCTCCTTCAGTTCGAACACATGTGACAACTCTAGTATACGTATCTTTAATGACTTGAATATAAGTCATATCAACACCTTTCTTCTCAAGGACTCTCCAAAGAACATCTCTAGGAACTTTATCGTAAGCTTTTTCTAAATCAATAAAAATCAAATGTAGATCCTTCTTATTATCTCTGTACTTCTCCATCAAACCTCTCAATAAATGTATAGCTTCCATAGTAGACCTGGCCGGCATAAATCCAAATTGATTATGAGAAACCTTAGTAATATGTCTTACCTACGTTCAATTACCCTCTCCCATAATTTTAAAGTATGACATTAATTTAATTCCTCTATAATTTGCACACTCTTGTGCATCTCCTTTTTCTTAAAAATGGGGACCAAAATACTCTTCCTCCACTCCTCCGACATCTTTTTAGTTTTTAAAATAATATTAAAAAGTTTAGTAAGCCAAGAAACCCCCAAATCACCTAAACATTTCCAGACTTCAATTGAGATATCATCAGGTCCTACAGACCTTCCACCTTTGGTTTTCTTTAAAGCCTCCTCAACTTCTTTTCTACTAATGCGACGACAAAATGAAATGTTTTATTATTATTAATGATATTAAGATCACTAAGGTCAATCGTATTTTCAGCGCCTTCATTAAAAGGTTTATCAAAATAACTCACCACCTATGTTGAATATCTTTTTCTAAGAAAAGCACTTTTTGATATTCATCTTTAATACATTTTACTTGAGTTAAATCTTTACTTTTCTTTTCTCTTTGTTTGGCTAGTTTATACATATATTTTTCACCCTCCTTAGAATCTAACATGTTATAAAGATCACTAAAGAAGAATTTTTAGCGTCGTAGATTATTCTTTTAGACTCCTGCAGGTCGTTTTATAGTTTTCCTAGTTCTACGACTTTTACATTTAAACCGATTTTTATACGATAACTTCTTATATTTTATCTTTTCTTGCACATTATTATTCCACCACCAATTATTTTTATTTATCGAAACTTTTTTTTTATTCTCCAAGTATATCTTTAGCACTTGTTTAATAATATTAGTTAATTTTTCCACATCGCATTTGCATCTTCGTGGACATCCCAAATGTTTAGATCTTGAATTTTACTCCTAAAATAATTTTATTTGTGTCTTTTACGTACTGCATCTAATTCTACGATGTTGAATCCTAGTATTCTTTATTTTACAACTTTTCATCTTAAAATCTAGAACTAATAATCGATGTTGGGTACTTAATTCCTCACTTGAAATGACCTTACAATCCTTATCGACTTCAGTTCGCTATGAAGAATCTCAATAGAGAAACGCCATTAGAGCTCTGCAGTTGGAACGATGGAAAGGTAGGCAGGGTGTTCGCTTACAGAAAGGAGACGGGGAAGACTCGGCTCTTTCTAGGTTTTTTCCTCTTTTTCGGAGAAGCTGAGAGCAGGAGACGAGCGTATGGTTTGCTTGCTCGCCTCTCTCCTTTTCCGAGCTCTGAGACTGTACGGTACAGATAGCATACAATCTCGACAATCTCTTCTTCTCATAAGAAAATAATCAATTTGTGTTTTATTAGATCCATTCTTATAAGTAATAAGATGCTCATCTCTTTCTTGAATAAAGTATTAGTAATAATCGGATCATACGCTAAACGAAAATCTAAAATGATTCTACGCTTCTTCGTTAATTGCTCCATAACTAGTAGCTACCATGAATATTTACGAAATCCTCTACCGCTCTACCGAAACGTATCATTTAAATCTCCTCCAATAAAAATTTTTTCTTTAAGAGGTATCAAGTGTATTAAGTCTTCTAAATCATTCCAAAATTTATCTTTAGAGCCTCTATCTAAACCAACTTAAGGAGCATAAGCACTTAAGATATTAAAAATCTTAGTATTAATAATAATCTTAAGTACTATAATTCTATCTTCAACTCTATTAATTTTAACAACATTATCTTTCAAACTCTTATCTATAATTACACCTACATCATTTCTAGTACGACTCTTACCAGAATACCATAGTTTAAAACCTAAGTTATCAATCTCCTTAGCTTTTTCTCCAAGCCATATAGTTTCTTGATTACATGAGATATTTATCTTTCTATGAATCATTACATCAACCAATTCCATTAATTTACCATTGAGAGTACCTATATTCCAAGATCCTATCATAATACTAGTATTATGGACTAACTTATTTGCTTGCATCCGTCCATAAAGTGGGAACCCTTGCTTACTTGACACTACACCCGGGCGCCGATGTAGCGGCCCTTGCACACTTTCCACTGTATTCAGGCCATACAGCCCGTCGCTTCCAGGGGACGCCATAGCACTTACACAATGATCAAAAGGATTCATGTCATGATTTTTTCGACAAGTTTTACGCTGGTTGTCGCCTACCTAACGTAACCCTCCACTTTTCACATCCGTGCTTGGGACCGACAACGGCAGAGTTTCAATACTTAATTGCACAAACATAAATTTTGTTTTGATCTTCATTCTTTAAAATATTTTAGTATCCAAAAGAAGTTGAGGTATAGACATACTATATGGGTTGAGTTTTTATATGGATATTCTTTGTTTCTTAAACTTTATATCAGAATTGAAATTAAGCCTATTAATGCTTTGAGTGTAGTATGCCGTTCTACATCCAATGCACATTTAGGCAATTTATTTTGATCATATAAAATAGGAGTATGTTACTTGTGAGGGTTATGGTGGATTTTATAAGCATAATTAATGTTCTATTTATGCTGAAGAAAGAATACATACTTAAATATGGTTATTTATCTTTCCTTTATTCTACCAATTCATCTTTGATAGGCGTTTTGATTTTTTTAATTCTAAGTTGGGGGTAGTGCTGAGCATTTGATACCCATGCTGAGGCTAGATATTTTTTGGACAAGTTTTTAGAAATGGAAGTGTTGTGTAGTATTTCATGATGCAGGACTTTTGTTTGCTAAATGTAGGAAATATATTATTGGGCTATATACACATTTATTGATTTCATATAAATCATAGTAGATGTTAATATGGAGTTTTTGATAAGTTCCACATCTGTTACATTATTTTTTTGCTAGATGTAGGAAACATATCATAGGGCTATATACACATTGCTGATTTCATATAAATCATAGTAGATGCTAATAGGAATTTTTTTGTTAGGTTTGCCACGAAATTAAGAAATTGGCTTATTTCAAGCCATGACCTAAACTATTGATGCATCTCATTATGTTAAATTATATTGGATGAGGTAATCAAATTGCAACGGTTGCATAAAAATAATTACTTTTTTTCAAGAACCCTTTTAAGAAAGTAGGAACCCAACTTAAAATTTTAATTATGTATGATCCACAAACTAATAAAGAAAGCAATAAATAGGATCTTGAGAGATCCGTTACATTGTTTGATAAAAGACTTTGCTTCTAGTTGGAATTTGAAATTACTTAATGACTAGTTTTGCATGTAATTTATTTTTCAATAGGTCTATTGACATGATTCTATTTGAGACTGCGATAGGGTTCCAACCTAAAGTCTACAGATCTTGTTTACTTTCCTATGAAATCTCGGCCCAACACATTTCTAGAATTTTTTCGCAGCATATGCATGATTTCTAGAAATTTTTCACAGCATATGCATGACTTTTGTAAGAAAAACTCACTAAAAATTTGCTATCAACTATATCAATTAAAAATGTTTGGTAGATGTGAATAAAATTTACATCGCATTTAAATCTTGTGTTAATGTCATGGTGTGTTAAATTCTATTAGAATTTCATAAAAAATATTAAGATATGACAAGTGAGAATAGTTGATCCTTCTAAAATTTCGCAACGCATTAAAGTTAATATTTACAAATTTAAAATTCCAAAAAATTTTAATATTGATCTAGTTTGTAATGCATGATTTTACCTTATTTCATGAAACTGTTATAATTTTGGGGGTACTTATCCTTCTTTTCATTTTCTCCTTGAGACTCGACATCATGCTATAGATAATTTTGTACTGCTTATTGCTGTTGCTGTTTGGGCTGATGAAATTTTGTTCATTATTGATGGTAGATTTTAGAGATATCTTATTCACTGATATAATTGACCTATTTGTGATGACTCATGGATTACTTTGTAGAAATATAAAATTTATTTATTTGCATGATGAATCTAAAAGTGATGGGAGCTGAATTTTTCAAGTCGGGGAAGTTTTATAGAAATACTGCACTCAGAACAAATATTGATAAAAATTGATTTGAACCATTATTTTAGAACCTTTTATTTTATTTTATTTATTTCTTTTATTTTAACCAAGCTTGGGATTATGTGGTTGATGTTGTACCAATGAAATCAGGATGTTTTCTTTATTAATTTGATTCTCTATTGTGAGTATGTTTATATGATTTGACAGGTGGTCTGAATGGCTTCTGGTTCAAATTTTTATGGTTCGATTCATTACTTCCATTGTTAGATTGCATTTGTATTCTCTGCGAATTGTTTCTCATAAGGAAGCAACAATGTCTTTTAAGATGGGCTATTTATTGAGCTTTTAAATTAGCATACATGAAGCACAGTTATAAAGGTTCATTGATGGACTATTATTGCTGTCAGCTTTTGTGGCTTGTTGTTCCCGGAGTTCGAACTTGCAATCTTTGCTGTAGACTTTAATATTCAGTTTCTATAGTTTCCAATATCGTCTCTTCTAAGGCGCTTGCTATCCTATATTGGATTGTGGCATGGATTTGACTCCTTTGTCCTAAACCTTCCTACACCACATTTTTATCAAGTCCTAGAATTTTTTTTTTGGCCCCAAATGACATAGTTATCCTCAAGTATAAACTCATGTAATAGTGTAAGCATACTATTATCATGGAACATGTATGATAAAAAATGTTCAACTATTCTTCAATCACTATTTGCATTTTGCATGAATTAAACAAAAGAGTGATCTTAAAATATGAGACTTACAGCTAAAAAGTATAATCACGCAATTAATGGTATAAGCAATTGAGATGTGAACTATAAAAACAATACTTTCTTTTATGCAACAGTAAATCTTGGATGTTGATTTCTTGTATCACATGATTATACAATAGGAATGTAAGACACCCCTTGATTTGGGTTCTTATCATTCTTCCATGTCTTATGCTCTTATTAGGAATGTACAAAGCTTAAAGTGAAAATTTAATTAATAAATCTTGATGCTATAAATTAATATGTAAGACGCACTGGTTTTTAATTATTCATTTAAATCAACTTTTGTAAATAATACAGTTCACAAAAACAATGATTTTTGATAACATTCTCATGGTCCTGATGGTGTCAAAGCATATTTTCATGCAAGGGTTTAGTAATTACTAATTTGTAGACACAAACATCCATGTTTGAATGTTCTAATATATGATATCAAGATTATGAATTAAGAGATTAATGAACATATTTTTTAATTCACTTTAAATTTGAAGTTAAAATTAAATATGAAACACCATCAATTGATTTTTTGATTAGAAACTTGAGTAAGATCTAACATAAAATAATGCGAAAAAGTAAAGACCTTTATTAATTTTGCAAAACAATTATAAAAAGTTATTCATCAATCAGCAATTTATGGGGCCCATTCATAATGGTTTGAAAACCCTTTTTAGAAATAATCAACTTTGGTCAATTTTGGACTCTTTCTTGTTAGTGTTATTAGCAGGTATCTTAGTCTTTAGCCTTGGTTAACATGTTATTTTTGAGGGTATAAAATATCTTTGAAGGCGGAAATGTTACTAAAATTTTGTGTCTGAAGGCATACGCCTCTAAGCAAGATTTTCATCTAAAACTAAGGCTTTGTGTTTTATCCTCACCGTTGCCTCTATCCTATTGAATACTAGCTCATGTTGGGTGTAAGCATTTTAATTCCTTGTAGAGCTAAGGCTGACAATGCTAATCCTTTCATTTATTTCTTATTGTGCTGGGGATATCTCATTTTTTATTTATCTAATTATTTATTCTTATGGGGACACGCTCTCTCAAGCTCTTTTCTCGATATACTAAGAAATTTTAACCAATATGCTCCTTGCATCACCCCTATATATTTTTATTTGTACAACGAGAAGCACATTTTTGCTATAGTGTCTTGCATGTTTCCTCGTTTAGGTCTTTTTTATGGTGATGGAATAATATAACTCAATTCCGCCAATTCTATCAAGTTGATTCAATTGTAAAAAAATTATGTTAAAAAATAGTTCCTCACATTGTGGTTGATTTATATTAATGTTGCTGAGATAAACACGATATGATATTGAGATAGGCTAAAAATGAACACACCCAACAAATGAAAAACATAGACATGCAAAATATGAGAACAAAAATTCAAATCACGCGTATTTGTGAGTCATTGTTATTGTTAGGAAGTAAAATAAATGTGGTTGAGTTATTGGCAAGGCTCAAGCGAGACTCTTTTTTATCGTCTACTCGTATGCACAAAGGTTTAAAGCTTTGCATGTTTAGAAAATGGTGTGCAAAATAGACATTATATATAATTCAATGGGCTACCTCTCTATTTTGGACACCTGTCTGTACAATCGGCGCGCATTATGGGGCCAACATATAGAATATTTGATGCGTACTGTGAATATACCTACTATGTATAATGCTGCTTGATTTGCTCATGTAGGATAAAATATTGTGGTTCTTAGTTTGATTCATGGACCCTTTTTAATCTATGGCAAATATTGGCATCTTTTCAGGAAAATGTTCTCTGTGATATGTCAGTACCTGATTTCACTTATATAATGTTTATGTCTGTGTTAGATTAGAGTATATAATATGCAGTTGGATCCTTGCTGTTTTCTTGTATTGATATATATTATGAGATTAATATCCTAGTGTCTAAAAAATATAGTGAAGTATAAAATAATAAATGTAATATTAAAATCTTATGAAAACGTGGAAAAGTTCAAACATTCAAGAAAATGAAAACTTTTTAAGAAATTTTCTGAAAGTGCTTCAAACGAAATAGATTTTTCAAGGCATGCAATTCCTTTTTTCAAAGCAGGAAATTATAACAAATTATTCTAAAAAAGCCATGAAATTCTAGTGGGCATAAATATAGCGGTAAATTTTAGATCTACCTCAACCTAATTCTTTATTTATTCAAAGTAGAGTTGATGTGATGCATGACCAACAATTTTATACATATTAAAAACAAAACATCTTATGAAGCTGAGTCAACACCACCAAGAACTCCGATTGCTTTAGTATACCACGATCTAAAAAGTTACGCTAGTTTGCTTTCCATTTTCAAAAATCATTCATTAAATTAAATAAAGTAGTTATTGAAAAACCCATTTAACAATATTTTTAACAACAATAATAAATTTGTTAATGCTTTTGATGTTATGAATTTTTTCTCTTATGTTTATTATATATGGACTCTTCATCCTATATTGACATTCTTAATATTCATGGTAATAATCTTAGAGAGGGGCATCTACATACATACCACGTAATTCTTATGAATTTGCACATCTTGTACCCGATCTTTCATTTCTTAGATTTATAACACTTATTTCATATCACATCAAAATACCACTATAACTTCAAACGTGAAATATAACATTGCAGCATAGGTAAAATCGTATAAGTTTAAATATAAAAAAAGGTGTTGTTATGCAAATGCATAGGAATTGTGTGGCATGTATGTAAATCTTCTTTATTGAAAATACATCTTAAAAATTAAAAAGAAAAAGGCATTGAATTACTAAAGTGGGAATCCCTTCAAAATTAATTTATGCAAGTCCTCTTCATAGTTAAAATTGTTGTCCTCGACATCCAAACATCGCTTTCTCTTTAATAAAATTTCAACTTGCAAGAAAGCTTTGCCTCCTCCTTTGTAACTAAGAGCAAGTAATAAAATGAGAGAAGACAGGTTCATTACAGACAAGTAGAAGTAGAAGTGGAGGTTTGCTTAGTTAGGGGCTGGGGAATGGATTAAAGAAGGAAGGCTCGGGACAGAGATTAGGGAAATACATGAGCAACAAATAGGAGAATTTCTAAAAATAATAACTTAAGACTGTTTGAGGAGTGAGAACCACAGGCGATCATGTGCTCCCGGTCCCTGCCACCTTCCGCACATTTTCTCCTTAGAATAATTTCCCACACATCCACTCAGAATGCTCAAATCCCTAAATTTAATCTCTAATTTCATCCTCCTCATATGAGTAAGTCCAACTCATTTTTATTTCTCTCACAGGGAAAAGGTACAAGATCCTTTGCTAAATGGAGAAACAAGACTCATCCGCTATGTGTGAGGTGCAGCCAAGGAACTTTCACCTCCAAATGGGCATCTGCTTTTTTCGTGGCTACCCAGCTTGCGCATCGTTGAATGTAAGATGATCCAATCTTATTCTACATTTAAAACCTTCTTGCTAGAATTAGCATATGTTTACGTTTTATTTCTTGCATTATTCCAGTTTTGATACATGTTTAAATTATAGATCTTTGGGGAACAGTCACTGTAAATAGCGAAGAGAGTTCATGAGATCCTCTTTATTGTTAGGTTTTTTTACTTTCATAAAGGATGAATTAATTCATGCTTTGTTGTCCATTGAACGGTGTAACTTTTTTTTGTTCCTTACTGTGTAACTTATTTGGCAATGAAATCTAGGAGAAGATTTGTAGGGTAGTGGTGACAGATATATTAGTCTGTGCTCCACGTACGCCTGTATATGTACTCCCTCGGATCCATCTAATCTATAGCTCATTTTCATATTAAAAAAGTTAGCTACTAAAGTTTGAGTTAAAACTACTTAGTAGGCAAATAGTTCTAAATTACAATAATTCTCATTTTAAAATATTTTTATAAAAGTACGGTAACAGTAAAAACTTTGCAGTAAAAGAGAACAAGAAAGAAAATAATTTCATTTCATTTCTGTTTAGGTTATAATTTTCATAATTGGGAGTCGTCGTCTAAACATATACTCGAAAAAAAATATATGTTTAACCTTTTTCAATCCATCATAAAGGTAGAAAATATTTTTCATTTTCATTTCGATTGTCATGCACAAGTACATTGCATTTCCTTGCCATTATCATCCCGGCGTGACTCCAATATGCATGCATATATCATATTTTATTCATTCTATTTTTCATTTAATATTTAAAAGACAATATGTACTTTTACTTTTAAATAAAAGCTGGGGAAATAGTAAATAAGCAAAACTTTTGTAAATTAAAATACGTTTGATCACCTCAACGGTGTCATATGCTATCATTTTCCTCAGATCAATCTAATCCTTAGAAGCAGCTATAATAGAAATATCCAAATTACATTTATATTAAAGCTTCTAAAATTTTCATTTGGTCACCTAACATTTCGGGTCCCAAGCTCCGGCTGTGAAAAGTAGAGGATTGCGTTAGGTAGTCGACAACGAACATAAAATTTGTTGAAAAACCTTGAAATGAATTCTTGTAGATGTTTTAGATTCGACTTATGTTAAAAAAGACAGAAGCAAACCTAGAAAGGCTTGGGCTTATTGTATAAAAAATTATCTTGATTTATTAGAACTTAATGAAAATATGACATTCAACAGGGCGCTGTGGAGAAAGGATTCATGTAGCCCACCCCACTTAGTGGGATAAGGGCTTATTGTTGTTGTTGTGGTCAACTAACATTAATAGCAACTTAATTATAATTAAATTTTACATTTAGGGTTCTTTATTTCATTTTTTAAGCATTCATTAATTTGAAAAATAATAATTAACTATCGTATTGAAATTTATATTTGAATTTCCTATAAACATTCTGAAATTTAATCTTAATCAATAACTATTAATAAGTTAAATTAAATTAACATGTTATATTTTTATTCCTCTGCTTGCCTAAAAATTTTGAACCGAGTAATTCGCTCGGTCGAGTGCCCCCCTCGCACGCGAAAATATATTGCATCAGGATTCCAAACGCAGCTATGTGCGTTCGGAGTCCAATTATATTTTGCCACCTGTAAATTGTCGGACCAACTGAAAAAAAAAAGTGAAAGAGGTGTATTTTGGCATATTACCCGGGCCGAACCAGCCTGATGCTTCGAAAACTAAACCCCGCGACGTCTCCTCAATCTCCATTTTCTTCTCTCGCCACTGGTAGGGTTTCGCAGAGCGTGTTTAACCTACGATCTTGGTAGTTAGGGTTTCACTCGTTCGGAATCCCACACATTGTCGGTCGCCAGTCGAGAAGCTTTCAAAGTCTCTCTCTCTTGCCCAGTAAGTTAATTTTATGTTTTAGTTTTAGGGTTTAGAAACAACTGTTGCGTCAGAATTTAGGATTTATGGTGCAAACTCATGTCTTTGTTTCTTTTAGTTTTCAAGCAAGCTAATATAGAATAATAAAAGAATTCAAGGAAATTAGAAAACGTACGAGTTAACAGAGAGCATCCAGGTAAATCAGAAATGTGGTTGTAGTTACTTTCAAAATTTTATTCTTTAGAGTTTTTTACTATATGTAACTGAGATATTCATTGTCTCATATACGTTTTACTTGTTTTGTTTAATTAAAAGTCTGACTTCTAAATTAATTATATGGATTGCTGATTTTAGTATTGGAAGAGAGTTTTTTATCTGACTAACACAGTATTATGGTTGTACGATTTATCACGAGCATAACTATCATAATGCTATCATAAAAATAACATAATATAACCATACTACTACAGTAATAGCACCACACTATAATCATATTTGTATCACAATAACACCGTGATACAACCAATAAACTACTACAATACAACCTCAAAAAACACAAATTCAGTAGAATACCACCAAAATTGAAGCACAGTACCTCCACATAGTATTATTCTAAAGTAAAATGGTGTTATCGGGATATTGTTGTAGTATTTTGGAGGAAATTTAGATAGTATTATGCAGTTATGTCAGTGTTCTTGGGGTGATAATGTGGTGTTCTTGTGAGGGTAATGTGGTTGTATTAATTTCGTGTTTTAATGGGGGTGTTCTTGTAAAATCGTGATCGTTTTGTGGTGAATAGTGAATGTTATTATGCTTGTTTATTGATGTTTCTAAAGTTATTATTTTGGTGTTGCTTTGGTGCTATTATAGTGGTAATATGTTGTAATTCTGATGTTGAGTTGATGTTTTCATGCAGGTATTTTGATGATAAATTGCTTGTATAAAGGTGTTGCTTTTGTGTTATTTTGGTGGTATCTTAGTTGTATTCTGGCTTTGAGTTATTATGATGATAATTTGGTTGTACTTTGGTTGTCTTGTGGTAATGGTGTTATTTTTAAAGCAACTTGGCGGTATTTTCTTTTTCAGATTTGTTTGAATAAATTGATCACTTTGGTGGTAACGTGGTATTATTTTGTTGTTGAGTTGGTGTTATTATAGCGCTATCTATGTTGCATTCTGGTTTTGATTTAGTGTTATTATAGTTATGATTTGGTTGTATTGTTTTATTATTGTGATATTGAAGTGGTGTTATTATGAACATATCTTAGATTTTATTCTGGATTGATTTGGTGTTATGAAGGTGATATCTAGGTTGTATTATGGATTGATTTGATGTTATTTAGATGGTATTTGTATTATGGGTTAATTTGGTGTTATCGTGATATCCATGTTGTATTTTGGATTGATTTGGTGTTATTAAGTTGATATCTAAGTTGTATTCTGAATTGATTTGGTGTTATTAATGTGGCAATTTAGTTGTATTCCTGATTGATTTGGTGTTATTAAGGTGATATCTAGGTTGTATTATGGATTGATTTGGTGTTATTAATTTGTTTTCTTTTGTATGTTTTTGAAACCAATGATGTTCCGTTGTAGGTGTTACTGATGGTGCTATACTAGTTGTATTTTGGTTTGGCTTTAACAAATTATCTATTTGCATTGTTTTCTTTTATAGGTTTTTGAGCCCAAGGATACTCAACCGTAGGTGTTGACAATCTGTTGTATGATCTATTCTCATTATGGTCAAACATACCCTTATCTGAGGAAACTACAAACACGTTGAAGGATAATGCCTCAATATCCGCAAGATAATATCCTACTATTGCACATCCTGAATTGTTGGGATGTTGAACAAAAGGAATTCAAGATGGGCGGGAAGGCATTATGTATAGACTCCAACAAAGTTGCTTTGTTGATAGCCATGCAAAACTGAGGAGAACCAGTCCACTGGGATAAAACTCTCATATGTTGTATCTTCGATATAAATAACTTGATTGAGGTTTCGTATGGTGAGTATTTAATGCTCTTTGATGAACTGTTATCAAGTTTTTCTTTTCCAATTCTCAATATACCTCAATATCCGCAAGATAATGTCCTACTATTGCACATCCTGAATTGTTGGGATGTTGAACAAAAGGAATTCAAGATGGGCGGGAAGGCATTATGTATAGACTCCAACAAAGTTGCTTTGTTGATAGGCATGCAAAACTGAGGAGAACCAGTCCACTGGGATAAAACTCTCATATGGTGTATCTTCGATATAAATAACTTGATTGAGGTTTCGTATGGTGAGTATTTAATGCTCTTTGATGAACTGTTTATCAAGTTTTTGTTAACAAATTTATTATTTTCTTTGAGCAAATTTAGTTTGCTTAAAGACTTTTACAGTTTACAGAGAATGTACATTCATTTTCTTCATTTAATTGTCCTGTTGTCGTTTGTGAGTTTTATATTGACCAAGTGAATGCAGTCGTCAAAAAATTAAGGTAGAATCATTCATTCGGATATATGAATAGATTTATTTTTCTAATCACGGTTAGTATGATGTTTATATTTTATTTTTTAGTCAAAGCAGGTAATGATTTAACTTTTACACAACTTTGATTTTATGAGCATACATCTCTAGTTACTCCAGTTGCACCAGACGCAAGGCCTCGTATATTAAGGTGGCAAACATGTGAGCTGGAGCTCATCCTTGGTACATTAAATTTTTGAGCAGCTCGACACTGAGCAAGTTTTTCTCTCATATATTTTTTTTATTTTGAAAAATTCAGTTCATGCCTGATTGTAATGATAGATCATTGTAGATTTATGATTCTTTTTTGGATTTGAATGACAGAGCATGTCTTTCTCGCTCCTTCAATTGAAGAGCCACTCAGTCCAATTAAAAACGCCCCGATCCATCATCCATGAAACTTATTCCACAACACATTCACCAATGGGAGATATTTATCTGGTATTTTCGTTATATTTTATAAGTTGAAAAATCGTAAACATTGGACATATAATAACCCCATCATTTCAATTTTTTTGGTAATGGCAGCTTATATCGGAATTAGACTTCTCAAAATTTAGCAATCCAAGATTTGTCTGTCCCCTTATTATTCAAATTTTTAATGTAAAAATTCTAAAATATTATTGCAGAGAATTCTACAACAAGACCACATACCCCATGTAATAACCTTTTCTCGAACAATGAATATAGCTTCCTTGAAGTCTGCCTTAACACTGGACTGCCTTTAACAACAAGAGCAATTACAGGCTGAGCATATTTGAAACCTTTGTTCTTCTCATTTCGTCTCCTGGCTTGCATGACATTTTCGAGTCGCAGAAAATAGTCGGTAATGGAGCTTGTTGGCTTGGAGATACAACAACAACAAAGCCTTAATCCCACTAAGTGGGGTCGGCTACATGAATCCTTTTTCTCCATTGCGTCCTATTTAGTGTCAAATTTTCGTTTAATTCTAATAGATTAAGATCATTTTTTATGCAATAAGCCCAAGTTTTCCTAGGTCCGCCTCTCGCCTTTCTTAACATAAGTTGTATTTAAAACATCTACTCTCCTAATCGGATCATCAGGTGGTCGACGTTTAATGTGACCAAACCATCTAAGGCGACTCTCTCTAATTTTATCCGACACTCGGTGCAACTCCAACCCTATTACGGATATATTCATTTCGCATTTTGTCTCTAAGTGTAAAGCCACTCATCCATCTAATCATTCTCATCTCGGCAACACTTAACTTAACATTATGCTTCTCTTTTAAAGGCCAACATTCAGCACCATAGAGCATTGAAGGTCTCACCACCATCTTATAAAATTTTCCTTTCGGCCTAAGCGGTACTTTTCTATCACACAATAGGTCGGACGCATTCCTCCACTTCAACCAACCAACCCGAATTCTACTATTAACATCCCCATCTATATCACCATCGCTTTGAACAATGGACCCAAGATATCTAAATCGTTCACACCTTTTAATAATTTGATCACCCAAAGTTACACTTCGTCACTAGACCTACTATTACTAAAATTACATTCCATGTATTCAGCTTTAGTTCTACTCAAACGAAGACCTTTAGACTCCAATGTAGACCTCCATAATTCAAGTTTTTCCTGGACTTTTTCTCTTGTCTTATCCACCAGGAGGATATCATCGACAAAAGCATACACCAAGGTACATCCTCTTGTAAATGGCCGATAAGACCATCCATAAATAAAGCAAAAGATATGGGCTTAAAGCCGATCCTCGATGTAAACCAACGTAAATAAGTAAAATACTTGGTCAATCCTCCTTCGGCTCGAACACATGTAACGACTCTAGCATACATATCTTTAATGACTCGAATATAAGTCAAATCAACACCTTTCTTCTCGAGGACTCTCCAAAGAACATCTCTAGGAACCTTATCGTAAGCTTTTTCTAAATCAATAAAAATCAAATGTAGATCCTCCTTATTATCTCCGTACCTCTCCATCAAACCTCTTAATAAATGTATAGCTTCCATGGTAGACTACCTCAGCATAAATCCAAATTGATTATAAGAAATCTTGGTAATACGTCTTAACCTATGTTCAATTACCTCTCCTATAATTTTAAAGTATGACATATCAATTTAATTCCTCTATAATTTGCACACTCTTGTGCATCCCCTTTATTCTTAAAATGGGGACCAAAATGCTCTTTCTCCACTCCTCGAGCATCTTTTTTTGTTTTTAAAATAATATTAAAAAGTTTAGTAAGCCGTAAAACCCCCAAATCACCTAAACATTTCCACACTTCAATTGGGATATCATCGGGTCCTACGTGACTTTCCCCTCGTTTTCTTTAAAGCCTCATCAACTTCTTTTTTACTAATGCGACGGTAAAAGTGAAAAGTTTTATTATTATTAACGATATTAAGATCACTAAGGTCGATCGTACTTTCAAGCATCATTAAAAAGTTTATCAAAATAACTCACCCACCTATGTTGAATATCTTTTTCTAAGAAAAGACTTTTCGATTTTCATCTTTAATACACTTTACTTCGAGTTAAATCTTTACTTTTCTTTTCTCTTTGTTTGGCTAGTTTATACATATATTTTTCACCTTCCTTAAGTATCTAACACGTTATAAAGATCACTAAAGCTGAATTTTTAGCGTCACAGATTATTCTTTTACACTCTCATGCGGCCATTTTATATTTTTCCCAATTCTCTACGCTTTTACATTTAAACCAATTTTTATAACATAACTTCTTATATTTTATCTTTTCGTACATTATTATTCCACCACCAACTATTTTTATTTATGAAACTTTTTCTTTTGATTCTCCAAGACATCTTTACCACTTGTTTAATAAGTATTAGTTAATTTTTCCCACATAACATTCGCGTCTTCATGAAGCATCCCAAATATTTAAATCTTGAATTTTACTCATAAAAATAATTTTATTTCATGTCTTTTAGGTGCTCCCATCTTATTCTACGATGTTGAATCCTAGTATTCTTTATTTTACAACTCTTCATCTTAAAATCTGAACTAATAATCGATGTTAGCGTACTTAATTCGCTCACTTGGAATCGACCTTACAATCCTTACAATCTCGACGATCTCTTCTTCTCATAAGAAAATAATCAATTTGTGTTTTATTAGATCCATTCTTATAAGTAATAAGACGCTTCATCTCTTTCTTGAATAAAGTATTAGTAATAATCATATCATACGCTAAAGAAAATCTAAAATGCGCTCTACCTTCTTCATTAATCGCTCCATAACCGTAATGCACTACGAATATTTCGAAATCTTCTACCACTCTACCGACATGTCCATTTAAATCTCCTCCAATAAAAATTTTTTCTTCAAGAGGTATCGAGTGTATTAAGTCTTCTAAATCATTCCGTAATTTATCTTTAAGCCTATATCTAAACCAACTCGAGGAAAGCATAAACACTTATAATATTAAAAATCTCTGGTATCAATAATAATCTTAAGTCGTTATAATTCTATCTCCAACTCTATTAATTTTAACAACATTATCTTTCAAACTTTTATCTATAATTATACTCTACACCATTTCTAAGACGACTCTTACCAGTAATACCATAGCTTTAAAACCTAAGTTATCAATTTCCTTAAATTTTTCTCCAACCCATTTAGTTTCTCGAATACATAGGATATTTATCTTTCTATGGATCATAATATCAACCAATTCCATTAATTTACCATTGAGAGTACCTATATTCCAAGATCCTATCCTAATACTAAGTATCACTGACTAACTTCTTTACCCGC
Organism: Papilionanthe hookeriana x Papilionanthe teres; assembly: GCA_022702705.1. Lineage (NCBI taxonomy): Eukaryota > Viridiplantae > Streptophyta > Magnoliopsida > Asparagales > Orchidaceae > Papilionanthe > Papilionanthe hookeriana x Papilionanthe teres. The sequence continues at coordinate 32,920,688 of CM040429.1, read as the reverse complement.
ATCCGTCCGTGATGTGGGAACCTCGCTTACTTGACACTACACCCGGCGCCGGCAGTAGCGGCCTCGCACACTTTCCACTCGTATTCGGGCCATACAAGCAAGCGTTGCTTTCCGGGGACGCCCTAGCACTTACACAATGATCAAAAGGATTCATGTCATGATTTTTTTCGACAAGTTTTACGCTGGCTGTCGACTACCTAACGCAACCCTCCACTTTTCACATCCGGGCTTGGGACCGGCAACGGCAGTGTTTTCTCATACATTTGTGAACGCACTTCTTTGTATTGATAAGATTCTCATTCCAAATATTTCTTTATTAAAGGTCGTTGACCACTTATATCTTATGTTTGTACAAATCATCTAGCCAAATGTTGTACAAATTTTTTTCTCAATCATGACTGCACAAATTTATTCGAACTCCTCTTCAGAGTCGCATTTTCTCATACATTTGTAGAATAGATCGTTTACCGACTTATTACCCCCACCACAATGAATTTTCGAAGAAATTTTCTTATAGATATGTTACCAGCATAATCTATGACGTGTATGTGGTAGAGAATCTTCTATAGCTAATATCATTGCTTGATCATGATCAGTAAAAATTGTTATTGGATGCTTATCATCCATTATATGAATGAATATTTTGAATAGCTAGTTGAACAAGTTAATTGTCACATCCGACAAAAAATCAACTCCAAAGAGAATATTTTGCAATGATGATTAACACCAATAAAGGAAGCACAACATAAGTTAAATTTATTCAGTCTATAACCTGTATAAAAAATAATGGCATCCCCAAAGCAATCATAATCAAGCCTAGATATGTCATCACTAAAAAAAAAAATCATCAACCTACCACACTCATCAATTTGAAAGTCCCACGCAAACATACTATCTTCAGCTTATCTCTCTGTGAATAATTGTAATAGAGAATTAGTGTTATTATTTTTCAATTATGGCTTTCTCTCTTTTTGAATGAAATTAAAGACATATTTATTCCTACATCAAAGTTTTTCTACTTCGTCAACTTCTGTAGCAAGAAAGTTGAATGCATCTGTAGCTCTAATCCATAATTCTATCATCGATCTAAGCACATTTGTATTGATTTCACTTATCTTTCTGCTGGAATGTAGACGATGCGTATCACCAGACATCAGTAAGGAGTGGTTATGACTTTTTTATAAATTTGTTAATTGTCTAGTTGCCTTCAACATCAACTTCATGCTGAATCATTGTTAGACAAACAATCATGGTGTCCGCTTTTTTGAACTTCACTGTGTTGGTGAACCTCAACTCCTTAAAACCAGCTTTACGACATAAAGTCATTCGATTTAATTTTCCTTTAATTTGACCAAAAACTATTGTGACCTTTTCAAACAGTAAATCCAACATAATGTGCATAAGCACAATATAGATTATATGTTTCTTTTTCATTGTATATAATAGTGTCAAGCAATCTATCTGTAATTGGATCATTACCAACATTCGTTGTCTCACAGAATTGCGTATTTATATTATAGTTGAAACCTGATTAAGTATGAAAATTACAAAAATTTAAGCGCAAAACCTAAATAATACAACCCCAATACCACAAAATAACATCATAATTACATAAAAACACAAAAAATAGAAAACTTTTCAAAAAACACTTAGAGAATGCCACCACAAAACTGTCATAATAACACCCTAATATCACCACAATACCACTACAATAACACTACAATACCATCACAATAACACTACATTACTGTCATAATAACTATACAATACAACCACAATACTACTACAATACCACTCTAATAACACCATAATAACACTACAAAATGAATAAAATACAACCTTAATCTCACTTCAATATATCCACATTATTACTCAATAACACTACAATACCACTACAATAATGCCACAATACAACCACAAACCAATCCAATAATATCACAAAACCATCCAATAACATCACAAAACCTTAATATGAACAAAATAAACATCAATCTCACTTCAATATAATCACCATATCACTCCAATAATACCACAAACTACTACAACACCACTAGAATAATAGGACAATAACACAATAAAAGCATCGTAATGCTACTACAATAATACCACAATAACACCACTAAACCACCATAGTATGAACAAAATACAACATCAATCTCACCTCAATACAACAACAATACCACTCAAATAACCCACAAACTATAATACCACTAGAATAATAAGACAATACCCCACAAAATCATATTAATATCACCACAAAATCATTACAATAACACCACAAAATCACCGCAATGTGAACATAATACAACATCCCTTAATACAACCACATCACCACTCCAATAACACCATAAACTACAAGACCACCAGAATAACATTATAATACCATCACAAAGTCACCTTAATACCACCCTAAAATCATCACAATATCACCAAAATAACGCTATAATAACACAAAACACAACAATATGAACAAAATATAACATCAATCTCACCTCAATACAACCACAATATCACTATAATAACATCACAAACTACTACAATACTACCAAAAGAATATTACAATACCACCATAATACTACCAAAATAAGATTACAATGTCACCTCAAAATCACTACAATGCTAAAAAAATCAACAATAACAGTAAATAACGCTAAAAAACATCACCATTAGAATAACTTTACAAAAACACCACAAAATCATAACAAAAAGCCATAAAACTATTATAATACCATTAATTCAGAGTACAAAGGTAATCAAGCAAACTTGAATTAATGTCAACATTTGAAATGGAGCCAAACACACCTTCATTTCAAACTTGTCATGAGTTTCATATTTTATCCTCAATATTTCTCACTGAGGTGTTGTTCATAAATAACACAGGGTTATCGTCTAAACTCTAACTAGAAAACTGCAAGGAAATCTTCTGGGCACAAACAAAACTCTAGCTTTAAAAGAAGAAATGCAATGCATCGGATTTTGAGTAGTGCACCGTATTCTTTCCTAATTTTTGGGCTGGGTCACATGCCAAAATGTCAATATTTTGAGCAAATAGGTTGAATGTCTTTTCCTTTGCTTTCATTTCAATAAATAATAGTCTGTACAATCTATTATAGGTACATAATATTTTGAATAATCTATTGTAGGTAATTTAATTAATACATATTCCTAATCTAAATATTCATATTAAAGGAAAGAATCTTTACAAATATAATATTTCCTTCTTTGCTGCATTGTGAAGAAGGAAACTCTTTATTCTGCTCGATTTCGTTTACTCTTGATTGATATCATTGATATCCCCCTCAAATTGATGTTGGTCGATCGAAGCATCAATTCTTCGATAAGAACCGATGATACTTGTCGCGAAAGAGCCTTAGTAAATATATCAGCTGTCTGAAGATCAGATGTGATATGAGGAAGAGATATAACACCATCCTCATAGGCTTCTTGAATGGAATGACAATCCACTTCTATGTGTTTCGTGCGCTCATGAAAGACGGGGTTAGCAGCAATCTGGATAGTGCTAGTATTGTCTACATGAGGAGGATTAGACTCAAGCTGAGGAAAATCGAGCTCAGCTAGCACACCCCGAAGCCAAATGATCTCAGAACAAGCAAAGGACATAACTCGATATTCTGATTCAGTGGATGACTTAGACACTCGATCTTGTTTCTTGCTCTTCCAAGAGATTAAAGAGTTACCGAGAAACATGCACCATCCAGTAATGGATCGCCATGTATCAGAACAACCAACCCAATCGACATCACTATAAGTTGTTAAAGTGATAGGAGACTCCGCAGAAAAGAACAAACCACGATGAGAAGTACCTTTCAAATACCGAACAATACGTCGAACTGCAGCTAAATGAAAATGTGTAGGTGCTTGCACAAATTGACCAACTTGTTGCACAACAAATGAAATATCAGAACGTGTAATAGTCAGATAATTGAGACTCCAGATAATTTGTCGATATAGAGATGGTTCAGGTAGAAAGTCACCATCATTTTGTTGATATTTGACATTTACTTGCAAAGGAGTATTAGCGGAGCGAGCATCTTGAAGATTGGCCAAAGCAATGAGTCCCTTCGTATAGTTGTGTTGATGAAGAAAAATACTTGCATGAGAAGAGTGAGTCCTAAGAAATAAGTTAATGATCTCAAATCTTTCATATGAAAAGAATTCTGAAGACGCTTCTGTAACTGAGACATCAATTGATTGTCAGATCCTGTGATGATAATATCATCTACATAGACTAATAACAAAACAATTTCCTTGTCAGTCTTGCAAAGAAATAATGATGAATCATACTGACTTTGACTAAACGAGAAGCTAAGAAGGGTATTGCGAAACTTTTCAAACCAGACCCGTGGAGCCTGTTTCAAACCATATAGAGATCGTTTGAGCTTACAAACATCATATGAAGGTGTAGAAAATAAGCCTAGAGGAGTCATATAGACATCTTCTTTGAGATCCCCATGTAAGAATGCATTATTGACATCAATCTGTTTTAAGAACCAGCATTTAGATGCAGCAATAGATAACACCAGTCGGACAGTTGTCATATTAGCCACAGATGCAAAAGTTTCTTCATAATCAATTTTGTATTCCTGTCGATTGCCAAGAGTTACCAACCTTGTCTTATATCTTTTAAGAGAGCCATTTGATCGGAGTTTAAGAGAGTAAACCCATTTACAATCAATGTGTTTAACATCTGTAGGACATGAAACAATATCCACGTGTGATTTTCTTGAAGTGTCTGAAACTTCTCTTGCATGGCTTTAACCCAGCAAGTCTGTTTAGCAACCTGAAAAATAAGAGGTAGGAACAGTATTATTAGTCAAAATTGCAGAATACCCATATCTATCTGGAGGGTGGATACGCCGAGTTGATCGTCGAAGACTTATTGGAGCAATTTCTCGATCAGGGTCGGGTGGGATAGAAGGTGAAGGGGGCAGGCGTCATGTGTAGACAATGTCCGGCTTGAACTATTTATCAGCAGAAGAATTATCAAATTGTGGAAGTATAACCGTATCTGGTGTCGACACATGATATTGAAAGTACATGTTAAAAGAAAATCACATTCCATGAAATATGCCAGTGACTATTGATCGAGTCATAACACCCAAAACCTTTATGATTAGGACTGTACCCCATAAAGGCACATCGTACTGACTGAGTTGTCAACTTATGACGTTCATAGGCAGGTAGATGAACGAAGCAAACACATCCGAAGGTATGTAGCATATGATAATTAGGATGTTTACCAAACAATCGATAGTAGGGAAAGCCATACTTCAATTGTTGAGATGGTAAATGATTAATGAGATAAACTGCAGTAGATAAAGATTCAGTCCAAAATTTAGCTGGAACAATAGATTCTATCAGTAATGTTCGCACAATATCCAATAGATGTTGATTTTTTCGTTCAACAGCTCCATTTTGCTGTGGTGTATAGGGACATGAACGTTGTGAAACAATACCTTTGTTATGGAGGAATGTTTTAAACTCATGAGACATGTATTCACCGCCATTGTCGGACCGTAAGGTTTTTATGCCAACGGAGAATTGAGTGTCAACATATGCTAAAAAGATTTGAAATACACTAAATACTTCTACTTTGGACCGCAAAAAATAGATCCAAGTAAATCGACTGTAATCATCAATAAATGTCTTAAAGTATCTATATTGAGCATGTGAAATAACTAGTGTAATTCTCCAAACATCATTATGAATAATGTCAAAACATTTATTGGTACGTCTGCCTAAAATAGGAAAATGCAATGTCTTATTTTTTCCAAATTTACAAATAGAACAATCAAATACTAAATTCTCATATGTAGAATGAAAAACACCACTTTTAAATAAATATTTTAACATCATATCATTTGGATGACCTAGTCTTTTATGTATTCTCAATAACTGAAGAAGCTAATGACATATTCTGAGGAATAGTTAATTGTAATGGAAACAGTCTACCCACTTTAGGCTCCTTCGTTATCACCTTCCCCGACACCTAATCCTGCACAATACAACCATCACAAGAAAAATGTACGTCACAGTTATTATCCTCAATTTGTTCAACAGAAATTATGTTTGTAGATAATTTAGGAGAAACCAAAACATGTCTGAAGGAGGAGTTAATATCATCACCAACAGTCGTAATTGGAAAGCAACCTGAATATGTTGAGTACGTGTACGGTCATTGGTTATGCAATAAATCAGCTGTGCCAGTCATATGATTTGTGACGCCTAAATCAACAAACCAAGGAGAAGGAACGGAAGTAATAATTTTACCTTTTTTTTTAAGGCCGAGAGCAGAAAAGGCAGAGAGAATCATCTGTTGAACCATCTCTAGTGTGACAACTAATTGATTATTGCTAGCAACTGTGGATGTCGAGCTTGGATTGGGAGTGTCGGATACCGTGGCATGGAGTGCTTATGGTTTGCAGTTTCCGGGTCATGTATGGCACTCCGTAATAATATGTCACTTTTGCTTGCAATAATTACAGGACTTATTTTTATAATTCCGTACTATATGGCCAAATTTCTTGCAGCTGTATCACTGCATTGGTCCCTTTCCTTTGGTCTGAGCAGCATATGCCATATTAATTATTTCTGATGATCCACCTGTTGTACTAATAGCAGTTTGGATCACCAATCTTTGTTCTTCGCGCAGTAATTCACAAAAACAGATATCCAAACAAGGAATCGATCTCTGTTCAGCAACCCAGCTCGAGCAGTTTTAAATTCAGGTCTGAGTTTCATTAAAAACTGATCACGACGACTATCTTCATGAATAGCCTGAAGATTAGCTAAGTTTTCTATTGACACTCTAGCATAGATAATGCCAGTATATTCTCTCCATAAATTTAGAAAGCCAGAAAAATATTGTTCAATTGAAATATTACTCTTACTATAATTACTTATGTCAAGTTCCAATTGAAAGCGTTTCGCGGAATTATCTTGATTGTAAACGCGTTTCAAGTATTCCCACATTTCTTTAGCTGTGCCAAAGGATCATAAATTGTTCACCATATGGCCTCAATATATCCCAAAATTCAGGAAACAATCCGAGCATCCTTTGCTTCCCATTGACCAAGATCTTTTGCCTCGGTAGGAGCTGGAGAAGACCCATCAATATGGCCCCAAAGCTCCTTCCCTTTTAAGAACATTATGAGTTGAAATTCCCATGCGGCATAATTCTTTCCCGTAAATCTGATAGCTAAGGTTTCAGAAGACATTCTAAATAGAATTGTCATTAGTCTAAATCAACCAGAAATCAATAAAAAGCCAAGATATCCAAAAATCTAAATTGTTGATATAAATCAACTAAAAAAATCGTCCACTGCCTTAAATTAGGAGACGAGTCTAAAGCTAAGGAAAAACCAAGAGATAAAAAAAAATTAAAGAGAACGTAGAGGAGCAGCCGTTGTCGCGATTGACGGCGGGAAAATCATGACTGTCGTGGCTGTCGCGGCTGTTGCGGCTGTTGCGATTGTTGCAACTGTCACGGCTGTCGCAATCGAACAAGGAGGGATGGTCACGGAAAGATTGCTGCTGGCAGAAAGATCGCGGAAGGTGGGAAAGATCGCAGTTGCGGGAAGATCGCAGCGGCTGTCGCGGGGCAGATGAGAATATCGTCGCTATCGCGATCGAATCAGAGAGGATCGCGGTAGAGCGGATCCGACTAGACAGAGGAGCGGCGGGTTTCCTTGGACTTCGATGAAGGCGGACGAAGATGCCGCGGAACTCAAAAAAGGATAAGAACGAGTGCTCCTGGGGAGGACCTTGGAAGTAGTCGAAGGTGCCAGCCAATGATAATAATGGCTAATGAATACCAAGTACTAAAGATTCAGACCGATTCAAGCTCTGATACCATGTCAATATTTTGAGCAAATAGGCTGAATGTCTTTTCCTTTACTTTCATTCCAATACATAATAGTCTGTACAATCTATTTTAGGCACATAATATTCTGAATAATCTATTGTAGGTAATTTAATTAATACATATTCCTAATCTAAATATTCAGCTTAAAGGAAAGAATCTTTGCAAATATAATATTTCCTTCTTTTGCTGCATTGCGAAGGACTCTTTATTCTGCCCGATTTCTTTTACTCTTGATTGATATTGTTGATACAAAATACATTTATTTTTGACTTTTTTTATTTTTTTCAGTGAGTCTGATGCTTTATAGGTGGCGAAATATAATTGGAGTCTGGGCGCATATCTGCGTCCGCACTCCAAATGCAATATTTTTTTCCTCGCAAGTAGATGGATCTCGTGAACCCTTCCTTGCTCTCCAAGCTCTTGGTAGAGCTTCTACAGGCGCTCGAGAGGTTGGAAATCGCCAAACCACCTTTGCGAGCCGCACATCAGCTAGGGCATGAATGTCTCCCCCTCTCTGCTGGTTTGCTCGGGGAAGGCTCCGCACGGCTGAAGGATTGTCAAAGACATGAGGGAAAGGCTTGGCTGAACCGCTCAAGCACTTCAGGTACCTAACTAAGCTTCTTCTTGTTCCTTCTCCTTTCACCTGTTGCTCATGGCATTCGTCAAAGCCGTTCGAGCTCTCTTCCCTTCGGGTCGATCACGAGCAATGGATGGAAGCGACCAGGTATGCTGCTTGCCCCCACTACCTCCTTCCTCTTCTTCCTTTACTGTTTCTCCTTCTTCCTCTTCCTTGATTTCTTCTTTCTTCTTCTTTTTCTTCCTCTTTCATCTCTTTCTTTTGGCTTTCTTTTTCGCTCTCTCCAGCTTCCCGCTATCCCTCTCTTTCGCGAAAAATCATTACGTATGGAGTACACACGCAATTTAGCGTGCGTACTCCCCGGAATAACCTCCCAATAACCGATTATTGGGGGGTTATTAAGAGGTTAGTAGGGTATTAACTCCAATAACCTCTCAATAGCCCCCCAATAATATACCAATAACTTCCGCGGTTCTATTTGCATATTTTTTGGTGTTATTCGGGGGTTTTGTGAGGTTATTGGGAGTATTAACTCCAATAACACCGACATACCCCCCCCAATACCCTCTGAATAACCTTCGTACGCACGCAGAACTCTGTACGTAAATATTTCTCCTCTTTCGCTGGTTAGAATGAGAGGAGACAAGGAAAAGTCCTCGTCTTAATGCTCCCATGAGTGGTGCCTGTCTCGCTCAAACGACACCTAAATGTGTCCTTTCTCTACTGCTTCCCTTTCTTCTTTTCCTTTATTTTATCTTTCTTCTTCTTTTTCTTCCTCTTAAATCTCATTCTTCCTGCTTTCTTTCTTGCTCTCTATAGCTTCCCATTGTCCCTCTCTCTCACTGGGTTAGAATGAGAGGTGACAAGGAATAATTCTTGTCTTAATGCTCCCATAAGCTTGTTGTCCTCACTTTTGTTGAGGTTTAGTTTTTTCTCCTAGGATTTAGGGTTCTAGTTTTAGGAGCTTCCCCGACGATCTTAGATTCTTAGCAATGGGCCGACCTCGTTTTTAGAATGCTCGAAACCACTTCGACACTCTTTTGGAATCCCGGACGAAATTCCTGACCTCTAGCTCACAGCAGGTAGGTTGGAATTGGCGTTAGGACTCCAAATTGAGTTCCTATAGGACCACTGGACCTTAGGATAGCCTCGTGCACATTTTCCGCACCACCGAGCACAAATTCCTCGAGCCACGGCCTCGACGTCTTCAAATTCTCCGCAACGGATCAAGATCAGGGTCGAACGCCGAACGAGCGACGTCGAGTCGAACTTCGTAAAATGTCGGATTTGACGCACTTTCGACGCGATCGTCGACGAGGTTGCCCGAACGACCTCGGATGACGAAACGGACTGCGCCGTTGAGTCCGGAACGTCGTTTCCACCTAAAATTGATATTTGATTTGCGAGGATCGCATGACGGAGCGGAAATTGCGATTTTGGGCTTGATTTTAGTAAAATTAATAATATATATATATTAAACTTATTTATTCTATCATAAGCCCTAATCCCTACACATTCGATCGGTTGGCTGCCTCTCTCGCTCGTTCGATGAAGGCTCCCGTTCCCTGCTTCTCCCGCGCTCGAGCACGCCTCTTCCTTGTAGCCGTTACTCTCTCGAGCCTCGCGTGGTTTTCCCCATACCTTCTCGAGTATTATCCTGCGCGAGGGTCACCTCGCGTGATTTCGTCGCTCGATCCTCGCTCCTCGCCGCCGAGCTTCGGCTCTTGGCCGCGACGCTTGTCGCCTTCTTCCCGCCCTTCCCCACTTGCGTCCGGCTCTGCAGTGAGGAGCGGCTTTCCTTTCCTCCTCCGCCTATAAAGGCCCCGTTTTTGGATGAATTTAGGGTTGGTTGGCCGATTCCTCTTGAGAAGTTGGTGTTGGATTGGAGCCTCATTTTCTTTTGCTTTTCCTGCGTTCTCTACGCTAGCTGGTACTCTCTTCCTCCCTTTCTCTCCCTCTCGGTTTGGCCCAGGGTGTTCGTGGCCTTACTTTTGGTTCGACTTTACCTATTACAGTTATGACTGGATGTTTATGTGTCATGAAATGGCTTCCTTGATTGCCTAAAATGGTGTTTTCTTACTTCTTTTACATAGTGGCATGCTAGTATGGACTCATATGGATGTTTGGGAGTACTTTATTGATTGAAGCATGAGTAGGAGTAGAGATTTTGAGCGTGTTCCCTGTGAAATGTTGGTTATTTGCTTAAAGAGGTGGAAATAGGGCATGACATCGGCTCCTCCCTCTCTCTTTTACATGATTTAAGTCATGGAAAATATGTTATGAAGCAAAGTGTTGATTTCTTCTAAGCATGTTGGGAGTATGCATTCTAAGCCCCTCTTCTCACCTTCTTTCTAGCACGAATCATGGAGTAACTTTTTTTTTAGCGTTAATATGTATGTATGGGGGCTTCGCTTTGCTCCTTGTGGCTTTCTTTATCAAAATGGCATGCTTAGAGGAAGCTATAATTTCATTTCGAGGAGCCTCATGTGTATCCTCATCTTAAACGTGCGGCGGCTCTATGTGTTGATGTATGGAAGGTGTGGAGGAATTTGTTTAGCTTTTGATATACATGTTCGGGAGCCCTTTTATTTCTCCGTTTTAGTCATGTGAGGCTGCTCCTGTGCACCTAATTCGGGGGTTGGTTTTGCTTGCTACTCTTGCTGCTAGCCCCTTTGCACTCGATTTGGGGGCTCGGTTTCATTTTGTTGCTCTCACTGCTCCTCGTGCACCTACTTTGGGGTTCGGTTTTCGTTTCTTGCTCTTGCTCGCTCCTTGCTCTCGATTCGGGGCTCGGCTTCTGTTTGTTGCTCTTGCAACGCTCCCATGCACTTGATTCGGGGGTTCGGTTTCTGTTTTGTTGCTCTTGCATCGCTCCCTGCACCTACTTGGGGGTTCGGTTTTCGTTTCTTCGTCTTGCAGCTCCTTCGCTCTCGATTTGGGGGCTTGGTTTTCGTTTCGTTGCTCTTGCATGCTCCTCGCACTCGATGTTGGGGCTCGGTTTGGTCCTCGCTGTTCTCGCAGCCTCCCAGTGCGCCTTTGAATGGCTCGGGCTCGGGTCTCTCCGGGCTCGGGTTTGTGCTTCTTTTATCTCGTAGGTGAGTCGAATCGCTTGGTTACTTTATAGATTCATTCCTATGCATTTGTGATGAATTTGAATTAGTATGGGTAGTTTGTTGTGGCTTGGCCGTGCGCCTTTGCTCTCGTTTTTAGCCTCGCCGAGAGCCTTATTGGGATGATTATTGTGATGGTGGCTTTCGCTCACTACACTCTGTCTACTGAAATCGATTTAATGAAATTTGGAAGAGCTTTCTAGCTTACTTGTGGGGAATAAATCGAGTACGATATTTGAAATATGTCTTGGAGGTTTTATTTGATGGAATTGATGCTGATTGGTGGCTTATGGTCATTCATTCTCTTTCTTATGCATCGAAAGTTCATCGATTCTCCTATCGCTATAGCTCGAGTCCCGAGCCTGTGGAGAACGTACCGGGGAAGTTTGTGTTCAGGAATTGAAAGTCAATGTGGGTACTTGGAGTTTGGAAGAATCCCGAGCAGTGGCCCAGAGTCCAGGACTTGGTTAGTGTCTTTTTGTCATGCTTTTACAGCTGTCGTTTGGGGAAAAGGGGTGTGTTCCCTAGGGGTCTAGTCCTCATCCTCTTCGAGAGCGTCGTGGTGCCTTTAGGTCATTTTTCTAGGATATGTGAGGACGATCGGGAAGTGTAGGGTGATTTACTTACCTTCGATCATCGGAAATCGGTTCACCTCTTTTCGAAATCGTGTTAGGTGAACCGCTTTCCTCTTTCTTTCCTCGACCTCTCGTCCCTAGTTTTCACCTTGTTTTCGGCTCAAAGACACACTTACAGGGGACGTGTAGATGTGCACATATAACCCCTTTCGGGTTATATGTGGGCCATCAAGCTAGCGTCGTAAGTGCGGTGGGACATTGATGAGACCGCAAAAAAGAAATAAAAAATTACGAGAATCATAGAACGGCCGCCCGACTCGAGACTCGTAGAGAGTAGAGCGGGAACAACGGAACCGTTCGCCCGTCCTCGGGGTTTCTACCGCCGACGAGCCTCAGGATGTTCGTAGTTCTGAGTCCTATTGTGATAATCAACCCGTGATTAAAATACTTTAAAACAAAAAAATACATATGTTCGAAAAATATAAAAACTACCTCCACTACTACACGTACTTACTTACCTACGCCTTTTTTACTCGCATGCAAACCAAAAATGAAATGTATGAAAATTTATAAAGGTCCACTGGTTGATTATTCGAGTCGGATTAGGCTCTACCTTCTCGCAGAAAGTCTGGCTGCAGTAGTCAGCACTCGAGTCCGGATATTAAGCACAGTCTTCGAGTCCGAAACACCACCGTGCTTACGGTCTTTCTTTCCGGATGCCCGCATGGCTTTCTTACGGTTCGTCGCGAGTTTAGCTGGCCATCCGTACGTTTCTTCCGTGTTCTTTGCGGTTTCTACGACTTTGTTTTGTTTTCGTTCGTGACTTTTCTCGGAGTTTTCTACGGACGTTCTTTTTCTTTCTTTCTCGATCTTCTGACTTTCTTTCACGATTTTATTCGCTTTCCTGACGTCTTTCTTTTGTTTTACCGTTGGGTTTTCGTACTTTGCTCCTTTCGTACGTACCGTAAGTACTCCTGTTCGAGCTGGGTTCTCGCCCACTACTTGTACTCTCGCTTTTTCCCGCGCTAACGACTCTTCCAGTGGAAATAAGAAAATATGAAAATAATAATAAATGAGTAACAGGTGCGCCGTGGATGAAGAAAGCATACGCGTACTCCTGCGACACGCCTTTACTTTCTTTATCGTTATGCATGCTTTACTTTTCAACACATACTCCGTTAATCTAGCCGCTTACTTTCAAGATATACATACTGCTAAGCATGTTTTATCTTTCCCGTACTTTCTCCCCGCTTAAGATGTTATTTTAATATATCTCCTGTTTAGCATAAGATGCTTCATCGTTTAGTCTGCTATAAGATGCTCCTCGTTCATCGCTTTTCTACACTACGTCACAGTGCACACTCATCGTACTACGATAATAAAACGAAATAAATGACTTGCATGTCCACTTTAATTTAAAACTTTAATTTAAATCGCGACCTCGCTACGACGCTGAACTTCGGAAGCACGGTGGCAAGACGACTATCTTCTTCAAGAAAACCCGTGTCGACATCAAAGAAACCCCTTCTTAGCTTAAATAACAATGTCTTAGGATTTCGAGGTAGTCCGCCCAACTCGACATAAACCCTCACCTTTCTTTTAGCGCTTCTGACAACCCTCCCGTGCGATATAAGCCCTAACTCGCTTGAGCTTTCGAGGGTTGTCGTCCGATACGACGTAGTTCTCTCTGTCTTTCGAGTGTATTGCATAATCGTGACATTGATGCAAACGTAATTCCTATAATTAATTTGCAAGATTGAAATTAAAATAAATCCCTTTCCAAAATTTAAAGTCCCAATCATGTGATAAGCTCGGGACGTCCTCGAGGTCCTCCTCGAGATCTCGCGACATCCCCTACCTTTTTCTTCGACTCCGTAAATAACCGTTCCTTCTGATACCTTTCACCTATCGGATTTCCTACTACCTCATTTCGTCGAAAACCCTACTTTTGAATTCGTGAAGATAGAAACCCGCGATCTAAATCGAGAGTTCTCTCAAGTCGAGTTCGATCGTTTGAGCGTAATTAACTATGGTGCTCATCTCTATAGTGAGTTTTAAAGCACTCAGATAACATAAACCCTATTTAATTCTTTTCGTATTAAATAGTGAAATTTGTTTGGCCCACATAAAGGTTCGTAGATCGTAACGGATGTCATGAATTTCGTGGCTTATTCGATCGAGCGATATCGTCGAGTAGGATGTCTATTCTTCTGAATAGACGCGTTACTCGCGATATTACGCTCGTTCATCCAAACTACTTAACGAATGAGATCCGTCCTTTCTCATTCTCATATTTTAAAACTTAAAATTTTATTTTCAAAAATCAATACATATATATAAATTAAATTAAATCCTTAAGCCTTTCTCTTAAGCGGCCGACAACTTCTGGCGACTCCGCTGGGGACTAACTCTACTCTCCATTAAATCAAAGGTTTCTATCTTCGCACATCGGCAATGTGTCCATGTCCTCATAGTCTAGATTGTCATTCTTCCGTCGGACTTCATTACTTAATTCTTTCTGGCAAACACAAGTAACTATCTCGGATTTCGAACCGTCCGTTTAATCACCTTTAAACAAGCGTGGTTCGAGAATCCTAGGGTTTTCTTTTGATTTTGCGGGTCGGACCCCCGATAGGTGTGTCGTGCTCGAGGTGCGCCTGCGATCTCGGCTCAGATCGGGTCCCGACTTCCCTTTCACTTCGTGTTTCCCGTGTTCGATTTGCTATCGACAGAATTAAACCAAATCTCTGCTTCGTACCTTCCGTTTAAATCCCGAAATTAAATGAACAATAAAGATAAAATAAGGTGGAAACACCAAACAGAATAGAGGATCGCCTGACTAGAAGACGAGTGCGGTAGCACGAGATTCTCCGTCGAGACTGCAAGACACCGACGTTATCGACTTCCAGAGATTCTTTAAATGCGGTGAACGATGTCTTCGCCAAAGTTGATCTTTTCTTTACCTCCGGAGTAGAGTGCGCCGTCAATAGGGATGAGCCGCCCGATCTCGCCATCTATTAAGTTCGGGCAAGGGTTCGACGATGTCGAAGTTAAGTTCGGAGATGTGGCTATCGAAATGATAAAGCTCTGAAATGAGCAAGTCCGTTAAGCCTATCAGTAATGTTCAACCCGAAGTACGCTGAGGAACTCCCCATGCCAAAGAAGGAATGGATTGAAAAGAACTCAGATGCTGTTGGGACTACTCCTGAGACTGTTTCTGCTCCTACTGTCGGATTCGCTATCGCTGTACCAGTCGCTCCGCTAACCAAAGGAAAGAGTATTCTACATGAGGAAGAGTCGGCCGAGGATCGTGTTCATACCGTCTCCTAAGTTCGGGACCGAGTCCGATTCAAAGTCCGTGCAGATGACAAAGGCACAGGAATGGAAACGCAATCAGGGAATTCTGAAGATCAATCAGCCGCGACAAAGAACCGCAACGGTCTGATGAGCAGTCGTTCCAGTTGAGACCATACCAAGTAGATGAGAGACAGGGTTCGTCAATGAATCAACGATTAAACAAGGTGTACTCGTTCAAAGAGGAGTCAGTGTCGCAGATGTTCCGTTACTTGATAAAAAGGCTAGAATTCAGACTACCGGAGCCAAAGAAGCCAGAGGAGGCCGGCAAGAAAGATCATCCTCGCATCGTCCATACCACCGGTTGCTCGACCACACCATGAAAACCGGCTCGCCTTCAAGGATCGGGCTCGAGAAGAATTTCGAAGCGGAAACTTAATGATCCCGAATGAGTATTTAAAAGAACCTCGAAAGGGTTCTATAAATATGATTTCGTGTGATTCGATTAGCTCTCGCACGACGCCGATGCTCGAGAAAATAAATGATGTTTCTCAAAGACCTCCAACCGATCTTAAAGCTATCAAAGGAAAGTCAATTGAGTCCGCTATGGAAAAGCTTCGAGCTGACATTGCACGACTGTCTGAAGATCGGAAAGAAGACTTTGAAGATGAAGATTACAACCTAACAGATTACAGGGAGGACGAATTCGCAGAAATCAACGTCATCGAGACCCGAGACATGTTAGCCGCAAGCGATACTCCTCTTTGTGAGGAGGACGCAACGGATGAGTGGCAAAGGGCCTCCCAGCAAAAAGATGAAATTATTAACCGCCTCGAGAAGAAGATCGAAGAAATGACGGCCACCATGATGGCAGTGCAGAGACAGTCACACTCACAACGAAGTGGCATCTCCGGAGACTGAACCGACGTGAGATCGGTCATGTTACCGACGAAAGAAGAGAAGTCGCTTCTGCAAGCCGAGATGTGTCGCCAAAGAAAGATTAAACTCAGAATATGGTGCCAGAAAAAGACATTAAGCAGTTGGTCGAACAGCAGGTAAAAGAAGCCTTAGCTCAATTGAAAGGGGACGCGTCAATTTCAAAGGGTAGACCTTACCCGAAGGAGTTCGATGCCGTCCCATACCCCAAGGGTTTCGTACCACCTTGTTCGGTGACTTTCGACGGACCGGAAACCCTCGACGAAGACGTTGCACACTTTCGAGCAAGTTGCTGCAACTCGGGGGGTAGTGATGCGCTACTGCTCCGACAGTTTGTGAGCAGTCTTTCAGGAATCGCCTTCGACTGGTACGCAGACTTATCGAACGATTCAGTGAAGACTTTCGCGGAAATGGAGAATTTTTTTGTCAAGCGTTTTGCCGGGGTTCAACACCACGTCACTATGACAGTACTTCGTGGAAGAGAAGCGAAGCCGATGAAACTTTGGTGAGTACATCCTACGGTGGAGAAACCTTAGTATGAAGTGCGAACCTCGCTACAGTGAACATCATGCGATTGAGATCCTACTCAAAAGCATCCATAGGCACAATGCTTTCATGCTTAAGCGGACTCACCATCGGTCTTTCGAGAAGTTACTCGACAAGACTAAGCAATCCGCGAGAAGAAATCAAGCATATGGATTCATATGAGAATGCCGAGAAATTCAGGACGACCAAAACATATGGAAGGAAATCCGGAATCAGTTGTGGTGGTTAACAGAGAAAGCGACAAGCTAGAATACGAGCCGAACAACCTCATGCAGACCTTCCAACGTCCTCGTCGAATGCACAACGATCGGCTCAGCACGACGTCTTACCGGACATGATGAGAGGCAAGTTCCAACCACGACTGATCGATCAAGCAGGATATACTCTTTTAAAGATGAAGCAAGAAGGAAGATGTTCCGCAGTCCGATTAAGAATCCCGAACTCATGCTGCCCGTAGCAAAGAGACCGTAGGAGGTCAACGGAAAGGACATCCGAGATATCGTCCATACCACAGTGTTCGTTGGATATACCATAGATGAATGCTGCAGCCTTCAAAGACCGGCTCGAGGAGAACTTCGAAATGGAAGCGTAACGATCCCCGATGAATATTCGAAAGGAACTCAAATAAGTTCCATCAATATGATTTCGGGCGACGTGTTCGTTTAATCGATTTCTACGCACCGACAACGAACGAGACACTTTTTGGTTACTACGGTATTACTTTCGTTGCTTAAGTATGATCGTTGATGGTCCGTACCGTTTTTCCTACCGCAACGAAGAAAAGGAGTTTGTTTTCGTCAAGAATCGCTCGATATTTGGAAAGCTCAAAATCGGATATTTCGCTAAGACTTCGACTTCAGGAAGAATCAAATTAATGCCCTAATAACCGAATTGTTTTCTTTAAGGAATTCGGACTCGAGTCCTAAGTCGATTTCGTAACGAAGCAGTGCAGCTTGAAATACGAGTAATCGACTCGGATATCACGAGCCTTTTAATTTTTCGCTATGCGTTGGGTCCGGACTTTCGAAAAGCTTATAATATCCCGCGATTCATATTAAGGACATTTCGAATTATTAGTCGGTGAGTTTTCGACATTCAAAATCATTAACGTAGATATGCCTTACCGTGATACAAGTAATTTCGAAAACAAAAGAAGCTAAAAAAATAAAAATAAAAAAAGAAAAAAAAGTGTTCCCGAGGAGAAGCTTGAGATGAGCACAAAATCAAAAATCGCTGCCACAATCCGGACATTCAAAATCTTTAACATGTGCTTCACTCGTATATAGTAATCCTCAATAAAAAAAGGAGAGCGAAAAGCCTCAATAAAAAAAAGAATGCTCCCGAGAAGAAGCTTCGATGCAAGCATATAATCAAAAATCGGTGTCTTAATCTTCCCCGATTAACGAAACTCGGAAGGTTACCTGTAAGCTTTCTCCGATATTACGCTATCGAAGAGAATCAAGTGATCGTATGCGCTTTTGCTTCGTCATTAATCGGCTCGTAAATATCTTTGGACAAATGAAAAATATTTTTGATCACATGAACGAAATTTTCGGATCCGCTTAGGCCCGTAAAGAAAGAATTAAAGAAACGACGACGTTATTAAGCAATTAATGGAAATTCGACCGAAGTCGTGTCTTCAATGCCAAGAAATACAACTTCAACTTCAACTCGAAGAATGTCGAGACATTTCTCGATACAACTCCAACTTCAACTCGAAAAACGCCAGAAATACTTCTCAGAGTCAACTTCAACAACCTTTACAGAATCTGCAACAGATCAAATGGTGACTGCTACAAACGAAGCTATAGAGTTTTGTCCTCTTCAGCGATGACATCTGTTGAGATAAAACACCTTTATAGGTACTTGAAAGAATGTGATTCCGATAAGCACCTTAAAGAGTGAGTTATTTTCTACACGCACCTTCAGTCAGTGGACGATACCTCGTGAAATACCGCGCATCGGATGTTTCAAAGGCAACATCTCGTTTTACGAAGCATCGATGTCGCACTTGTCTTAAAACTCAGTCCAAATCCCAGAATAAAGTCAACATTCAAAAAAATTTTCGCTAGAAAATTCTTTCTAAAAGTCTCTTCACGAGACTTTTCAACGAACTTCGCACTCGCACGAAGTTGCACGAATTCCTCCCAAATTTAAATGTCAAAGTCCGAATCGATTTTCTCGAGCCCGAGATCGTGATTGTTATCCCTTCAATTCTCTCGCTTGTTTGAGAAAGGATCAGTTGATTCTATTGACACACAGCCGCGAGTTTCGATGGGTTCTGTTGGCGTGGAATCACATCCTTTCCCAAACAAGGTCCGTGTCGATCGACTCTTCGTGTGGGATATGAAACACCCTCATATTCCCTCTTAGTCTGTTTTAGAGGTAGAGGATCCCAGCATCCGATACCGCATTGCTTTGCAATGTTCTTCTCGTCCGATTTTGGAGGCAGAGGATCTCAACATCCGATACCGCATCGCTTCGCAACGATCCTCCCGATCGCATTTGAGGCAGAGGATCCCGCATCCGATACCGCATTTCTTAGCAACGATCTCCTCGAACATTTTAGAGGCAGAGGATCCCGCGTCCGACACCGCATCGTTTCGCAACGATCTCCTTCATATTTTAGAGATAAAGGATCCCAAGATCTCGATACCGCATCGCTTCGAGAATGGTCTCCTGATAAATTTTAGAGGTAAAGGATCCCAGCATCCGATACCGCATTGCATTGCAATGATCTCCTGTCAGTTTTAGAGGTTGAGGATCCCAGCATCCGATACTGTATTGCTCAGCAATGGTCTCCTTTCAAGTTCTAGAGGTTGAGGATCCCGGTATCCGATACCGCATTGCTTTGCAATGTTCTCCTGTATATTTTAGAGGTTGAGGATCCAAGCATCCGATACCGCATTGTTTCAGAATGATCTCCGTTCGAAATTTTAGAGGTGAGGATCCCAAGATCCGATACCGCATCGTTGTCAGCAATGATCTCCTTCGAAATTTTAGAGGTGGAGGATTCCAAGCATCCGACACCGCATCGCTTCAGAATGTTCTCCCGTTCTATTTTAGAGGTTGAGGATCCCAAGCATCCGATACCGCATCGCATCGCAATGATCTCCCTTCGAAATTTTAGAGGTTGAGGATCCCAACATCCGATACCGCATCGTATCGCAACTGATCTCCTTCGAAATTTTAGAGGCGGAGGATCCCAATATCCGATACCGCATCGTTTCGCAATGATCTCCTTCGAAATTTTAGAGATTGAGGATCCCAAGCATCCGATACCGCATCGCTTCGCAACGATTCTCCGATATATTTTAGAGGTGGAGGATTCCAAGCATCCGATACCGCATCGCTTCGCAATGATTCTCCGATATCGTTTTAGAGGTAGAAGATCCCGATATCCGATATCGCATCGCTTCGCAACGATCTCCCGCGAATTTTAGAGGTGGAGGATCCCAGCATCCGATACCGCATTGCTTTGCAATGTTCTCCTGTCTGTTTTAGAGGTGGAGGATCCCAGTATCCGATACCGCATTGCTTTGCAATGTTCTCCTGTCTGTTTTAGAGGTGGAGGATCCCAAGATCCGATACCGCATTGCTCAGAACGATCTCTCCGATAAATATTAGAGGCTGAGGATCCCAAAGATCCGATACCGTATCGCTTCGCAATGATCTCCTGCACATTTTAGAGGCTGAGGATCCCAGCGATTCGATACCGCATCGCTTTCGCAATGATCTCCTTCCGTTTTATAGGCTGAGGGTCCCAAAGATCCGATACCGCATTGCTTCAAGAATGGTCTCCCGATAAATATTAGAGGTCGAGGATTCCAAGATCCGATACCGCATCGTTTCCGATGTTCTCCGTCCATTTTAGAGGGTTGAGGATCCCGCATCCGATACCGCATCGTTTCGCAATGATCTCCCGTCCGATTTTAGAGGCCGAGGATCCCAGCATTCGATACCGCATCGCTTCAGCAATGGTCTCCCGATAAATATTGAGAGGTTGAGGATCCCAACATCCGATACCGCATCGCTTCGCAATGTTCTCCGATCTATTTTAGAGGTCAGAGGATCCCAAAGATTCGATACCGCATCGTTTCGCAACGATCTCCGTCATACATTTTGGAGGTAGAGGATCCCAGCATCCGATACCGCATCGCTTCGCAATGTTCTCCTTCATCATTTTAGAGGCTGGAGGATTCCGCATCCGACACCGCATTGCTTTCGCAACGTTCTCCCCGTCCGTTTTAGAGGTCGAGGATCCCAAGCATCCGATACCGCATCGTATCGCAATGATCTCCTTCGAAATTTTAGAGGTAGAGGATCCCAGCATCCGATACCGCATCGTCTTCGCAATGTTCTCACTATACATTTTAGAGGTTGAGGATCCCAAGATCTCGATACCGCATCGCTTCCGCAATGTTCTCATATCCGTTTAGAGGTCGAGGTAAGCCCTTCGATTGAATCAAGGCATCCGATTCCGCATTATTTTGGGATCCTTTCCCGTAATAATGATTCTAGTCATGTTTTTGTTGTTCGGTCTTTGAGTTGGGTGTGAGTCCTTGCGCTTTCCATCTCAATCCAGTCTCTTCACTTTTCTAAAAACTCGAATTTTACTTTGGAATCGAGATCAAATCTATGTTTGAAATTTGAAGTTTGAAAAATTAAAGTCGCGGCTCTCTTAATTGAGAGTTACCCCTCTTTTTCCCCAGCGGAAACTACTCACTCTCTTTCTCGTCCTCGCGTCCTCGTCCTGAGCATTTTACTTAGGCGGCATTGTGTTGGTTTGTTGATCTTCTTCGGTCAGCGCAATACGCGCGGTGTGCTCGTATCTGCGACCACACCTGATCGGTCCATTTGTTGACCTCACTTTGTTGAGGCTTAGCTTTTCTCCTGTGATTTAGGGCTCTAGCTTTTGGAGCTTCCCGACGATGTTAGATTCTTAAGCAATGGGCCCACCTCGTTTTTAGAACGCTCGAAACCACTTCGACACTCTTTGGAATCCCGGACGAAATTCCTGACCTCTACTTCACAAGCAGTAGGCTGGAATCGGCGTTGCAGACTCCAAATCGAGCTCCTATGTGACCACCTGGACCTCAGGATAGCCTCGTGCACATTTTCTCGCACCACCGAGCACAAATTCCTCGAGCCACGGCCTCGACGTCTTCAAATTCTCCGCAACGGATCAAGATCGCGTCGAACGCCGTAACGAGCGACGTCGAGTCGACTTCGTAAAATGTCGGATTTGACGCACTTTCGACGCGATCGTCGACGAGGTTGCCCGAACGACCTCGGATGACGAAACGGACTGCGCCGTTGCGTCCGGAACGTCGTTTCCACCTAAAATTGATATTTGATTTGCGAGGATCGCATGCCGGAGCGGAAATTGTGATTTTGGGTTTGATTTTAATAAAATTAATAATATATATATATTTTTTAAACTTATTTATTCTATCCTAAGCCCTAATCCCTACCCATTCGATCGGTTGGCTGCCTCTCTCGCTCGTTCGACGAAGCGCTCCCGTTCCTCGCTTCTCCCGCGCTCGAGCGCGCCTCTTCCTCAGTAGCCGTTGCTCTCTCGAGCCTCGCGTGGTTCTCCCCATACCTTCTCGAGTATTATCCCGCGCGAGGGTCACCTCGCGTGATCCGGCTGCTCGATCCTCGCTCCTGCCGCCGAGCTTCGACTCTTGGCCGCGACGCTTGTCGCCTTCTTCCCGCCCTTTCCCCACTCGCGTCCCGCCTACAGGTGCAGGAGCGGCTTTCCTTTCCGTCCTCCGCCTATAAAGGCCCCGTTTTTGGATGAATTTAGGGTTGGTCGGCCGATTCCTCTCGAGAAGGTGTTGGATCGGAGCCTCATTTTCTTTTGCTTTTCTCGCGTGCTCTACGCCAGCTCGGCACTCTCTTCCTCCCTTCTCTCCCTCTCGTGTCTGGCCCAGGGTGTTCGTGGCCATACTTTTGGTTCGGCTTTACCTATTACAGTTATGGCTGGATGTTTATGTGTCATGAAATGGCTTGCTTGATTGCTTAAAATGTTTTCTTACTTCTTTTACATAGTGGCATGCTAGTATGGACTCATATGGATGTTTGGGAGTACTTTATTGATTGAAGCATGAGTAGGAGTAGAGATTTTGAGCGTGTTCCATGTGAAATGTTGGTTATTTCGCTTAAAGAGGTGGAAATAGGGCATGACATCGGCTCCTCCCTCTCTCTTTTACATGATTTAAGTCATGGAAAATATGTTATGAAGCAAAGTGTCGATTTCTTCTAAGATGTTGGAGTATGCATTCTAAGCCCCTCTTCTCACCTTCTTTCTAGCACGAATCATGGAGTAACTTTTTTTTTTAGCGTTAATATGTATGTATGGGGGCTTGGCTTTGCTCCTCGTGGCTTTCTTTATCAAAATGGCATGCTGTAGGAAGTTATAATTTCATTTTGAGGAGCCTCATGTGTATCCTCATCTTAAACGTGCGGCGGCTCTATGTGTTGATGTATGGAAGGTGTGGAGGAATTTGTTTAGCTTTGATATACATGTTTGGGAGCCCTTTTATTTCTCTCGTTTTGGTCATGTGAGGGTCGCTCCCTGTGCACCTAATTTGGGGTTTGGTTTGTTTTGCTACTCTTGCGACTAGCCCCTTTGCACTCGATTTGGGGCTCGGTTTTCGTTTTGTTGCTCTTGCGGCTACTCCCGTACCTACTTTGGGGTTCGGTTTTTCGTTTGCTCGCTCTTGCAGCTGCTCCCTTTGCTCTTGATTTGGGGGCTCGGTTTTCTGTTTTGTTGCTCTTGCAGCTGCTCTCTGTGCACTTGATTTGGGGGCTCGGTGTTGCTCTTGCAGCTGCTCCCTGTGCACCTACTTTGGGGGTTCGGTTTTCGTTTCTTGCTCTTTGCACTGCTCCCTTTAGCTCTTGATTTGGGTGGCTCGGTTTTGTCTGCTCTTGCTGCTCCTTTGCACTTGATGTCGGGGCTCGGTTTTGGTCCTCGTTGTTCTGCGACCTTCCTGGCGGCCTTTGAATGGCTCGGGCTCGGGTCTCTCCTGGGCTCGGGTTTGTGCTTCTTTAGTCCGTAGGTGGCCGAATTGCTTGGTTACTTTATAGATTCATTCCTATGCATTTGTGATGAATTTGAATTAGTATGGGTAGTTTGTTTGGGCTCGGCGCGAGCCTCTGCTCCTCGTTTTTAGCCCCGGCCGAGAGCCTTATCGGGATGATTATCGTGATTATGGCTTGCTTTTTGCTA
This sequence comes from Papilionanthe hookeriana x Papilionanthe teres, assembly GCA_022702705.1. NCBI lineage: Eukaryota > Viridiplantae > Streptophyta > Magnoliopsida > Asparagales > Orchidaceae > Papilionanthe > Papilionanthe hookeriana x Papilionanthe teres. Next base: position 32,896,531 of record CM040429.1, on the reverse strand, counting down.
CACTTGTCTACTGAAATCGATTTAATGAAATTTGGAAGAGCTTCCTAGCTTACTTGTGGGAATAAATCGAAGCACGATATTCGAAATGTCTTTGGAGGTTTTATTTGATGGAATTGATGCTAGTTTGGCGTGCTTATGGTCATTCATTCTTTTTCTTATGCATCGAAAGTTTATCGTTTCTCCTATCGCTATAACTGAGTCCCGAGCCCGTGGAGAACGTACCGGGAAGTTTGTGTTCGGAATTGAAAGTCAATGTGGGTACTTGAGCTTGGAAGAATCCCGAGCAGTGGCCTGCAGTCCGAGACTTGGTTAGTGTCTTTTTGTCATGCTTTTACAACTGTTGTTTGGGGAAAGGGGTGTGTTCCCTAGGGTCTAGTCCTCATCCTCTTCGAGAGCGTCGTGGTGCCTTTAGGTCCTTTTTCTAGGATATGTGAGGACGGTCGGGAAGTGTAAGGTGATTTACTTACTTTGATCATCGGAAATCTGGTTCACTTTTTTTTCGAAATCGTGTTAGGTGAACCGCTTTCCTCTTTCTTTCCTCGACCTCTCGTCCCTAGTTTTCACTTGTTTTCGGCTCAAAGCACACACCTACAGGGGACGTGTAGGTGTGCACATATAACCCTCTCGGTTATATGCGGGGCCATCAGCAAGACCGAGTGCGGTGCGAGACATTGATGAGACCGCAAAAAAAGAAAAATTACGAGAATCATAGAATGCGGCCGCCCGACTCCGAGACTACGTAGAGAGTAGAGCGAGAACCACGGAACCGTTCGCCCGTCCCGGGGTTTCTATCGCCGACGATCCCAAGGATGTTCGTAGTCCTAGTCCTATTGTGATAGATCAACTCCGTGACTAAAATACTTTAAAACAAAAAATACATATGTTCGAAAAATATAAAAACTACCTCCACTACTACACGCCTACTTACCTACGCGCTTTTTACTTGTACGCAAACCAAAAACGAAACGTATGAAAATTTATAAAGGCCTACGGTTGATTATTCGAGTCTGGATTAGCCTACCTTCCGCAAAAGTCTGCCTGCAGTAGTCAGCACTCAAGTCCGGATATTAGCACGGCTCTGAGTCCGAAATACCACCGTGCTTACGGGTCTTTCTTTCCAGATGCCCTATGGCTTTCTTACGGTCTTGCGTGAGTTTAGCGGGCCATCCGTGCGTTTCTTCCGGCTGTTCTTTGCGGTTTTCTGCGACTTCGTTTTGTTTCTCGTTCGTGACTTTTCTCGGAGTTTTCACTGGACGTTCTTTTCTTTCTTTCTCGATCTTCCGACTTTCTTTCACGATTTTATTCGCTCTCCGTCGTCTTTCTTTTGTTTTACCGTTGGGTTTTCGTACTTCGCTCCTTTCGTACGTACCGTAAGTACTCCCGTTGAGCTAGGTTCTCGCCCACTACTTGTACTCTTCGTTTTTCCCGCGCTAACGACTCTTCTTACGAAATAAGAAAAATATGAAAATAATAATAAACAGTATACATCTGCGCATGGATGAGCAAAACATACGGTACTCCTATGACACAGTCTTTACTTTCTTTACTGTTATGCATGCTTTACTTTTCAGCACATACTCCTGCTAGTTTAGCCTGCTTACTTTCAGTATACATACTTGCTTAGCTTATTTTATCTTCCCCGTACTTTCTCCTGCTTAGCATGTTATTTTAGCATATCTCCCGTTTAAGATAAGCACGTTTCATCGTTTAGTCCGCTATAACGATGCTCCCTCGTTTATCGTTTCTTTGCTACTCCCGTCATCATCATGACACACTCACTCGCAATAAAATGAAATAAATGGTTTGCATGTCCACTTTAATTTAAAACTTTAATTTAAATCACGACCTTGCTACTGACGTGGAACTTCGAGCACGGCGGGCAAGACGGCCATCTTCTTCAAAGAAACCCGTGTCGACATCGCAAAACCCCTTCTTCGCCTTAAATAACAAGCTCTTGGGATTTCGACGTAGTCCGCCCAGCCGCGACATAAACCCCTCACCTTTTCTTTGTGCCTCGTACGCCCTCCCGTGCGATATAAGCCCCAACTCGCTTAGCTTTCCGAGCGTCGTCGTCCGATACGACGTAGTTCTCCCGTCTTTCGCGTAGTTTCGCATAATCGAACATTACGCAAACGTAATTCCTATAATTAATTTGCAAGATTGAAATTAAAATAAATCCTTTCCAAAATTTAAAGCCCCAACCATAGGATAATCTCGGGACGTCCTCGAGCGTCCTCCTCGAGATCCGCGACATCCCCTACCCTTCATCCTTCGACTCCGTAAATAACTCGCTCCTTCGTACCTTTCACCTATCGGATTTCCTACTACCTCATTTCGTCAAAACCCTACCTTTTGAATTCGTGAAGATAGAACCCGCGATCTAAATCGAGAGCTTCTCTCAGTCGACTTCGGTCGTTTGAGGGTAATTAACTATGAGTGCTCGCTCTATAGTGAGTTTTAAAGACCTCAGATAACATAAACCCTATTTAATTCTTTTCGTATTAAATAGTGAATTTGTCTGGTCCACATAAAGCGTTCGTGGACTCGTAACTGGATGTCATGAATTTTGTGGTTTATTTGATCGAGCGATATTGTCGAGTAGGATATCTATTTTTCGGAACAGATGCGTTACTCGCGATATTACGCTCGTTCATCCAAACTACTTAACGAATGAGATTCGTCCTTTCTCATTCTCATATTTTAAAACTTAAAATTTTATTTTCAAAAATCAATACATATATATAAATTAAATTAAATCCTTAAGCCCTTCTCTTAAGCGGCCGACAAAGCTATGTCGGTTTCACTCAAACGACACATACAGGTGCCGTTACCAACAAAGTTTTTTATTTCCTTAACGTTCTGTTAATTAATTTAATTTTTAATACATTCTATTAATTAATTAATTTTTAAATTTTTTCTTATAAATTATTTATCATTACATCGTAAAACTATGAAAATAATGGTAAGGTTCTATAGTCATTCATTCAATGTTCTTTGCATTGTTCAATACTGTTTTCATTTTATTCTAGAGAATTTTGCATGCATAACTCATAAAACTATAGTGTTTGTTAATTTCAAATCTAAATATTTCTATGTACTTATCTAAAACCCAAATTTGAGCTAATACCTTAACTATAGCCTACTGCTTTTCTCATCAATTTCATTGTCTCCTATCTATCATGCTTCCTCCTATCAACTTCTCCCTCTTCTCTGCCATAAGTCCATCATGAATAATGAGGACCTAAGCTAACAACCACAATTAACGCCTCTTTTATTGTTTTGTTGCATTGCAAATATAAATTCTATGTTCTAAATGATCTTCTCTTCACCATTACAAGTGTAATGGAGGTAACCAAAGATGCCGACAGCATCATCATTAGAAGCATTGGAGCTACTGTCGTTCTTGCCTATCAACATATTTAGGGTGGGGTTGATCCAAACCCCGCCCTTGTGAGAGCCTCTTTGGTGTTTAGAGAAATAGCAAATCTTCCTCTTATTCAAATTTGACTTGCAGCTGCCAACAAGTGGGATTGGGGTGCAAGCCGGTGGACTTACAATGGTTTTTAGAGAGAAATGATCTTGATTTGACGTGTTAGGGATGTGAATAAGATATAATTTTTAAAATATTTTAAAATAATTTTAATATTTATTATGCATCTGGTACAATCTTGGTTGAAAGTTTGAACCTTGAACCCCTTAATGTTCCAATTATATGTTGGATCTAATTTTTACAAACTTGGTTATAGGTCGATGATGTGAATGTTTGTTGATGATTGGCATTGAAGGATGGGAGATGTTGGGTAATGTCAAATTATAGGTCACACTTAACATTAGGTGGAACTATGAACAGTTGGATAGTCATCAATAAGTTTTAGAAATGATCAGTTCTTTAGAATTATCTACACCTCAGAAAAGTTTTGATATAATAATATTGAAAAAAATGAGAGTTGGTGTCTATTTATAGTTTTTAAGAAGAGATTATCTTTTGTTTTGGAATTCTACTGCAATATTCTTCTTGATCTCTCCCTTGACCGAAAGTGACCGATGACGCACTCCTTGGCCAGCCTCAATCAACTTGCCTAGGCTGGGTGGCACAATGAAGTTGACAGATAAAAAAATTGACTATTTGGTAGTCTGAAGCTAGAGTCGGATGCTTTTTTTATGGAAAAATGTTTGTCTCTTCTCTTCTCGAGCATTAGAATGCCATATATGGATTGTGATTTTGCGGAATATAGAGGTCTTTGGCTATGGGATTTCTGATTTGATGATATGAATTACATGTGAACTAGGAAACTTTATTGTGAAGGAGAGTGAGGAGAGGTTTGGCTAGCTCAGAGAGCAACCAGTTGCCCTGTAGTTGGTGTTTGTTACCCCATGCACTTCCCTACATATTACCACGTATAGGAATAATCAGTGTTGCCTAGTCCAGCCCTTCAAGTGCTAAAGGATATTTGTGTTATGAAAAATTCATTGTGGACAAAATGCAAATCCAGAAGAAGAACACAGAGATTTAACGAGGTTCGGCAAAGACATGCCTACGTCCTCGGGAGCAGAGCGGTGAATTTCACTATTTCAGAGGAGTTACAAGTTGGGTTCAAATATACCCATAGGATTACACAACTATTTATAGAAAAAACCCATGGATAAATTACTCTCGCCCTCGCTCCTCCCAACCCACTAAATATGAAGAGACGCCTCTTCACCAAGAAAACTCCAACTACTGGTATATGAGCCATATACCTAACAAATCTCCACCTTGGCGAATATCCCGCCCCTTAGGAGAAATACATCATGGAGTTTCTTAAACCAAGTGAGTTGAGCAACCAAGTCAACTAGCAACTGTTAACATTTAACAAGTTCAAGAAATTCAAGAACTTGTTGAGAACACCTGGCTTGGTCAACCGTGCCATCTAGCACCCAACACACCTTCCTGTTCACACAAAAATTCAACTGAACTACTGCGAACACCTTGCCCGAAGCCTTTTCCTGTTCGCGTCAACGCCTCAGCCGAACTCCACCTGTCGCAACTCCTCCTGTGACGAACTTGCGAACTGTGCTTTGTCTCACCTGTCGCGATTCACCTGTTGCAAAATTACCTGCAACAAACCTGCGAACTCCGTTGGCCGAACTCCACAAGTTCGCAAAATATGGTTCCTATTCACCGGAACCAACTTCACCTGTTGCAAAACCACATGCAACAAACATGCGAATTCCGCTAGTTGCGGTACTGAGCTCCACCTGACGAACTGCTCCAAAATGAGAAAAGCAATCAGGAGAATATTCCCACTAGTAGAAATAAAGATTCTTCTTCGCCTGTTCCCAAAACTGTCTTCGTGGAATGACGCTCCTGTTCGCGAACCGTCCACGCTCTGCCTACCGCGGTACCTCTTCGCGATAACTGCCGCAGCCCAACTCAGAACGTCGCGATCCCTTGCGCAAATCGCAGCACATGCCTTGCGAACCGCTCCTGTTCGCAATCTGCTGCATGCGGCTCTTCTCCCGCGACCAATGCTCCAATTCGCCTTGCGAACAAACTGCTCTGCGGATCGGTCATTGGCGCGAAATTTGAGAAACGACACTCTGTTCGCGCCGCAGGCCTGATCCTGATCGTGAACTGCTCTGCACAGAGGGAGATGTCGCGCTTGTTCGTGCCAACTGCCTCGAAAGGGCCGAACCTGTGCACGCCGCCCGAACTACCCGCTGGACTGCCTGCCTAGATGACTTGTTCCCTTGCCTCGACGTGATTCCACTGGTCCGTCCGAACTGCCACGCAAGGAACTTCTCTCGGCGTCCAAGCTTCTTCCGCTCGGACAAATCACAGTGGTTCAAAACTGTTCGCTGCACTGCAACGAATTCTCCTGGCTGAACTGTTCCGCAACCGAACTACTCCACCTCGATGGCGACCCACGAATTCTTTTTGTGCCAAACTGCTGCGAGCCTTCCAGCGCCCAATCTGCGCCTTCATCCGCAATCTGCGCCAAATTGCTGCGAGCCTTCCAACGCCCAATCTGCGCCTTCATTCACTCTCCGCAATCGAAACCACGAATTCTTTTTTGCGCCAAACTGCTGTGAGCCTTCCAGCGCCCAATATGCACCTTCATCCACTCTCCGCAATCGGAATCCTTCTGCAGCGTACCGGAACCGAACTTCTTCCTCTGCCGTAAACCAAATCTCAAAAATCTTCTTCTTCTTCATTCTTCCTGCGTTGATCTCCTCCGCCCTGGAACCTCGCTTTGATACCAATTATTATGAAAAATTCATTGTGGACAAAATGCAAATACAGAAGAAGAACACAGAGATTTAACGAGGTTCGGCAAAGACATGCCTACGTCCTTGGGAGTAGAATACTAATTAGAAAGCATAATAAATGAATTAGAAAGCAGCACCTTCAACAATAACAGAAGACTATATTTATTAAACCTCAAAATTTTATCATCACTTTAATAAGTCCTTTTATGTATTTTTCTAAATTGATTCAATCTAATTAAAGTTTTTTTTTTTTTAACTTTTAAGGTTTATATTTGAATGGGGTTAGGTATTTTAGGTTGATTAGATCTAATTGGATTGGATCAATTAGATTGGACTATACCTGATTACAACGGGTTTGATTAGATTAAGATAGTGTTAGAGTCTACATGACATTGATTGGTTTAAGCGAGGCTAATGTTTTTTTTAAGGCACTATTTTTAAGGATCAAAGTAGTGAGACTTAGTTTTCATGCATTATGCTTGGTTGTATTATGTCTTTCATGTGGAAAGTGATATCTTTATGAGCTGATGAGGTGTTTGGGTTTGCTTTACATTTGAATTCTGAACGAGTTGTTTCTTGGGAATGTGTAGAAAATGGATGGTAATTGATTTGAACATATTGAGAGTTTTCAACTTAAGATTGTGTGGAATTATCAATAAGTATGGAATTTTTTGGAGTTGGTGCTAGAATAAAAAATTTAATATGTGGAGGTGGCTTCTAATTTGAATTTTAAGTGGATGGATTGTAAACAATGCTGAGGATTTTGTGCTATGATGCGCATATACTTCAAAAAGCATTTGATTTTTGTAGCAGACATGACACGCTTCGACACGCCCCAACACAATTTGACACTCAACATTACGTTTAATATTTTTATTTTCAAAATTTGAGATGTGAACATGATGGGGATGCACCCTGACATGGTTTGGTTGTTGCTCCTTGACACATGGAACACATAGGACACATGGCATAACTGTTTTTAAGTTTAATGCCCTTTATGGGATTTTTAGCATTTAATGTATACTATTCTTAGGGTATTCTTAAAATTATGTGTAAAGTTTAATTCTGATATTAGTTTGCTTTTGATAATGATTATGCTTGATGAAATATTGAAGTGTAAGTATAAATCGATGTCAATTCTTTTCTACACTTGAGTTTTTTATGATATACTATCATTCTTCATAATGTGAAAGAAAATATTAACATTAAGTGTTTTTATTACACATTTTACATTAGTAATTTATAAAAGACTATAATATCCATGATGTATTGTTTTCTTTTAACAATTATTTCTTATCCCTGTACTATTGTGGTGTCCTGTATATGTCGTTGTTTGTACTTCATAGATTTTGTTAAGCTGGACTCAGATTGAAAAATTAAGTAGAATCATGTGAATGCGATTGTGAATTTGAATTTGAAAATGATGATAGATAAAATTTTTTGTGGATTTAGTTGAATGGGAGGGCTGGGGGTTAGGGCGAATGGAGGTTGTGTGGGTCCTATAGTTATAGATAATCAGTAAATTTGTGGGACTGTTGGGATTTAGAAGCGCCTTTCTGAACAAAAGGCTCAAGATATATATATATATAGGAATGCATGGGTTGTGTTTTAAGATTAAGTGGATTAAAATGAGAGAGTTTGTGTAGTTGTCATGATTATAATACGCCTTAATACATATTGGTTTGTCTGGTTTCTCTTGAAATAAGGAACTTTAGGTCTATATCAGTTGTTGCATAGTTGGACAATGAATGTAAAGATTATGACGAACTTATATTGTCTTGATTGATTATATGTGGAAAAATAGGTGTAGTAGAAGAGGCTTGGAGAATAAAAAAAGTATGAGATTGAAAGTGATTACGAGTGCCCCAAGAGGCGGGAAATAATGGGTAAAGTGAAATAAGTGAGAGCTTCATATTTTGGAGCAGAAGAGAAGAATCGATCCCCAAAGGGGATTCTAGAAAAAAAAAAACTTTTCTTTATGCAATTTTCAACCATATAAAATAAATGGCCCTCAGAACATAGCCTATCTGTAGGCTTTACGGGCTTATCTACTCTGAAATGAATTAGTCTTAAAAGGTATTGGGTCGGTGAAGCAATTTCAATAGCAATGTCGCACTGCTTCTGTGTTGTTGCTTAAATCATTCAACAACTTCGTTTGTGTGTGTGTGTGTACGTACATATATACATATTTATATCGGGATATTTACATAGATACCAATCAATTCTTATGTATTGACATATCTAATACCCAAAGTTTGATATTTACAGTTATAACACCTTGGTAACATATACCTAGGCATAAAAAGATAGGTGATGGCGGTATTTTAATGTAATGTTAAAAATTTTAGTGTTATGCATGTCAATATGAATGTGTAGACGTTAGGTATGTAAATACATAAGAATTGTGTGGTATGTATGTAAATGATCAATTCAATATATATATATATATATATATATATATATATATATATATATATATATATATATATATATATATATATATATATATCTAGAGAAAGAGAGAGAGAGAGAGAGAGAGAGAGAGAGAGAGAGAGAGAGATTGGCAGTCACTTGTGCTTTTTTGCTTGATTTGTCTTTATAAGCTATAAGCTTAAATAGTTGGATTTTACTCTCGAAGGAGTACTATAGAAACTGAGTATTTGAAACGCTGCGTGTCATTTCTAAGTAAATTGATTGAGAAGTTGTATTTTATCATAATTAGTATCATGTTCTTTGAAGCAGGAATGTATGTTTTGCAGCGTAGATAGAACTGAGGGCAGCTTTTCAGAGTAATGGTTGCTCTATCAAATTCATCTTCGTACTGCTGCTTTCAAGCGCAAATACAGAGTCCAGAGAAAATGGTAAAGCGATCTCTTGAATAGCCTTTTTGACGCCCCTTAATATTATGTAGGAAGATTTAGATACATGCCGCTCAATTCCCATGCATTTACATGTTTAATACTGAAATTTTACTTTTTACATACCATCTTACCTATACTTGGAAATGTGTAATGCAGTTTTTAGAATTTATAATGGTGATTATTCTTTTTTTTTTTTTAATGTGATATAAAAGATATGGGTGGTATTAGGTGTATGATATGTAAATACATAGGAATTAGGTATTGTGTGGTATGTATGTAAATGCCCCTATTATTTATATGGACTCCAAAAATTCTCATAGGTTTTTCTTTTTATTTTTTATTTTCTCTTTATTCAAAGCTGTGGGCCCAATCTGAACAAACCCAAATTGTTTTAATTAAATGTATATGCTTGACAAAATCCGATGGTTGCTAATCTGCTTAGAAATTCCTGTAGTGTTGAATCTTTAGTGGATGTGCTCAACACGCTCATGTAATCAATTTTATATTTTTCAATGTAAATATTTAATAAGATTTTGAGAGTTGATATGTACAAGTAATAATGTAAACATTTAATAAGATTTTAAGAGTTAAAATCTACAACATTTTCTCTCAAGTTTCTTGATTAAAACTTATTTTGTGCTTGTTTGTAAAATTTTTGTCTCAATTACAAATATATTTAGATCCAACATCTTAACGACTAAATTTTGTATCTGTTGGCTTATCTCAATTATATGGAAATTGACTAATTAAAATGATTCAATGAATCTTAGATAAATTAACTAATTAAAATGCAATTTACTCAAACAGGTCTGATGTATTTTCAAAATGTCACCGCACTAAATAAGCTGTCACAAACGGGCTCTGGTTAGGGCAGCTGCAGCTTATCCAGCTTATCCAGATAAACAGACTATCCTGATAAGCTACTAATCAACAACTTATCTTGATGAGTGATGCAACAGACTTTGTTATTGCAAGAACTCATGAGCTCAAATTTATATATATTTTTAATGATTTTGTAAAGTCCAGACATTCAACGCAAGTATACATATCGTATCAAGTAATACAGTGCTCTAATGGAGTTCTGGTTATCGATCCCACAGGGAAGACACGAGTCTTACAGTAGATAATGTAATACTGAATTCCAATACTCAAATTGCAATTAAAATTTAATGTTTACTTCTACTATCAAGATGCAGAAAACAATAACAACTAAGCAAACCACAATTACTTCTAATATCTTTAAAATAGAATTAACTAACAGACACACAAAGTTATATATTTGAAAGGTTTTGATATATATAAGAAAAATATCTTTCTTTTTGCAACGAGAATATGAGATGTGGGTAATATAGAATGATTATCTATGGTATTGTGCCAAATATGAGCATAAATGTTTCTTTACCCTTAAAAGAGTACCCCTTCTTCCAAGCATGAAAAGAACATTGACATATCCTAAGTTTAGTCACTAAATCTAAGGCTAGCCTGGGAGGATACCAACTGTTACTACGGAGCTCCCACTCACCCTTCACCTGAAGGCTAACCTTCGAGTTTAGTTACTAATCTTAGGACCAAATTGTGGATTTAAGTCTGTCACCCTGAAACCTCCAATTTGAAGTCCATCAAAAAACATTTCCCTATTTATTTGCACTCAATTTTCATGAACTACGCAATTCATCCATGGAAATTGAATGAATTCTTCATTATTGTTGTTGAACACTAAATCCTTTCAGAGTTAATGTTCAACAACATATTTCAACAATTCAATTGGCCAGATCAAAAAGTAAATTAAGTTCGAAATGAAAAACCATCACAATTTCTTTATTACATTAAAAACACTTCAAATTCATCAATACATCATCACATCTCTATGCAAGAAGAAAGATAAAGGAGACTACTCATAATTCAGGAAGAAGACACAATAAAACATGGATTTTATATATATATATATATATATATATATATATATATATATATATATATATATATATATAAACCATACAAACCACAAAAGAAGATACAACTTATCTCTTTCTCTTCCCCAATGCAATTCCGTTGAATCCTTTTCTCTTCTTTGCAACACTTAATTTCCTCTTTAGAATGGAAATGAAGAAGCAATCTCTCACTTTATTTATTCTCCTTCACTCAATTCCTCTCAAATTCTCACTTCTACACTCTTCTCTTCTAAGCCCTAACACTCAACACACACTCTCTCTCACTAAAACTACACTAGAAACACAGTAAACTCCCCTAAGACCACACTATTTTTGTCCAAAAATAGTTACTTATAAGTTAGAAACGAAATCCCAAGAGTTTCCATAGGCATCCCTTCAAAAAGTCGCCAAAACTCTTCAAATTTGAAATTCACCGACATTGTGCACCTTGGGTGCCGGCGGCGCTCTATCGTCCAAATATTTGCTGAGCTCTCGAGAAAATGGCGCCGGCGGTGCTAGAAGCTGTTTTCCTCCTTTTTGCTCTGAATTCGTTGCTTTTCGCTTCTTTCGCTCAAATCACCTAAAATCATCATACCTGTAACAAATCATGAAAAATACTTTCTTTATAGTGCGATATCACCAAAAATGTGTAAAATTATATAGCAAAAACAGTATAAATTTTTTGTGCTTCAAAATCCCCCAAATTTAACTATTACTTGTCCTCATGTAATCCTTTTACTACATAAAAATATAACTTTAGGCAATGCACTTTTCATCTGTAAGACACTAAAATTTTTCATTCAAAAGAATATATTAGTTAGAATTTTAGAAAAAAATTTAGTAACTCAGGTCAACACAACAGGTATAAGAATATTCAGCAATTAAGTCAAAGGGTTCTAGTCTTCTATTTATTTCAAGATAAACCATAATTTGTCACATTAAGAGTGCCTTGAAAGATTATGTGAAAAAGGAGTTCATGCAAATTTCATCAAAATGTAGGCTAATACTTTAAATATAAATTCAGAAATGAAATCAAGTTCTCCATTTAGGGTGACTCAAGTGAAGCCAATTTTTGATTAGGCATCTCCACAAGCTTCTCCTCATAATTACTTTTTTTCTTTCTTTTTCCTTTTTTTTTTTGGGATTGTTTTTCAATCCTTCCTTTTTTTCTTTCTCTTTTTTTTAATGATGATTACTATATCTAGATATCCTTTAATGATTTGAATTTCACTCTCCTCTTTCTAAAGTTCAAACTTGAGATACCTCCTTACTTTATAATCAGGTATGAGCTTTATTATTCATCATAAAGTCACAATCTCTTCTTAACACATAATACTTTAAGTCTCTTAACATTTCAAAAATACAGTTTTCCTTACTTTAAATAGTTAACTATAATCAAATCCTTTCATACCAAATATCTTACCTCTATAAAATTAACCTTTATTACTAAAAACTTTCATCCAATTCTTTCATAATATTCAACTGAAATAAAAAGTTTTAGATACCTACAGTAAAGTTCAACTGCCAGAAGTTATGCTAATAGTTTTTTTAAAATATAATAATTAAGAACAATAAGAGTTAATATTTTTCTACCCTCCCCAAACTTAAATTTTTCCATAAATTTGAAACAGTAGAGTGTAAAAGAAACTAACATTTTTGTGCTGGTATCTTGAATTCTTCAACAACTATCTGGTATTAGTCAAAATTTACAACTAGTAGGCATGAAACAGTTAGTAACAGTGATATATAAATATTTAAACATTTGCAAGCTGAAGAGAAATTAACTTTAAACATCTAAACATTCGACAAAATATTACAATACTAAACAAACTATCACATCACTACACAGTTCATTTAACAATTTCAAATTTTTCTTTTTTTACAATATAACAGTACATTAACAGGTTTACACATCACATGAAAAGCAAATAACTACTACATCACAACAATACAACACAACAAAAAACAGAAACAGAAACAAGCAATCTACCAATCTTCATCACCAGGTTCATCAGCAAGATCAACATGATCAGGTCTATATGGTGTATAGCTGGGGCAGGTAGGAAATATCACATCAGTCTCCCTACCCATGAATCTGACCTGAGCATCATGATAGGAAATATCGAACTCAACTCTTCTTCTCATATAATCTTCATTCACATCAATTCTGACCTCAAACACATCCATCCCACCATGGAGTCTATCCACACTAGCACTCTGTAATCTCAGCTGTTCCATAATCTCAGATAATGTAGGGGGCTCAGATGTAGATGGAATGTCATAACTCGTAGTAAGAATATCAGTATTCCTACTCTCATCTCGGGCTCCCACATGAGACTCATAAGTACGAATAGTAGTCTTTGTAATTGGTCTCAGTGGTATAACCATCTCTTCAGAACTACTGAACTCTACTCCAGACTGAACACACAGGGCATGAACTAAGGCAGGATGTCCTAATCCACCAGTGGTCTCGCCTCTAGCAATAGTTTGAATGTTCTTGAAGACAACAACTCTAATATCAATCTTCTCATCTTCTGAATACAATAGTTCAGAATTGCTCTATCCCATGTAACTTCACTGCGGTAATAAAAAGGTAACAGTCTTGCAGAGATGAAATAGTGTCAAACTTTTGATGCAACATTTAACTTGGAAGCAGGGAAGTTAATCATTTGTTTTTTACTTAATTTTCATTCCCTTCTTTCATCCGTCAGAAAAGCAATCACTTCTTTCATATTTGCCTCTCGAGTATCAACGTTTTCATATTCACAAACAAATGGTTCCCAAGTCAGATAGAATGCATTAATACACTGAGGAGTAAATTCAACCATTTTTCCTCTAACTAGCACATACTCAGTTTCAATCCGAGGCACATTTGAATAGAACTCTCTAACAAAACCCATAACAGCATTCACAGTAAAATAACAAAATCTCTCCGAATTCCGCTCAGCAATTAACTGCTCTACAGATCCACCAGAATTATCAAAAGCACGATCATGAATACACTTCTTATTGTAAAGATAAGAGTTAAAATGAAATTGCGCTTTAACATTAACAAATTTTTCTTCATCAAAATCTAATTTTCTTTTCCCTTTACTCATCCTTGGAGCCATGTGAATTTCTAAAAATTTGCAAGAAAATTCCAATAATTACCAAATCCACAATGTAACAAACTCCAAAATATTATTCTAAACAAGTAAGAGCAAATTTCATCATAGGTCCGATATATATCTTTCACTTAAAAGTCATAACAATAATGTTGAAAATTATTTTTCAATAAAATAAATTTATGTTTTGAAAAATAAAAGTCAAATCTTTTATCTTTCCAAAAAATACAATATTTCTTACTAAAGATAGTTTAACTATATTTGACATTTCTTTACTAAGAAAATTTTAACTTTAAATTTTTCATCATTACTATAAATTTTAACTAAATTCTCTTACTCATTTCTATATTCAAAATTTTGCTCCCCTAATATAACTTTATATACATAATTGTTTTCAATCAAAAATTACATTACATTATAAGTATTCTTGAGAACAAATAAAATTTTAGTTTTTGAAAATTTATTTTTAAAATTCCCCTAAACTTTAAATTTTTAGTTAGGATTAAACATTAAAGCATAAAAAATGATACATGGGTAAGAATTAAAAACTAAAATACCATGCTAGCAGGAATTTTCATATTCTAAATATGCAAGTATAACAGTTTAAAAACAAGGAGTAAAAAGAAATCAAATTTAGTTTTTCAGTTTTTTCTTAAAATAAAAATTTCAAAAGACTTCTATAGTAGAGGAGGTTTTCAAAGCAAATACTCACCAACTTTAACATGACTAAAATTACAACAATATTAGATAATATATGGTAACAGATTTTAAAAATTTTAAACATGCAATTTAAATAGGGATTTCTAATAGTGTTCTAAATTTTCCTAACAGCTTTGGAATTAAATTATATACTACTAAAACTCAAACACTATATACACATTTAAAACATTTACTACCACAAACATATCACAAACATACATCATAAAACATATATTCATCACAGAAACATTTGAATGTGCATAAAAGAAATAGTCTAACTACAGTCTACACAATATCAGAGTTCACAACAAAATACAACAACAAATAAAACTCCAAACATCATACAACACAAATACAAACATCACAAACTCAACAACACATAAAAACAAATGATACTCATCATCCTCATCATCATCATCTTCATTCCAATCTCTGGATAGCACATAATGTATATAAAAAGGATGAGGGGGCATCTCAAAGACTGTGATCACCTCTAATCACTCTGTCCATGTACTGTTGATAATTCTCCTCATACTCATCATGTTTCACAATATACATTTCAATATTTTCTATCTTACCATCCATATCTCTAACATGTTCTCTGGTAAGACTCACTTTCTTTAAAATCTTTTATAACAAACTAGTCTGTGAATCTGTTGAAGATGATGCATGTGAAGTAGAAGCTTAAGAAGTAGAGGCAACAAAAGCAGAAGCATGGAAGCTCTAACAGATCCTCCTTTCTAGCCAAACACTGAATGCACAATTTAAGTGTTTACATTTACAATGTTAATGGGTTTAAGTGGCTGAAGGACTTCTTCCCATGTTTCAAATTTAAAACCAGGCCGCTCACAAAGTGAATGAATCAGGGAAGGAAATCCCATAACTACAGTAGTAGCAGCTCTGACATAGTTCAAAACATAATAAAAAATAATAGCTCCGATGTCTAAAGGCTTTCCCTACTGAATACAATGGTCAGAACAGCTCTTTCTCTCGTAACTTCACTAACATGACTTGAAGGCAATAGCTTTGGTGAGATAAAGTAATGCCATGCCTTTGAGGTGGTATTCAATTTAGAGGCCTGAAAATTTACTCTTCTTTCATTTGTTATATTCCATAAACCTCTTCCATCAGTAAGAAAAGACATTATCTCATCTAACTCTCCCTCAGAAGGATGATAGTTGGCATAAAGACAAAACATCTTAGGAGGTAATTAGTAAAAGTATTAATTACTGCAGGCAAAAAATCTACTTGCTAACCTCTAACCATCACCATATTGTCTTCAGCTGCTGGCAAGTTTGTATAAAACTCTCTAACAACAGAAACAATAGCAACAGCGGAGAAGCAACAGTAATTTTTCCAATTTCTTCTGGCAATCATATCTTCTTTCTCTCCCTTGGTTTACTAAAAACTCGTTCAGGAATCAATTTACGCGACGAAAGTGTGTCGATGTATCTATCTTCCACTCTAGAACTGACAAATTTGTTGGAATCAAATCTCGCCTTCTCTCTCGGGTGCTTCGACTTTGGAGCCATCTCTAAAGATTCACAAAAAGTTCACCATAAATTCCAAAATCAAACTAAACTTGCTAATTTAACTTTCAAAGGTAATTTCCACTAAATCTAAGCAATTTGTCATGCTTTTCTTCAAATTTTCACCATGAATAGTGATTTTCAAAATTTTCATTAATGTACTCAAAATACATGGTGAAAATAAAAAAAAATTACTTAGGAGAAGTGCTCATACCTCAAGGAACTCAAATCTAACAAATTTCGGCAAAATCAGCTCTTAAATGATCCAACTAAGTGTTGCCCTAGGCTTCTATTTAACGAAACCGAGAGGTTGAAGGTAGTGGGGAGTTAAAATGGAAAAAATTCAGTTTTTTAACTACTGAAAACTAATTTTAGGGAACCGACGCCTATGCGCGGAGCATACGGCGCATAGCTGCGAAATTTGGCGCTTAAGCACCGATGGTTTGACGCTTAGCCGCTAGTGCCCAAATTTTGACAATTAATTCTAATGATGCAAAATCACTTAGTTATTCTCCCTCAATCACTTCTAATACTTATTTCTCCCCATAAACTCTTCTAATACTCCAAAATGACACCAAAATTTTCATCGATTTCAAACAAATTTCACACAAACACAAAATTACATTTCATTAATAACAAATCACAGTTAATGCAAACTAAAAATTTCTATCCAAATATTTTGGATGAAATTCCACAATACATAAGTTCATAACACATTTCATAAACACAAACTTACATCATTAAGATGTAACAAACATCAAATTAAAGTGAAACAAAACACAAACAAAAATCACAAACACAAAACACTTAACATAGAAAACCAAATCACAAGACTACACTTAATTTAATTTCAATCTCCAGTAGGCAGAATATATCCAGAACCACCATTAGTTCCATTTGAACAATCTAGAATGTAAATCTGATAAAACGGGCGATGATTAAAAACTCTTACATCTTCTTCTTCTAATTATTTGTTCTTCAGATACATCGCTTTGAATTGCATTTTGAGTTGTCATCCAATATGCGCTAAATGAGTGTTAGTTTCATTTACCTTTGCTTCAATTGATTCCACATCGGCTTCAATCTTTGCAATCCTTTTTGCAATTCCATGAAAACTAACTGCTAGGAATCCATTGAATAATTCTTGCACACTTTCACTAATGAACTTGTCTTGTTGGCTTCCTCCTTCTTAACTTTGCTCTCCCAAGAAAACATTTTTGCACTCAAAATACTCTTCTTTAGACTCAGGCATGAAAATAAGAAATGAGGCAAGTATTTCTTTAATTTAGGGCCTTTTTATAGACTTGGGAAGGCATAAAAGCGACCCTAGACGTGTTAAAACTCTTCATTAACTCCAAATACCGCTACCCACAAATTAAGCGTATAGAAACCATTTTTTCACGTTTTTTGGTAACACCGGCGCCTAAGCGCCAATCTCGCCAGTGCTCAATTTAGCACAGGTCTGCTAAATGTCCAAATCTTCATTTTGACTCCTCTAAGTCACAAATAAGGTCCAAACAATACCACTGTAGAATATAAACTTCAAATTACTACCACATAATCATAAAAACAAACCAAATAATGCACACACATTAAACTTAAAGTAAAGCACACCGATAACTATGGGTTGCCTCCCATAAAGCGTTTGGTTTAACGTCTTCAGCTTGACATACCCAGAGCTTATTCTGAGTGACTCAACATCAGATTATCATCAGGTTTAAGTTGTTCAACTGAAAAATATGGTTTAAGTCTATGACCATAAACATTAAATATTTTTCAGTCTTAAAATCTTGAATATCCACAGCTCCCTAAGAATAAATGTTCATCACAATAAATGGACCCATCCACGTGGATTTAAGTTTTCCAGCAAATATTTTCAATTTAGCATTATACAGCAAAACATTTTGCCCTGGCTCAATATTTTTAGTAACGATCTTCCGATCATGCCGTAATTTCATCTTTTCTTTATAAATCTTAACATTTTCATAAGATTCATTCCTTATCTCTTCAAGCTCATTTAATTGTAATAATCTCTTTTCTCTAGCATCTTTCAAATTATAATTGAACTCTTTAATAGTCTAACATGTTTTATGCTCAAGTTCAACTGATAAATGACAAGCTTTTCCAAAAATTAGCTTATATGAAGACATTTCTATAAGAGTTCTGTAAGCAGTTTTATAGGCCACAAAGCATAATCTAGTTTAATTGACCAATCCTTTCTGTTTGGATTAACGGTCTTTTTCAATATTCTTTTAATTTCACGATTGGATAATTCAACCAAACCACTTGTCAGCAGATGATAAGTAGTAGCAATGTGATGGTTAATATGATTTTTCTTTATTAACTTTTCCATAATCACATTTCTAAATTGACTTCCCCAATCAGTTATGATTACTCTTGGTATTCTAAATCTATAAAATATATTATTTATTAAAAACTTTGCCACGCTTTGAGCATCACATCAAGGTAAAGCAACAACTTCTATCCATTTGGATACATAGTCTACTACTATCAAAATATATATATTTCTGAAAGATAGTATAAATGGTCCCATGAAATCTAATCCTCAAATATCAAATATTTCAACTTCCAACATATAATTGAGGGGCTTTTCATTTCTTCTAGAAATATTGTCTACATGTTGGTATTAATCACAATTTTTAATATAAGCATTAACATCCTTAAAAATTATAGGCCAATAAAATTCAGATTGTAAGATTTTATATGCAGTTTTATCAACTCCAAAATGTCCCCCATAATTAAAATTATGACATTTTTGAATAATTTCATAATTTTCTTCTAACGGCACACATTTTCGAATGATCAGATCATTTCCTTATTTATATAAAAATGGGTCATCCCAAAAATAAGTCTTAGCTACGGATACAAATTTCTTCCTCTCATGGTATGTCAAACCATAGGGTATAATATCAGTTACAACAAAGTTTACAATGTCGGCATACCACGGAACACACCTCTCATTAATAGTGAACAAATTTTCATTAATTTCTTAAGCATCACAGAGAGATTTTTCAGTCTCAAGCCTAAACAGATGATCAACAATTTGATTATTAGCATCCTTCTTATCTACTATCTCAAAATCAAATTCTTGCAATAGAAGAATCCATCTTATCAGTCTTGGTTTTTCATCCTTCTTTTTCATTAAATATTTAATAGTAGAATGATTAGTATGCACCACACATTTAGTTCCAATTAATTATGATCTGAATTTATCAAAAGCAAATACTATAACTAATAACTCTTTCTCAGTTGTGACATAATTAGTTTGAGCTTCATTAAGAGTTTTACTATCATAGTAAATTACTTTGAAAATCATATCATATTTCTGACCTAAAACAGCTCCAATAGCATAATCACTAGCATCACACATTAATTCAAAAGGTTTTTCCTAGTTTGGTGAAACTACAACAGGTGCAGTGATTAATTTTCTTTTAATGTTTCAAAAGCTTTTAGGCATTCATCATCAAAATAAAAAATTACATCGTTTTCCAGTAAAAGACATAAAGGTTTCGAAATTTTTAAAAAGTCTTTAATATAACGTCTGTAGAATCCAACATGTCCTAAAAAACTTCTAATTCCCCTTACATTAGTCGGACAAGGTAAATTATAGATCACTTAAATTTTTGCAGAATCTACCTCTAAACCATTTTTTGATATACGATGTCCTAAAACTATTCCTCATGCTACCATAAATTGTCATTTTTCCCAGTTAAGAACCAAATTAGTTTCTTCACGGTGTTTTAGAACTTTAGATAAATGTTCTAAAATGATTCAAATGAAATTCTAAGCACTGAAAAGTCATCCATAAATACTTCAATTCCTTTTTCAATTAAATCACAGAAAATTGCCATCATACATCTTTGAAATGTAGCAAGGGCATCACATAAACCGAAGGGCATTCTTCTAAAAAAATGTATCATATGGACTGGTAAACGTTGTTTTCTCTTGATCCTTAGGAGCAATCTGTATTTGGTGGTAACCAGTACATTCATCCAGAAAATAAAAATATTTATGCCTAGCTAGTCTATCCAACATCTGATCTAGAAAGGGAAGTAGAAAATGGTATTTCCTTGTAGAAAGGTTTATTTTTCTATAATCAATACATATTCTCCATCCTGTAACTTGTCTTGTTGGTATAATCTCATTCTTTTCATTAACAGTCACAGTAACTCCTTTTTTCTTAGGAACACAGTGAATATGACTAACCCATGCACTATCTGAAATATGGTCCAACAACTTTAAAATTTCTTTTTTGACAACTTCTTTCATGATAGGGTTTAATCTACTTTAAGGATCAACCCAAGGTTTGTAATTATCCTCCATAATTGATTCTATGCATACAAATTGAAGGACAGATTCATTTAATATTAGCTATTGTCCATCCAAAGGCTTTCTTATATTTCTTTAAAATTTCAAGCAAACTCTCTTCTTCTTTCTCAGTCAATTGAGAGGAAATTATAACTAGCAAAGTTGAGGAATCACCTAAAAAGGAATACTTCAAATGGTTAGGAAGCAACTTTAAATCAAGTTTAAGAGGTTTTTCAATTGATGGACTAAAAGATTCATCTTTTACAGTAATGTCCAACAATTCAAAATTTTCATGAACAATATTTAAATCTTCTTCATGAAAATCTTCAAAATCTTGTAATTCCTTTTCTTGCTCGTGTTCCATTTCTTCACTTTTAGATTTTTCTTCGTAAGCTGATTTGAAATGGCATTCACTTAAATATCTGATAACATCCATCCAATAACATTCATCATCTTTACCTCTTGTAGGATATTTCATTGATTTTAAAATATTAAATGTAACAGTTTGATCATTGACTCTCATTGTTAATTCCCCTTTTTGCACATCTATCATTGCTCTACCTGTGGCTAGGAAAGGTCTCCCTAAAATTATGGGTATCTCTTTATCTTCCTTCATATCTAGCACAATGAAATCAATAGGAAAGATAAATTGATCCACTTTCACCAAAACAACCTCTTTAACTCCTTTAGGATATGTGATAAAACCATCCGCTAATTACAGAGTTACAGTAGTAGGGGTTATTTCTCCTAATCCTAGTCTTTTGAATATTGATAATGGCATAAGGTTAATTCTAGCACCCAAATCACATAAAGCTTTTCCATAAAATCTATCTCCGATCACAAATGAAATTGTGAAACTAACAGGATTTTTAAACTTTTCAGGAAGCTTTTTCTGAATTATTGCACTGCACTCTTCACTAAGTGCAATAGTTTCATTATCTTCAAACTTTCTTTTTCTATTGAGAATATCCTTTATAAAGTTCACATAGCTTGGAATTTGTTCTAAGGCTTCAGCAAATGGAATGTTGATTGTAAGCTTCTTAAATATCTCCAAGAATTTTGAAAAATGCTTATCCAACTTTGTTGGCGAAGTTTCTCAGGAAATGGAGGTGGTGGCTTTTCTAAATCAATCTTAGGTGGAGAAATAGGTCTTTCCAAACCTTTCGGAGTGTCCTCTTTTGGTTTTTCAATCTCTTCTTTCTCTACTTCAATCTCTTTTTGAACTCTACCTTCCAACTCTCTTCCACTTCTCAGTTGAATTGCTTTTACTTGCTCTTTGTTCTTATAGCTTAGATTTACTTTAGTATTACTAGGAAGCGTTCCTTGACATCTATTACTTAATGAATTGGCAAGTCCTAGTTGATTCTCAATATTACTGATAGTAGCTCCTTGGCTTTGTAATTGATTTCCCATTTGTAACGCCACTTCTTCAATAGACAACTTCTTCTCCTTAAATTTTGAAGTATTATTAAATTTTGGAAAATAGATTGGTCTATAATTATTATTCTCTTGGTTGTTCTAGTTCCCTAATGGGTTTACTTGGTTGTTCCCCCATTTTTGATTACTACCGCCCTGATTATTGTTATTTCAGTTAAAGTTTAGATGGTTTTTCAACCTGGGTTATAATAATTGAAATATGGGTTATTAGGCTTACTTATAACATTCAATGTTTCTAGTGAAGTTTGAGAATCAACCATTTGACCTAATGAATTTTCTTCAATCATAGAAATTAGCTGAGAAAAATTCATTCCAGATTGGTCTATCTTTCTTGAAATTGCAGCAACTTAATTTGCTAGCATTGCAAAAAAATCATTATCATAAATATTGGCTAACTTTTTAGGATTTAATCTTTCTGAATGCCATTGAAAATTGTTAGTAGTCATTTCTTCAATTAAAGCATAAGCATCAGTAAACTGTTTAGACATCAATGAACCACCACTAGCGGCATCGATAATAGATCTAAGAGATCCAACTAATCCATTATAAAAAGTTTGAATTATTAACTAATCTGGTATCGAATGATGTGGACATTTTCTTAGGAGATCTTTAAATTGTTCTCATGCTTCATATATAGATTCACCTTCAAACTGACAAAAAGATGTGATATTATTTCTAAGCTTCGTAATCATTAATGGTGGAAAATATTTAACAAGGAATTTTTGTGCTAAATCACTCCAAGTTCAGATAGATTCAGGTGCTAATGAATTTAACCATATCTTAGTCTTATCTATCAGTGAAAAAGGAAAAAGTCTATGTTTAATAACATCATTAGAAACACCATCATATTTAAAAGTAGCACACAATTCTAGAATATTGGCAAGAAGTAAATTAGGATCTTTAGTTGGTCCCCAAACTGATTATTAGAAACCATTTGGATAATAGCAGGTTTAAGTTTAAATGAATTAGCAACTACAGCAGGGTGTTGAATACTACCATGCAGTTCATCCACTATAGGGTTAGCATAATCCCTTAAAAGTCTGAATTCTTGATGGATGTTAACATTTTGATTTTCTTGATTCGTCATTTCTTGAATATTTTTATCTTTTTTAGTATTTTTAATTTTTTTGATTTTTCTGATAGTTCTCTATAATTTAGAATCATAAGGCACAAGTCCTTCAGAATCTGAACTACACATACACAAATAAAATAAGATAAAGTAAAACACACTATCTCTTGATATAAGTTTTAATTTTTCTTAATCTTCTTTATATGAAATTTTAACTAATCTCCTCGGTAACGGCGCCAAAAACTTGATCCTCAAATAGTTACCCTTATGTTTTTGCTTTATATTTATTTCCAATGATATTATCTCTTTCTTTGCAACAACGCCAAAAACTAGATTCCGAAGCAACTAAGAAACATATTTTAATTGTTTTATAATATGAGATTCTAGGCAAGTATACGTATCGTTTATCAAGTAATATATGACTTTCTGATTAAGCCCCGAGATATCAAACCCACAGGGAAATGTCTAAAATATAAAGAAATAAGATAATTAACTTTTTACTTTTTAAAATGATTTTGTAAAGTATATTTTAAAATAAATAATTTGAAAATTGTTTTTTAATGTTTTTTAATAAAAGGTAAGCAAGCAACTAAAATTAACAAGACTACTAAATGATATGAAAGCAATGAGAATAAAATATCTTTTTCCTCTTTAATGAATCAGTAATAATTATGGAATTTCGTTATGAAAGTATTTAAATGTGTTGTGCCAAGCAAGAGCAATTATATTCTTTACCCTTGGTTCTATAAAAAAAATTGGTTAATTTGAAGCTTTGAATTTTTGTAGATGGGTTAGGCAGGGAAGATACCAGCTCTCACTCTAGAGTTCCCTCTATTCTCTCCACCTGAAGGCTAGCATCTCATAACAAAATTTTTCACCTGAAAACAAATTAGGAGGCTTTAGCCTGTCACTCTAAAGTCCTCTAATTTTACTCCCTATTAAATACATATCTCCCTATTTATTTTCATTCAATTATATGGACTACAATTCTCATCCATAAAATTACATGTTATTCTTTCCAATTGTTGATTGAGACAATACTGCATTGGATCTTACATAATCTCATAACAAATTTTAACATCTTAATTGGCCAAATCAAGAAGTAAATTAAGTGCAAGGAAATAAATCATCACAACTTCTTCCAACATTAATCATATATACTTCATATAACATCCTGCCATAATTTAATTACTTCATCATTTAAAAGGAAAAAAGATAAAGAAAACTACTCAAACTCATGGAGAAAATACAAACACATCCTCATTTGAAAGTAGAAATCATAGTGAAAACACAACAAGTTTTACTTGAAAATCAAATGTAAAAATAAAGATAAACACTTATCTGAAAATCCTCTCCACAAGACTCTGGAAGTTCCTCTGAATCTTTATCTTTTCACTAGATAATTTTTTAGAGGTTGGCGCCCAACTCTAAGGATTTACTCTCCTAAATTCTAATACAAACTATGATAAAGTAAAGTAGAAGAGTAAAGAAAATTTGGCGAGAAGAAGGCTCTCTTTCTTCCTTTTTCCTTGGAAACAACTTCAAGCATTTCTTCAACTTCCTCCACCAACATTTTCTTCTAAACTCTTCTCTTGGGTGTGGCGCCATTTTCTGATATTCAAGTCTTCATTTTTAATAATTCTCCAAAATGTGCTTTGGTGTCTCTTCAATTATGTCCAAATTGAATGAATCCACCAAAGAATGCATCTCTTCATTCAAATCTGCCACCCAAAGTAAGTTAAGGATGTTACCACCAAAAGTTGCTTCAAACAACCTTAAAAATGGCACCAAATTTGATTAAATTCATATTTTTTAACTATGACGCCTATGCGCCAACCATGCGGCGTTTTGCTGCCAAAGCTCAAATTTTCACGTAGCCCATTTTTGCTCCAAATTTGATCCTATTTTGTTCCTTTTATCATAATCAATCATTTTAATCATACCTGTAAGAAAAACACAAAAATATCTTCCATTAAAGTGCAATATCATCAAAAATAGGTATAAAAATGTGCATAAAAATATTATATATTTTAGGTGTATCATTACCCCACTCATATGAATGATTAAAACATCAAGGTTCATTGAGCACAAGGTTAATAATACTCATCAAGCTATAATGAATGAATGATTTAGCAACATATCAAGTCAGAAGAACTCGAGACATTCCAAAAGGTCTTAAAAGAGGGGAAGGGTTATTCCCCGCACTCTTTTTTTCAGCCTTTTGAATATCTTGGAGGAAAACTAAACATATTATGTCTTTGCTCAAGAAAATCATCCTTAAGATATAAACAAATGAATAGGAACCCACCAAGTTACGACCTAGGACTTGGTAGGCATGCACATTGAATTTCTTATTCCTGCTTTCCTTTATGGAAACTAATATAAGTTTCATTAAAAAAGTATATATATATATATATTGCAAAAGCTAATCTTTCAGCTGGAGTGCGAGAAGATGACTGGTATGCTTTTTATAGTATTTTTACAGCATATTACTTTACTGCCCTTTACTTTCCAGTACTTGTCATTTTTCGCAATTTACTTCACTTCGCATGCAAAAACAAAATCAAAATTGAAATTGATATTCAAAACAAAAACTCAAGAAAAAATAAAACTTCTTTTCAAAATTAAATAACATTTTCAAAACATAGACAAATATAACTAAATTTAATACACCCTCTTTGGATGGTCGGGAATCCCATAGAGGTTATGCTTACGATATGTGTGTGTGTGTGTGTGTGTGTGTGTCTATATATATTAATACTCCTTTTAATGATTTTATAATATGGATACTACACAAGTATACATATTGTTTATCAAGTAATATAAGACTTTCATATTAAGCCCCAAGATATCGAACCCACAGGGAAAGTGATAAATAAAGAAAATATCTTTTGATTTAGAAAAGAAAAATTAACTTTTTACTTTTAGAAAAGATTTTACTCAAACTAAAGATAATATTTTAGGAAATATAATTTGATTCTTTTTGTAATTTTATAATTTGAAATGAAAGTAAGCGACTACTTTAACTAAACTTTTGTAAGATGAAAACTTATGCAAATGAAATATCTTTTTTCCTTTTTATGAATCAGTAACAAGTTATGGAGAATAATTATTGTAGAAGTATCTTAAAATGTGTTGTGCCAAATAGGAGTAATTATATTCTTTACCCTTACTAGAGATACTATAAAGAAGATAGGTTAATTCACTATTTTAAAAATCTTAAAGACGGGTTAGGCAAGAAAGATATTAGCTCTTACTCTAGAGTTTCCTTGATTCCCTCCACCTGGGGGCTAACCTCTCCTATCAAAACATAAAATAATAAATTCAATTAGGGGCTATAGCCTGTCACTCTAATGTCCTCTAATTCTACACCCATCAAAGTATATCTCCCTATTTATTTTCACTCAAATATGGATTACATTCTTACCCATACAATCTCATGTGATTCTTTCCAATTGTTAAATGAGACAATACTACATTGGATCTTACATATTCTCAAATAAATTTTAACATCTTAATTGGCAAAATAAAGAAGTAAATAAAGTGCAAGGTTTTGAATCATCACAACTTCTTCCAACTTTTAAATCCTATACTTTACACAAAATACTTCCATAACTTAATTACTTCATCACTTAAGGAAAGAAATAAAGAAAACTACTCAGAATTCATGGAGAAAATGCAATCACAACTTGGTTTAAAAGTAGAAATCATAGTGAAAACACAAGAATTCTTATATAAAAACTAAATGTTATACAAAGATAAAGACTTATCTATAAATCCTCTCCACAAAACTCTTGAAGTTCCTTTGAAAACTTTTCTTTCCCTTACAATACTCGTTAGAGGTTGGCGCCCAACTTCGTGGTCTCCAAATCTCAATTATACTCCTAATACAAACTATATAAAATGAAGTAAAGATAGAGAAGTGGAAATGTGTGTTCTAAGATAACTTCCTAACATAAACCTCACTCTTAAACACTATCCACACCCTCCAACAACAACCATAGTAATGATCTTCAAGTCCTCTTTTTATATTTTTCCAAAAGGTGTCTTCGTATCTCTTTAAATTATGTCCAGATTCAACGCATCTTCCAAGAGATGCATCCATTCAAGAGTATTTTGAATTAAATTTGGCTCCAATAAGAAGTTTCCCACGTTCTCACCAAGAGGTGCTTCGTAAATCTCTTCAAAATGGCACCAAAATTAAGATAACTCCTCTTTTTTAACTGTCGTACGTAAGCGCGAGGTACCAACGCTTAGTCGCGAGCCTGGTGGCACGTAAGCTTCAAATCTGGGCGCATAGTTGCGGGACCTCGGCGTCTAAGCGCGGGTGTAGGCTCTTAGCCGCTACACTTCACTTTTTTAATTTTTTTCCATTTTTGCTCCAAATTGGATCATTTTTCACTCTTTTCATCAAAATCATCTACTTAATCATACCTGTAAGAAAAACATACAAAATACCTTACATTAAAGTGCAATATCATCAAAATTAGGTATAAAAATGTGTATAAAAATATTATATATTTTAGGTGTTTCAAAATCCACTAAAATTTAAATGTTACTTGTCCTCAAGTGATACTTTAATCATATAAAAATCATACAACTAATTATGTGATGAGTTTCTTTAGGAGTTTTTAAAATTTTTTTCTAGAAATGTAGTGGTCTAATTTAGAAAACATTTTAGTAAAGGAGACCAATTTAAAGTTTAGAAATCTCCTAAGTAAAGGTTAATGAAAAATAGTAGTTCGTATCTTATTTTGAAATATTTATAGATTCTTCAAAATATTGGGCTTAAGCATTTTATTTTCTTTACTTCAAAATCTTTACTAAAAATAATTATACTTACTATATTATATTTATAAGCTTCAAGATCAAATCTTATACTTTAAAAAGATCAGGTGTGGAATCAATTTTTAATTAGGCCCTTAAATCCTCAAGTTTCACCTTCCTTTTCACATATACTTTTATCACTTTTCTTTTCTTTTATTTTTCTTTTGTTTTTATTTTTCTTTTTCATTTTTTTATAAGGCAAGAATTACTGTATTTGGATAGGCCTTTAATGATTTTGAATTCGATCCTTCATTTCCTAAAGCAAAAGGTAGATATATATCTTTAACTTAGAAATATAATAAAAGTTTTGAAAATTATTTTCAATAAAAGTCATTTATGAAAAAGAAATGTCTATTCTTTCTATTTTTTTTCCAAAAATATAACTTTTCCTACTAAAGATAGTTACAAAATATTCATCATTTCTTCACTAAAAAATTTTTAACTTTAAATCTTTCATCCTTACTATAGATTTTAACTAAATTCTCTTACTCATTTTTATATTCAAATTTTTATTTCCCTAATATAACTTCATACACATAATTATTTTTTAGTCAAAATTAAATTTTTAGTACATTTGAGAATAGATAAAATTTTAAGTTTTTGAAAATTGTTTTTCCTTCCCCCAAACTTTAAATTTTCATTATAACGAAACATTTAAGCATAGTAACAGGATACATGAGTAGGAGTAGAAAACTATAAATATTAAATTTGTAGGAATTTTTAATATCCTAAATATGCATGTATTAAAAACATGAATTAAAATGACTAGAAAAAAAATTTTTATAAAAGAAATTCAAAAGACTTCTAAAGTAGTGGAGGACATAAAAGCAAATTCACACACTTAAATAGAAATTCATAACTAAGACGTATATGGTAGTAAATTGAAAAGTTAAGTATGAAATTTTAATTAGTGGGTTTTAATGGCATTTTAAAATCTTCCTAAATAGTTTCTGGAAAAATTTCTAAACCAATAAACAAAACACACTAATAAATCACTAACATATTTACTACCACAAACATTCATATCACATATCACAAACACAACATTCATAACAAACTAAACACAAACTCAAGTGTCTCAAAGACTATTACAACAAAATAAAAGACATAGTGCAGTCATCTTTAACATCCACAAATGGTAATAAACAACACAACAACAATAAAAATAGAAATAGTCTACCACATATCACATCACAAAACATAACTCAAAATAAATTATCAATCCTAATCATCTTCTTCCTCATCATTATCATCTCCTTCGTTCCATGTACGTGTAGGCACCTATGGGCTATATGTGGATGAGTAGGTAGCGCGGCACTAAAATCACCTCAAATCAATCTATCCATATAACTGTGATAATTCCCTTCATGCTCACTATGTTTCTAAAGATATTCCCTCATATGTTCTACTTTCCCCTCTAAATCATGCACTTGATTCGCAGTATAGTTAATATTATCTCTTATCTTATTCAAAAGCTTAGTCTGTGAATCAAAAACTGACCTGAAGATGCTTGGGATGTGGAAGCATGATATGTAGATGCAGCAGAAATAGATGCACTGGAGAACCCCTTGAAAATCCTCCTCTCCAGCCAAAAATTGAATGGTCAGCATAAGTCTTCAAATTTGAACTGGTAATAAGCTTAAGAGGCTGAAGAACCTCTTCCCAGTTCTCAGATCTAACACCACCCTGCTCACAAAATGAATGTATAAGGGAAGCAAATCTCATACCTGCAGTGGTGGCAGATCTGGCAGTACTCCAGATATAATCATAAATATATTTCCAATGTCTATCGACTTCCTCTGCTGAATGCAGTAATTCAAAGTGGCTCTTTTTCTAGTCACTTCGACAATATGATTTGTAGGAAGCAGCTTGGATGACATGAAATAATGTCATGCTTTGGAGTTGGCATTCAACTTTGATGCAGAGGAGTTAACTCTTCTCTCATTAGTAATTTTCCATAACCCTCTCCCGTCAATGAAAGTAGAGATAATTTCATCCAATTCTTCCTGAGTGAGATTGTAATTTGAATAAAAACGAAGCATACTAGGCATCAGTAGGTAAAATCCATTAATTACCTCAGGAGTAAAATGTATCAGTTGTCCTCGTACCCAAACAAAGTTTTCATCCGACTTTAAGAGATTTGCATTGAACTCCTGAACCACAGAAGTAATAGCTACAGCAGTAAAACAACATAATTTATCCCAGTGGCGATTCACAATCACATCTTCAATTTCTCTACCTGGTTTATGAAATCCTCGCTCCTGGATCAATTTACGTGACTGTAACGCTTGCATGTAACAATCTTGAGCTTTGAAGCTGACGAACTTGTCAGAATCGAACACAGCCCTCGCTTTGCTCCTCTTTGGTGCCATTTCTAAAATTTGTGTAAAAATCACTTTAAATTCCACATTCAACTTAAAATCGCTAAACTCAACTACTAAGGGCTTAAACTACTGAATCCAAGTAATTTCTCAAGCTTTTCCCAAATTTTCACCAAGTGATTTTTGGATTTCTCCAAAATACACTCAAAATATGTGGTGAAAATCAACATTTTTACTTAGGAGAAGTGCTCTTACCTCAAGAAGATCAAATTTAACAATCTTCACTTGAAACGGCTCAAGATTTGCAAATGTAGTAATGCACTAGCCTCCAAAATGGTGAAATGCGGAAGGAAGGAGATGAATGTGAGGAAAAAATTTGCAATTTTTGGGTTTTTAAAACAAAAAAACCAATTTTCACGAATCAGCGCCTAAGTGCGAAAGTATGACACTTAGCCTCGGAGCTCTGGCGCGTAAGCGCGGGGTCTCAGCGCATAGCCGCCAACTTGCTATTTTCGATATTTTTGTTAAATACACATACTCACTCTTTTAATCAACCATAAATTAATTTAATAAGTATCTCATCACCTTATAATCTTTTTATCTCCAGAATTACACATCTTTTAGATTAAAAATGATTCAACACAAGTTTTATACAAACACAAACTTTTACTTAATTAAACTCATACAAATTACAAGTATAAACCACAAGTCTTTAATCCAAGATACTTGGATAAGATCTCATCTTTTCTACTCACAATAAAACACTCAAACAAAACACTAAACACTAACATAAAACATAAAACAAATAACACACTTAAATATATAAACATCAAACACTTCACACAATTAATTAAATACAAAACATGAATAACTAATACTTAACACACTATAGAACTCAATTCCAGTCTCCATTAGGTGGAACATATCCAGTACCTCCATTTGTTCCATCTAAAACATTTGGTATATAGATTTGATAGAACAGACGATGATGAAGACATCTGATAGAATCTTCTTCAATCCACTTGTTTTTCAGAATCTTCTTCATTCCACTTATTTTTCAGATACATCGTCTTGTTCGCTTCTTCAACATAACTTGTATGAATAAATTGCATTTTTAATTATCATCCAATATTTGCTAAATGTGCATTAGTTTCATTTACCTCTACTTCAGTTGATGCAACATTAGCGTCAATCTTTACAATCTTCTCTATTATTCCTTGAATACTAAAAGCCAAAAATCTGTTATATAACACTTGCACACTCTCACTAACAAACTTCATATTGTTGGCCTCCTCCTTCTTCTTAACTTTATTCTCCCAATAAGACATTTTAAACTCTTCAACTCTTCTATTAGGCTCTTATGCTAGAAATTTGGAATGGGATGAATTTCCTTTAATCCAGTTTCTATTTATAGACTTTAGATCGCTTAATACCGTCCTCCCACGTTCACAAACCACCAAAGTAATGTGTCATGCAAATTACCTATGATAATGACTTCTAGAATCTCATTTTTCACGTTTTTCATAACACTGGCGCCTAAGCGCCAACTGCTGGCGCTTAGCCGCTAGTGCTCATTTTAGCACAGGTCTGCTAAACATCCAATAACTTGTTTTAACTCATCCAAATTATCAATTAAGGTCTCATTAATCTCCACTAACATAATATAAGAGAAATACTTCTATATAACTCTTACATCAAACCAAATAAAACACACCAAACAAACTTAAAGTAAAACACATCGATAACTATGGGTTGCCTTCTACAAAGCGCTTGGTTTAACGTTGTCAGCCCGACATACCTAGTGCGACTTTTTAATTTGCCAAAATTTATGAATTCAGATTTATAAATATATATTGATTTAGTTTTATAATGAGTCTCACAATTAAACGCAAGTATACATATCACTCAAGTAATACAGGGCTCTAGTGGAGTCCTGGATATCGATCCCACAGGGAGGCTTTAATTTTATGGTGTAGTACAGAAATCACTTATCAAATCACAACACAATTGCAAGTAAGTTCAATTCTTAAAATAAAGACAAACAGTTGTAGTTACTATTTCTACCAAAGTACGTTCTAAACTTATAGCAAGTTAAACTAACACAAGACTAAATTTATAACAAAATTCAGTTGTAAGAAAGAGTCTTCCTCCTCTCCAATTATAATATGATGATTATTGTGACATAGATCAGTGATGCAAATGTATTGTGCCAAATAAAAGCATTCTTATTCTTTACCCATATCTCAACGTATAAAGAACATTAGCTAATCATAAGTTCAGTCCCCAAATCTGTGGTTAGGCAGGAAGGATACTAGCTCTCACTCCAGAGCTCCCACTTCCCTTCCCTTGAAGGCTAACTCTCGCTTTAGTTTCCAAACCTTAGGACCAAATTGAGGATTTCAGCTTGTCACTCTGAAACCTCTAATTTTACGCCCACGAAAGTATTATTCCTTATTTATTTGCACTAAATCCCCATGAACTTCATCTCTCATTCATAGACATTGAATGTGACATTCACTTTTGTTGTGGAACTCATAGTCCTTTCGGAACATATGATTCCCAACAATTTTTAACAATTCAATTGGCCAAATCAAAAAGTAAATGAATGTCAAATTGAAAAGGTCATCACAAATTCTACATAATAAATGGGCACATCATTTTCATATCACAACATCAACACATCACATGAAAATGAGGAAGACAAAGAAATCTACTCAAGTCTCATGAGGAAAAGATGACAAAACATGGATTATATATATATAAACAACGTCATACAAACAGAATAAAGAAAAGACAACTTATCTCAAATTCTTCCTCAAGCGAATCTCAAGGAATTCCTTTGACTCCTCTTCTTTCTTCACAACAACACACACTTCACTCTTTAGATAAGGAAGAAGAAATCTCTCACTTTCCCTCTCCTCTTACACTCCTTAGAAGAGAAAGCACAAAACCTAGATTTCCTAAACAAAATGAAAAGACACTCACTCCTCACTCTCTCTACTCTCTAAACTCTCTCCCCCTCCCTAAATTTGGATAGAAGTTTAAATTCGGCCATAACTGATTTTCCAAGAGTTTCCTCAAGCAACCCTCAAAAATTCGGCCAAATACATTGAATTTAGTTTGAAATCGGGATAGGGCGCGGTCTGGCGCAGGATAGGGCGCTGTTCAACACATTATTCCTCCAATCGGTTGCAACTCTTTGTAAAATAGCGCGGTCCGGCGTTGGTGGCAGTGTTGTTTGGCACTAGTTCACTAAAATGCACTTTTTCCCCATTTTGCTCTAAATTTGCTCTTTTTCACTTCCTTTTACTCCAAAGGCCTAAGATCATTGTACCTGCTTGAAATCATGAAAATACCTTTATTTAAAGTGCAATATCATCAAAAATAGGTATGAAATTGATAATAAAAAGCTATCTAATTTTTAGTGGATCAAGATCCCCCAAACTTACTATTATTTATCCTCAAGTAATTTTAGTTAATACATAAAATAATGATCCACTGCAATGAACTTTTTCATTCTAGAATACCATAACTTTGATTTAGATAATTATAATAGTAAAATTTTCAAAAAGATCTTTGGATAATTCAAGTAAATTCTGCAGGTGTAAGATTATCTAGCAATCAAGACTAAGAGTTCTAGCCTTCTATTCATTTCAAAAATGACTGTGGATTGTCCTATTAATGCACTTAAAATGATTACATGAAAAGAAGTTTATGAGACCACTATTAATAAGGATGTTAATCCATACATATAAGTTCAGGAAGATAATTAAGTTCTTCCCTTTAGGTAGATTTAAGTGAAGCCAATTTTTGATTAAGCATCTTCTCAAGCTTCTACTCACTTTTCTTTTATTTTTATTTTTCTTTTCTTTTCTTTTCTTTTTCTTTTTCTCTTCTTTGCTTTTTTCTTTCAAGTGGGGATTACTATATCTGGATAACCATTTAATGATTTTGAACTTCACATTTCTCACCCTAAATTTGAAACTTACTACAATCCTTTACCTTATAGGCATTTTTTTTATCTTAATATTAATTCATCATAGAGTCTCAATCCTTTCCTATCACATAAAGTTTTAAGATTCTTAATATTTCAAACATACAGTTTTGGTTACTTTGAATAGTTGACTATTGTCTTATTCTCTTATACCAAATATCTTATCCTACAAAATTACTTTTCATTACCAAATACTTTCATTCAATTTTACAAAATACTTAAATAAAATCAAAATACAGTTATCTGAAATTGAGTTCTATTACAGGAAATCATGTTAATAAATTTAAAAATACTTTTAAAAGAGAACAATTAACAGTTAATTGTTTCTCTCCTTCAAACTTAAGTTTTGGAATATTAATACAATTAACATGAGAAGAAAGAAAAGATACAAACATATAACTCATACCTTAATATGTTGGGCTTTTCATACCTTTTATTTTAAGCAGGATTTTCTTCATAAAGTAGAATAGTAGGCTTGAAATAATTAAGATCATTTCTATACACAAATATGGGTTAGACATTTGTATGGGAAGAAGTTTAAAAACATAAAACATAAACTATGCATACCATATTAATATCCAATTGTTACTACCACATATTAAACTAACATACCAAACATATGCAAACTCTACTATCAAATCACATACATCACAATTCACATAAAGTCTGCTACAAACACAACCAAATACAAATTACATCACAAATACTAATCAGAGAGAGTCTCAGGTACATCACAAATACAAAATACAAATACATAACAAAGTACAATGAAAAATAAAACTAAAACTACCAATCATCTTCTGCAGGAGCTCCACCATCATCAGACTCTTCAGGCTGGTATGGAGTATACTAAGGGTAAGTAGGAAATACAACACTAGTATCTCCCCTGAAAAATCTCATATGTGTGTCATGATAAGCTATTTCATATTCTCTCCACTGCACTTGATAATCATCATTTATCTTGTTCCTTACTTTTAATCCCTCTACTCTGGTGTTCAACCTTCCAACTGATCCATAACATCATGCAGAGTAGGCTCCCTAGATGTAGATCGTCTCTCATGACTAGAAGAAGGGTCATCAGCTTTCTTACTCCACTTCCATCCTATATGGCTTCATAAGTTTTCAGATTCAGTTTAGTAATGGGCTTTAGGGGATGGACTACCTCATCATTATCTTCAATTTCTACACCTGCCTAAATACACAAAGCATGAATCAGGCTGGGGTGTCCCAGTCTACCTATTGTCTCTCCTTTTGAACTCGTCAAAATACTTTTGTGAATAATTGCCCCGATATTGATATTCTTCATGTTCTAAATACAATAATTCAGAACAACTCTGTCTACAGTAACCTCGCCCTCGCTGTGATGATTGGTAGGAAAAGTCTTACAGAAATGAAATAGTGTCAGGCTTTTGATATAGGATTCAAAGTAGAAAATGGGAAGTTAACTTTTAGCCTTTGTTTAACCTTCCATTCCCCTTTCCCGTCATTCAAAAATTTCAGAATCGTATTCAATGTTTCATTCGTAATAAGAAAATTTTATTATTCACAAGAAAAATGCGTTCTCAACTGATAAAATACATTAATGCGAGCAGGGGTGAATTCAACCATCTGTCCTCTAACCAATATGTATTCACTCTTAGAATAATGCATATTTACATGAAATTACCTAACAATTCCCAGCATTGCTTCAGCAGTGAAATAACAGAAAATCTCCCATTGACGATTCGCAATAAGTTCTTCAACTATACCTCCAGGATTTTCAAAGGCTTTCTCTTGAATACATTTCTTATTGCTAAGAAATGTACTGAAACGCAAATAAGCCTTGAAACTCACAAATTTGCTTTTATCATAATCAAATTTTCTCTTCCCCTTTGAAATTCTTGGAGCCATTTGTCTAAAAATATCAAATTATCCAAATCAATTTTTAAAATTACAATGTAATTGACTCTAAGGTAAATTTAAAAAGATAAGAACTCAAAATCCATGAAAAATCTACAAAGTTTCTCTAAAACCTCAAAATTTCCAATCTTCATAATGCAGGAGATTTCCATGGTCAAAAGCGAAAAAATTTAGGTTAAAGTGTAGCTCTTACCAAGAGAAGATGAAATTCGAACTTTTCTGGCCTCGAAAACGCTTCAAATCCAAATGCTAATGAGCCCTAGGTGCGAAAATCGGCCTTGGCTGAAGGTAAAAGATGATGGTTTGAGCAAAAATTGTGGGTCACTGAGTTAAATCACAAAAATTTGGATTTTCAGGTATTTTTTGTGGTCTAGTGCTGTCCGGCGCTACCGACAAGACTGTTCGGCGCATTTTTCTGCTCTTATGGCCAAACTCTCTGTCTTTTGGCACGGTCCGACACTGATGATAGCGCCATTTAGCGCCAGTTCAAAAACTGGGCTTCTGACTTTCTTTTGCAATTTCAATCTTTTCAAACCCGCTCCGACGTCTAATTAGTCTAATTAAGCATTGAATAACATTCTAAAGCCATGACAAATGATATTTTTTAACACAAAAAACACAAAACATCATTTTCATATATAAAATGCAAGTTACAAACACATACACATAACACTAAACACTACACATCATCAAGCCATAAAATTCTAAAATTCAGCGTCGCTCACAACCAAAACACACATAACGCTGAAAACTAAACAAGAAAACAAATCCAAACATAACATCAAAGCACAACAAAGCAATCAGTTCAAATAACAAACACAAAATACAATAATCAAGTCTTCATTCTTCTTCAGAACTTTCATCAACTCTAAGATCTTCAATAAATTGAGCGTGAACGAACAAATTGTAGAATGGACAAAAAGAAAATTCTTCAGTAGAATCTTCTTCAATCAAACCATTCCTTTTCATCAACCGTACCAAACTTCCTTTAAGATACCCAGAATGATCAAAGTGCTCCTTCATTCTCCAATCCAGATGATCAAGGAAATCAGATAGATTGTTGATTGCATTCATCAAGTGTTGCACTTCCTTCTCCAATTTCTTAATTTTCTTCAAGATGATCTGTAAACATTCAGGAAAGTAAGGAGGAATAGGTGTCGACCTCTAAGAAGGTTGATATTCAATGATACTCATGTCATTCATATCACCAGTTGCCTGATTATTATATGCATTGCTGGGTCTATAGGCTTCCAAGGTAGAAGTACTCTTTCCTAGTTCTCATATGACACTTGTGATTTACTGCAGAAAAGAAATATGATGGAAGGATGTCCAAGCCCATACTTTGATCCATGAAAGATCAATCCCAAAACAGATTTAATAATTATAGAACCAACATCAATAGACATACCCATTTGAATACAGTAGTTCAAAATAGCGCACTCCTTAGTTACTTTACCGATCTTCATAGTTGGGAGCAACTTTGCACATATGAAATAATGTAAGTGCTTTGACGTAGGATTTAACAAAGGTGGTCGAAAAACTTACATACCTATTATCTCTTATCTCTCATTCATCACTTTCATCCGTCAGATATTTGTATATTTCATTCATGTTGTCCTTCGTTGGGGCAAAATTCAAATAGTGGCAGATTGGCACTTTCCCAATCATGTATAAATCATTAATTTTTGCAGGAGTAAATGTGACAAATCTATCTCGCACATAAACTGATCGTTGGTTGATTCCATGAAGATTTGCATAAAGCTCTTTCATAACCAGGACAACTACGGTGGTTGTAGTATAACACAATACTTCCAACGTCTCTGAACAATAGTTTCATCAATTCTAGTCGTAGAAGAATTTGTACCTCGATTCACAAAGCCTCGATCCTTAATCAACCACATTTTCAAGATTTTTTTGTTGAAAATACATTGCGCCTCGAAACTAAAGAACTTTCTATGGTTGAAAACTTGAAATCTTAAAATTTCTATCGAGTCAGAATCCATTTGGACAAGATTTGGGATCTTCTTCTTCGTTCCTTTGGTAGTTCCTGCATCTAGGGGTGGTTTTTGGGAGTTCAAGTGGAAGAATTACCGTCTAGAACCTTTGAATTTAAAGACAAGAAACTATTTTTTGAATAGCGGTGTGGTCTAGCGCAAATAACAGTGCCTCGGCGCTAGTTCAAATTTTTCCAAACTTCACTTTTTCCAAATTCTTTCCAAATTTCAATTAGATTCATTTCTTAAATGTTGTTAATGATATTTAAGGGAGAATAAGACTTAATTAAGTAACAAACAAACACAAATAACACACCAAACAAAGCAAACATTCAATAATTAAAGGTTACCTCCCACAAAGCGCTTAGTTTAACGTCGTCAGCCCGATATAGCTTCTAGTTATTCAGGTTGATCCAACATTAAAAGCTCTTTAAAATTAGGCCTACTGCCGTCAAAATACGGTTTTAATCTTTATCCTTTAACTTTAAATATTCGTCTAGATTTAGAGTCTTTGATAATCACAACTCTAAATTGATATATTTTTACGACAATGAGAGGTCCTGTTCTTCAAGATTTCAGTTTCCTAGCAAATAATTTCAATCTTGTTTATATAATAACACTTTTTGTCCTGATTCAAATTCCTTTTTAACAATCTTCCGATCATGCCATATTTTTCTTCTCTCTTTGTATATTTTATCATTATCATATGATTCATTTCTGATTTCTTCAAATTCATTCAATTGCAACAGTCTTTTCTCACCATCATCTTTCAAATTAAAGTCCAATTTCTTTATCGCCCAATATGCTTTATATTCTAATTCAACTAGAAAGTGACAAGTTTTTCCAAAGATTAATCTGTAAGGGGACATTCCTATAGGAGTTTTATAAGCATTTCTGTATGCCTATAAAGCAATGTCTATTCTAGCAAACCAATCTAACTTCTCAGGATTTATGACTTTCTCCAAAATTAATTTAATTTCACAATTAGATACCTCTGCTAAATCATTATTTTGGGGATGATAAGCTGTAGAGATTCTATGCATAATATTTTACTTTTCCATCAATCTCTAAATCAGATTATTCTTAAAATGAGATCCTCCATCAGTGATGATTACTCTGGTTATTCCATATCTTGTGAAAATTTTTTTCATCAAAAATCTCAAAACACCTCTAGCATCATACATAGGTAAAATTATTGCCTCAATCCATTTTGATACATAATCAACAACAATCAGTATATATATATTTCCAAATGAAGGTATAAATGGTCCCATAAAATCTAATCCTCAAGCATAAAAAATTTCAACTTCCAAAGTAAAAGTAAGAGGCTTTTCATTTCTTCTGGATATATTCCCTATCTCTGACATCGATCACAAGTTTTGATAAATCTATAAACATCTCTGAAAATAGTATAACAATAAAATCCATATTACAAAAACTTATGTGCAGTTCTATCAATTCTGAAATGTCCTCCAAATTCAGAATCATGACATTCTCGAATAATTCTTTCAGTTTTTCATAAGGCACACTTCTCCTAATAATAAGATCTTTACATTTCTTATACAGATAAGGATCGTCCCAGAAATAAAATTTAGCATCATGTTTAAATTTTTTCTGCTGTTCCATTGTTAAGTCAGGTGGTAAAATATTACTAATGATGTAGTTCACAATATCATCATACCATAGTAAATTTTCTTCAATAATATTATATAATTGCTCATCAGGAAAAGTTTCTAAGATTTCCTTTTCAAAGTCATCCAAATTTGGTTGTTCAAGTCTAGATAAATGATCAGCTATTTGATTATCGACCCATTTTCTATTAATGATCTCAAAATCAAATTCTTGCATTAAAAGTATCCATCAAATCAGTCTTGGTTTTGCATCCTTCTTTTGCATTAAATATTTAATAGCAGAATGATCAGTATGCACTAAACATTTAGTTCCAATTAAGTAAGATCTAAATTTTTCAAAGTCATAAACGATCGCTAATAACTCTCTTTCAGTAGTGGTGTAGTTAATTTGAGCGTTAGTAAGAGTCTTACTAGTTTAGTATATAACCTTAAACATTTTGTCATGTCTTTACCCTAAAAATCTTCAATAGCATAATCGCTAGCATCGCAAATTAATTCGAATGGTTTCTCCCAGTAAGGTGAAACTATTATGGAGGCAGCGATTAATTTTTCCTTTAATAGATCGAAAGCTTTTAAGTATTCATCGTTAAAATCAAACTTTATATCTTTTTTCCAAAAATTGGCATAGAGGCTTAGTGATTTTTGAAAAGTCTTTGATATATGGCCTGTAGAATCCGACATGTCCCAAAAGGCTTCTTACCCCTCTCACAGTTGTTGGAGGTGGTAATTTTTCTATAATTTGAATCTTCGTAGGATCTACTTCCATATCATATTCAGATATTTTATGCCCAAGAACAATTCCTCCTGCAACCATAAATTGACACTTTTCCCACTTTAGGACTAAATTTGTTCTTTCTCATACCTCTAAAACTTTTTCTAAGTTGCATAGGCATGCATCAAATGAATCTCCAAATACTGAGAAATCATCCATAAACATTTTTATTCCATCATTTATTAATTTGCTAAATATGGACATCATACATCTTTGAAATGTTGCAGGCGCATTACATAATCCAAAGGGCATTCTTCTAAAAGCAAAAGTTCCATAAGCAATAGGAATTTTGGTGATAATCGGTATATTCATCCAAAAAGTAATAATACTTGTGTCCAGCAAGTCTGTCTAGCATTTTGTCTAAAAAAGATAAAGGAAAGTTATCTTTTCTGGTGGCGGTGTTTAACTTTCTATAATCAATACATATTCACCAACCAGTGACTTTTCTTGTCGGTATAATTTCATTTCGTTCATTTATGTGAACAATCACTCCTCCTTTCTTAGGAACACAATGAATTGGGCTACCCAAATACTATCAGAAATAAGATATATAATTCTAGCATCTAATCACCTCTTTTATTATTGGGTTAAATCTCCTTTGTGGATCAACTCTAGGTTTATGTTGTTCATTCAACAAAATTCTGTGCATACAGATCGATGGACTGATTCCTTTAATATCAGTTATGGACCAACCAGAAGCCTTTTTGTATCTTTTTAAGGCGTCCAATAATCTTTGTTCTTGATATTCATTTAAATTTGAAGATACAATGACTGGTAAAGTAGATAATTTTCCTAAGAAGATATACTTCAAGTGATTAGGGAGAATTTTCAGCTCAAGTTCAAGGGGTTTAATCATAGATGGAATTAAACCTTTTTCACCATTTTCCATAGTATCCAATCTTTCAAATCTTTCCTGAACAAATTCTAACTTTTCAATTGTCATATCATCAAAATCATCTTCACTTTCACTTTCACATTCATCCTCACATTCCAAATTTTCTTCAAATACTTCTTTAAAATGATCTTCTCTCGAATAATCACATATTTTCACTTGAAAGCACTCATCATCTTTTTCAGTTGAAGGGTATTTCAGAGATTTCAGAATGTTGAAAGTTACCTCTTGGTCATTAATTCTCATAGTTAATTCTTATTTTTGAACATCAATCATAGCTCTTCCAGTAGCAAGGAATGGTCTTTCCAAAACAATTGAAATTTCTTTATCTTTCTCCATATTTAATACAATAAAAGTCCACAGGAAAGATAAATTTATCCACCTTTACTAATACATCTTCCACAACTCCTTTAGGATAAGTGATAGAATGATCGACCAGATAGCGGTGTCACGTATGTAGGTGAAATTTCTCCTATTCCCAATCTTTTGAAAGTTAATAAAGGCATAAGATTAATACTAGCTTCAAGTTCACATAAAGCTCTTCCAAAAAATTTCTCACCTATAGCACACGAGATAGTGAAACTACCTGGGTCTTTAAGTTTTTCAGGAAACTTCTTCTGAATAATTGTACTACACTAATACAACAGTCTCGTGGTCTTTGAATTTTGTTTTCTTTTTAAGAATATCCTTTATAAACTTTGCATAATCAGACATATGCTCTAATGCTTCAACAAAGGGAATATTAATCGTTAATTTCTTAAGAATTTATAAAAACTTTGCAAATCTATTATCCCTGTTCTGTTTCTTTAGTCTTTGAGGAAAAGGAGGAGGTGGTTTTTCAACAGTTATCTTCATTGGTTCAAGCGGATATTTGTCTGGATATATCTCATTATAACTTTTCTCAATGTTCACTTCCTCTCTTTCAACTTCGACTTCTTTTTGAACTCTTGGTTCCAATTCTTTTCCACTCCTTAATTGAATAACCTTAATTTGCTCCTTGTTTTGATCTTTTGGGCTGATCTCAACATTGCTAGGAAGATTTCCAGAAGGTCTATTATTAAGCGCAGTAAAGATATGTCCCAACTAATTCTTAATGTTCTTCATCGCAACATTTTGAGCTTGAATTTGATTACCCATATTCAGAATCATTTCTTTAGTAGACAACCTCTTTTCCTAAAATTGTTGATTACTATTAAAACTGGAGGATAAGAAGGTCTATAATTAGTATTTCCTTGGTTGTTTCGGTTTCCAACTAGATTCATAAGATTGTTTCCCCATTGCGGGTTAACAACAACATTAGTGTTATTCCAATTGAAGTTTGGGTGATTCCTTCTACTAGGATTATAATAATTCGAATAAGGATTATTGAATTTGTTATTTATGGCATTAAGGGTTTCATAAGGTATTTGAGAGTCTATCATCTGTCCTAATGAATTTTCTTCTAACACTGGGGGTGTTGGAGAATAATTCATTCCATAATAATCTATTTTATTAGAAAGTGTAGCAGTTTGAAAGACTATCATAGTTATAGCATCAGAATCATGAATACTGGCTACTTTCTTAGGATTTACCCATTCAGAGGGCCATTGAAAATTATTAGTAGTCATTTCTTCAATTAACGAATATGCTGGTGGTGATGGAAAGAAAGAAAATATATGGGCGACCACGGTGGGATGTGGTTCGTGGTGTTTGATGATGATGTCATGTCATCGCCATCCAATATATCATATCAATGTCAAGGAGTCGCCATCTAATATTAGCCTAATTTTATTCGTATAAATCCTATGAAGGATTTAGAGAATTTTTAGGACTAATAAGTAGAAAAAGGTGTTTATGATAATTCTTATATGAGGATATTCTAGAATAACGTATTCTAGAATTTTCATATTAAGAAAATCATGGTAAACCAGAGATTTCTGTTTTGGGTTCTTTTAGATCTCCTATAGATGTAAGCCTCTATAGTTAATTACATCTTAAATAATTCTCGATTGTTTAAGAAAACTTCTGATTAATGTTAATCATTTGTTTTCTAGAAGATTTCTTTTAAGGAGAGATGTACCCACTATCACTCCCAAATATCGTTATATCATGTTATTGAATACTTTAGGTATTATGTTTAACCTAAAGGTTCTGGTTTTGTTATCATGTCGTTGTTGTGTTGCAAAATTTCAGGTTATCTCGTCTAACCTAAAAGTTTTGTTTTGTTGTCAATGTTGTTGTTGTGTTGAAAAGTTTCAGGTTATATGTCTAACTTAAAAGTTTTATTTTGTTTTGTTGCTGATATTCCGTTGTCGGCGTCCTGCAAAACAGAGTTAGCACACCCTATAACATGCAAAGAAAATCTAAACGGAATTTCTTGTCTTCATCCTGCGAAGAAAATATCGTCAGAAATAATATCACATAATATTTTTTTTGAATGTTAAGCTATTTTGAAATGTCAACTTTATGCTAATCATGTTGTTTTTGAAATGTCAAATTTTCGTTGATTATGTCAACATCAGATTTATGTTGGTTATGTCAATTTTAGAATGTCAAATTATGTTGAATTGATCTTGAGTTTGAGCTTAAATTTCAGGTTCGTGTCTATCAAAAGATTTAAAGTTAAATTCAATACTAATTGAACTAACTTGGGCTCATGTCTGGTTGAACCTAAGTTAAATTCAATGTTGATTGAATTTGATTAACTTG
Organism: Papilionanthe hookeriana x Papilionanthe teres; assembly: GCA_022702705.1. Taxonomy (NCBI): domain Eukaryota; kingdom Viridiplantae; phylum Streptophyta; class Magnoliopsida; order Asparagales; family Orchidaceae; genus Papilionanthe; species Papilionanthe hookeriana x Papilionanthe teres. The sequence goes on along the minus strand of CM040429.1, from coordinate 32,852,305 downwards.
AGTTCATGTCTGTTTGAACTTAAGTTAAAAGGTTTAAAGTTAAATTCAATATTGATTGAATTGACTTGGATTCATGTCTGATTGAATCTAAGTTAAATTCAATGTTGATTAAATTTGATTAACTTGAGTTCATGTTTGTTTGAACTTAAGTTAAAAGGTTTAAAGTTAAATTCAATATTGATTGAATTGACTTGGATTCATGTCTGATTGAATCTAAGTTAAATTCAATGTTGATTGAATTTGATTAACTTGAGTTCATGTCTGTTTGAACTTAAATTAAAAGGTTTAAAGTTAAATTCAATATTGATTGAATTAACTTGGATTCATGTCTGATTGAATCTAAGTTAAATTCAATTTTGATTGAATTTGATTAACTCGAGTTCATGTCTGTTTGAACTTAAGTTAATAGGTTTGGTTTTGGATGAACTTAATTAAATTTTAAACCTTGTTTAAATAGGATTTAAAGGTTAATCAAGCCTAATAAATTAGACTTAATTAGAATTATAGACCATTCAAATCCATTTTAGGTAAGGTTTAAGTCTTAATCAAGCCTATTTTGTTGGACCTAGATTTAAGATTGTCTTAAGTTCATTAGGGGTTGAACTCAAGTTCAGTTTGATTTAAGTCTAATGTAGATTAGACTTAACTTTGGTTTGGGTTGTATTTAGGTTCAATGTGGATTGGACCTAAGATTTAGATTAACTCGAGTTCAAGTTGGATTGAATTCGAGTTAGGTCATGTTTGAGTTTAAGTTAGGTTCAATATGGATTGGACCTAAGATTTGGGTTAACTTGAGTTCAAGTTGGATTGAAGTCAAGTTGGGTTATGTTTGAGTTAGGTTCAATATGGATCGAACCTAAAGTTTAGGTTAACTTGAGTTTAAGTTGGGTTGGGTTTAGGTTAGGTTCAATGTGGGTTTAACCTAAGGTTTAGGTTAACTTGAGTTCAAGTTAGGTTGGACTCAAGTTAGGTTAGGTTTAGGTTAGGTTCAATGTGGGTTGAAACAAAGGTTTTGGTTAACTTGAGTTCAAGTTAGGTTGGACTCAAGTTAGGTAGGTTTAGGTTAGGTTAAATGTGGGTTGAACCTGAGGTTTTGGTTAACTTGAGTTCAAGTTAGGTTGGACTCAAGTTAGGTTAGGTTTAGGTTAGGTTCAATGTGGGTTGAACCTAAGGTTTAGGTTAACTTGAGTTCAAGTTAGGTTGGACTCAAGTTAAGTTAGGTTTAGGTTAGGTTCAATGTGGGTTGAACCTAAGGTTTTGGTTAACTTGAGTTCAAGTTAGGTTGGACTCAAGTTAGGTTAGGTTTAAGTTAGGTTCAATGTGGGTTGAACCTAAGTTTGGTTTGACTTAAGTCTAATGTAGATCAGGCTTAAGTTAGGTTTAAGTTTGATTTAGGTTCAATGTGGGTTGAACCTAAGTTTGGTTTGACTTAAGTCTAATGTAGATCGTGCTTAAGTTAGGTTTAAGTTTAATTTAGGTTCAATGTGGGTTGAACCTAAGTTTGGTTTGACTTAAGTCTAATGTAGATTAGGCTTAAGTTAGGTTTAAGTTTGATTTAGGTTCAATGTGGGTTGAACCTAAGTTTGGTTTGACTTAAGTCTAATGTAGGTCAGGCTTAAGTTAGGTTCAAGTTTGATTTAGGTTCAATGTGGGTTGAACCTAAGTTTGGTTTGACTTAAGTCTAATGTAGATCAGGCTTAAGTTAGGTTTAAGTTTGATTTAGGTTCAATGTGGGTTGAACCTATGTTTGGTTTGACTTAAGTCTAATGTAGATTAGGCTTAAGTTAGGTTTAAGTTTGATTTAGGTTCAATGTGGGTTGAACTTAAGTTTGGTTTGACTTAAGTCTAATGTAGATCAGGCTTAAGTTAGGTTTAAGTTTGGTTTAGGTTCATGTCAGGTTGAACCTAAGGGTTTGGTCTAAGTTTGATTAAACCTTAGTTAGTTAAGGCTTAATGGTTTAATTAGGTCTAAGGGTTGGACCTAATTAGGGTTTAAGTTTGATTAAACCTTAGTTAGTTAAGGCTTAAAGGTTTAATTAGGTCTAAGGGTTAGACCTAATTAGGGTTTAAGTTTGATTAAACCTTAGTTAGTTAAGGCTTAATGGTTTAATTAGGTCTAAGGGTTAGACCTAATTAGGGTTTTGGTATGATTAAACCATAGTTAGTTAAGGCTTAAAGGTTTAATTAGGTCTAAGGGTTAGACCTAATTAGGGTTTAGGTATAATTAAACCTTAGTTAGTTAAGGCTTAAAGGTTTAATTAGGTCTAAGGGTTAGACCTAATTAGGGTTTAGGTATAATTAAACCTTAGTTAGTTAAGGCTTAAAGGTTTAATTAGGTCTAAGGCTTAGACCTAATTAGGATTTAGATTTTATTAAACCTTAGTTAGTTAAGGCTTAATGGTTTAATTAAGTCTAAGGGTTAGACTTAATTAGGGTTTAAGTTTGATTAAACCTTAGTTAGTTAAGGCTTAAAGGTTTAATTAGGTCCAAGGGTTAGACCTAATTAGGGTTTAAGTTTGATTAAACCTTAGTTAGTTAAGGCTTAATGGTTTAATTAGGTCCAAGGGTTAGACCTAATTAGGGTTTAGGTATGATTAAACCTTAGTTAGTTAAGGCTTAAAGGTTTAATTAGGTCTAAGGGTTAGACCTAATTAGGATTTAGATTTTATTAAACCTTAGTTAGTTAAGGCTTAATGGTTTAATTAAGTTTAAGGGTTAGACTTAATTAGGGTTTAAGTTTGATTAAACCTTAGTTAGTTAAGGCTTAAAGGTTTAATTAGGTCTAAGGGTTAAACCTAATTAGGGTTTAAGTTTGATTAAACCTTAGTTAGTTAAGGCTTAATGGTTTAATTAGGTCTAAGGGTTAGACCTAATTAGGGTTTAGGTATGATTAAACCTTAGTTAGTTAAGGCTTAAAGGTTTAATTAGGTCTAAGGGTTAGACCTAATTAGGGTTTAGGTATAATTAAACCTTATGTTTAAGGAGGTTAATTAAGTTTAGTATGTCTTTAAACCTAATTAAGGGTGTTTAGTTTTGATTAATTAAGTTTAATATGTCCTTGAACTTAATTAAAAAAAAAATTAATTTTTATTAAATCTAATTTATGTAAGGTTTAATGGGTTAATTAAGTTTAGTGTGTCTTTAAACTTAATTAAAAAGAGTTTAATTTTTATTAAACCTAATTTATATAAGGTTTAAGGGGTTAATTAAGTTTAGTGTGTCTTTAAACTTAATTAAAAAGAGTTTAATTTTTATTAAACCTAATTTAGGTAAGGTTTAATGGGTTAATTAAGTTTAGTGTGTCTTTAAACTTAATTAAAGGAGTTTAATTTTTATTAAACCTAATTTAGGTAAGGTTTAATGGATTAAATGTCATTTTAAACCCTAATTGAATCTAATCTTGTCATTTTAAACTCAAGTGAGGTTTATTATTAGCTCTATCATGGACTAAAACCATTTTCAAAGTTTTTGTTGATGAAAATAATTTAAATTCATAAAGGGTCATTTTGGGATTAAAATTATTTAATTAATAAATGATTTTATCCCTAAATTTCAAAATGTCATTCAAAATTGTTTTCATGACTTAGGAATATTTTCCTAGGGTTATTATCTGTTGCCCTATCATTCCTAGTCATTTGTATTTTTATTTTCTTAATTTTCAAATTTTTATAATTATTATTTGAAATAATTACAAAGAAACTTGAAAATTCAAGAAAAGTATCCTAGGCATGTTTTCTGTCCTTAGAAAAATTATGGAAGGTCCCTAAGAACATAAAGATAAATGCCTCAATGTTTCATAATTTTTTGATTTATAAATAATTTTTAATAATTAAAATACTCCAGAGAGTATTTAATTAATTAAAAATTTAATAGTGAGATTAAAATTATGATTTTAGTCTCATAATTTTCTTCTCTTCAAGAGCTTTCCAGAGGTATTTTTGTTTAATTTTTATGACCTCTCGGTTAAAGAGATATGAATTTTTGAAGTTTAAGGGATTAAAAAGAAATTTTCTTTTTTTTTTAATATTCCGCCGCCAAAGCTTCCCGCCGTTGACGCGTGTCCTCGGACGCGTCGAATGGGTGGGAAGATCTCGTGCAACGGGTCGGACAGCGGACACCGTTCGCGTGGATCAGCGCCGTCCATCTCAAAGGCGCGGGATCGGACGACTGAGAAAATTCGGGGTTTAATTTTGAAAATTTCGAAACCATTAAACTTCAAATGTTAATATCTCACTCATTTCTTGATGAAATTGAGTGATTTTTTTTTAAATGCTCATCTGGATGAGAAGTATCCATCCATACGGTGATGATACACTTTTGAGTTAGTATAGTACATGATTTATCAAAAACATGATTTATTTTGGAAAGATAAATTCCATACCTTGGCCACAAGCAAATCAAGCTAGATCAGACTTTATAGTTGCCTTCTAGGACCCCAATGGAAGATAGTTGATGCAGCAATTTGTTCCAGAAGTGAGGCTTTGGGAGGAATTTGAAAGAGATGCCTAATTTGGGCTATTTTTTAAAGTTGATCAAATTGGCTCAAATGGGCTGAAACTAAGGCTTGGAATTGATCCTAAAAGATTGTGGAAGCTCTTAGGAAGAAGTTTTGTGTTGGGAGCAAGAGGGTTTGAGCAGCCTATGGACCTCCCTAAATAGTTTTCTCCTCTTTGCTAGTTTCGGCCATGGGGTCCTTTTATAGCAAGGGGATGGTGTTGGCTTGGCTTAGGCTGTTCTAGAGGATTACTTACCTCCTCTATTAGTTGATTGGGTGATCAATTGGCTGGAGATAGGCTTGGATGCTTCTCCCTAAGTTTTTCATGATGAATTTCATCTCTTTGTCTCTTGTCCATTGGCCATTATGGGAGGTTACTTGTGAGTTGTTGTTAGGCTTGCTAAGGAGCTTACAACTCAATCCATGAGCTTAGGAAGTGATGACACATAACCTAGCCTATAGCCTAGCCTTCATCATCACCATTTACCATGGTAAAGAGGGGTTACATGTGAGGTTTTCTCCTCATTGGGTGGCTTGGGTGGTGGTTATTTTGGCCTATGTTGGCCGGCCACCTTAAGAAGGGAATGAGGGAGGTGATGACACCTCATTCCATGCATAACCATGGGGGTTAAGCCATGGATGATGGGCTTTAGGATGGGCTTTAGGATGGGCTTTAGAATAAACTTTAAAATGGACTTTTTATATGTTAAAGAGGCTTTTAAAATGAATTAGCCCAATTAAATATGAAGAGCCCACTTGTATTTTCATCCCTCCCCTTTAATTTCCATTTTAATTAATTTTTTTTATTAATTAAAATTGGTGGAAATTATTTGATTAATCAATTTACTAATTGAAAATGATTTCAAATTAATTAATTGATTATTTTTGTCATTTTATGTCATTTTATGATTTTTAATTTAATTTTCATTTTAATTATGTCATTTAATTAAAATGTTGAAAATTAAATCATTAATCATTTTAATTAATCAAAATAATTTTGAAATTAATTATTTAATTAATTTTATTATTTTTATGTCATTTTTTATCTATTTTAATTAAAATAGATAAGTGTTGACTCGCTTTTGACTTGGGTTGACCCAAGTTAGCCCAAATTGGTCAAATTGATTTTAAGATGTCCAATGTCTCGTGATTTTGTCATTGTGGTGTTTTAAATGTGTTAGTGGGTGAAAAGGTTGATTTATGGGTCAACAGGACTGGTCATTAGGTCTGGTCTGACCAATTTGACCAAAGTTGACTTTTTAGGTCAAAAGGGTGACCTATGGGGTCAACAGTGTAGGTCATTAGGTCTGGTTTGACCAGTTTGACCAAAGTTGACTTTTTAGGTCATAGGGGTGACCTATGGGGTCAACAGTGTAGGTCACTAGGTCTGGTTTGACCAATTTGACCAAAGTTCACTTTTTAGGTCATAGGGTTGACCTATGGGGTCAACAGGGTAGGTCATTAGGTCTGGTTTGACCAGTTTGACCAAAGTTGACTTTTTAGGTCATAGGGTTGACCTATGGGGTCAACAGTGTAGGTCACTAGGTCTGGTTTGACCAATTTGACCAAAGTTGACTTTTTAGGTCATAAGGGTGACCTATGGGGTCAACAATGTAGGTCATTAGGTCTGGTTTGACCAATTTGACCAAAGTTGACTTTTTAGGTCATAAGGGTGACCTATGGGTCAACAGTGGTAGTCACTAGGTCCGGTTTGACCAATTTGACCAAAGTTAACTTTTTAGGTCATAGTGGTTGACCTATGGGGTCAACAGATGTAGAGTCACTAGGTCTGGTTTGACCAGTTTGACCAAAGTTGACTTTTTAGGTCATAAGGGTGACCTATGGGGTCAACAATGTAGGTCATTAGGTCTGGTTTGACCAGTTTGACCAAAGTTGACTTTTTAGGTCATAGGGTTGACCTATGGGGTCAACAATGTAGGTCATTAGGTCTGGTTTGACCAATTTGACCAAAGTTGACTTTTTAGGTCATAAGGGTGACCTATGGGGTCAACAGTGTAAGTCATTAGGTCTGGTTTGACCAGTTTGACCAAAGTTGACTTTTTAGGTCATAGGGTTGACCTATGGGGTCAATAGGGTCTGATTTGACCATTTTGACCAAAGTTGACTTTTTAGGTCATAGGGTTAACCTATGGGGTCAACAGGGTAGGTCACTAGGTCTGGTTTGACCCGGCTTGACCAAAGTTGACTTTTTAGGTCATAGTGGTCGACCTATGGGGTCAACGGGGTCGGTCATCGGGTCCGGTTTGACCATTTTGACCAAAGTTGACTTTTTAGGTCATAGGGTTGACCTATGGGGTCAACAGGGTTGGTCACTGGGTCTGGTTTGACCATTTTGACCAATTTTGACTTTTTAGGTCATAGGGTTGACTTATGGGGTCAACAGGGTAGGTCACTAGGTCTGGTTTGACCAGTTTGACCAAAGTTGACTTTTTAGGTCATAGGGTTGACTTATGGGGTCAACAGGGTTGGTCACTGGGTCTGGTTTGACCATTTTGACCAAAGTTGACTTTTTAGGTCATAGGGTAGACCTATGGGATCAACAGGGCTGGTCATTAGGTCTGGTTTGACCAATTTTGACCAATGTTGACTTTTTAGGTCAAAAGGGCATTGACTCATTGTAAAATGAGGTTAACAAAAGGGCCCCCAATATGTGTAGAATACTATATAAGTATTCTGCACATATTGGCGTTGACCGAATTGGTCTAAGAGATGTTTCATAATGATCAGGAAAAGGAGGGGATATCGTATCGCTCTCAGAGGATGTCAGATATCTTTTATGTTGGTTTGAGATTTTCTTCTTGTATTTGAAAAGAAATTTATCGGGAGGAAAAATGAACGTCATATTTCATTTCTCAAAATGTCGATGTTGATATTTTGCTAAAGGAATGTCGTGATTTCCGTGTCAGGAAAGGACGTATACCTTATAACAGGAGGGAGAAAATGGATGTCATTTTCCATTTCTCAAAATGTCAATGTTAAGACTTGGTTAGAGGAAAGCCGTGATTTCCGTATCAGGAAAGGACTTATATCCAATAACCGAAGAGAGAAAATAGATGTCATTTTCTATTTTCCTCAAAATGTCAATGTCAAGATTTGGTTAAAAGAAAGCCGTGATTTCCGTGTCAGGAAAGGACTTATATCCAATAACCGAAGAGAGAAGATAGATGTCATTTTCTATTTTCCTCAAAATGTCAATGTCAAGATTTGGTTAAAAGAAAGCCGTGATTTCCGTGTCAGGAAAGGACTTATATCCAAGAACCGAAGAGAGAAGATAGATGTCATTTTCTATTTTCCTCAAAATGTCAATGTCAAGATTTGGTTAAAAGAAAGCCGTGATTTCCGTGTCAGGAAAGGACTTATATCCAATAACCGAAGAGAGAAAATAGATGTCATTTTCTATTTTCCTCAAAATGTCAATATCAAGATTTGGTTAGAGGAAAGCCGTGATTTCCGTGTCAGGAAAGGACTTATATCCAATAACCGAAGAGAGAAAATAGATGTCATTTTCTATTTTCCTCAAAATGTCGATATCAAGATTTGGTTAGAGGAAAGCCGTGATTTCCGTGTCAGGAAAGGACTTATATCCAATAACCGAAGAGAGAAAATAGATGTCATTTTCTATTTTTCTCAAAGTGTTGATATCAAGATTTGGTTAAAAGAAAGCCGTGATTTCCGTGTCAGGAAAGGACTTATATCCAATAACCGAAGAGGGAAAATAGATGTCATTTTCTATTTCCCTCAAAATGTCAATGTCAAGATTTGGTTAAAAGAAAGCCGTGATTTCCGTGTCAGGAAAGGACTTATATCCAATAACCGAAGAGAGAAAATAGATGTCATTTTCTATTTCCCTCAAAATGTCGATATCAAGATTTGGTTAGAGGAAACCCGTGATTTCCGTGTCAGGAAAGGACTTATATCCAATAACCGAAGAGAGAAAATAGATGTCATTTTCTATTTCCCTCAAAATTTTGATATCAAGATTTGGTTAGAGGAAAGCCGTGATTTCCGTGTCAGGAAAGGACTTATATCCAATAACCAAAGAGAGAAAAATAGATGTCATTTTCTATTTTCCTCAAAGTGTTGACATCAGGATTTGGTTAGAGGAAAGCCGTGATTTCCGTGTCAGGAAAGGACTTATATCCAATAACCGAAGAGAGAAAATAGATGTCATTTTCTATTTTCCTCAAAGTGTTGATATCAATATTTGGTTAGAGGAAAGCCGTGATTTCCGTGTCAGGAAAGGACTTATATCCAATAACTGAAGAGAGAAAATAGATGTCATTTTCTATTGTCCTCAAAGTGTTGATAACAAGATTTGGTTAGAGGAAAGCCGTGATTTCCGTGTCAGGAAAGGACTTATATCCAATAATCGGGGAGAGTAGCAAACTCATTAATATTTTTAGTGGGAATTTCCGCTGGGGTTTTGACCTATATAGGTCGAAAGTTAATTCTCATGTTTGATTATCATAAATTATTCATTTTGTCATTTATTGATTTCAGGACCTGTCGACATATCACAGACAATGGGGATATATTTTCCTTCAACACTTTATTTTATTTCCATAAAAAAGTCACCAGTACATATTTATTGCAAACAAAAGCTTACAGTACATACATATGTACATATCATATAGCATGCTGCAACAAACTACTGATATTTTACATGTCAACAGCTACCGATATATCGCACATCGACAACTATAGATATATTATATGTCGGGAGTTCTTCACATCATGTTGTAGATTCGGAGATTATCGGATCGTCCATAAACGTCCTACACTCCAAAACATCATTCGTCGAACATGTTTCGTGTGTTCGGACATTTATGGAATCACGAGCAGCTCCAAAGGCTTTAGTCCTTCGAGCTCGGTATCGGCTGATATCCGTCCGGTCGTTTGTCAGGTTTCATTCGTCGCAAGGTAATGGAAATTCGTGGCTTGTTGACACATCGGGTATGCGAGTGTTTCACAAAATCTGCACCGTTCCCTTAGAACAGAAGAACTGATCCTCGGGTTAAAAGGACGTGGCATGTCCCTTCAAATTCTCCGGGTCCCAAGATTTGTATCTCTCTTCCGAATATCACGGAGCAGCGATTCATTAAAGAGAGAGTACAAAATGGTCTTTCAAAATCATGATCGTCGATGCGAGGAGGGATACAATCTCCTCTATCATACATATTAATGATGCAAGTGATCGGGAACACAATCTCGCGGTATGATCCCCCAAGTAACGAGTCGTCCGATAATTTGGATTATCACAACGGTAAAGGGTCGACTTGTTCATGTCGTAGAATCCCGTGAAGATTTCCTTCTCTCGTCTCTTGCATAGTTATAGCAACATCCGAATTGAATGTTTTGCCTACCCTTACCTCGAATTCATTTACTAGGTTTAGAATAGGTCCTCCTTCGAAGGCGTCCAGCCCTACCATGATCTCTGGCTTCTATGAAGTGGTTGATGATAGCGGCTTGTTCGGCCTCATCAAATATTATGGTAAAAAGTTTAAGACCATCCAGAATATTTATTGTTCTTTTATTCACATATTTATATTGTTCGAAAGTTCTCCACTCAATGGCACGAATTTGTCGTATCTCTTCCTCTGAGTGATTCTTTCCGTCGGATACCCTCAAATATTGAGCAGGGTGTGATCGATGGTGGAGTGACGATCGCTTTGCCATCCTCTTTTTCTGTAAGGTCTAGATTTGTCATTTCCGATATTATTTCCTCAAAAGGAGTATTGATAGTCCGTGATTTTAACTGACTCATATCTTCCATGTCTTGTTTCTCTTGTAATTGTTTTTGTCGTTTTAGTCGATTATTACGATTTCGTCTTTGCGATCTGGTGAATCCTGTCGTTGGATTTTTGGTCCTCGATGTTGATGCTCCTTGCACAGGGGCAATCTTGAATTCTGCTTCATCTGAGCTATCACTGATTGTGAAGTCATATTCTTCGGGTTGTCGGAGTTTAAATTCTATCAAAGGTGTTTGCAGATTAACTTCACCGTGATTCACCAAATAAAGTAACGATCCATGATATATGGATTCAACTCCGTAATAGGTCGAAATCAAAGTGAACTCTGGTCCCCGCGTCTATATGTCGACGGTCCAAGGCAAAAGTCATATTATTTCGGAATGAGAAAAATAATCTGTCTTCAGGCATTTTTCTTGAAAATATCAAGACAGAATATCATTTCAGATTTTCAAATGTTTGTTTAACAAATGAAAGAGATGTCACAAAACATCAAAGATGATTTTTTTTTTTTGAAAGGAGAATTTATTGTCCCAGTTTATAAATAAGTCTTTATTCATTTCTTTCTTTTTTTTTATGTCGCGTAGTATTTCTTTAGAAAATGCCCATTGATTGGAGGTAGGATTCTTTCTCCTCGACAATCCACCAATTTGTAGGATCCTCCGAATATGTCTTTTCGATTACATATGGACCTTCCCATATGGGTTCGAATTTGCCACCTATCTTTCGATGAGCTAGTATAGGTCTTCGAAGAACTAAAACTAATTCACCGATTCGAAAGGTTCTAGGACGAACTAGTTTGTCGTGAGCTCGTATCATTTTTGCTTCGATATAATTCAAGATTTTGTTGGGCTTGCAAATGCTTGCCCTCCAAATTTTCAAGTTCTTCAAGTCGCAACTTGACATTTTCTTCTTCAGTTATCTTATCAGTTATTGCGATTTTGAGAGAAGGAATTTGGACTTCTAGAGGCAAAATGGCTTCAGAACCATATATCAAAGCAAATGGTGTAGACCGTGTTGGAGTTCGGTATGTAGTTCTATAAGCCCATAAAGCTTCTATTAGTCGTTCATGCCACTCGTCTCGGGCTATTACTTAATGTCTTTTTCAAGATTTGCACCAATGTTTTATTGAAAGCTTCAACTAATCCATCGGCTTTAGGGTAATAGATTGTGGAATATCTCCAATCAATCCCATGCCTCCGGATGAAGTGATTCATTTTTGTGTTTTTGAAGGCCAACCCATTATCCGATATGACTCTTCGAGGAATCCCAAATCTATAAACGATATGGGTTTTAAAGAAGTGGAGAACTTGTTCGCCTCGACTTCTCGAAGGGGTATTGCTTCGCCCATTTAGAAAAATAGACGATAGACTGCTAGAATAAATTTATGGCCTTTGGAGGATGGAGGATCTATAGGGCCCACTATGTCGATACTCCCAACATTCAAATGGCCATGATGCAATAGTTGGATGTAGGACATTTGGAGGTTGATGTAAAACTACTCCATGTATTTGACATTGATGACATTTCTTTGCGATGTCAAGACAATCTTTCATCATTGTTGGCCAATAATAACCCATTCTTTTTATTTTCATTTTCATTTTGGGCCCGGATTGATGTGCACCACATAAACTCCGAATGAACTTCTTTAACAATCTCTCGAGCTTCAATTTGGTTTAAACATCTTAACCACATTTGATCAAAAGATCGTTTGTAAAGGATGTCATTTATTAGAGCATATGATAATGCTCTTTGTTTAATTTGGTTGGCAATAGAACTATTTTCGAGTAATTCTCCGGCTTGTAAATATTTGATGATTGGTTATCGCCAATCATCCTTCTCGTCATTTATTGCCATTGTCATATTTTCACCGATTTTATGCAAATTATCCATATCAATTCGAGAAAGAACTTGTCGTCCTTTTATAGAAATCGGTATGTCATCTTCTTCCGGACACGCAAATTCCTTTGCAAGTTTTGCCGTAGCATCCGCTAGAGAATTGCCTTGTCTCGGGATTAAGAAGAATGTTACATCGGGAATTTGTTGAAGTAATTTCGCAGTGTAACGGGAATATTGTTCAAGTCGTGGTTTCGGAATTTTGTATTTGCCATGACAATTTGATTGATAATTAACTTGGAGTCTTCATAGATATCAATATTCTCAATTTCCATTAATATTGTCAATTCAAGACCGGTTATGAGCGCTTCATATTCAGCTTCATTATTCGTGCATGGTTCTGTCAAATGATAGGAAAAGGGCATCATCATCTTGTCTGGAGTAATGAAAATTAATCCTACTCCGGCTTTGCCTGGTATGATTGTCTGCTTATCTTTGTCTTTCCATGCAGACGATGCTCCGTCAAAGTAGAGTTCCCATCGTTGCATGTTAGAATTTTTACTTCGATATTTGTTCATCGTGTAGATCGTCATTAAGGGGTATCCTGTTGGAATTGGGTGTGCCGCTAAGAAATCTGCTAGGATTTGTCCTTTAATAAGCACGTAGCGGTACAAATGTTATGTCGAATTGTAACAAGATCATTGCCCATCTTGCTAATCTCCCAGAAAGTGTCGGTCGTGTTATTAAATATTGTAATGGGTTAACTCTTGAACTGCGAAGATCAAGGATAAACAATGCTTCTCAATTGTCGGATATTTTATTTCCGTTGGAAGTAAACAACGACTCAAGTAGTATAACACATTTTCTTTTCCTTCATCATTTACTTGTGCTAGTAAAGCTCCAAGTGAATTGTCCAATGCCGCGGTGTAAAGGATTAAAGGTCTTCTTAATACGAGGGCCGCAAAGACGGGAGGGGTTGTCGAAATATTGTTTAATGTCTTCAAAGGCATGTTGGCACTTTTCATCCCACACGAATTTGGCATCCTTTCTAGTAAGGACAAGAAGGGGTTGACATCTACCCGATAGATTGGAAATGAAACGTCGTATGTATGCTAATTTCCCTTGGAAGGATCTCAATTGAGTTAGATTTTTAGGAGGAGGCATATTTAGAATAGCTTCAATTTTGAGAGGATCAATTTCTATCCCACGATGTCGAACTACAAATCCTAAAAATTTTTCTGAAGTGACACCAAAGGCACACTTTAAAGGGTTCATTTTAAGATTATAACGTCGTAGTCGTTCAAAGACAATTCTCAAATCGTATATATGATCATCTTTTTGTTTACTATTGACAACCAGATCGTCGACATAACATTCGACTTGATTATGTATTAGTTCATCAAAAATCCGTGTCATGGCTCTTTGATAGGTTGCACCAGCATTTTTCAGTCCAAATGGCATAACCTTATAACAATATATGCCGATGGGTGTTCGGAAAGCTGTATTTACTTCGTCTTCCGAAAACATTTTTATTTGGTTATATCCTGATGATCCATCCATGAAAGAAAATATTGCATATTTTGATGCAATATCAACCATTAATTCAGGAATTGGTAAAGGAAATTCATCTTTTGGACATGCTTTGTTCAAGTCCCTGTAGTCTATGCAGACTCTTATTTGTCCATTTTTCTTTTTAACTGGCACCACATTGGCTAGCCATGTTGGATAGTTTTCTTCTCGTATGAAGTCAGCCTCTATCAATTTCTTGACTTCTGCAATAACTTGTTGCTCTATTTCGACACGCATCCTTCTCGGAGCTTGTTTAACTGGGTTTATGATTTGGTCTATCCCAAGTTTATGGACTGCAATTTCTGGAGATAAACCAGGCATTTCGTCATAAGTCCAGGCAAAATAGTCTTTATATTCCATCAACAATTGAGTTATGTCTTTTATTTCCTCATCATTAAGGAATGAACTAATAAAAGTCGGTTTTGGATTTTCATTAGTTTCTAAATTTATTTCTTTTAGTTCATCAATTGTCGATTTAATTTCTTCTTCCAACTCCGGGGGAGCATTTTCAATTGGAAGATCAGGCAATATTTCGGAATCACATTCTTCTGTGACAGTCAAACAAAATTCTGTATCATCTAATGGTCCCAAAACTCCAAATCCAACACCTTTTTTAGAGTTAGAATTTCGTTTATTATCATTCCACATTTGTTCAATGAAATGCGGTTGTTTTAAAGACCATTGTTTGAGCATTAAACCGTTTTGAATGAATTTTCGTGCCCAAGGAGAATACAGCTCAAAAGAAATTTTCATTGATTGTGGAAGATTTCCATCTTCTATTTTTACATCATCTTTAGTACAAGAAGAAGTAGAGCCAAGTCTAAACTTAATTGGCTTTTTGTTATCATTATATACTTCTTTGACTATTAAATTCTCAATCTTAGAAGTGGAGATTGGAGTTAGAGTCATAGAATGTATATAATGATTGATTTTGTCATACATGGATTCAAATTGTTTCTCTTTGTCTTCTTCTTCTAAAGATATTTTGAATTGGGGTTCCTTTGCAACCACAGATGTCGTTTCTTCTTCAGAATCCAGGTGGATTTTGAATTTCAGTGGTTTCTTCATTGTGACAATTGGATCCTCTCTCTTTCGTCCTCGTTCTCGGCCTCGACCTCGAGTGCGAGTCTGACGGAAATTAGTCTCTTTTGTCTTTATTGAAGAAAAATCATTTTCATTTATTTTCTTTTCTTTGTTCTTTTCTTCCATATTTACCGTTGTCTCTTTGGAAGATATTACTTTATTTATAGGAGCATAATATGCTCGCATCTTCATGTATACCGATTTCATGGATTGAAAACGGTTGCAGGTCTCCTATAATACGAAATTCTCGTCCTTTTCGTAAATATTTGATACATTGATGTAATGAAGAGGGTACCATTTTATATTCATGGAGCCATGGTCTGCCAAGTAAGGCATTAAAAGAGGTGTCTGAATCAATAATGTGAAATTTTGCTGTCGTTGCCAAGTCGGCTATTTTTAAGAGCAATGTTATTGATCCAAGGGCTCGTTCTCCTTGTTGATTGAATCCTCTTAACATCATCGTATCCCTTGATAGTTGAGAGGCATCAATGTCTAAGTATGCAAGAGTTCTCAGATTCATAATGTTGATTGAAGCACCTGGGTCAATAAGAACTCTTGAAAGTATCGTGTCATTGATGTTTACTGTAATATATAGTGGACGATTATGTTCAGTTGTTCCGAGCAACAAGTCATTGTCAGAGAAGGTAATCTTTGTTGATTCCTCTAATGAGTAGGCTTCGTTTTGGGTAGTACTGGCAAGTTGAGTTAGCAAATGTCGTGGTCCGAAAGAGCCTTTATTAATGATTCTCTCATTTCTTTGGAAAGTATGAGAGCGTCATAAATGCTTAATTTTGCGGGTAATTTTCTCAAATGAGCCAGTACATTATAATCCACCTTATTGTGAAGATCATCCTTACTTCCTTCAGAAGTTTGAGGATATATTGGAGGAATGATCTTATCTGGTGTAATTATTTATTTTTTTTTTCTTGTGGAGTTATCCTAGGAGGTAAGATTTTTCCACTTCTCAAGTTAATTTCAACTATTTCTTCAAGTTGATTATCCGATTCATTCGTTTCGAGTCCGAGGACTCCAATCCTATAGAAATCGGAATTCCTTGTAATTGAAGCGTAGCAATGTCATCTTCATTTGTGTCATTGTCAGATTTCTCATTTTCGTTTTCATTAGTTTGGTTGTCTTTAGATTGATCATATACGATTTGAGCATTGTCTATAGGTTTAGAATTCAAATGGTCATTCTCAGAAGCATCATCCAGAATGGATAAAATGTACGCAAAACTAGGATTGTTATTATTCATGATAAAAAGAAAGTCATACAAAGTTATTGGCTTAAGGATTTTTCGTCCTTCGGCCGACATAACTATCCTAGTACAAGAGTGAAATGAACTAGAAGGTATAAAAGGAGTTGTAGCCCCTATGTCTGGAAGACCTCTAATCTTTTTCATTTTCTTGATTTTCTTTTTCTTTTCTTTCTTGGGAGATTTTGTAACTTGGTATTTGGCAAAGATCTTTTCAGAAATGCTATCCTTGTTTTTAGGATTAAGTTCCTCTATCGAAACCATATTGACTGATCCCTTTTTAGGTTCTTTCAAGTATTCTTTTGGAATGACTATATTTCCATTTTTGAAATTACGCTCTAACCAGTCTTTGAAGACAAAACATTCTTCAATTTTATGTCCGAGCATCCTGTGATAAGGACAATAATTAGGATTGTCCTTCATGTCAATATCTGCTGGCCTTTTAGCTTCTGGTAGCTTAAATTCAGGTATTTTAAGCAAGCTACGAAATATGTTACCGACGGCTTCGTTTTAATGAATATACTTTATTCATTCTTTCGAGCCATTGTTTTCTTCTCGGCTGATACTCGGGATTGGTTGTCGAAGTTGTAATTGAGGTGATGTCCGTGATGTAGAAGGATTTTGTCGTTGCTTCTTTTGCTCCGGTTGGATCCGCATCACTTGTTTGCCTTTTTCTCGCAATATTTCCGGTGTTTCTTTTCAAAAGTTTTGATAGTTTTTGTCTTTTCAGCTTTTCTCCATTACACTCCTCCGCTTAACCTCTTCCCGAAGATTGGCGGCTTTACCGAGTAATTTTTCAAAAGTTTTTATCGTAAATCCTTTAAGCATGAATGCTATAGGACCATGGATATTTTTTAGCGATATTCCAACAAGCATGTTGTTCTTGTAATTGTGGTTCACATTTCATGCCGAGATTTCTCCAACGTAAAATATAATCTACAAAGGTTTCTCCCTGGTTTTGTTTTTCTACCACCGGATCACCAACAAGTGGTGTGATGTTGTGCTCCCGCAAAGCGTTGAATAAAAAGGCTTTCAAGCTCTACAAAAGTTTTGACGGCATCCGTTGGGAAGTTCCGCATACCGGCCGAAGGCAACTCCCGTGAGACTGTTAACAAATTGTCGAAATAGGAGAGCGTCATTTCCTCCAGCATTACAACAGCTTGCTCTAAAATGTGCCAGATGTTGTCGGGGATTTCCCGTCCCATCGAACATTTTAAAGACAGGAGGAACAAAACCTTTAGGATATTGAACGTAATCAAATTCCTCTGAGTATGGCCTACCCTTTGGAGTTAATGCTCCAGCTTTTGCCAGAGCCATTGTTTCTTTAATCTTTTGTTCCACTATTTTTGTAATATCCTTTTCTGGAGTTTCATTATGAGGAGAATTCTTTCTCTTTGGAGTGCTTTCCTCAACATCCATCAGTTCTTCTCTGCTTTCAAGGATGTGAATAGCCTCCGGTCTAATGATTTCAATAGCTGGAGAAGGGTCGGCTGGTGGTTTTTGCAAAGTCGCTACCAGTTCTTCCATTCTTTGTTCAAGACGACTTATTTGTTCATCTCGTTGTCGTATCACCTCACGCAATTCCTCTTCATTTGATTCTCGTACTAAGGAAGCAGATCGGGTTTCTACCATGTTAACACTGGCAACATTCTCATTGGAACTTTCAGAAGTATTTTTCCTTTCTTGTCTTGAAAGTTGTTTAATATCTTCTTTTAATTTCTTTAATCTCTCCTGAAATGATTTTGTAGAATGTTTTCTGCAAATCTCTTCTTGTGAATTATTTGCAGGAGTGTTGGTGGTATCAGAATTTCTTTCAGAAGATTTTAGCCTCCATACATTATTTTCAAGTATAGGGCGAGAATTCTCAGGTGGTGTATCATATCCAGTATAAGGGTAATTTGCTTTTTGTAGCATCTGGACCAAGTCTGTCATTTTAGCAGTTGTATTTTCTGCTTTTGACATTAAATTGTCATATCGAGTTTTGTCATTGGTGACCACTACATCTTTTATTCTAGGGCCCAGTCGAAATTTTACTGGCACTCGAACACAATGTTCATCAATTGGGAATTGATAATCAGTCTCTTGATAATCAGAATTTCCCATTCCTAAAATTCTCCTTTTCATGGTGTTGGAGACTGCACAACCCATTTTATCTAATAACTTAGATAATGAACATTTTTCTTTTCGTGCTAATCTCTTAAACACCGAATGTACAAGCACGAAATGGGGGAGATCTTTTAGGTTGAAAGGAATTGTCGACTGTATTCAACAGAATTGGAATATATTGATTTTCCTCTAAAAAGGAAGGATTTCCAAAAATATTCTGTTGAAATTCGGGTGTTTCAAAATTATCGTTTTCGTTCCACCTTTTCTTTCTTTTAAATGAAGGAGTTTCATGAACGTTCCTTGAAGGAGATCCGATTTCATATATAGATGATGGTGGAACATCATCTTCCTCGTAAACTTGTTTTCCTTTCTTATCACTCTGTCTTTTCATTTCTTCAAGGGTGTAAGGTTCTTCAGGTGTATATTCAGGTAAATTGTCTGTAAAATTCAGAAAGTCTTCATAAGGTTGCAAGCCAAATTCTTAAAAATATTGAGAATTAGTTTGATATGGATTATCTAATATGAATTCCGTTTCATTAAATAATCCATAATCATTATGATAAAAGGGAGGATTTTCCTCTATTGGTATGTCAAAGTCTTGAAAGTAAGAAAAGATCGAATTCGGAGAATCCATTACGATTTTTCTGTAATTTCAAGAAAAACGAATATTATTGACTTATTTATAAACTGGGAACTTTTATTTTTAAAATTTTGAAATGAAAACAAATGATAACAAAAGATGAGAAGAAAGATTCTCCATAGCGGAGTCGCCACTCTCTTGGTGGCGATGGAAAGAAAGAAAATATATGGGCGACCACGGTGGGATGTGGTTCGTGGTGTTTGATGATGATGTCATGTCATCGCCATCCAATATATCATATCAATGTCAAGGAGTCGCCATCTAATATTAGCCTAATTTTATTCGTATAAATCCTATGAAGGATTTAGAGAATTTTTAGGACTAATAGTAGAAAAAGGTGTTTATGATAATTCTTATATGAGGATATTCTAGAATAACGTATTCTAGAATTTTCATATTAAGAAAATCATGGTAAACCGTGAGATTTCTGTTTTGGGTTCTTTTAGATCTCCTATAGAGGTAAGCCTCTATAGTTAATTACATCTTAAACAATTCTCGATTGTTTAAGAAAACTTCTGATTAATGTTAATCATTTGTTTTCTAGAAGATTTCTTTTAAGGAGAGATGTACCCACTATCACTCCCAAATGTCGTTATATCATGTTATTGAATACTTTAGGTATTATGTTTAACCTAAAGGTTCTGGTTTTGTTATCATGTCGTTGTTGTGTTGCAAAATTTCAGGTTATCTGTCTAACCTAAAAGTTTTGTTTTGTTGTCAATGTTGTTGTTGTGTTGAAAAGTTTCAGGTTATATGTCTAACCTAAAAGTTTTATTTTGTTTTGTTGCTGATATTCCGTCGTCGGCGTCTTGCAAAACAGAGTTAGCACACCCTATAACATGCAAAGAAAATCTAAACGGAATTTCTTGTCTTCATCCTGCGAAGAAAATATCGTCAGAAATAATATCACAGAATATTTTTTTTGAATGTTAAGCTATTTTGAAATGTCAACTTTATGCTAATCATGTTGTTTTTGAAATGTCAAATTTTCGTTGATTATGTCAACATCAGATTTATGTTGGTTATGTCAATTTTAGAATGTCAAATTATGTTGAATTGATCTTGAGTTTGAGCTTAAATTTCAGGTTCGGTGTCTATCAAAAGATTTAAAGTTAAATTCAATACTAATTGAACTAACTTGGGCTCATGTCTGGTTGAACCTAAGTTAAATTCAATGTTGATTGAATTTGATTAACTTGAGTTCATGTCTATTTGAACTTAAGTTAAAAGGTTTAAAGTTAAATTCAATGTTGATTGAATTGACTTGGATTCATGTCTGATTGAATCTAAGTTAAATTCAATGTTGATTGAATTTGATTAACTTGAGTTCATGTCTCGTTTGAACTTAAGTTAAAAGGTTTAAAGTTAAATTCAATATTGATTGAATTGACTTGGATTCATGTCTGATTGAATCTAAGTTAAATTCAATGTTGATTGAATTTGATTAACTTGAGTTCATGTCTGTTTGAACTTAAGTTAAAAGGTTTAAAGTTAAATTCAATATTGATTGAATTAACTTGGATTCATGTCTGATTGAATCTAAGTTAAATTCAATTTTGATTGAATTTGATTAACTCGAGTTCATGTCTGTTTGAACTTAAGTTAATAGGTTTGTTTTTGGATGAACTTAATTAAATTTTAAACCTTGTTTAAATAGGATTTAAAGGTTAATCAAGCCTAATAAATTGGACTTAATTAGAATTATAGACCATTCAAATCCATTTTAGGTATGGTTTAAGTCTTAATCAAGCCTATTTTGTTGGACCTAGATTTAAGATTGTCTTAAGTTCATTAGGGGTTGAACTCAAGTTCAGTTTGATTTAAGTCTAATGTAGATTAGACTTAACTTTTTTTTGGGTTGTATTTAGGTTCAATGTGGATTGGACCTAAGATTTAGATTAACTCGAGTTCAAGTTGGATTGAATTCGAGTTAGGTCATGTTTGAGTTTAAGTTAGGTTCAATATGGATTGGACCTAAGATTTGGGTTAACTTGAGTTCAAGTTGGATTGAAGTCAAGTTGGGTTATGTTCGAGTTAGGTTCGATATGGATCGAACCTAAAGTTTAGGTTAACTTGAGTTTAAGTTGGGTTGGGTTTAGGTTAGGTTCAAAGTGGGTTTAACCTAAGGTTTAGGTCAACTTGAGTTCAAGTTAGGTTGGACTCAAGTTAGGTTAGGTTTAGGTTAGGTTCAATGTGGGTTGAGCCAAAGGTTTTGGTTAACTTGAGTTTCAGTTAGGTTGTACTCAAGTTAGGTAGGTTTAGGTTAGGTTCAATGTGGGTTGAACGTAAGGTTTTGGTTAACTTGAGTTCAAGTTAGGTTGGACTCAAGTTAGGTTAGGTTTAGGTTAGGTTCAATGTGGGTTGAACCTAAGGTTTTGGTTAACTCGAGTTCGAGTTAGGTTGGACTCAAGTTAAGTTAGGTTTAGGTTAGGTTCAATGTGGGTCGAACCTAAGGTTTTTGTTAACTCGAGTTCGAGTTAGGTTGGACTCAAGTTAGGTTAGGTTTAAGTTAGGTTCGATGTGGGTTGAACCTAAGTTTGGTTTGACTTAAGTCTAATGTAGATCGGCTTAAGTTACGTTTAAGTTTGATTTAGGTTCGATGTGGGTTGAACCTAAGTTTGGTTCGACTTAAGTCTAATGTAGATCAGGCTTAAGTTAGGTTTAAGTTTGATTTAGGTTCGATGTGGGTTGAACCTAAGTTTGGTTTGACTTAAGTCTAATGTAGATCGGGCTTAAGTTAGGTTTAAGTTTGATTTAGGTTCAATGTGGGTTGAACCTAAGTTTGATTTGACTTAAGTCTAATGTAGGTCGGGCTTAAGTTAGGTTCAAGTTTGATTTAGGTTCAATGTGGGTTGAACTCTAAGTTTGGTTTGACTTAAGTCTAATGTAGATCGAGCTTAAGTTAGGTTTAAGTTTGGTTTAGGTTCATGTCAGGTTGAACCTAAGGGTTTGGTCTAAGTTTGATTAAACCTTAGTAAGTTAAGGCTTAATGGTTTAATTAGGTCTAAGGGTTAGACCTAATTAGGGTTTAAGTTTGATTAAACCTTAGTTAGTTAAGGCTTAAAGGTTTAATTAGGTCTAAGGGTTAGACCTAATTAGGGTTTAAGTTTGATTAAACCTTAGTTAGTTAAGGCTTAATCGTTTAATTAGGTCTAAGGGTTAGACCTAATTAGGTTTTAGGTATGATTAAACCTTAGTTAGTTATGGCTTAAAGGTTTAATTAGGTCTAAGGGTTAGACCTAATTAGGGTTTAGGTATAATTAAACCTTAGTTAGTTAAGGCTTAAAGGTTTAATTAGGTCTAAGGGTTAGACTCTAATTAGGATTTAGATTTTATTAAATCTTAGTTAGTTAAGGCTTAATGGTTTAATTAAGTCTAAGGGTTAGACTTAATTAGGGTTTAAGTTTGATTAAACCTTAGTTAGTTAAGGCTTAAAGGTTTAATTAGGTCTAAGGGTTAGACTCTAATTAGGGTTTAAGTTTGATTAAACCTTAGTTAGTTAAGGCTTAATGGTTTAATTAGGTCACAGGGTTAGACTCTAATTAGGGTTTAGGTATAATTAAACCTTAGTTAGTTAAGGCTTAAAGGTTTAATTAGGTCTAAGGGTTAGACCTAATTAGGATTTAGATTTTATTAAACCTTAGTTAGTTAAGGCTTAATGGTTTAATTAAGTCTAAGGGTTAGACTTAATTAGGGTTTAAGTTTGATTAAACCTTAGTTAGTTAAGGCTTAAAGGTTTAATTAGGTCTAAGGGTTAGACCTAATTAGGGTTTAAGTTTGATTAAACCTTAGTTAGTTAAGGCTTAATGGTTTAATTAGGTCCAGGGTT
This sequence comes from Papilionanthe hookeriana x Papilionanthe teres, assembly GCA_022702705.1. Taxonomy (NCBI): domain Eukaryota; kingdom Viridiplantae; phylum Streptophyta; class Magnoliopsida; order Asparagales; family Orchidaceae; genus Papilionanthe; species Papilionanthe hookeriana x Papilionanthe teres. Next base: position 32,829,724 of record CM040429.1, on the reverse strand, counting down.
AGACCTAATTAGGGTTTAGGTATGATTAAACCTTAGTTAGTTAAGGCTTAAAGGTTTAATTAGGTCTAAGGGTTAGACCTAATTAGGATTTAGATTTTATTAAACCTTAGTTAGTTAAGGCTTAATGGTTTAATTAAATCTAAGGGTTAGACTTAATTAGGGTTTAAGTTTGATTAAACCTTAGTTAGTTAAGGCTTAAAGGTTTACTTAAGTCTAAGGGTTAGACCTAATTAGGGTTTAAGTTTGATTAAACCTTAGTTAGTTAAGGCTTAATGGTTTAATTAGGTCTAAGGGTTAGACCTAATTAGGGTTTAGGTATGATTAAACCTTAGTTAGTTAAGGCTTAAAGGTTTAATTAGGTCTAAGGGTTAGACCTAATTAGAGTTTAGGTATAATTAAACCTTATGTTTAAGGAGGTTAATTAAGTTTAGTATGTCTTTAAACCTAATTAAGGGTGTTTAGTTTTGATTAATTAAGTTTAATATGTCCTTGAACTTAATTAAAAAAAAATTTAATTTTTATTAAACCTAATTTATGTAAGGTTTAATGGGTTAATTAAGTTTAGTGTGTCTTTAAACTTAATTAAAAAGAGTTTAATTTTTATTAAACCTAATTTATATAAGGTTTAATGGGTTAATTAAGTTTAGTGTGTCTTTAAACTTAATTAAAAAGAGTTTAATTTTTATTAAACCTAATTTAGGTAAGGTTTAATGGGTTAATTAAGTTTAGTGTGTCTTTAAACTTAATTAAAGGAGTTTAATTTTTATTAAACCTAATTTAGGTAAGGTTTAATGGATTAAATGTCATTTTAAACCCTAATTGAATCTAATCTTGTCATTTTAAACTCAAGTGAGGTTTATTATTAGCCTATCAAAGACTAAAACCATTTTCAAAGTTTTTGTTGATGAAAATAATTTAAATTCATAAAGGGTCATTTTGGGATTAAAATTATTTAATTAATAAATGATTTTATCCCTAAATTTCAAAATGTCATTCAAAATTGTTTTCATGACTTAGGAATATTTTCCTAGGGTTATTATCTGTTGCCCTATCATTCCTAGTCATTTGTATTTTTATTTTCTTAATTTTCAAATTTTTATAATTATTATTTGAAATAATTGCAAAGAAACTTGAAAATTCAAGAAAAGTATCCTAGGCATGTTTTCTGTCCTTAGAAAAATTATGGAAGGTCCCTAAGAACATAAAGATAAATGCCTCAACGTTTCATAATTTTTTGATTTATAAATAATTTTTAATAATTAAAATACTCCAGAGAGTATTTAATTAATTAAAAATTAAATAGTGAGAATAAAATTATGATTTTAGTCTCATAATTTTCTTCTCTTCAAGAGCTTTCCAGAGGTATTTTTATTTTATTTTTAAGACCTCTGGTTAAAGAGATATGAATTTTTGAAGTTTAAGGGATTAAAAAGAAATTTTCTTTTTTTTTTTAATATCTCGCCGCCAAAGCTTCCCGCCGTCGACGCGTGTCCTCGGACGCGTCGAACGGGCGGGAAGATCCTGTGCAACGGGTCGGACAGCGGACACCGTTCGCGTGGATCAGCGCCGTCCATCTCAAAGGCGCGGGATCGGACAGCTGAGAAAATTCGGGGTTTAATTCCGAAAATTCCGAAACCATTAAACTTCAAATGTTAATATCTCACTCATTTCTTGACGAAATTGAGTGATTTTTTTTTTTAAATGCTCATCTGGATGAGAAGTATCCATCCATACGGTGATGATACACTTTTGAGTTAGTATAGTACATTATTTATCAAAAACATGATTTATTTTGGAAAGATAAATTCCATACCTTGGCCACAAGCAAATCAAGCTAGATCAGACTTTATAGTTGCCTTCTAGGACCCCAATGGAAGATAGTTGATGCAGCAATTTGTTCCAGAAGTCAGGCTTTGGGAGGAATTTGAAAGAGATGCCTAATTTGGGCTGTTTTTGAAAATTGATCAAATTGGCTCAAATGGGCTGAAACTAAGGCTTGGAATTGATCCTAAAAGATTGTGGAAGCTCTTAGGAAGAAGTTTTGTGTTGGGAGCAAGAGGGTTTGAGCAGCCTATGGACCTCCCTAAATATTTTTCTCCTCTTTGCTAGTTTCGGCCATGGGGTCCTTTTATAGCAAGGGGATGGTGTTGGCTTGGCTTAGGCTGTTCTAGAGGATTACTTACCTCCTCTATTAGCTGATTGGGTGATCAATTGGCTGGAGATAGGCTTGGATGCTTCTCCCTAAGTTTTTCATGATGAATTTCATCTCTTTGTCTCTTGTCCATTGGCCATTGTGGGAGGTTACTTGTGAGCTGTTGTTAGGCTTGCTAAGGAGCTTACAACTCAATCCATGAGCTTGGGAAGAGATGACACATAACCTAGCCTATAGCCTAGCCTTCATCATCACCATTTACCATGGTAAAGAGGGGTTACATGTGAGTTTTTCTCCTCATTGGGTGGCTTGGGTGGTGGTTATTTTGGCCCTATGTTGGCCGGCCACCTTAAGGAGGGAATGAGGGAGGTGATGACACCTCATTCCATGCATAACCGTGGGGGTTAAGCCATGGATGATGGGCTTTAGGATGGGCTTTAGAATAAACTTTAAAATGGACTTTTTATATGTTAAAGAGGCTTTTAAAATGAATTAGCCCAATTAAATATGAAGAGCCCACTTGTATTTTCATCCCTCCCCTTTAATTTCCATTTTAATTAATTTTTTTATTAATTAAAATTGGTAGAAATTATTTGATTAATCAATTTACTAATTGAAAATGATTTCAAATTAATTAATTGATTATTTTTGTCATTTTATGTCATTTTATGATTTTTAATTTAATTTTCATTTTAATTATGTCATTTAATTAAAATGTTGAAAATTAAATCATTAATAATTTTAATTAATCAAAATAATTTTGAAATTAATTATTTGATTAATTTTGTTATTTTTATGTCATTTTTTATCTATTTTAATTAAAATAGATAAGTGTTGACCAATTTTGACTTGGGTTGACCCAAGTTAGCCCAAATTGGTCAAATTGATTTTAAGATGTCCAATGTCTGTGATTTTGTCATTGTGGTGTTTTAAATGTGTTAGTGGGTGAAAAGGTTGATTTATGGGTCAACAGAGTCGGTCATTAGGTGCAGTCCGACCAATTTGACCAAAGTTGACTTTTTAGGTCGAAAGGGTGACCTATAGGGTCAACAAGTGTAGGTCATTAGGTCCGGTTTGACCGGTTTGACCAAAGTTGACTTTTTAGGTCATAGGGGTGACCTATGGGGTCAACGATGTAGAGTCACTGGGTCCGGTTTGACCAATTTGACCAAAGTTGACTTTTTAGGTCATAGGGTTGACTATGGGGTCAACAGGGGTAGGTCATTAGGTCCGGTTTGACTAGTTTGACCAAAGTTGACTTTTTAGGTCATAAGGTTGACCTATGGGGTCAACTGAGGGTTGGTCATCGGGTCCAGTTTGACCATGTTGACCAAAGTTGACTTTTTAGGTTATAGGGTTGACCTATGGGGTCAACAAGGTTGGTCACTGGGTCTGGTTTGACCATTTTGACCAAAGTTGACTTTTTAGGTCATAGGGTTGACCTATGGGGTCAACAGTGTAGGTCATTAGGTCTGGTTTGACCATTTTGACCAAAGTTGACTTTTTAGGTCATAGGGTTGACCTATGGGGTCAACAGGGTTGGTCACTGGGTCTGGTTTGACCATTTTGACCAAAGTTGACTTTTTAGGTCATAGGGTTGACCTATGGGGTCAACAGGGCTGGTCATTAGGTCTGGTTTGACCAATTTTGACCAATGTTGACTTTTTAGGTCAAAAGGGCATTGACTCATTGTAAAATGAGGTCAACATATGCTTCATCAAAAGGTTTGAACATTAATGATCCATCAGCGGCAGCATCGATAATCAATCTCAAAGATCCCACTAATCCATTATAAAATGTTTGAATTGTTAACCAGTCTGGTAAAATATGGTGTGAACACTTTCTCAGAAGATCTTTGAATCTTTCCTAAGCTTCATATATGGATTCTCCATCAAACTCACTAAAAGATATGATATTGTTCCTCAGCATAGCAGTTTTAGGAGGAAAATATTTTGATAGAAACTTTTGTGAAAAGCTCTTCCCAAGTTCTGATACATTCAGGTGCTAACAAATTTAACCACGTCTTAGCCTTATCCCTTAACGAAAAAGGAAAAATTATAAGCCTAACAGCATCGTTCGACACTCCATCGTATTTAAAGGTAGCACACAGTTCTAGAAAACTAGTGAGATGTAAGTTAGGATCTTCATTAGGTGTTCCTCCAAATTGATTATTTTGTACCGTGTTGATAATAGCAGGTTTAAGTTCAAATGAATTAGCAGCAACATCAGGGTTTTGGGTAGTTAAGTGAATTTCATCTGCTGTTGGATTAGCATAATCTCTAAAAGGTCTTGGTATATTCTAGTTTTGATTGTTTAAGTTGTTTGCCATTTTATGAGGATTTCAGATTATTTTTATTGTTTTTGAATTTTTCTAATAGTACGCTCTAATTCAGAATCGTAAGGCACTAAATCTATAGATTCGACACTATGCATACAAACACAATAAGCACACTAAAAATAAACAAACACACACGATTATGACTTGTAATTCAAATATAAGGTTTCAAATACTACAAAATTTAATTTTAGCAGTTACCTTTCCTCCCCCGCAACAGCGCTAAAAACTTTGTGAGACTTTTTTAATTTGCCAAAATCTATGAACTCAAATTTATAGATATATATTGATTTAGTTTTATAATGAGTCACACAATTAAACGCAAGTATATGTATCATTTAAGTAATACAGGGCTCTAGTGGAGTCCTGGATATCGATCCCACAGCGAGACTTTAATTTTATGGCATAGTACAGAAATCACTTATCAAATCACAACACAATTGCAAGTAAGTTGAATTTTTAAAATAAAGACAAACAGTTGTAGTTACTATTTCAACCAAATTACATTCTAAACTTATAGCAAGTTAAACTAACACAAGACTAAATTTATAATAAAGTTCAAATGTAAGAAAGAGTCTTCCTCTTTTCCAATTATAAGATGATGACTATTGTGACATAGATCAGTGATATAAATGTATTATGCCAAATAGCAGCATTCCTATTCTTTACCCATATCTCAGCGTATAAAGAACATTGGCTAATCCTAAGTTCAGTCCCCAAATCTGTGGTTAAGCTGGGAGGATACTGTCTCTCACTCCAGAGCTCCAACTTCCCTTCCCCTAAAGGCTAACTCTCACTTTAGTTTCCAAACATTATGACCAAATTGAGGATTTCAGCCTATCATTGTGAAATCTGCAATTCTACGCCCATCAAAGTATATTTCCCTACTTATTTGCACTCAATCCCCATGAACTACATCTCTCATTCATAGACATTGAAAGTGACCTTCACTTTTGTTGTGGAACTCATAATCCTTTTGGAACATATGATTCCTAACAAGTTTTAACAATTCAATTGGCCAGATCAAAAAGTAAATGAAGTTCAAAATGAAAAGGTCATCACAAATTCTCCATTATAAATCGGCACATCATTTTCATATCACAACATCAACACATCACATGAAAAGGAGAAAGACAAAGAAATCTACTCAAGAATCATGAGGAAAAGATGACAAAACATGGATTTTATATATAAAAACAACGTCATACAAATAGAGTAAAGAAAAGATAACTTATCTCTAACTCTTCCTCAAGCAAATCTCAAGGAATTCCTTTGACTCCTCTTCTTTCTTCACAACAACACACATTTCTCTCTTCAGATAAGTAAGGAAGAAGAAATCTCTCACTTTCCCTCTACTCTTACACTCCTTAGAAGAGAAAACACAAAACCAAGATTTTTCCTAAACAAAATGAAAAGGCACTTACTTCTCACTCTCTCTACTCTCTAAACTCTCTCCCCTCCCTAAATTTGGCTCCAAAGAAGTTTAAATTCGGCCATAACTGATTTCCCAAGAGTATCCTTGATACACCTAAAATATATAATATTTTTTATGCAAATTTCTATACCTGATATTGCACTTTAATGGAAGGTATTTTGTGTTTTCTTGTAGGTATGATGGAAATGAGTGATTTTGATGAAAAGAGCAAAAATTGGATCAAATTTGGAGCAGAAAAATGAAATTTGGGCACTGGAAGCTAAGCGCCGCTGGGCCGGCGCTTAGACGCCACAGTTTAAAATCAAGATTAGCTTGAATTTGGCGTCATTTTCAAAGGGGATGAGATGCAACTCTTGGTGGTAACTTCCATAACTTCCTTTGGGCGGCAAGTTTGAATGAAGGGGTGCATTCTTTGATGGATACATCGAATCTGGACACATTTTGAAGAGACACCAAGGCATCTTTTGGTTTAATTTTTAAAGAGAGTCTTAGGAAAGATTAGAGACTCTTCCATTGCATTTTTAAGAGAGTTTTTACAGAGTTTTTATTATTTTTTCATTAGGAGTAGGAGTAGAGAGTAGAAAAGAGAAAATGGTAGGATTGAAGCCTTCTTCTTCCCACTTCTTTTCTTTCCTTTAGTTTAGTTTTTATTGAAGTTTGAAGTCTGTTTCTGAGTCATCAGAGTTGGAAGACCTGCTCTGAGGAGTAGTTTAGTGAAGAGTCAAAGTTTCAGAAAAACTTCCTGAGTCTTCTGAAGAGGATTTTCAGATAAGTGTTCACTTTTGTTCTTACATTTAGTTTTTAATTAATACTTGTTGTGTTTGTTGTTTTTCTTATGATTTTTAATTTCAAATCAATGTGTTTTTGTATTTTCTCAATGCATTCTGAGTAGTTTACTTTATCTTTTTCTTTCTTAAATGAAGAAGTAAGTAATTCATGAAGAAGTGTTGTGGAATGTATATGTGTTTAAAGTTGAAAGAAGTTGTGAAGATTGACTCTATAAACTTTATTTTCTTCTTAATTTGGCCTCTTAAGATGTAAAATTTGTGGTGAGATTATGTAAGATCCAATGCGGTATTGTCTCATAAAAGTTAGTAAGAATCACATGCAATTATATGAGTGAAAATTGTAGTTCATATAATTGAATGCAATATATTAGAAGATGTTTTAAAGGAGAATAAAATTAGAGGATTTTTAGTGTGACAAGCTAAAAGCCCCTAATTTGATTTGAAGTTTTGAATTTTTTTATGAGAAGTTAGCCCCCAGGTGGAGGGAAATGAGGGAACTCTAGAGTGAGAGCTGGTATCTTCCCTGCCTAACCATGTTCAAAATGATAAAATTCCAAATTAACCATTGTTCTTTATAGAGCCAAGTAAGGGTAAAGAATACATTTGCTTCTATTTATCACAACAAATTTAAATACTTCCATAACAATACTTTCATAATTATTACTACTTTACAAAGGAAAGAAAAAGACATTCTAGTTAATAGCGTTTTTCATATCGTGTTTACAGTTATTATCATTTTAATTTCTTGTTTGACTTTTATAAGAAAATTTAAGGAGTGAAATCAACTATCAAACTTAACAAAATCATAACATACTTTCAAAAGCCAATTAAAAAAGTAAAAAAGATAATTTTCTTATTCCTTAAAAGATTTTTCACTTTCCCTGTGTGTTCGATATCTCGGGGCTTAATCAGAAAATCCTATATTACTTGATAAACGATACGTATACTTGCTTAGTATCCACATTATAAATCATAATTTTCATATCAAAATCATAAGCATATATATTCGGCAGAGAAAAGTTTTAGTCGTCGTTGTCAATTTTCATATAATAATTTTAAGTATAAATTCCCGGCGGGTGATCCAAGAAAAAGTACATATTTTTATGCCTTGATTTTTATTAAATTTTAAGGATATTATGCTTTAATGAAAGGTATTTTTGTGTTTTTGGATGTAGGTGATGCAAATATGTTCAAGAAGGATAAAAATATGAAAACGGAGCAAAAAGGAGCAAAAATAGAGCTAAAATACAAAATTGTCGAAATTACTGGCCTGGCGCCTAAGCGCCAGCTCGATACAGAAAACTGTTAAGTTTTTGACGACTTTTGGGCAGTTATTTTGACGGTGTGAGCGGTTATTGGACCTTCTAGAAGACTGGCAGTTGTTCCTGGTTTATAGGACATGTGATACAATGTATTTGGACGCTTCAAAACGGTTTTAATCGCGAAGAGGTGCGATCCAAAGTGAAGAGGTGCGAAGAACTGGACGCGGTGTCTGGCGCCTAGGCGCCAGATTCCGGCGCCTAGGCGCCAGATTCCGGCGCCTAGGCGCCAGACACACCTTCTAGAAGATTCATTGAATTTGGACACATTTTGAAGAGGTGCCTTGAGGCAACCCTTGAAAACTATAAATAGGAGGGTACTCCTTCAGAGAAAAACGCCCAACCTAGAGAGAGAATTAGATAGATAATATTAGGGCCACCTTTTTACTTTCCTTCATAAATTAGTGAGTTTATTTTAGAGTTTGTATTTAGAGTTTGAAAGAGTTGGTGCATCTGGAGTTCATTACACCGTGGAGTCGGTAGGAATCGAAGTTCGATAGGAGAAACATCTAAGATAAGTATTTTTATTTTGATTCAAAGTTTATTTATTATGTTTTGTTATTTAATTTCAATGTGTTCTGAGTAGTTACTTTACTTTCTCATTTCAATTATGAAAAGATAAATAAGATAATACAAAATTCGTTGGAGAATTAAAAATCATACATTTTCAAAACATTGTGATGATATTAATACTGGTTCTTAATTTACTATTTAAATTGGCCATTTAAATTGTTAAAACCTGTTGAAGAGTTTTGAGACCTAGAATGAGATGAATTCTTAACTTGTAGATATCACATGAATCATTGGGTAGTCGAAGGCCTTGTGTGGGTTATTCAAGGTGAAGTGCAAATAAATAGGAAGATATTATATATTGGGCGTAGAATTGATAAGTTTTTAGAGTGACAGACTAAATTTTTATGATTTGGTTTATAGAAAAGGAAAGGGTCACTAGTAGGGTCGACCATAGCCACCCATGGACATCTAGTAGTGTGAGCCTAGATTAACCCATTCTACTAACAATACATCCGGACCTGATCTATAGGCTAGCCAATGTTCTTTATACTATCGAGAGAAGATAAAGAATAGAAATGCTTCTATTTGGCACAATACTATAAATTTCTATTCTCCACGAATATTATTATTATCTTAGAAAATCTTGGATTAATTAAAAGGGAGAAAGTTGCTTTCTTATTGCTATTTACATCAATCATTTTATTTCTGCTTTATTATTACATCTAGTAAATTAAAGATATTTTATTTTTGACTATAAAAGAAATACTTTACAATAATATTTAAAGATCTATAACTCTCTCCTCGTGGGAACGATACTGGAGTCTTTGTTTCAAAGCCCTATATTACTTGATATGATACGTATACTTGTGTAGTACCCCTAGTGTGTAAAATATTTTCCATAAAATTATATTTATATACACTAGCCGCTATTATTACTTATAACATATATTTTTGAACACATTAATTAGTACGTTGATCTTCAGAGGACTTCGGGTCAAGTTTTTGGCGCTATTGCCAGGGAAGAACATTTTAGTACGCATATATTTATATCGGGTCAAGTTTTTGGCGCCGTTGGCGGGGAGAGCAGAGGCAAATTTTTAGATTTTAAGTATTTTTATTTTATTTTATTCATTTTTTTATTGTAAAAAAATAATAAAAAATAAATATATAATATAAAAAAACATATATATAATAATAATATTTATTTTACTTCTTGCTAATTTACTTTTTATGCGTAGTTCTGGACCTGAAGGATTATTACCTTTAGATTCTGAATTAGAAAGAACTGTTAGAAGAATTAAAAAAGGAAAACAAATTCAAAAGTTTCAAGAAATGACTAATTTACATAACAATTTATAAAATCCAATTGAAATTAATGATCAAAATGTTTATAAACCATTAAGGGATTATGCTAACCCTACAGTTGATGAACTTCATAGTAGTATTCAAATACCCACTGTAGATGCTAATTCTTTTGAGCTTAAACTGTCTATTATTCAAATGGTTCAAAACAATCAATTTGGTGGAACACCAAATGAGGATCCAAATTTACACCTTTCTAGTTTTTTAGAACTTTGTGCTACTTTTAAATATAACAATGTTTCTGATGATGCTATTAGGTAGACTCTTTCCTTTTTCTTTAAGAGATAAAGCAAAGATGTGGCTGACTCATTAGCAACAGGTTCTATTAAAACATGGGTTGAGATGGCACAAAAATTCCTTGCTAAATATTTTCCTCCTTCTAAAACTGTTAAATTAAGAAATGATATTACTTCATTTAGTCAATTTGACGGGGAGACAATTTATGAAACTTGGGAAAGATTTAAAGAACTATTAAGAAAATTTCCTTATCATGCTTTGCCTGATTGGTTAATTATTCAAACATTTTATAATGAATTAATTGGATCTTTAAAATCAATTATTGATGCTGCTGCTGGAGGTTCTTTAATGTCTAAATCATTTGAAGAAGCTTACACTTCAATTGAAGAAATGGCTAACAATAATTTTCAATGGCCTTCTGAAAGGATTAATCCTAAAAGAATGGCAAGTATTCATGATAATGAAGCCTTTTCTATTTTAGCTTCACAAGTAGCAGCAATGTCTAAGAAATTAGATAGTTTTGCTATTAATATATCACATAAAAACTCTGCTAATATTGAAGATTCTCAAACTATTGAAACATTACAAGCTATTGCTATTAAAAATAATCCTTATTCAAATTATTATAATCCTAGATGGAAAAATCATCCTAATTTTAACTGGAATAATTCACAACAATGGGGTAATAATTAATCTCATCCCACTGGAAATTAGAATAATCAAGTTAATTCAAACTATAAACCACCTGGATTTAACAATCAACAGAAAAAGTTATCAATAGAAGAATTAATTTTACAACTAAGTAATCAATTACAAAATCAAAACACTGCTATTCGTAATATTGAGAATCAAATGGGACAAATCGCTAATTTAATTAATTATAGACCCCCAGGAACACTTCCTAGTAATGTTGAAATCAATCCAAAAGAAACTAGAAAAGAACATGAACATGTTAAAGCTGTACAACTTAGAAGTGGAAAGGAATTAAAAGAAAGAATGCAGAATGAAATTGAAAAAGAGATTGAGGTTGAAGAGATTGAAAAATCTAAAGAAACTCCTTCTCCTAATAAAGATCAAACTGATATTTCTATTAATATGGAAGTTGAAAAACCACCTCCACCTTTTCCTCAAAGACATAAACAGCAGAAGCTTGATCATCAATTTTCTAAGTTCTTTGAAATTTTTAAGAAACTTACTATAAACATACATTTTGCTAAAGCTTTGGAACAGATGCCAACTTATGCAAAATTTATGAAGGATATTTTAAGTAAGAAATGAAGTTTTGAAGCTTTTGAAAATGTTGCATTAAGTGAAGAATGTAGTGCAATAATTCAAAAGAAATTACCTCAAAAACTTAAAGATCCTGGAATTTTTACTATACCTTGTGCTATTGGAAAAAAGATTTGTGGAAAAGCTTTATGTGATTTAGGAGCAAGTATTAATCTCATGCCATTTTCTATTTTTCAAAGGTTGAATTTAGGAGAGATTACTCCCACCACTGTAACCCTTCAGTTAGCTGATAGATCTATCACTTACCCTAAAGAAGTTATAGAGGATGTTCTTGTTAAAGAAATTTATCTTCCCTGTAGATTTCATTGTACTTTATATGGAAGAAGATAAAAAAATACTTATTATTTTAGGGAGACCTTTTCTAGCGACTGGACGAGCTATGATTGATGTGCAAAAAGGAGAATTAACCATGAGAGTTAATGATCAAGGGATTAAATTTAATGTCCTTAAATCAATGAAGTACTCTGACAAAGAAAAATGTTATCGAATGGATATAATTGATTATTTAATTGAGAAACATTATCAAGAAAAATGTAAAGTCATTTCTGAAGAAAATTTTAAATTATTAACCGATGAAGATGAAGAACTAAAAGAAGAGGAAACTCATTATATTAAAGATAATTGGGAAACTTTGGACATAACTCAAAATGATATACTTTTACCCTCAATTAAAAAAGCCCTTGAACTAGAATTAAAAATGTTACATTCACATTTAAAGTATGCATTTCTGGAAAATTCATTAACTTTACCTGTTATTATTTCTTCTGAGCTAAGTAAAGATCAAGAAGAAAAATTGATAGGAGCGTTAAAGAATTATAAGAAAGCATTTGGTTGGACAATTGCTGACATAAGAGGAATAAGCCCTTCTATTTGTGTGAATAGAATTTTAATGGAAAAAAATTTTAAACCTACTATTGAACCGCAAAGAAGATTAAATCCTATCATGAAAGAGGTTGTTAAAAAAGAAATTGTTAAATTGTTAGATGCTGGTATTATTTATCCTTCTTCGGATAGCCAATGGGTAAGTCCTTGTGTTCCAAAGAAAGGAGGAGTAACTGTCATTGTCAATGATAAAAATGAACTAATTCCTACAAGACAAGTTACTGGATGGTGAATTTGCATTGATTATAGGAAATTAAATGACGCCACTAGAAAGGATCATTTTCCTTTACCTTTCTTGGATCAAATGCTTGATAAATTAGCTGAACACTCATATTTCTGTTTTCTGGATGGATATTCTGGTTATCATCAATTACCTGTCGCTCCTGAGGACCAAGAGAAAACAACATTTACAAGTCCTTATGGAACATTTGCCTTTAGAAGAATGCCTTTTGGTTTATGTAATGCACCTGCAACTTTTCAAAGATGTATGATGCTAATATTTTTTGATTTGATTGACAAAGGAATTGAAATATTCATGGATGATTTTTTAGTTTTTAGAACTTCTTTTGAATCTTGTTTGGAAAATATTTCCAAAATTCTGAAAAGATGTGAAGAAACAAACTTAGTTCTTAACTGGGAAAAATGTAAATTCATGGTCATAGAAGGCATTGTACTTGGTCACAAGATTTCACAAAAAGGGATGGAAGTAGATCAAACAAAAGTGAAAATTATTGTTGAATTACAACCACCTACTACTGTTACTGATGTGAGAAGTTTTCTAGGTCATGCTGGATTTTATAGAAGATATATAAAGGATTTTTCTAAATTGCTAAACCTCTTTGTCATTTATTGGAAAACGTTGCTAAATTTGAAATTAACAAAGACTGTGTTAATGATTTTAATATTTTAAAAGAAAAATTAATAACTGCTCCTATCATTGTTTCACCTAATTGGAATAAATCTTTTGAATTAATGTGCGATGCAAGTGATTTTGCAATTGGAGCTGTATTAGGACAAAAATATGATAAAATTTTCAAAGTTATATATTATGCTAGTAAAACTCTCTCTGAAACACAAAGAAATTACACTACTACCGAGAAAGAGCTTCTAGCTATAGTATATATCTTTGATAAATTTAGACCTTATCTTCTTGGTACTAAATGCATAGTTCATACTGATCATTCCGCTATTAAATATATAATGTCAAAAAAGGATGCTAAACCTAGACTAATAAGATGGGTTTTACTTCTACAAGAATTTGATTTTCAAATAGTGGATAGAAAATGAACTGACAACCAAATTGCTTATCATTTTTCTAGAATTAAGAATAATGTTATTACTGAAGAAAACATAAATGAGAAATTTCCTGATGAACATTTTAATGTTATTCATGGATGCCAAACACCTTGGTATGCAGATATAGTTAACTATTTAGTTAGCAATATTCTACCTTATGGATTGGATGAAAAATTTTTTAAGAAATTTAAAATGATGCTAAATATTATATTTGGGAAGATCCTCATTTATTTAAATTAGGAAGAGATTCTATAATTCGAAGATGCGTACCTTATGAAGAAACTTTTGTTATTATTAAAAAATGTCATGATTTCGATTTTGGAGGACACTTTGGAGTAGATAAAGCTCGCATTTAAAATTTTAAATTCGGGATTTTATTAGCCTACCTTATTCGAGAGATGTGAGACATTATGTTAAAACATGTGATCGATGTCAAAGGATGGGAAATATATCCAAGAAAGATTAAATACCTTTAAACTATATATTGGAAGTTGAAATTTTTGATATATGGGGTTTAGACTTTATGGGACTATTTGTACCATCATCAGGAAAAATTTATATTTTATTAGCAGTTGATTATGTTTCAAAGTGGATTGAAGCTGTAGCTTTACCTAACTGTGACTCCAAAAGTGTATCTAAATTTTTAAAGAAGATGTTTTTTTCAAAATTTGGAATGCCTAAGGTAATTATCACAGATTGTGAAAGTCATTTTAGAAATATAAGAATTCAATCATTACTGCAAAAATTTGGAATCAAACATAAAATTGCAACTGCTTCAGCCACAGAAATTAAAAGAATTTTAGAGAAGACTGTTAATCCTAAAAGAACTGATTGGGTTGATAGACTTGATTCTGCATTATAGGCTTATGGAATAGCTTATAAGACACCAATCAGAATGTCACCTTACTGGTTAGTTTTTGGTAAACACTGTCACTTACCTGTTGAACTTGAACATAAAGCTTATTGGGCGATAAAGGAGTTTAATTCTGATTTGAATATCGCAGGAGAAAAATGATTATGTCAATTAAATGAGATGGATGAAATAAGAAATGAATCATATGATAATGCAAAAATTTATAAAGAGAAAATGAAGGTATTAGATGATAAAAAGATTTTAGGAAAAATATTTGAGCCTAGACAAGAAGTATTACTATTTAATACTCGTTTAAGACTTTTTTCCTGGAAAATTGAGATCAAAATGGATGGGACCATAAATAGTTGAAAAAGTATACCAATATGGAGCTGTGGATATTAAAGACCCAAAATGAGAAAAATTTTTAAAGTTAATGGATTAAGATTGAAGCTTTATTTGGGAGACATTAAAAAGATTTATAAAGAGGCTTATGAATTGAGTCAACCTGATTAAAGAATTACTTAGATCGGGCTGACGACGTTAAACCAAGCGCTTTATGGGAGGCAAAAAATAGATTTTATTTTTAGTGTGTTTTTACATTTTAATGTAAGGTTATGCCTCGGTCTTGACTAATTTTATATAAATTCAGAAAATTAAAAATTTTCTTGAAGTATATAAAGTTTGAACTTTGGATCACTCCATTTCATATGTGAGTAAGAAGGAGATCAAGTTAACCTTCATTGAGATTATGTATAATTGTGTTACTGAGTCTATATTGATCTTACCATTATAATTTACCTATTTTTGGAGAACGAAACTTTGAAATTTGACGTTAGGCGAAACGGGGTCGAACATGGTTCCGACGCCTAGGCGCCAGAATTCGGTGCCTAAGCACCAGAATCAGCTGTGTGTCGATGGGTCTGGCGCCTAGGCGCCAGATTTGGCGCCTAAGCGCCACGGTTACTAGGTCGGTAAAAACAAAAAATTTTCATTTTTTCACACGATTTTCACCTTTAAATTAACCCATCTTTGTCCCCAATCCCTAAGCAATCAATATTTCGACCCTTACACTTCATTCTTGAGAGATTAGAGAGGATTTTTGAAGAAATGGAGAGGAGAAATATTGGAGAAGAGGCTAGAGACAAAGGTCCAAAAGATCCTCAACCCTACTTCAATGGTTTCATCGCTGTAAGTTAGGAGAAAATTTCTAGTCGTCTTGATAAATTTGAAGTGGATTTCAAGAGTATTGGAGATCGCCTTCATGAGATGTATCATCAGATTGAACATCTGGAATGGCAAGCGAAACTCCAATTTGATCATCTAGCGGCTTATCAAGATGCTCAAGTTGAAATGTATGTGAAGAACAAATGGATTGACGAGAAGACGGCTACGGATTTTCCGAGAGCATTAGTGTTCTTCCCAAGTGAGCTCGAATAGTTTTCCTTGCTAAGATAATGGAAATTAGATAGTGATTTGGTGAGATCGTGATTTATCTAGTGAGTCGTTGTATCGATTTAATGAATCGATTGTGTTTGTTTGTGTATTTGCTTTCATGTTCAATGTGTGTTGTATTTATTTTCAAATTGTGTTGTTTGATTGTGTGTTAGGACTTGAATCATTATATTATACTTATCTGAAGTGTATTGAGCCAATATTGAAGATTATAAATGGAAATTAGAGGAGTTTGATTCAAACCTTGTGTTTGATTGGTGGATTTAATATTTAATTTTTAAATTTTTTGAAAAATGTTTTGGAAGTTAGAAATTGAAGCCCTACTCTAATATGAGTAATTAGAAGTTGAATTTATGAATTTTGGTGGAAAATAAAATTTTTAGTGTGATTTTTATGAAAGGCGAGTCTGGCGCCTAGGCGCCAGAATTCGGCGCCTAAGAGCCGGTTCGGCCTGCTTAAACAAAAATTAACATATAAAACCCATTAGCCATGGATGATGCCTAAGCTTCATCTCCTTCCCCATTTTCGTGAAAATACACCTCTTAGATCCATTTTGAGGTCAAAACATCAAGTATTTGGTCGCGAATTCACTTGATTTCTTCGTCTTGAGGTCAGATCTACACTCTAATCCATTTATTTTCGATTTTCACCATAGTATTTCCTATGATTTGCTAAAAACCAAAATTTTGAGAAAAATTTTGATTTTTAGGTATTCTATTTGGATTTTTAAACTTATTTTAAGTTTCTTAAACTTAAAAAAGTTTAAATATTTGATTCCTAAATTTGTTCTTGTTTTCTTTCACGTTTAGATGACACCGAAATCTAAGCGAGGGAAGGGACGAGAAAATTTTGATGGTAGCAAGTTCGCGACTACGGCAACGCATTTTCGATATCATGAATTTGGGACATCGAGAAAGTTTGTCTCGGAGTGAAGCTTTTATAATCCGGGTGAAATGATCGAGACACAATTGTTGCGCACAACTGGCAACAAATCTGTTATTTCACTGTTGTTGTTGTTATTCCAATCTTTTGTGAATTTTATGCTAACTTTTTAGATGCGGAAGACTACGAAGTCTTCGTTAGAGGTGTTGGAGTTAGATTTACTCCGGAGAGGATCAATGTGTTTTATGGACTGCCACCTACCATTGAGTGCCACTATTCTGAATTATCTCCATCTGAGGGAGATCTTGAGATGATTATTGCTTATTTGACTGACGACACTGGAGCCTGGAAGATCCGGAATGAAAAATGGGTAAATTTCAAATCTTCTAAGTTAAATGGTATTTCCAAGGCATGGCATTACTTTATTTCTGCTAGACTTCTACCTTCCCACCACCTGAGCAAAGTCACTAGAGATCGTGCTATCTTAAACTATTGCATTCAAGTGAGGAAGCTGATAGATGTTGGCGGTATCATTTATGATTCTGTGGAGTCTACTGCTAGATCTAGCACTTATGTGGGACTGGGATTCCCATCTTTGATCTATTCTTATTGTGTTAGCAATGGAGTTACCGTTGATATTTCTGAGGAGAAGCTGAAAACTACCAAACCAATTAGGCAGGAGAGTGTTAGCATATATGATCGTCTTCGAGGGAAGAGATCGACCGCTCCTTCTACTTCTGCACCCACTTCAGGTAGACCTACTTCTCGACCTTCTACTTCTGCACCCACTTCAGGTAGACCTTCTACTTCTCGACCTTCTACTTCTACTGCTGAACCACCATCTAGTTTTTAGGAATCGATGCATGATCAGTTTATAGAGCAGCAGCATAAGTTATTTCAAACTCACTGCAGAGTTGAGTCTATTGATAAGAAAATTGATCATTTATCTGAGTTTACCCAGAGGAAGAGTAGTTATGATGTTGAGTATGATGAAGCTCTCGTTAGATTCCTGAAGGGAGAGCATGATGTTCAGTTTCCTACCTTTCCTAGATTCTCACCATATATTGATCCTAAGGATGTTGAGTTTTCTTTTGGTGATGATGACGATGATGAGGCTACAAACAGTGATTAGTAGATTGATTTACCTCTGAGATGTGCTAAGTCTGTTGTTAGTTTAGTTTGTTTGCTAGTATTGATTGTTGTTTGTTGTTTGCTAGTTTAGATTTGTTTATATACTATGTGAGGATTGTTTGGTGTTAAGACTGTTGTTAGAGTATTTTTAATGTATTGTGTTTAAGAATGAAATTTGGATGAATTTATGTTTATTTTTGTTTCAGCCTACTATTTAGTAGTTAGTATTGTTGTTCTATTTCTGTCATTATAAGTAGTATAGTCATTTAATTTAATTACTAATGAGCTCGCTTACTTTTATACCGCTTCATTATTTCGAGTATTATTCATAAAAGCATGTGTAGAAGTAAATTTTTCTTTCTAGAATTTTTTTTACATACTTATAAAAATTCCTTTTTAAAATTATGTTTTTCTTTCTCTCATACTTTAAAAAATTTTCATGATAGACCAAAACTTAAGTTTGGGGAAAAGGGAAAATACATTCAAATTAAAATTTTTTTTTCTTTAAAGAACTAATATTTTCTTAAAATAAAAATTTTAACATAACATGAGGAATGAAGAATCTATTTAAGATCACTTAAATTTTTGAAATTATAAATAATTTAGTGGACTTAACCAAAAATTTTAATAACTTTGATTGATTTTAAGAATAGAATTATTCAACTTAAAGAAGAATAAGATTAAGAAATTTTTCTATTCATAGTAGAGATAATTGAATTTTAGAAGTATTAAGAAATCAAAAATTATAACTTGAAAAGGAATAGATTAAAATTCTTTTTGAAATCTATTTATGTTATAATAATTAAGTGAAAATGTATAAGTTTGAAAATATAAGTTAAGGATAGTGAAGTTCAAAACCATTAACAGGCTATCCAGATACATAATCCTCCCTCTTTAAAAAAAATTAAAAAAAATAAAAAAAAGATAGAAAAGAGAAAAAGAGAGGAGAAGCTTGAGCAAATGCCTAATCAAAAATTGGCTTCACTTGAATTAACTTATAAAAAGAAAATTTATTGCATATATTACTTAATTTTTATTCATGTATTTTTATTAGAAAAGAATTTTATGAAGATCTTTTTCTTGTGAATAATTTATGTGATCTTAAAATAATAAACTACAATTATTTTCGAAGTGAATGAAAAATTTTTGAAGTCTTATGATTTGGTAGTTAGAAAATTCTTTAAATTCTTAAAATTAAACTTAGTTAGTGAAATTTGGTTAATGATTTACTAAAACCTTTATAAAATCAAAAATCATAAGGAATCTTAAATATTTACCTTTTATTTCAAATGTTATACATTTTATATAGTAAAAAGGGTTACTTGAGGACAAGTAACGTTTAAGTTTGGAGGATTTTGATCCAAGAAAAAAATACTTATTTTTATGCCTTAATTTTTATTAAATTTTAAGGATATCATGCTTTAATGAAAGGTATTTTTGTATTTTTGGATGTAGGTGATGCAAAAATGTTCAAGAAGGAGAAAAATATGAAAAAGGAGCAAAAAGGAGCAAAAATAGAGCCAAAATGCAAAATTATCGAAATTACTGGCCTGGCGCCTAGGCGCCAGAGTCCGGCGCCTAAGCGCCAGCTCAATACAGAAAACTGTTAAGTTTTTGACGACTTTTGGGCAGTTATTTTAACGGTGTGAGCGGTTATTGGACCTTCTAGAATACTGACAGTTGTTCCTAGTTTATAGAACATGTGTTACAATGTATTTGGACGCTTCAAAACGCTTTTAATCGCGAAGAGGTGCGATCCAAAGTGAAGAGGTGCGAAGAACTGGACGTGGTGTCCGGCACCTAGGCGCCAGATTCCGGCGCCTAGGCGCCAGACACATCTTCTAGAAGATTCATTGAATTTGGACACATTTTGAAGAGGTGCCTTAAAGCAACCCTTGAAAACTATAAATAGGAGGGTGCTCCTTCAGAGAAAAACGCCCAACCTAAAGAGAGAACTAGAGAGATAATATTAGGGCCACCTTTTTACTTTCCTTCATAAATTAGTGAGTTTATTTTAGAGTTTGTATTTAGATTTTGAAAGAGTTGATGCATCTGGAGTTCATTACGTTGTGGAGTCAGTAGGAATCAGAAGTTCAGTAGGACAAACATCTAAGATAAGTATTTTTATTTTGATTCAAAGTTTATTTATTATGTTTTATTATTTAATTTCAATGTTTTCTGAGTAGTTACTTTACTTTCTCTTTCAATTATGAAAAGATAAATAAGATAATACAAACTTCGTCCGAGAATTAAAAATCATATATTTTCAAAATATTTTGATGATATTAATACCGGTTCTTAATTTATTATTTAAATTGGCTATTTAAATTGTTAAAACCTGTTGAAGAGTTTTGAGACCTAGAAGGAGATGAATTCTTAACTTGTGGATATCACATGAATCCTTGGGTAGTCGAAGGCCTTGTGCGGGTTATTCAAGGTGAAGTGCAAATAAATAGGAAGATATTATATATTGGGCGTAGAATTGATAACTTTTTAGAGTGACAGACTAAATTCTTATGATTTGGTTTATAGAAAAGGAAAGGGTCACTAGTAGGGCCGACCATAGCGACCCTTGGACATCTAGTAGTGTGAGCCTAGATTAACCCATTCTACTAACAATACATCCGGACCTGATCTATAGGCTAGCCAATGTTCTTTATACTATCGAGCGAAGATAAAGAATAGCAATGCTTCTATTTGGCACAATACCATAAATTTATATTCTCCACGAATATTATTATTATCTTAAAAAATCTTGGATTAATTGAAAGGGAGAAAGTTGTTTTCTTATTGCTATTTACATCAATCATTTTATTTCTGCTTTATTATTACATCTAGTAAATTAAAGATATTTTATTTTTAACTATAAAAGAAATACTTTAAAATAAATATATTTAAAGATCTATAACTCTCTCCTCGTGGGAACGATACTGGGGTCTTTGTTTCAAAGCCTTATATTACTTGATACGATACGTATACTTGTGTAGTACCCCTAGTGTGTAAAATATTTTCCATAAAATTATATTTATATACACTAGCCGCTATTATTATTTATAACATATATTTTTGAAAGCATAAATTAGTACGTTGATCTTCAGAGAACTTCGGGTCAAGTTTTTGGCGCTGTTGCCAGGGAAGAAGATTTTAGTATGCATATATTTATATCGGGTCAGCGGGATCAAGTTTTTTGCGCCGTTTTCAGGAATTGAAATTAATTAAAATTACATTTTAAAGAAAATTAAGAAATTTTAAATTTTTACTTTTCTTTGCTTTTCTTAGTGTGTTGTGTTTTGTTTTATTTTATTGTTGTATGCGTAGTTCAAGTTCTGAGGGACTTCTGCCTTACGATTCTGAACTAGAAAGAACTATCAGAAAAATTAAAAAAATTAAAAATACAGAAAAGGATAAAAATATTCAAGAAATAGCAAATCAACAAGATCAAAATATTGGCATCCATCAAGAATTAAGACCTTTAAGAGATTATTTTAACCCTAGAGTGGATGAACTTCGTGGTAGTATTCAAAACTCTGTTGTAGCTGCTAATTCTTTTGAGCTTAAACCTGCTATTATCCAAATGGTGTCTAATAATCAATTTGGGGAGCAACAACTGAAGATCCTAATTTGCATCTTGCTAATTTTCTAGAGTTGTGTGCTACTTTTAAATATGATGGTGTTTCGGATGATGCTATTAGACTTAGACTTTTTCCTTTCTCACTAAGAGATAAAGCTAAAATATGGTTACATTCGTTAGCACCTGGATCAATTAGAACTTGGGGTGAACTGTCACAAAAATTCCTTGCTAAATATTTTCCACCATCTAAGACTGCTAAGTTGAGAATGATATTACATCTTTTTGTCAGTTTGAAGGGGAATCAATATATGAAGCATGGGAAAGATTTAAAATTCTCCTCAGGAAATGTTCACATCATTCGATACCAGATTGGTTAATAATTCAAACTTTTTATAATGGATTAGTTGGATCTCTTAGATCAATCATCGATGCTGCTGCTGGTGGATCATTAATGTCTAAACCATTTTCCGATGCTTATGCTTTAATTGAAGAAATAGCTACTAATAATTTTCAATGGCCTTCTGAAAGGTTAAATCCTAAAAAGGTAGCCAGTGTTTTTGAAAATGATGCTTTTACAATGTTAGCAAATCAAGTTGCTGCTGTTTCAAGGAAGAGACCAATTTGGGATGAATTTTTCTCAGCTAAATTCCATGATTAAAGAAAATTCATTAGGCCAAATGGTTGATTCTTATTCTTCACAAGAAACTGTGAATGCTATAATTAAGCCAAACAACCCATATTCCAATTATTATAACCCAGGTTGGAAGAATCATCCAAATTTTAACTAGACTACCAATAATCATGGTGGTGTTAATTAACAATGGGGGAACCACCAAGTAAACCCATTGGGGAATTGGAACAAGCAAGGAAATAATAATAATAGATTAACTTATCCTTCAGGTTATAACAATGCTTTAGAATTAAAGGAGAAGAAGTTGTATATTGAAGAAGTGGTGTCACATATGGGAAATCAATTACAAATTCAAGGAGCAACCATCAGAAATATTGAAAATCAATTGGGACAAATTGTAAATGCCTTAAGTAATAGATCCCAAGGAATGCTTCCAAGTAATACTGAAGTAAATCCAAGAGAAAAGAATAAAGAACAATTAAAAGCAATTCAATTGAGAAGTGGAAAAGAATTGAAAGATAGAGTTCAAAAAGAAACTGAAGTAGTGATCCACTTTAAAAATACCTATTTTTATGCCTTATTTATGATTCAATTCTTAAGGATATTATGCTTTAATGAAAGGTATTTTTATGTTTTTGGATGTAGGTGATAAAAAAAAAAGTTCAAGAAGGAAAAAAGGAGCAAAAAGGAGCAAAAATAGAGCTAAAAGAGCAAAGTTGTCGAAATTGTAGGCCTGGCGCCTAGGCGCCAGAATCCGGCGCCTAAGCGCCAGTTCGATACAGACACAGACAAGATTTTTGACGACTTTGGGTAGTTATTTTGACGGTGTTAAGCGGTTATTAGAGCTTCTAGAAGACTGGAAGTTACTCCTATTATATATGACATGTGATACAATGCATCTGGACGCAGGGAAACTGTTTTAATCGCGAAGAGGTGCGACCCAAAGTGAAGAAGTGCAAAAGACCTGGTCACTGAGTCCGGCGCCTAGGCGCGACAATTAACTTCTAGAAGATACATTGTATTTGGATGAATTTTGAAGAGGTTCCTTAAGCAACCCCTGGTCAAATTCAGAGCTTTATAAATAGAAGCCCATTCTACAAAGAAAATCGCCCCTTTTACCCTTCGTAGCATCATTTAGTCCCCAAGCTCTATATAGCCATCCAATCATTTTAGGGAGCCACCTTCTTTATTATTTAGTGAGTTTATTTTTAGTTTATTTTGAGTGTTAAGTGTGAGATTATTAAAGTTGTTGTTGTTGAAGTCTTTCATCATTTGCATTGAAGTCAGTAGGAGTCAGCGGATCACTTGAAGGAACATTCCAGATAAGTATTTGTAACTTGGTTCAAAGTTTTATAAATATGTTTTGTTGTGTGAATTCAATGTGTTCTGAGTAGTTAGTTTTCTTTCTCCTTTCAACTATGAAAAGATAATAAGATAATTAAACTTTGTTGGAGAATTTAACATAAAATATTTATAAAAATTGTGATGATATTAATATCTGATCTTAGTTTACTTTTTAAATTGGCCATTTAAATTTTTAAAACCTGTTGAAGAATTTTGAGACCTATCCATAGATGAGTTCTTAACTAGTAGATATCACATGAATCATTGGGTAGTCGAAGGCTTTATGGGGGTTATTCAAGGTGAAGTGCAAATAAATAGGAAGATATGATTTATTGGGCGCAGAATTAAATAGTTTTTAGAGTGACAGACTAAATTTTAATAATTTGATTTATAGAAAGGGAACGGGTCACTGGTAGGGCCGACCATAGCCACCCTTGGACATCTAGTAGTGTGAGCCTAGATTAACCCATTCAACTAATAAAACATCCTGAACTGATTTATATATTAGTCAATGTTCTTTATGCCTGGACCAAAGGGTAAAGAATAGGAATGCTTCTATTTGGCATAATACCATAATCTATATTCTCCACAAATGCTAATTATTCTAAAATATCTTGGATTAGTTGAAAAGGAGAAAGTTGTTTTATTTATACCTGCATTAATATTTATTTTAGTATTGCTTACTTACATTTAGTATAAATTTTATTAAATCTAAAATCTAAACTTTAAAAATAAATAAAAATAATAATTACTTTTAATTTGAAAAATTCTAAACATATTACTTAGTATTCTAAAAATCTTCCCTGTGGGATCGATAACCAGGACTTCGCTAAAACCCTGTATTACTTGATACGATACGTATAATTGCGTTTCAAATTGTGACTTTTACAAATTATAAAAATCTTAATATAAATTCATAAAATCTTTCATAAGTAAAATCACATCAAGTTTTTGGCATCGTTGTCAGTAATTAAATTTTCTAGCAATGGAATCAAAATCTTGCATTTGAAAGTATAAAGCCCTTTTAGGCTGAGTCACACATCAAGTTTTTGGTGCCATTGTCAGTAACTAAATTCTCTAGCAGTGAAATCAAAATCTTGCATTTGAAAGTATCAAGTCCCGTTAGGCTGAGTCACACATCAAACTTTTGGCGTCGTTGCCATGGAAGGAAAGGAAAATAAGTAAGAAAGTTAAAAAGACATTTTTCAAATTAAATATAATTTTTACACTTTTATTTCTTTTAAAATATAAAACATAAAAAATATATAAAAATTAAAAAAACCAAAAAGATTTTAATTTTATGTGTAGTTCTGGATCGGAAGGATTATTACCTTTTGATTCTGAATTAGAAAGAACAGTTAAAAGAATTAAAAAAAGGAAAACAACGTAAACAAATTCAAAAATATCAGGAAATGGCTAACTTACATAACAATAATCAAAATCCAATAGAAATAAATGAACAAAATGTTTATAAACCATTAAGGGATTATGCAAACCTACAGCTGATGAACTTCATATTAGTATTCAAATGCCAGCTGTAGATGCTAATTCTTTTGAGCTTAAACCTTCTATTATTCAAATGGTTCAAAATAATCAATTTAGAGGAACACCTAATGAGGATCCAAATTTACACCTTGCTAGTTTTTTAGAACTTTGTGCTACCTTTAAATATAATAATGTTTCTGATGATGCTATTAGGCTTAGTATCTTTTCTTTTTCCTTAACAGATAAAGCAGAGATGTGGCTTAATTCATTAGCAACTTGTTCTATTAAAGCTTGGGCAGATATGACACAAAAATTCCTTGCTAAATATTTTCCTCCTTCTAAAATTGCTAAATTAAGAAATGATATAACTTCATTTATACAGATTGATTGAGAAACAATTTATGAAGCTTGAGAAAGATTTAAAGAACTATTAGGAAAATGTCCTCATCATGCTTTGCCAGATTGGTTAATTATTCAAACATTTTATAATGGATTTATTGGATCACTTAGATCTATTATTGATGTTGTTGCTGGTGGTTCTTTAATGGCTAAGATATTTGAAGAAGCTTATACTTTATGAATTACAAAATGAATTAATCCCAACAAGACAAGTTATTGGATAGCGAATTTACATTGATTATCGAAAATTAAACAACGCCACAAGAAAGGATCATTTTCCTTTACCTTTCTTGGATCAGATGTTGGATAAATTAGCTGGACACTCATATTTCTGTTTTCTGGACGGATATTCTAGTTATCATCAATTACTTGTTGCTCTTGAGGACCAAGAGAAAACAACATTTACAAGTCATTATGGAACATTTGCCTTTAGAAGAATGTCTTTCGGTTTATGCAATGCACCTGCAACTTTTCAAAGATGTATGATGTCAATATTCTGTGATTTAATTGATAAAGGAATTGAAGTATTTATGGAAGAGTTTTTAGTATTTTGAACTTCTTTCGAATCTTGCTTGGAAAATATAACGAAAGTTTTGAAGAGATGTGAAGAAACAAATTTAGTTCTAAATTGGGAAAAATGTCAATTTATGGTCACAGAAGGAATTGTACTTGGACATAAAATTTCACAAAAAGGGATGAAAGTTGATCAGGAAAAAGTGAAAATTATTGTTGAACTTCAACCACCTACTACTGTTACTGATTTGAGAAGTTTTCTGGGTCATGCTGGATTTTATAGGAGATATATAAAGGATTTTTCTAAAATTACTAAACCTCTTTGTCATTTATTGGAAAAAGAAGCAAAATTTGAATTCAATAAAGATTGTATGAATGCATTTAATATTTTAAAAGAAAAATTAATCACTGCACCTGTTATTATTGCACCTGATTGGACTAAACCTTTTGAATTAATGTGTGATGCAAGTGATTATGCAATTGGAGCTTTATTGGGACAAAAATATGAGAAAATTTTCAAAGTTATATACTACGCTAGCAAAACTTTTAATGAAACTCAAATAAATTACACCACTACTGAAAAAGAGTTTTTAGCAATAATATATGCCTTTGATAAATTTATACCATATCTTCTTAGAACCAAAATGTATCGTACATACTGATCATTCTGCTATTAAGTATTTAATGTCTAAAAAGGATGCTAAACCTAGATTGATCAGATGGTTTTTACTTTTACAAGAATTTGATTTTGAGATTGTTAATAGAAAAGGAACTGACAACCAAATTGCTGATCATTTATCGAGAATAAAAAATAATAGCGAGAAAATTTATGAAGAAAATATAAATGAGAAATTCCCTGATGAGCAATTATATGTCATTCAAGGATTACAAATACATTGGTATGCAGATATAGTTAACTATTTGGTTAGCAATATTTTACCATATGGGTTGAATAGTAAATATATTAAGAAATTCAAGAATGATTGTAAATCATATATTTGGAAAGATCCTCATTTATTTAAAATAGGAAGAGATTTTGTGATTTGAAGATGTGTACCTTTTGAAGAAACTTTTGCAATTATTCAAAAATGTCACGATTCTGAATTTGGAGGACACTTTGGAGTGGATAAAACTTAAAATTTTAAATTCTGGATTTTATTGGCCTACATTATTCAAAGATGTTGGACATTATGTGAAAACTTGTGATCGATGTCAAAGAATGGGAAATATATCCAGACAAATTGAAATGCCTCTGAACTATATATTAGAAATTGAAATTTTTGATGTATAGGGTTTAGATTTTATGGGACCTTTCGTACCATTATCTAGAAAGATTTATATTTTATTAGCAGTTGATTATGTTTCGAAGTGGATTGAAGTTGTAGCTTTACCTAACTGTGATTCTAAAATTGTTTCGAAATTTTTAAAGAAAATGACTTTTACAAGATTTGGAATGCCCAGAGTAATTATCACAGATTGAACATAGAATTGCAACTGCTTATCACCCGCAAACAAGTGGAATGGCTGAAGTATCAAACAGAGAAATTAAAAGAATTGTAGAGAAGACAGTTAATCCTAAAAGAACTGACTGGGTTGATAGACTTGATTCTGCATTATGGGCTTATAGAACAACTTATAAGACACCTATCGGAATGTCACATTATCGGCTAGTTTATGGTAAACAATGTCCCTAACCTGTTGAAATGGAACATAAAGCTTACTGGGCGATTGTTGGTATATTTTTAGGTTGTGTGTGTTGTATTTTAAAAAGGGGTCGCTTACAGAAGTTGTCAGCAAATTTTAAATTTAATTTAAATTTAAATATATATATATATATATATATAGTTTTAGAAAGAAGCATTTGATTTTGAAAATAACTTTAAGTTTGAAAATTTTAAGATATGAAATCAAACCGATCTCACATCCCAAATAGTTTATATAAATGAGCACCACACCACAAACCGTGTATTTACCTTAAAGAATAGACACACTACTTGATGATGGGACTCAATTAAATAAACTAGAAGATTCGTGACATCCGTTTGGTCTGTGAACCAATTTTATAAGCCGACAAGTTCCCCTGTTTAATATAAAGGAATTAAACAGGGTTTATATTACCTGGGTTCTTAAAGTTCTCTATAAAGGCACGCCGCTATAGTTAATTACATCTTAAATGTCTGAAGACACTTAAGAAAACTCTCGATAATGATCAGTGGTTTTGCTCTTAAGAATTTCAATGTTTAAGGTTTTCAAATGATTGAATTTTGGAATTTCAAGAGGGATTAGCTCAAATTTGGAACAATTAATTTTAGGAGTCCAAAGGAAGAGAAGTAGGAGAAGCTGAGGATCCAAGAAGAATCTTGGCAACTTCCCAAACTATCATATTATTTGGCTTCAATTTAAGAGTATGTTTAATGTTTCAATCCTGCCAATTTTAATTAATTAGGACTTATATTCGTATGACACAATCATACAAATAGCCTCGAAGATGTGAGGGTTTATGTCGTACCAAACGACTACCTCGGAGTCCTAAGACCGGTTAGGGCTTAATTTACATAACATGATTATGCAAATGCCTAACGAAGAGTTGAGGATTTATATTGCACTAAGCAAAGTACCACGAAATCCTATGGCTTGGTTATTTAGAACTAGGAAGGGTTTTGCTGATGTAGATTCTAGTTTTGCTGACGACGATGGTCATGCTGCCCACTATGCTCCAAGCTCTGTATTGTTGCAGAGGTTTAGTTTTAGAAAGTGAAAATCAGGAGATGAGAGAAGTGTTTTGGTTTAGAAAAGTCTTAAAGTCCAATTGTTTTTTAATTTTTTAATTAAAACAAATCATAAAGTTGGTTAAACAGAACCGATTAAGATCCCACGGTTCCATCATCCCTAAGCATCGTTATTTTCATCGGATTCACTTAGTCCAAATGAATTTGCTAAACTCAATCTGAATGAGTTCCACACTTTCATTTAGACCGTGGGAAATCCCGTTAGCAACACGTGGGTTACATCATCTGAGGTATTCCCGATCATCCAATGAGACGTTCTAATTTAGTTGTAGTTGTAGTTTTGTTGTTTTGTTTGTGATTAAATTTTGAGTTATTTTATATTTTGAATATTGTGGCGGTGAATTTTATCTTGTTGTGACTTTTAATTTAGTATTGGTTTTCAGTTTTGTGGCTATCCTAAAGGTTTCAGTTTTCATGCAGGGTGACATTCTTGTTTAACATGCAAGAGAAGTAAAGTACATTGGAGGTAAATAAATTGCAATGAAATAAAAGCGTACTTGGTAAGCATTCCTATTTATTTTCTCCTGCACTTAAAACACAGGTTAAAGCATTTATAAAATTGCAAGAAAACACCTAGGTAGAGCTAAGGGAATGTTTTAGTTGTCTACCAAAATCCTAATCCTATAGCTAGTCAATTCCTATGGCGTCTAGGTTCTTGTGTTTTGTTAAGGATGATTTTCTTCATCAAAGAACAATGAAGTCTCACTATTCTTTTAAAACATTCCATCAAGTTAGAGAAGTGCTCGGAATTGAATTCTGAACATCTTCTTAAACATTGTAGAGATTATTTTAAGTTCAGTTAGTTTCATTGTGGTGATGAATCAATCACCCAGGCTACTTTAATGTTATGATCTTATTTGACTCTTGCTCAGTGAACTAGGATGTTTGATTATCCTATGAGTGAAGTGACATTTCACTTAATGTTTTATTTAAGAGTTATGATAATGAAAGCCTTTAGGGGCAAATTAATTTGATGAAGATTTTTAACAATTCTTAATTAGGAAATTGATGATTTTGAAATAATTTGGTTCAGTTATAAAATTTTAATTAATAATTTTAAGTTTAGAATAGTGTTCAAGTTGTTTCAATTTAATTAAATCTTTATATTTTAATGATCTTAATATTTTAGATTAATTTTAATGTTTTAAATTTGTTTAAGTTGAAAGAGGTGTTTAAATTATTTATTTTTATTAAATTTTAATGACTTTATTTGGATTGATTGTAATATTTTAGGTTGATTTTAATTAGTTTAAATTTTTATTATAAATTGTTTTGATATTACTTTTTAATGTTTCAAACTTGTTTTAGGTTTGTTTTTAAATGATAAATTAATTTTACTATTCTCAATTTAATTTAATTTAAGTTATTAAATCACTTAATGTTTTAAAGTTTAATTTAATTAAGGGTTATTTTCCTTTTAATCATTTAATTTCAATTATCATTTTTAGTTTAATTAAGAGTTAAATATTATCAAAGTGATTTATTTAGGGATCTTAAATTAATGAATTGGTATTTTCTCAAGTCATATCCCCGACCTTAATAATCCAAAATTTTAATTATTCTCCCAAAGTTTAAATGATTTAATTAATTAAAGTTCCATTTTGATATTTTCAAAGTGATCAATGGGTTTCTACCCCTTTACTCCCTAAGTTTCAATCATCCAAGAGAAGATTAAGATCATATATTTTACCCTCCCTTTGATTAGACCTAAATATTAATTAGGGTTAAAGTCTTTTAATTACCTTTATGCCCCTTTAGGCTTATTTATTTCATAACTCATCAAATTAAGCTCAAATGAATTTAAAATTTTTATGTCACTTCACTCATATGTCAATTAAGACACTAGAGGAGAAAATGTGATTTTTCTGAATTTAATTTAATTTATATATTTATTTTTGTGAGAAAATGAAGATTTTCAATGAAAATTCAACAACATGACCAAGGTGAAGTTTCTGCCCTTAGGAAAATTATGGGATGTCCCTACTGACTAGAGGACCACCTAGACCAATTTTAGTGATTTTTTTAATTATATTTTATTTATTATAATTATTTTGAATTTTATGGTATTAATTAATTATAAAATAAAATTAAAGTTGAAAATTAAGTTTTATATTTTTCTTAAATCTCTCTGACCTCAAGGAGTTTAGAAAAACAAATTTTATATTTTTGTGATATTTCTTTAATTTACTAGAATTAATTTTGTGAAAATGTGGAGAAATTTATTTTTTAATATTAAAAATTGTCCTAAGCCTTTAAAATTCAATTTCTTAACCTATAGACTTGAGAAAAATATTTGGTTTGTTCCTAGATGATTAGGAGACAAAATGTGACATTTTAATGATTTTTAATATTTTTGTGATTTTTATTATTTTTTTAATTATTAAAATATTAAAAATATAATAAAAATGAAAATTTTTAGAAAATTCCAATTTTAATTTTCCTAGACTCTTCTGATATCAGAGAGTCTACAAAACCATATTGGTAAATTTTTGAAGTGTATTATAGGTTTTATGAATTTTTTAATTTTAAAAATAGTCATACAACTTAAATAATTCATTTAATGGGTTAAATTATTTCCAATTAACTTCACATTTTTATGTAAGGTTCTCTGCATCTAAGTGACAGTGGAGAATTGTTTTCAACTGATTTTGGTGTGTGGTTAATCCTAATTAATTAAAATTTAGTTTTGGGTGTTTAGACCAATTAGGGTTATTCTTAAGGAATTAAACCAAACCAAAATTTTCCTAGGGTCCTCTGGACATAAGATACCTCCCCAAATTTTCCTATAATTTTCAAAGCAACATGCTAATTACTAGAATTAAAACATCAAAACAGACACATAAATTTGAAAAATCAATATCTTGCCACAGAGATGGCCTCTGGCCTTGGAAAATTCAGGGAATGTTCCCAAGAATAGAGGCTACAAAAGCCCTATGGTCTCATGTCATGGTGAATTGTATGCATGCATGGAGAATTAAAATACTGAAATCAGTAAATAATTAATTAAAAATAAAATACTCATCAAAATAACTTAATTCTTTTTCCACATTGTTCTCCTCTATTCACTGAGAAAGGGGGTATTTTTATTTTATTTTCGTGATTTTTCTACACAAAGATATGAATTTTTGAAATTTTGGGTATTTAAATAAATCAAAAATACCCTATTTATCTACTTAAACCAGTCAGCGCCCCGTCATCCTACGGCGGATCGAAAGCCCACGAGGCGTGCTCCCATTTGACACTGCCATTTGACTGGGATGCCATGCGGCCCGCGGTCTTGTTTCATCTCCTCGTCCGGCTCGATTTGGACCATCCATCTGATACACGCGCGATCCGATGGCTGCTGGTCATCGTCTCCGCCTGGTGTGTCCCGAGAGCCGTCCACATTAAAACCCTAAGATGTCTCTCATTTCTCCACCAAATTTCATGTTCTTATACTCTATGGATTCATCTCAACAAGACGCACACATCTATATGGATAACATGCTATGAAGTTGAGCCAAACAAAATGGAGAATTCACAAAATCTCGGGAGGAAGAAGAGATCCATACCTTTGCTCTAAGAAGTGAAGCTTCAATCAGAGAGTTGTGGCACCTTCGATTGAATCCAAGGAAGCTCCAGATGAAGTCTCTGGCTCTGAGGAATTGTCCAGGTATGAAAGTGACCAGAGCCGATTTCAAAGTTTGGCCGATAGGGAGAATGGCTGGCCTGGTGAGGGGGCTTTTGCTGGGGAACTTCTTCTCTTTGTCTGGTGAAGGTGTAGGGCTGCTCAATTTGGAGTTTGGTTCACTGTGGAGAAATGTCTTGGTTTTGGGCTCAAAATTGAACTCGAAATCGAGCTCGCGAGGGGGTTTTAGGGCTGGAGTTCAGTGGGGATCAAGTGCTCTATGTTTGGAGAAGGGTCTGGAATGATTTTGACAGAGTTTTGTTAGGGTTTGGTTCAACACTTCCTTTGGCCGAGAGGGGGTGGAGTTTAAATAGAGCTGGCTAGAGGGCTTCCCAGGGGCAATTGAGGGTTGGGATTTGTTGCCTAGGTCAAGGGAAGAACAGTCATGTTGTCCACTAGCCATGAGACAGCTCAATAGGTGAGTTTTGAATTTTTTGGCTCACATGAAGCTCTCGGCCATGGGGTTTTCCGGCTGCTGTGGTGGCTGGCCGGCCAGGGTCAGGTCACCATCTTGACCAGTGGGGTCAGGACTGGGATTTGGTGAACTTAATTGGCTTTGGACATGTGTAAAGTGGTTTGATTTAAATGGTAGGGGAAAGGGCTATTTTAGGCTTGGTTTGGTCAACTCATGCAAATGGGTTGGTGCACCCTCCCATGACCTGGTTTTGGGCTTAGGAATCATTTGGGTCGACTGAATTGGATCGGTGAAGTCTCCATCCAAGGTGAGGTGGCTAAGCTTGGTTTAGAGTGTAGCTTGAATGAGGTTAAAAATTTTTAATGAAGGGTTAAGAAAGAGGCTCCCTCTTTTGCCACTAATGGCATGGTGAGGTGGAAAGGGCTCTTCATGGCTTGCATATGGGTTATCCATGGCTTCATGGCTCCATGTGGCTTAGGGAAAAGTTAGCTCATTTACATAAGAAAGGATGTTGGAATTTTGATAACTTTAGGGGAGATTGGCATGAGGCTTAATTTAGGATAATTTGATGATGAATTTCAAACTTAGGGAATGATTTAAATCAAGGGGATGATGAGGGGAAATTTCATGTGGGCTTTGGAATGGATTTTGGGCTTTTTGAAAACATTTTGGATGGGTTTTTAAATATTTTAAGAGAGTGGTCTTTTATGTTTTAAAACAAGTTAGTGGATGAAAAATGTTTCATGAATGGTTTGGAGCAAATTTGGGGTAATTTGGGGTTGAATTGGATTTAATTTGGGTCTCTTTGGTAATGGGGCCAAAGTGGATTAAATTGAGCTAACTTGGGTTAAGGTTGGGCCAATGTTGGGTTTGATGTAAATTAATGTTGAAAAATGTTTATGGGGGTGTGACAAAGAGTTTTCAACTTTGGTTGGGCTTTGATTTTGGAATTTGGGCTCATTTGGGTTCATGATTGATTTAGGCCAAATTAGGGATTTTTTATTTTGGTTAGGTTTGGGTGGAGTTTGGTTTCAAGTTTTGGTCAAATCAAGTTAGTTTTTTTGTTTTTGGGGATGTTAGGAAAGGTTTAAGAAAAGATTTGGGGCTAATTGGAGTTGAGTTGGGTTGGTTTGGGCTAAGTTTAGGTCATGGGCCAAAATTGGGCTTTAAGCTTCAAATTGAAATTGGATCCACATGTTGGTCAAATTGGGCTTTTATTTGGTCTAAATTGGTATTGGGGATATTAAATTGAAGTTTAGGATTGAATTGGATCAAAATTGAGGTCAATTGGAGTAGTTTGGTTGGACATTGGGCTCTCTTAGGTTAAAAATAGGTCAAATTGGGGGTTTTGGTAAAAGTGGGCTAAATTGACAAAATTGGCTTATGATGTAGTTAAAAAAATGAAATTGGGAATATTCTAGATTTTCTAGAATTTTTTGAGAATTTTCTGAATTTTTGGAATTTTGGGGTTAAAAGGGTACTTTGGGTATTTGGAGGTTATTAGGGGGTATTTTGAAAATTTTGATATATTTGACCAAAGATGATCAATTTGAGTGGTGGGAAATTTTTAGGACTGATTTTGAGGAATTTTGGGTAATTTAGGCAATTTTACAAATTTTGGGCAATTTCAGCGCATTTTGCAGGTTTGAGGCGTTTAGTGGTCACGAGGTCAAAAATTGAAATTTTCGGAAAATGAAGGTTGATCAAGTGTGAGTGAAATGAAATCATTTGGTTGAGCCATGAAGCCATGTTAAGCTCACAAGAGCTATGAGAGGACTCATTTTAGACATTCACTATGTTGTTCCTAACCCTCTTAGTCAGGGGCTTAGGGGTTAAAGCCATCCATATGAATTACCTACATGAGTCAAGGAGTCAAATTAGGTATAGGTGTGGTTTTAGGGTTTTGGAATGTGTGTGAGAGTGTATTGTGTGTGCAAGTCAACCCTCACTAGACCAGACCATCCAGGGTAGTCCTAAGGCCATAGATTCCTGTAGGAAACTCATCCTTTAAACCTCCACATATTAATTTTAACCCTCCAAGTGGTTTAGGGGTTTACAATCAAACATGTGGGGTTTGAAGGGAGTCAAGAAGTGTTTTGAATTTCTAAGTGGTGGGTCCCATTTCTAGTCCTCTAGGATAGTCAAAGGGAAAACCTATGGCTAGATCCTAAGCACTAAGGAGAGAGAAGACCTCACCAAAAATGAGGTCAACGACGATAAAGGAGTTCAATTACGATTTGAATGCTGCATGAGAGAAACGATTATTACAAATGAATGAAATGGAAGAGATAAGAAATGAGTCATATGAGAATGCAAAAATTTATAAAGAAAGAATGAAGAAATTGCATGACAGAAAGATTTCATGGAAAATGTGTGAGCCTAGACAAGAAGTATTATTATTTAATGCTCTTTTAAAACTTTTTCCTGGAAAATTTCGATCTAAATGGATGGGACCATTTATAATTGAGAAAGTGTACCCTTATGGAGTTGTGGATATTAAAGATCCCAAAACTGGAAAAGTATTTAAAGTTAATGGACTAAGACTAAAGCCTTATATGGGAGAAATGAAACCAAATTACAAAGAGGCTTACAACTGAGTCTACCCGATTAATTTAATTAATTAGGTCGGGCTGACGACGTTAAACCAAGCACTTTGTGGGAGGCAACCCATTTATTATTAGTGTGATTGTTTGTGATTTGAATTTATCTTAATCGTGTTTGTATGTGGATCACACCCTTTTATTAGACCTATTTTTAAGACCGAAACTTTGTAAATTTGACGATAGCGAATCAGAGTCGATCGAGGTTCCGGTGCCTAGGAGCCAAAAGTTGGTGCCTATGCACCAAAAGTTGGAGCCTAAGCGCCAAGAAAACCTGCGCGTGTCGATGATCCGACGCCTAAGCGCCAGATTTCGGCGCCTAAGCGCCACAGCTACAAGTCGTGTAAAAACCAAAATTATTCAGCTTTTCACACGAAATCTCCCTATATATTGACCTATCTTCGTCCCCAATCACATAGAAACCTTAATTTCGACCAGAGCAATCTATTTTAGAGGAGTTAAGAAGACTTTGGAAGTAATGTATAGACAAAATCATGGAAATGAGGTAAGAGACAAATCTCCCAAAGATCCTCAACCTTATTTTAATGGTTTTATTGCTGTTAGTATGGAGAGATTGTTTAGTCATTTGGAAAAGATTGAAGTGGAACTTCAAAGCATTGGGAATCATTTGCATGAAATGTATCATCAAATTGAACACATGGAATGGCAAATGAAACTTCAATTTGATCATATGGTGGCCAATCATGACGCTCAAGTAGCAATGTACACGAAGAACAAGTGGATCGATGAAAAGACGGCTTTGGAATTTCCAAGGGCGTTGGTTTTTTATCTCGGCGGTCCTAGAGAACTTCATTGTGAAAGAGATGGAAATTGAAGATCGGTGGTTAATAGATCTATTATGTGTTCTAGGTGTGATTGAGTTAAGTTCTAGTATGTCGATTATCTAATTTGTGTGTTTGCTTAATTGTTCAATGTGTATTATTGGATTTGGAATTTGCTTTGAATTTATGTTGTTTGTGTTTTTTATAGAATGATGAACCTTATTATAGTCTTGTTATGGAATTCATTGAGTTTGGAATGAAAATTATGAACTGGAATTGAAGAGTTTAGTTAAATTTCGTGTTTGAAATGTGGATCTTAGTTATCATTTTCAATTGATTGTGGAAATATTTTGAGGATATAAATTGGATTAATACTATTATAAGAGTAATTAGGAGTCGAATTTGACAAGTTTTGGTGGAAAATATAAAATTTAAATCGAATTTTTGGAAAGGCGAGTCTGGCGCCTAGGCGCCGGTTCGGACTGAACCGGAAACTTCATCTTCTTAAACACCACATGCCATTTTTGACGCCTAAGCTTCCCTTTCCTCTGGTTTTCACAAAAAGAGACCCTAGAGATCCCATTTGAGGCCGGATTTTCAAGTTTTTGAGCTTGAAATCACTCGATTTCTTCATCCTAAGGTCAGATCTACATTCTAAACCAATTATTTTCGATTTTCACCATGGATTTTGCTCACATTGTAGAAAACCGAAATTTTGAGAAAAAATTTGATTTTTAGAGTTAAATCCATGGATTATTAAGCTCTTTCAAGTTTGAAAAGCTTAAATCAGTTTATTTCCTTCGATCCTATGAATTTATTTTGTGTTTTTATTTCACGTTTAGATGGCACCCAAATCTAAGCGAGGAAAGGAACGAGAAAATTTTGATCGTAGCAAGTTTATCACTGCCACTGCATATTTTCGGTACAATGATTTTGCTACAACTCTGAACTTTATCTCAGAAAGAAGTTTTTATAATCCGGGAGGAAAAATTGAGGAAACGATCATTGCACTCAACTGGCAATGATTATTTTATTTTACTGTTCTTGTTGTTATCCCTGTGGTTAGGGAGTTTTATTCCAATTTTGTGGACGCTGAAGAGTACGAGATTTTCGTTAGAGGAGTTCAAGTAGGATTCACTATCGAGCGTATCACCATTTTCTACGGCCTGCTGATGCGATGCGACTTTATATATGCTTAAAAATACAAGAATTTGATACCACTTTTTAGAATATTTAATTCCTCGCAAATGGCTTACAAAACTTGATGTGCGAGGTTTACTTTTATAATTTTATATTTAGATTTTATTATTGTAAAAGTCACAATTTTAAACGCAAGTATACGTATCGTTCAAGTAATACAGGGCTCTAGTGGAGTTCTGGTTATCGATCCTACAGGGATAGTGAATTTATAAAAGTAAGAAATATAAGTAATATTTTGGAATTTTCAAATTAAATGCAATTTATACATACCCTTTTTTATTATTTTAAATATATTTTTTCAAATTTAATTTACTAATAATTTTTAATAAAAGCAAGTAAGCAATAAAAGTAAAATAAAGTAAGCAGTAATTAAAATTCAATGCAAGTATAAAAACGACTTTCTCCTTTTTCAACTAATCCAAGAATTATAGAATAATTATCTTTTGTAGGGAATTTAGATTATGGTTTTGTGCCAAATAGAAGCATTCCTATTCTTTACCCTTTGGTCCAGGTTCAAAGAACATTGACTAATCTATAGATATGCTCAAGATGTTTTATTAGTAGAATGGGTTAATCTAGGCTCACTACTAGATGTCCAAGGGTGGCTATGGTCGGCGACCCTACCAGTGACCTATTACCTTTCTATAAAGCAAATTATTAGAATTTACTCTGTCACTCTAAATACTAATTAATTTTACGCCCAATAAATATTATCTTCCTATTTACTTGCACTTCACCTTAAATAATCTGCATATAGCCTGCGATTACCTAAGGATTCATGTGATATCTACTAGTTAAGAATTTATCTCCGGATAGGTCTCAAAATTCTTCAATAGGTTTTAACAATTTAAATGGCCAATTTAAAAAATAAACTAAGATCAGGTATTAATATCATCACAATGTTTTAAAATATTTTATATTTAATTCTCCTACAAAATTTAATTAATTTATAATCTTTTCTTAGTTGAAAGGAGAAAGATAACTAACTACTCAGAACACATTGAAATAACACAACAAAACATATTTATAAAACTTTAAACCAAAGTACAAATACGTATTTGAAGTGTTCCTTCGAGTGATCCGCTGACTTCTACTGACTCCAAAGCAATGATGAAAGACTCCAACAACAATAAAACACAATTAACACTCAAAACAAACTCACTAGATACAAAATAAAGTGGCACCCTAAGTATGGAAGAGACTAAATAAAACTAAAGAGGAGAGAGAAGATGCTAAAATGGGTATGTGTACTAAGAGGGGGGTTTTGGTACGATTTTCTCTGTAGAATGGGCTCCTATTTATAGAGCTCTGAATTTGACTAGGGGTTGCTTAAGGCACCTCTTCAAAATTCGTCCAAATTCAATGTATCTTCTAGAAGGTAACGGTCGCGCCTAGGTGCCGGGATCTGGCGCCTGACTCCGTGACCAAGTCTTTCGCACCTCTTCACTTTGGGTCGCACCTCTTCGCGATCCAGACCGTTTCCTTGTGTCCAAATACATTGTATCACATGTCCTATATATTAGGAGTAACTTCTAGTCTTCTAGAAGCTCCAATAACCACTTAATACCGTCAAAATTACTGCCTAAAGTCATCAAAAAATCTTGACAGCGTCTGTATCGAACTAGCACTTAGGCGCCAGGCCAATAATTTCAAAATTTTGCTTCATAAGCTCCATTTTTGCTCCTTTTTCCTTCTTTTTCTTTCTTGGACTCTTTTTAAATCATCTACATCCAAAAACATAAAAATACCTTTCATTAAAACATAATATCCTAAAGAATTGAATTATAAATAAGGCATAAAAATGGGTATTTTTTAAGTAGATTAAATTCCCCCAAACTTAAACGTTCATTGTCCTCAAGTAACCCTTTTAATTATATAAAATAGATAACATTTGGAATGAAGTTAAAATATTTAAGATTCTTTGTAATTTTTGGTTTTATAAATGCTTTAGCAAATCATTAACCAAATTTCACTAATTAAGTTTAATTTTAAGAATTAAAGAACATTTAACTACCAAATCATAAGACTTCCAATTTTTCATTTATTTCAAGAATAATTGTAGTTCATCATATTAAGGTCACATAGAATATTTACAAGAAAAAGATTTTCATGAAATATTTTTCTAGTAAAAATATATGTACATAGAAATTAAGTTAAAAATGTAATCAGTTTTCTTTCTATAAGATAATTCAAGTGAAGCCAATTTTTTATTAGGCATTTCCTCAAGCTTCTCCTCACTTTCTTTTCTTTCTTTTCTCTTTTTTTTTCTGGATTGTTTTTCAATCCCCTTTTTTTAAGTGAGGATTACTATTTTTGGATAGCCTGTTAATGATTTTGAACTTCACAATCCTTAACTTATTTTCAAATTCTTATACATTCTTACTTAATGAATATGACATTAATAATTTATTATATTTCAAATCTTATTTCAATTTTTTCTTTTTCAAGCAATAATCTTGATTCCTTAGTATTTCAAAAATACAATTCTCTTTACTATAAATAGAAAAATTTTGATATTATTATTCTTTAAGCTAAATAATTCTATTATTAAAATCAACCAAAATTTTTGAAGTTTTAGTTAAGTTTACTAAATTATTTATAAATTCAAAAATTTAGGTAATCTTAAACAGATTTTTCATTCCTTATGTTATGTTAATATTTTTAAAGAAAAAATTAGTTCTTTAAGGACAAATAATATTTAAATTTGATAAATGTTTTCCCTTCCCCCAAACTTCAGCTTTAGTATAAATATG
Organism: Papilionanthe hookeriana x Papilionanthe teres; assembly: GCA_022702705.1. Lineage (NCBI taxonomy): Eukaryota > Viridiplantae > Streptophyta > Magnoliopsida > Asparagales > Orchidaceae > Papilionanthe > Papilionanthe hookeriana x Papilionanthe teres. The sequence goes on along the minus strand of CM040429.1, from coordinate 32,789,648 downwards.
AATCATGAAATTTTCTAAAGCATGAGAGAAAGAAATAAACAAGAATTAATCTAAGTACAATAATGATGTAGTAAGGAAAAACTAACTTCTACTTCTACACATACTTCAATATGAATATAACAGAAATGATTAAGCATATATAGAAAAGTTTTACAGAGCAGGATTTAATTTCTAGAAATAAATCTTTTTTTTTAACATGCAAATTTACTAACAATTCATTAACACTAAATTGTAGGCTGAAACAGAAATAAACTTTTATAGAAATTCATTCACATTTCAGTCTTAAACACAGATCAGATAATCCAAAAACATTTTTAACATAAAAATTTCACATAAACACTAACAAATAAAATCACACTAAACAGCATAAGAAACAAGAAAACACACTAAAAACATAATCAACAATCTCTAGATGTAATTCAAGCTACTAATCACTGTCTGTAGCTTCATCATCGTCATCACCAAAAGAAAACTTCATATCCTTTGGATCAACATATGGTGAAAATCTGGGACAAGTAGGGAACTGAACATCGTGCTCACCCTTCAAAAATCTCACTAAAGACTCTGAATACTCAGCATCGTAATCACTCTTTCTTTGTGTATACTCAGAAAGATGATCGATCTTCTTGTCTATCGTATATACTCTACAATGTGTTAAGAATAACTCATGCTGCTACTCTATAAACTGATGATGCATGGTTTCCCAAAAAGTAGATGGTGGCTCAGCAGAAGTAGTTGGTCTAGAAGTAGAAGCTCTACCTGAAGTAAGTAATGAACCAAAAGGTGCAGTAGAACTCTTACCTCGCAATTGATCATAAATACTGACGCTTTCTCTTCCTATAGGCTTTGTCGACTTGATCTTTTCCTCAGAAAGCTCAGCAACTACTCCAGCACTTTGGTATAGTGAAACTTCCAGGATCTTTAAGTTTCTGAGATAATTTCTTTTGAATTATTGCACTACATTCTTCACTTAATGCAACAGTTTCATAAGCTTCAAATTTTCTCTTCTTGCTTAAAATATCCTTCATAAATTTTGCATAACTTGGCATTTCCTCCAAAGCTTCAAAGAAAAGGAATGTTGATGGTAAGTTTCTTAAAAATTTCAAAGAACTTAGAAAATTGATGGTCTAGCTTCTGCTGTTTAAGTCTTTAAGGAAAAGGTGGTGGTGGTCTTTCAACGTCCACTTCTATAGGTACAATAGTCTGATCTTTATTTGGATAAAGGGTATCTTTAGGTTTTTCAATCTCTTCAACTTCTTTCTGTTTCTCAAACTCATTTCGTGTTTTCTCTTTTAATTCCTTTCCACTTCTGAGTTGTACAGCTTTTGCTTGTTCATGTTCTTTTCCAGATCCTTTAGGATTAATTTCGACATTGCTAAGTAGTGTTCCTTGAGCTCTGTAATTAATGAAATTAGCGATTTGACCCATCTTATTCTCAATATTACAAATACCAGTGTTTTAACTTTGTAGCTGATTGCTTAGTTGCAAGATATTTTCTTCTACAGACAACTTTTTCTGTTGATTGTTATAACCAGGAGGATAAGTTGGTCTATAGTTTGAATTTCCTTGATTGTTCCAATTTGGATTAGCTTGATGTCTATTACTCCAATTAAAATTAGGATGATTTTTCCAACCAGGATTATAATAATTAGAATAAGGGTTATTAGTTTTATTAGCAATAGCTTGAAAAGTTTTCATTGTTTGAGAATCATCAGAATTTGCAAAATTATCATTACTTACATGCGATATATTAATAGCAAAATTATCTAATTTCTTAGATATCGCAGTCACTTGTGAAGCTAAAATAGAAAAGGCTTCATTATCATGAATACTGGTCGTTCTTTTAGGATTAACCCTTTCAGAAGGCCATTAAAAATTGTTATTAGTCATTTCTTCAATTAAGGTGCAGGTTTCTTCAAATGTCTTAGCCATTAAAGAACCACCAGCAGCAGCATCAATAATAGATCTAAGTGATCCAATAAGTCCATTATAAAATGTTTGAATAATTAACCAATCTGGTAAAGCATGATGAGGACATTTTCTTAATAGTTCTTTAAATCTTTCCCAAGCTTCATAAATTGTTTCTCCATCAAATTGCGTAAATGAAGTAATATCATTTCTTAATTTAGCAGTTTTAGAAGGAGAAAAATATTTAGCAAGGAATTTTTGTGCCTTATCTGCCCATGTTTTAATAGAACAAGTTGCTAATGAATTAAGCCACATCTTTGCTTTATCTTTTAAGGAAAAAGAAAAGAGTCTAAGCCTAATAGCATCATCAGAAACATTATTATATTTAAAGGTAGCACAAAGTTCTAAAAAAACTAGCAAGATGTAAATTTGGATCCTCATTAGGTGTTCCTCCAAATTGATTATTTTGAACCAATTAAATAATAGAAGGTTTAAGCTCAAAAGAATTAGCATCTATAACTGGAATTTGAATACTAATATGAAGTTCATCAGCTGTAGGGTTTGCATATTCCCTTAATGGTTTATAAATATTTTGTTCATTAATTTCGATTGGATTTTGATTATTGTTATGTAAGTTATCCATATTTTTATGTTTTGAAATTTGTTTTCTTTTTTTAATTCTTTTAATTGTTCTTTCTAATTCAGAATCAAAAAGTAGTAATCCTTTAGATCCGTAAATACGCATAAAAATTTAAAATATTTTTGTTTTGTTGTTTATATATATATATATATATATATATATATATATATATATATATATATATATATATTATATATTTTATATATTTTTCTTTTTTACTTTTTATTATATTCTATCCTATCCCCGACAACGGCGCCAAAAACTTGATGCGATGCGACTTTATATATGCTTAAAAATACAAGAATTTGATACCACTTTTTAGAATATTTAATTCCTCACAAATGGCTTCAAAAACTTGATGTGCGAGGTTTACTTTTATAATTTTATATTTAGATTTTATTATTGTAAAAGTCACAATTTTAAACGCAAGTATACGTATCGTTCAAGTAATACAGGGCTCTAGTGGAGTCCTAGTTATCGATCCCACAAGGATAGTGAATTTATAAAAAGTAAGAAATATAAGTGATATTTTGGAGTTTTAAAATTAACTGCAATTTATATATACTTTTATATATATACCTTTATATATATATATATATATATATATATATATATATATATATATATATATATATATATATATTTATATATATTTTTTTTTTATAAAGAAGCTACTCGGGCTTCGTGCAATATATATATATATATATATATATATATATATATATATATATATATATTCAAATTTAATTTACTAATAATTTTACTAAAAGCAAGTAAGCGATAGCTTGATAAAGTAAAGTAAGCAAATAATAAAATTCAATGCAAGTATAAAAACGATTTTCTCCTTTTTCAACTAATCCAAGAATTATAGATTAATTATCTTTTGTAGGGAATTTAGATTATGATAATGTGCCAAATAGAAGCATTCCTATTCTTTACCCTTTGGTCCAGGGGCAAAACACATTGACTAATCTATAGATAGGCTCAGGATGTTTTATTAGTAGAATGGGTTAATCTAGGCTCACACTACTAGATGTCCAAGGGTGGCTATGGTCGGCCCTACCAGTGACCCGTTACCTTTCTATAAACCAAATTATTAGAATTTAGTCTGTCACTCTAAATAGTAATTATTGTTACGCCCAATAAATATTATCTTCCTATTTATTTGTACTTCACCTTAAATAATCCGCGTATAGCCTGTGATTACCTAAGGATTCATGTGATTTCTACTAGTTAAGAATTTATCTCCGGATAGGTCTCAAAATTCTTTAACAGGTTTTAACAATTTAAATGGCCAATTTAAAAAGTAAACTAAGATGAGGTATTAATATCATCATAATATTTTAAAATATTTTATATTTAATTCTCCTTCAAATTTTAATTAATTTGTAATCTTTTCATAGTTGAAAGGAGAAAGATAACTAACTACTCATAACACATTGAAATAACACAACAAAATATATTTATAAAACTTTGAACCAAAGTACAAATACTTATTTGAAGTGTTCCTTCAAGTGATCCGCTAACTTCTACTGACTCCAAAGTAATGATGAAAGACTCCAACAGCAATAACACACAATTAACACTCAAAATAAACTCACTAGATGCAAAATAAAGTGGCACCCTAAGTATGGAAGAGACTAAATAAAACTAAAGAGGAGAGAGAAGATGCTAAAATGGGTATGTATACTAAGAGGTGGGTTTTGGTGCGATTTTATCTATAGAATGGGCTCCTATTTATAGAGCTCTGAATTTAATCAGGGGTTGCTTAAGGCACCTCTTCAAAATTCGTCCAAATTCAATATATCTTCTAAAAGGTAACTGTCGCGCCTAGGCACAGGGATCTGGTGCCTAAGTGCCGGACTCTGTGACCAGGTCTTTCGCACCTCTTCACTTTGGGACGCACCTCTTCAAGATCCAGACCGTTTCCTTGTGTCTAAATACATTGTATCACATGTCCTATATATTAGGAGTAACTCCCAGTCATCTAGAAGTTCCAATAACCGCATAACACCGTCAAAATAACTATCTAAAGTCATCAAAAAATCTTGACAGTGTCTGTATCGAACTGGTGCTTAGGCGCTGGATTCTGGCGCCTAGGCTCCAGGACAATAATTCTAAAATTTTGCTCCATAAGCTCCATATTTGTTCCTTTTTGCTCCTTTTTTCTTTCTTTTTCTTTCTTGGACTCTTTTTGAATCATCTACATCCAAAAACATAAAAATACCTTTCATTAAAGCATAAAATCCTTAAGAATTAAATTATAAATAAGGCATCAAAATGGGTATTTTTAGGTAGATCACCTGCCGCTGAACATCGAGTGTTATTACTCCAAATTATCTCCATCTGAGGGAGATTTAGATATGATTATTGCTTACCTGACTGATGGTACTAGAGTTTGGAAGATTCGGAATATAAAAAGGGTAAATTTTTCATCTTTTAAGCTTAATGATGTTTAAAAGGCCTGGCACTACTTTATTTATGCTCGTCTCATTCCATCCAATCATTTGAGCGAAGTTACCATGGATAGAGCTATCCTTAACTATTGCATTCAGGAGAGGAAGTTGATTGATGTAGGAAGTGTCATTTATGATTCTGTAGAGGCTACTACTCGTTCTAGCACTTCTGTTGGACTTGGATTTCCATCTTTGTTATATTTTATGTGTGAAAGTGCTGGAATAGTTGCTGAGCTTTCTGAGAAAAAGCTAAAGTCTACAAAGCTCATAGGAAGAGAAAGCGCCAGTATCTATAATCGACTTTGAGGTAAGAGTTCTACTGTACCTTCTAGTTCATTACCTGATTCTGGTAGAGCTTCTATTTCTAGACCTTCTACTTCTACTGTTGAGCCACCATCTAGTTTCTAGGAATCCATGCATGATCAGTTTATGGAGCAGCAGAATGAGTTATCTCTAACTCATTGTAGAGTAGATACGATCGATAAGAATATCGATCATCTCTCTGAGTATACTCAAAGGAAGAGTGATTATGATGCTGAGTATTATGATTCTTTAGTCAGATTCCTGAAGGGTGAGCATGATGTTCAGTTTCCTACCTGTCCTAGATTTTCACCGTATGTTGATCCAAAGGATATGGAATTTTCTTTTGGAGATGTCAATGACGAGGCTACAGATAGTGATTAGTAGCCAGATTTACCTCTTGAGATTTGTGATTCTTTTTTTAGTTTATTTCTTATTTGTTAGTACTGATTAGTGTGATTGTACTGTTGTTTGCTAGTGTCAATTTGTCTAAGTAACTTTGTGTGAAGTTTTGATATTGAGATTGTTTTAGAGTATCTGTTATGTTATGTGTTTAAAACTGAAATATGAATGAATTTTTATTTTCTGTGATAAATGTTTATTTTGTTGTTTCAGCCTACTGTTTAGTATTCATGAATAATTAGTAATTTTGCATGTTTTAAAAATAAAAAAATAAAAAACTTTTTAAAAACTAACTCCTACTCTGCAAACTTTTCTATATATGATTAATTATTTCTGCTATATTCCTATTAAAGCATGTGTAGGATTAGAAATGAGTTTTTCCTTACTGCATTATCACTATACCTAGATAAATTCCTGTTTATTTCTCTCTCTCGTGCTTTAGAAAATTAAATGATTCATTTATATACTAAAGCTGAAGTTTGGGGGAAGGGAAAACATTTTTCAAATTTAAATATTATTTGTCCTTAATGAACTAATATTTTCTTAAAAAAATATTTTAACAAAACATAAGCAATGAAAAATTTATTTAAGATTACTAAAATTTTTGGAATTTATAAATAATTTAATAAACTTAACTAAAATTTCAATAATTTTGATTGATTTTAAGAATAGAATTGTTTAATTTAAAGAATAATAAGATTAAGAGTTTTTCTATTTATAGTAAAGAGAATTGTATTTTAGAAATACTAAGGAATTAAGATTATTACTTGAAAAAAGAAAAGATTGAAATAATTTTTGAAAAATACTTATTAATAATGTCATATTTATTAAGTAAAAAAATGTATAAGTTTTTAAATATAAGTTAAGGATATTGAAGTTCAAAATCATTAACAGGCTATCCAAAAATAGTAATCCTCACAAATAAAAAAAATGGAGGATTGAAAAACATCTTTAAAAAAAAGAGAAAAAGAGAAAAGAAAAAAAGAAAAGAAAGAAAAAAGCAAAAAAAAAAAGAAATGTAACGAGAAACTTGAGGAAATGCTTAATCAAAAATTGGCTTCACTTGAATTATCTTATAAGAAGAAAACCAATTAAATTTTTAACTTAACTTTTATGTATAATTATTTTTACTAGAAAAATGTTTCATGAAAATCTTTTTCTTGTAAATATTCTATGTGACCTTAATATGATAAATAAAATTATTCTTGAAATAAATGAAAAATTGGAAGTCTTATGATTTGGTAGTTAAATATTCTTTAAATTCTTAAAATTAACCTTAATTAGTGAAATCTAGTTGATGATTTGCTAAAGTTTTTATAAAACCAAAAATTAAAAGAAAGCTTCAATATTTAAACTTCATTCCAAATGTTATATATTTTATGTAATTAAAAAGGGTTACTTGAAGACATGTAACGTTTAAGTTTGGGTGAATTTGATCCATTTTAAAAATACCCATTTTTATGCCTTATTTATGACTCAATTCTTAAGGATATTATGCTTTAATGAAATGTATTTTTATGTTTTTGGATGTAGGTGATAAAAAAGAGTTCAAGAAGGAAAAATGAGCAAAAATGAGCTAAAAGGAGCTAAAAGAGCAACGTTGTCGAAATTGTAGGCCTGGCGCCAGAATCCGGCGCCTAAGCGCCAGTTCGATATAGATGCAAACAAGATTTTTGACGACTTTGGGCAGTTTTTTTGACGGTGGTTATTAGAGCTTCTAGAAGACTGGAAGTTACTCCTAATATATAGGACATGTGATACAATGCATCTGGACGCAGGGAAACGGTTTTAATCGCGAAGAGGTGCGACCCAAAGTGAAGGGGTGCGAAAGACCTGGTCACGGAGTCCGGCGCCTAGGCGCCAGATCCCGGCGCTTAGGCGCGACAGTTACCTTCTAGAAGATACATTGTATTTGGACAAATTTTGAAGAGGTGCCTTAAGCAACCCCTAGTCAAATTCAGAGCTCTATAAATAGGAGCCCATTCTACAGAGAAAATTTCCCCTTTTACCCCTCGTAGCATCCTTTCATCCCCAAGCACTATATAGCCATCCAATCATTTTAGGGAGTCACCTTCTTTATTATTTAGTGAGTTTATTTTTAGTTTATTTTGAGTGTTAAGTGTGAGATTATTAAAGCTGTTGCTATTGAAGTCATTCATCATTTGCATTGAAGTCAGTAGGAGTCAGCGGATCACTTGAAGGAACATTCCAGATAAGTATTTGTAACTTGGTTTAAAGTTTTATAAATATGTTTTGTTGTGTGAATTCAATGTGTTCTGAGTAGTTAGTTTTCTTTCTCCTTTCAACTATGAAAAGATAATAAGATAATTAATTCTTGTTGGAGAATTTAACTTAAAATAATTATAAAAATTGTGATGATATTAATACCTGATCTTTGTTTACTTTTTAAACTGACCATTTAAAATGTTAAAACCTGTTGAAGAATTTTGAGACATATCCGGAGATGAGTTCTTAAATAGTAGATATCACATGAATCATTGGGTAGTCGAAGGCTTTATGCGGGGTATTCAAGGTAAAGTGTAAATAAATAGGAAGATATGATTTATTGGGCAAGGAATTAATTAGTTTTTAGAGTGATAGACTAAATTCTAATAATTTGATTTATAGAAAGGGAACGGGTCACTAGGGCCGACCATAGCCACCCTTGGACATCTAGTAGTGTGAACCTAGATTAACCCATTCTACTAATAAAACATCATGAACCGATCTATAGATTAGTCAATGTTCTTTATGCCTGGACCAAAGGGTAAAGAATAGGAATGCTTCTATTTGGCACAATACCATAATCTAAATTATCCACAAATGATAATTATTCTAAAATATCTTTGATTAGTTGAAAAGGAGAAAGTTGTTTTATTTATACCTGCATTAATATTTATTTTAGTATTGCTTACTTACATTTAGTATAAATTATATTGAATCTAAAATCTAAACTTTAAAAAGAAATAAAAATAATAATGACTTTTAATTTGAAAAATTCTAAAAATATTACTTAGCATTCTAAAAATCTTCCCCGTAGGATCGATAACCAGGACTCCACTAGAGCCCTGTATTACTTGATACGATACGTATACTTGCGTTTGAAATTGTGAGTTTTAAAAATTATAAAAATCTAAATATAAATTCATAAAATCTTTCATAAGTAAAATCACATCAAATTTTTTGCTTCGTTGTCAGTAATTAAATTTTCTAGCAGTGGAATCAAAACTTTGCATTTGAAATTATAAAGCCCTGTTAGGCTGAGTCACACATCAAGTTTTTGGCTCCATTGTCAGTAATTAATTTTTCTAGCAGTGGAATCAAAATCTTGCATTTGAAAGTATAAAGCCCCGTTAGGCTGAGTCACGCATCAAGTAGAGAAAGAAGAGATTGAAGAACCAAAAGAGGACGCTCCGAAAGGTTTGGAAAACATGTTTCTCCACCTAAGGTTGATTTAGAAAAACCAACACCTCCATTTCCTCATAGACTTCGTCAACAAAAGTTGGATAAGCAATTTTCAAAATTCTTGGAGATATTTAAGAAGCTTACAATTAATATTCCATTTGCTGAAGCCTTAGAACAAATGTCAAGCTATGTGAAATTTATGAAGAATATTCTTAACAAGAAAAGGAAGTTTGAAGATAACGAGACTGTTGCACTTAGTGAGGAGTGCAGTGCAATAATTCAGAAAAACCTTCCTGAAAAGCTTAAAGATCCTGGTAGTTTCACAATTCCATGTGCAATCGGAGACGGATTCTATGGAAAAGATTTATGTGATTTGGTGCAAGCATTTACCTTATGCCTCTATCAATATTCAAAAGACTGGGACTAGGAGAAATAACCCTAACTACTGTAACTCTGCAATTAGCAGATCGTTCGATCACATATCCTAAAGGAGTTATAGAAGATATTTTGGTTAAAGTGGATCAATTTGTTTTTCCTGTTGATTTCATTGTGTTAGATATGGAGGAAGATAAAGAGATACCTATAATTTTGGGAAGACCTTTCCTAGCTACAGGCCGAGCCATGATAGATGTGCAAAAAGGGGAATTAACGATGAGGGTTAATGATCAGACTGTTACATTTAATATTTCAAAATCGATGAAATATCCTGCTAGAGGTAAAGAAGATGAATGTTATAGGATGGATGTTATCAAATATTTAAGTGAATGTCATTTCAAATCAACTTATGAAGAGAAATTTGAAAGAGAAGAATTGGAACATAAGCAAGAAGATGAGTTACTTGATTCTGAAGATTTTCAAGAGGAAGATTTAAAGTATGTTCGTGAAAGTTTTGAATTGTTGGATTTGATTGAAAAAGATGAATCTTATGGTCCATCAATTGAAAAATCTCCTGAACTTGAGTTAAAAATGCTTCCTGATAATTTGAAGTATGTTTTTCTAGGTGAATCCTCAACCGTGCCAGTTATAATTTCCTCTTAATTAACTAAAAAAGAAGAAGAGAGTTTGCTTGAAATTTTGAAGAAGCACAAGAAAGCCTTTAGATGGACAATTGCTGATATTAAAGGAATCAGTCCTTCAATTTGTATGCACAAAATTCTTACGGAAGATAATTACAAACCGCAGGCTGATCCCCAAAGGAGATTAAATCCTATCATGAAAGACATTGTTATGAAAGAAATTTTAAAATGGTTGGATGTTAGAATTATCTACTATATTTCAGATAGTGCATGGGTTAGTCCTATTCACTGTGTTCCTAAGAAAGGAGGAGTGGCTGTGACTATTAATGAAAAGAATGAAATAATACCAACAAGACAAGTTACAGGGTGGTGAATATGTATTGATTATAGAAAATTAAATCTTGCCACAAGGAAAGATCACTTTCCACTCCCATTTCCGGATCAAATGTTGGATAGACTGGCTGGGCATAAATACTTTTGTTTTCTGGATGGATATACTGGTTACCACCAAATTCAAATTGCTCCTGAGGATCAAGAGAAAACTACGTTTACCAGTCCTTATGGTATGTTTGCTTTTAGAAGAATGCCCTTTGGTTTATGTAATGCCTCTGCTACATTTCAGAGATGTATGATGGCTATTTTTTGTGATTTAATTGAAAAAGGGATTGAAGTTTTTATGGATGACTTTTCAGTGTTTGGAATTTCGTTTAAATCATGTTTAGAACATTTATCTAAGGTTCTAAAACACTGTCAAGAAACTAATTTGGTCTTTAACTGGGAAAAATGCCAATTTATGGTAGCAGAAGGAATTATTTTGGGACATCAGATTTCAGAAAAAGGCTTGGAGGTAGATCCTGCAAAAATTTAAGTTATATCTAATTTACCTTGCCCAATCAATGTAAGGGGAATTAAAAGGTTTTTAAGACATGCTGGATTCTACAGGCGTTACATCAAAGACTTTTCAAAGATTACAAAACCTTAAAGCCTTTGAAACAATAAAAGAAAAATTAATCACTGCACCTGTAATAATTTCACCAAATTAGGAAAAACATTTTGAATTAATGTGTGATGCTAGTGATTATGCTACTGGTGTTGTTTTGGGTCAGAAATACAATAAGATTTTCAAAGTTATTTATTATACTAGTAAAACTCCTAATGAAGCTCAAATTAATTATACCACTATTGAGAAAGATTTATTAGCTATAGTATTTGCCTTTGATAAATTTTGATCATATTTAATTGAAACTAAATCTGTTATGCATACTGATCATTCTGCTATCAAATACTTAATGAAGAAAAAAGATGCAAAACCGAGACTAATAAGATGGATTCTTCTTTTGCAAGAATTTGACTTTAAGATAGTAGATAGAAAGGGTTCTAAAAATCAAATTGATGATCATTTGTCCATGCTTGAAATTGAAAAATCTCTTTGTGATGTTGAAGAAATTAATGAACATTTTCTTGATAAAAAATTGTTCACTGTTAATGAGTGGTATGTTCCGTGGTATGCAAACATAGTAAATTTTACTATCAGTGATATTATATCCTATGGTTTGAAATATCAAGAAAAGAAGAAATTTCTGTCTGATGCTAAGACTTATTTTTTGGATGACCCATTTTTATATAAACAAGGAAAGGATCTTATATTTCAAAGATGTGTACCTTTAGAAGAGACTTATGAAATTATTCAAAAATGTCATGATTCTGATTATGGGGGACATTTTGGAAGTGATAAAACTGCATATAAAATCCTACAATCTAGATTTTATTGGCCTACAATTTTTAAGGATGTGAATGCTTATATTAAAAATTGTGATAGATGTCAGCGTGTAGGCAATATTTCTAGGAGAAATGAGATGTCCCTCAATTATACGTTGGAAGTTGAAATATTTGATGTTTGGGGATTAGATTTTATGGGACCATTTACACCATCTTTCGGAAATGTTTATATTTTGATGGCAGTAGACAATGTTTCCAAATGGATTGAAGCTATTGCTTTACCTCAATGTGATGCTCAAAGTGTTGCAAAGTTTTTAATGAAGCATATATTTTGCAGATTTGGAATACCAAGAGTAATCATAACTGATAGGCGAAGTTATTTTAGAAATGCGATTATTGGAAAGTTAGCAAATAAATATCATATTAATCATTGCATTGCTACTGCTTATCATCCGCAGATAAGTGGTTTGGTTGAATTATCCAATCATGAAATTAAAAGAATATTGGAAAAGTCTATTAATCCAAATAGAAAGGATTGGTCAATCAAACTGGATTATGTTTTGTGGGCCTATAGGACTGCCTACAGAACCCCTATAGGAATGTCCCCATATAGGCTGATTTTTAGAAAAACTTGTCATTTACCTATTGAACTTAAGCATAAAGCATTTTGGGCTATTAAAGAGTTTAATTATAATTTGAAAGATGCTACTGAGAAGAGATTATTGCAATTAAATGAGCTTGAAGAGATAAGGATTGAATCTTATGAAAGTGCTAAAATTTATAATGAAAAGATGAAGTAATGGCATGATCGGAAGATTATTACTAAAAATCTTGTGCTAGGTAATGCCAAATTGAGATTTTTTTCTAGAAAACTTAAGTCCAGGTTGATGGGTCCTTTTATTGTGATGAAAATTTATTCCTATGGAGCTGTGGATATTCAAGATCCTAAGACTGGAAAAATATTTAAAGTTAATGGAAATAGACTTAAACCATATTTTTCAGTCGAGCAATCTAAGTCTGATGAGAAACTGATGTTGGGTCACTCAGAATGAGTTCTTGGGTTGTCAGGCTGAAGACATTAAACCAAGCGCTTTATGGGAGGAAACCCATAATTATCGGTGTGCTTTGCTTTATGTTTATTTTGTGTGTTTTGTTTGCTTTATTTGGTTTATTTTTATGTTTTTAGTGGTAGTAATTTAGAGTTTTTAAACTAAATAGAGTTTATTTGACCTTATTTGATGACTTATAAGAGTCAGAATGAAAATTTGGACATTTGGCAGACCTGTGCTAAATTGAGCACTAGCGGCTAAGCGCCGCCTAGTTGGCGCTTACGTGTTGGAGTTACAAAAAACGTGAAAAATGAGATTCTAGAAGCCTAGATCATGGGGAAGAAGTTTTGGAAGTTATTTTGGAGTTTTAAAACGTCTTGGGGTAGTTTTACCACTTCCCAAGTCTATAAAAAGAACCTGATTTAAGATAAACACTTGCCCCAAGTCCTATTTTCATTTCTAAATCTTAAGAAGAGTATTTTGAGTATATCATGTCTTCCTGGGAGAATGAGATTAAAAAGAAGCAAGATTCTGACAAGAGTAAGTTCATTAGTGATAGTGCTAAAAAGTTATTCAATGGATTTCTCGTTGTCAGTATTCAAGGGATTGCAGAAATGATTGTAAAAATTGAAGCCTGATGTGGCGACTTTATATACTTAAAAATGCAGGACTTTATAAATTTCGATTTATATATTTATAATGGTTTAATAAAGTCACACTTTCAACGCAAGTATACGTATCGTATCAAGTAATACAGTGCTCTAATGAAGTCCTGGTTATCTATCCCACAGGGAGGTGAACGTTCTTTAAATCAGATAATATAGCACTAAAATCCAATACCAAATGTAACAATTGCTTAAATATACCAAATCTAAGGCTAGGCTGGGAGGATACCGGCTCTCACTATGGAGCTCCCACTCACCCTTCACCGAAGGCTAACCATAGGCTTTAGTTACCAATCTTAAGACCAAATTGGGGATCCCATTCTGTCACCATGAAACCTCCAATTTGAAGTCCATCAAAACTCATTTCCCTATTTATTTGCACTTAATCACCATGAACTACGCAATTCATTCACGGACATTAAATGATTTCTTCATTCTTGTTGTAGAATATTCAATTCTTTTGAAATTAATATTCCTCAACATGTTTTAAGAATTCAATTGGCCGGATTGAAAAGTAAATTAAGTTCTAAATGAAAGAAACATCACAACTTTATAATACTTTAAGGGCACATCAATTCCACCTCATCACATCATCACTACTTCATGTAAGAAGAAAGGCAAGGGAAACTACTCACAATTCATGGAGAAGATATAAAAACACATGGATTTTATATAAAAAAGAAGAGTCATACAAACCAAAAAAGTAAATACAACTTATCTCTTTCTCTTCCCCAAGCAAATTATTCAAAGTCCCCTTGATTCCTTTTCTCTTCCTTTCAACACTTGCTTTCTCCCTTTTGAACAAAGATGAAGAAGCAATCTCTCACTTTACTCCCTCTTCTCCCCTCCTTAGAGAAAAATCTCTCTTAAAATCACAAACCCTATCTCTCTCTTACACTTTCCTCACACTCTCTAGAGTAATTCTCTTCTCTTCCTCCTCTCTATTTTCGTCTTGGACACTTAATTTAATGTTAGGAACGAATTCCCCAAGAGTTTCTTCAAGCACCTCTTCAAAAATCTGCCAAAACTTTTGAATTCGAAGTGAACCGACATAGGGCCCCGGCGGCGCCCGATAGTGGCACTGGCGGCGCCCTATCGTGCCAATAAATTTGAACTCTCTGAATAGGGCGCCGGCGGCGCCAGAACTGTTTTCCTCCAAATTGCTCCATTTTGCTCCAAATTCGTTCTTTTTTGCATCTTTTCGCTCCAATCACCTATAGTCATCATATCTGCAACAAATCATGAAAAATACCTTCTTTTAAAGTGCAATATCACCAAAAATAGGTAAAAACATATAGCTAAATAGTATATATTTTTGTTGCATCAAAGCCCGAGAGACTTCAATGGAAGCAAAGATCAAAGAAACTAACTTACATTTGAAGCACATGGGATGGCAACTCAAGATGCAATTCAGTCATTCAAGATACATAGAAGAAGCGGATAAGACGATGTTTTTGAAGAACAAATGGTTTGAAGAAGAAGATATAAGAATGAACAATTATCGCCTGTTCTATCAGAATTATATTCCAGAAGGGTCAAATGAGAATAATAGTGGTTCTGGATATAATCCGCCTAATGGGGAGAGGAATTAAGTGTGCTTTGCTCTTATATGTTTTGTGTTCTTATGTATTTTGTTTGGTGTGTTTAGTGTTTATGTTTGAGTTTTAATTACTCCTTATGATGTGATAGTTACATCCTAGAGATGTAAACTTATCAGTTTGAGATTAAGTCTCTTGCATCTAGAGAATTTCATCCTATGTATGTGGATAGAAATTCTAGGATTGTATTAAGAGCTATGTTTGTTTTAATGAATATAAGTTTGTGTTTGTGTGAAATTTGTTTGGAATCGATGAATATTAAACGTTTGAATTGGAATATTGGAAGATTTATGGAAAAGAGATAATTATTTTGAAGAGATTAAGGGTGATTAACAAAGTGGTTTAAAGCATATACCTTAATTGTGAAAATCTGGGTATTGGCGGCTAAGCGCCAGATTTCGCGGCTAAGCGCCGAAGGGTTTGCTCTTAGGCGCCAGTTCGCAAAAATTGGTTCCCAGTAGTTAAAAACCCGTGAATCGTCATTTTAACTCCCCTGTTCATCTTCAACCCATCATTTTCACGCGCCAGTTCGCAAAAATTGGTTTCCAGCAGTTAAAAACCCGTGAATCGTCATTTTAACTCCCCTGTTCATCTCCAACCCATCGTTTTCACGCGAGAGAGAGTCTATGGCATCCTTGATTTGGACCATTTAAGAGCTGATCTCAACAAAAATTTGTAAATTTGGATTCCTTGAGATAAGAGCACTACTCCTAAGTAAAAATTTTTTATTTTCACCATGTATTTTGAGTACGTTTTGGAAAATCTTAAAATCACTATTCATGGTGAAAATTTGAGGAAAAACTTAAGAAATTTGCTTGGATTTAGTGGAAACATCTTTTGGAAGATAATCTAGCAAGTTTAGTTTGATTTTGGAATTTATGGTAAATTTTTCATGAATTTTTAGAGATGGCTCCAAAGTCAAAGCGCGCGAGATGAAAGACGAAGTTTGATTCTGACAAATTTGTTAGTGCGAGGGCTGAGGAACCATACGTCGATGCGTTGCAGTCTTGTAAATTGCTTCCTGAGAGAGTGTTCAGTAAGCTAGGAGAAGTAATTGAAGATATGATTGCTAGAAGGAACTGGGAGAACTACTGTTGCTTCTCCGTTGTTGCTGTTGTTTCTGTTGTTAGAGAATTCTATGCGAATTTGCCTGCATCAGAAGAGAATTTGGTGATGGTTAGAGGGCAAGATGTGGACTTTTCTTCTGGGGTAATTAACAATTTCTATCAACTGCCTCCAACTATGTTTTGTTTTTATTCTAATTTTCATCCTATGGAGAGAGAGTTAGATGAGATAATGGGATTTTGACTGATGGAAGAGGATTATGGAAAATATTAAATGATAGAAGAGTGAATTTTCTTGCTTCCAAAGTAAATGCCACTTCTAAGGCATGATATTTTTTATCTCTTCTAAATTGTTGTCTTCAAGTCATACTAGTGAAATGACGAGGGAAAGAGCAGTTTTGAACCATTGCATTCAGCAAGGGAAGCCTATAGATATTAGAGCGATCATTTATGATTATATTGTGAATTGTGCCAGATATACCTGTTGACCTCATTTTTATAATAGGTCAACCTTTTGACCTAAAAAGTCAACTTCGAGCAAAATGGTCAAACCAGCACCCATAATGACCAACCTCGTTGACCCCATAGTCACCCTTTTGACCTAAAAAGTCAACTTTGGTCAAAATGGTCAAACTGCACCCAATGACCAACCCTGTTGACCCCATAGGTCAACCTTTTGACCTAAAAATTCAACTTTATTCAAAATGGTCAAACCAGACCCAATGACCAACCCTGTTGACCCCATAGGTCACCCTTTTGACCTAAAAAGTCAACTTTGGTCAAAATGTTCAAACCAGACTCAATGATCAAACCCTGTTGACCCCATAGGTCACCCTTTTGACCTAAAAAGTCAACTTTGGTCAAAATGGTCAAACCATACCTAATGATCAACCATATTGACCCCATAGGTCACCCTTTTGACCTAAAAAGTCAACTTTGGTCAAAATGGTCAAACCAGACCCAATGATCAAACCTGTTGACCCCATAGGTCACCCTTTTGACCTAAAAAGTCAACTTTGGTCAAAATGGTCAAACCAGAGCCAATGACCAACCCTGTTGACCCCATAGGTCACCCTTTGGACCTAAAAAGTCAACTTTGGTCAAAATGGTCAAACCAAACCCAATGACCAACCCTGTTGACCCCATAGGTCACCCTTTTGACCTAAAAAGTCAACTTTGGTCAAAATGGTTAAACCAGACCTAATGACCAACCCGGTTGACCCCATAGGTCAACCTTTTAACCTAAAAAGTCAACTTTGGTCAAAATGGTTAAACCAGACCCAAAGACCAACCCAGTTGACCCCATAGGTCACCCTTTTGGACCTAAAAAGTCAACTTTGGTCAAAATGGTCAAACCTGACCCAATGATCAAACCAGTTGACCCCATAGGTCACCCTTTTGACCTAAAAGTTAACTTTGGTCAAAATGGTCAAACCGCACTCCAATGACCAACCCTGTTGACCCCATAGGTCACCCTTTTGACCTAAAAAGTCAACTTTGGTCAAAATGGTCAAACCAGACCTAATGACCAAACCTGTTGACCTCATAGGTCAATCATTTGACCCAATGACATGTTTAAAACCCCACAATGATAAAATCACAAATATTGTGATCAAATCAACCATGACAAAGTTGAAAAAGGTCACATTAGACATCTTGAAATTAAATTGATCAATTTAGGCTGACTTGGGTCAACCTAAATCAAAATTGGTCAACATTTATCTATTTTAATCAAAATAGGTAAAAATGAAATAAAAACAACAAAATTAATCAAATAATTAATTTCAAAATTATTTTGATTAATTAAATTAATTAATGATTTAATTTTCAATATTTTAATTAAATGACATAATTAATTAAAATGAAAATTAAATTAAAATCATAAAATGACAAAATTAAATAAAAATAATAAAATTAATCAATTAATTAATTTGAAGTTATTTTCAATTAATAAATTGATTAATGAAATAATTTCCAACAATTTTTAATAGCATAATTAATTAAAATGGAAATGACACATGGCTTTCCCATAATTAATTAAAGTTAAAACTAAATTAAACTCATCATAAGACATAATTAACACATGACAAAACTTAGCTTAAATTATGGCTAACCATGGGTTAACTCCCATCATGGTGAATAAAATGAGGTGGTTCTTTCTCCTTCATTTTAAGCCATGACTCACCTCTACTCAACATGAGGTGGCCGGCCAACACTAAGGCTTATTTCCAACCTCCTAAGCTAACCAATGGGAAGGGAACAAAGCTTAAACTCCACTCCTCACCATGGTTAAATGAAATCATGAGGGGGGAACATATGTGTCACCATTTGCAAAAGCTAATGGGTGACTTGTAAGCTCGTGAGGAAGAGAAATTACAGCTCATTTCAAAGAGCTAAACCACCTCATGCATGATCCAATGGGAAGGAGCCAAAACAATGAGCTCATGATGGAAAACTTTGGAAAGACAACCATAGTTATCCTCTCAGCTGAAATTTCATCTTCAATTCATTAATAGGGAAGATAACAACTCCCCTAGTACAGCCTAAGCCAAGCCATGGCCTCCCCATGGCTATAAATAGAGCCATACCCGAGCCCTACAAAGAGGAAGAAAAAAAATTTAGTGAGACCTATAGGCTGCTCAAATCTTCTGGCTCTCAACACAAAAACTCTTCCCAAGAGTCTTAGCAATCCATTTTGATCAAACCCAAGCCTTAGATTGAGCCCAATCGAGCCAATTTGATCAATATTCAAAAACAGCCCAAAGCAGCCACCTTCTTAAAATTCTCCTTTAAGGCCGACTTTTGAACCAAATTGGTGCAGCAACAATCCTCCTCTGGAGTCTTAGAAGACAAGTACAAGGTCTGATCAAGCTTGATTTACTTGTGGCAAAGGTATGAAATTATTTTTCTTAAAATAATTCATGTTTCTGAAATATCATGTGGTATACTAGCCCAGAAATGTTGCATCACCGTATGGATATATTCTACATGTTTAGATGATTCCATAAGTTCAAAAATCACTCAATTTCATTGAGAAATGAGTAAGATATTAATGTTTGAAGTTTAACGGTTCGGAATTTTTTTGAATTAATAAGCGAATTATCTCCGCCGTCCGTTCCCGTGTTTTGGAACAGACGGCGCTGATCGCGCCATCCGGTGTTTGCTGTTCCGCGCAGCGCATGGGATCATCCCGCCCATTCGACGCGTACGAGGACGCGTGGCGCCGCCTGGTTTTTTTGGAATTAATAAATTCCAGAAAACCTTAAAAACTTCAAAAATTCATATCTTTTGATTCAGAGGTCATAAAAATAAAACAAAGTTATCTCGGGAAAGCTCTTGAAGAGAGGAAAATTATGAAATATAAATCATAATTTTATTCCCATTATTTAATTTTTAAATAATTAAATACTCTCTGGAGTATTTTAATTATTAAAAATTAATTATAAATCAAAAAAATATGAAATTTTGAGGCATTTATCTTTATGTCTTTAGGAATGTTTCATGATTTTTTCAAGGACAGAAAACATGTCTAGGACATTTTTTCTAATTTTCAAGACATTTTGTAATTACTTCAAATAATAATTACGTAAAAATGAAAATTAAGAAAAATAAAATGAAAATGATTAGAAATGTTAGGGTAACAGAAAATGACCCTAGGAAAATAATTTCTAAGTCATAAAAATAATTTTAAATGATATTTTAAAATTTAGGATTAAAATTCATTATTAAATAATAAACTTAATCCTAAAAATCACCCTTTTATAAACTTAACCTATTTTCTTTAAGAGTCTAAGTTTGAAATGAAACTAGTCCATGTTAGACTCATGAAATACTTTAACTAAGTCTAAAAAATGATAAATTAGACTTGATAAACTTTAATTAGGTTTAAAACATCATTTAAACCTATTAAACCTTAAGTTTAATTAATTAAGTCTTAAATGACAAAATTAGACTTAATTAGTTTTAAAACATCATTTAAACCTATTAAACCTTAAGCTTAATTAATTAAGTCTAAGATGACAAAATAAGACTTATTTAGGTTTAAAACATCATTTAAACCTATTAAACCTTAAGTTTAATCAAATTAAGTCTAAAATGACAAAATTAGACTTAATTAGGTTTAAAACATCATTTAAACCTATTAAACCTTAAGCTTAATTAATTAAGTCTAAAATGACAAAATTAGACTTAATTAGGTTTAAAACATCATTTAAAGCTATTAAACCTTAAGCTTAATCAATTAAGTCTAAAATGACAAAATTAGACTTAATTAGGTTTAAAACATCATTTAAACCTATTAAACCTTAAGCTTAATCAATTAAGTCTAAGATGATAAAATTAGACTTAATTAGGTTTAAAACATCATTTAAACCTATTAAACCTTAAGCTTAATTAATTAAGTCTAAGATGACAAAATTAGACTTAATTAGGTTTAAAACATCATTTAAACCTATTAAACCTTAAGCATAATCAATCAAGTCTAAAATGACAAAATTAGACTTAATTAGGTTTAAAACATTATTTAAACCTATTAAACCTTAAGCTTAATCAATCAAGTCTAAGATGACAAAATTAGACTTAATTAGGTTCAAAACATCATTTAAACCTATTAAACCTTAAGCATAATCAATCAAGTCTAAAATGACAAAATTAGACTTAATTAGGTTTAAAACATCATTTAAACCTATTAAACCTTAAATAATTAGACTTAACCCATATTAAGTCTAATTAAATCAAGTAAACCTTACCTAAATTAGGTTTAATTAACCTTAAACAAATTAGACTTAAGCCATATTAAGTCTAATTAATCAATTAAACCTTACCTAAATTAGGTTTAATTAACCTTAAATAAATTAGACTTAACCCATATTAAGTCTAATTAATCAATTAAACCTTACCTAAATTAGGTTTAATTGACCTTAAACAATTAGACTTAACTAATAATAAGTCTAATTAAATCAATTAAACCTTACCTAAATTAGGTTTAATTAACCTTAAACAATTAGATTTAACCCATATTAAGTTTAATTAATCAATTAAACCTTACATAAATTAGGTTTAATTAACCTTAAACAATTAGACTTAACCCATAATAAGTCTAGTTAAATCAATTAAACCTTACCTAAATTAGGTTTAATTAACCTTAAACAATTAGACTTAACCCATAATAAGTCTAATTAAATCAATTAAACCTTACCTAAATTAGGTTTAATTAACCTTAAACAATCAAACCTAACCCATATTAAATCTAATATAACTTGAATACAACCTAACTTGAACTCAAGATAACCTAAACCTTAGGTTCAACTTACATTTAATCTAACATAACCTAAACCTAACTTAAGTCTAATCTACATTAGACTTAAGTAAAACCAAACTTAGGTTCAACCCGACATGAACCTAAGTTAAACCTAAACCTAACTTAAGTCTAACCTACACTAGACTTAAGTCAAACCAAACTTAGGTTCAACCCGACATGAACCTAAGTCAAACCTAAACCTGAACTTAAGTCTTACCTACATTAGACTTAAGTCAAACTAAACTTAGGTTCAACCCTACATGAACGTAAGTCAAAGCTAAACCTAACTTAAGTCTAACATATATTAGACTTAAGTCAAACTAAACTTAGGTTTAACCCGACATGAACTTAAGTCAAACCTAAACCTAACTTAAGTCTAACCTACATTAGACTTAAGTCAAACTAAACTTAGGTTTATCCCGACATGAACCTAAGTCAAACCTAAACCTGAACTTAAGTCTAACCTACATTAGACTTAAGTCAAACCAAACTTAGGTTCAACCCGACATGAACCTAAGTCAAACCTAAACCTGAACTTAAGTTTAACCTACATTAGACTTAAGTCAAAATAAACTTAGGTTTAACCCGACGTGAACCTAAGTCAAACCTAGACCTGAACTTAAGTCTAACATACATTAGACTTAAGTCAAACTAAACTTAGGTTTATCCCGACATGAACCTAAGTCAAACCTAAACCTGAACTTAAGTTTAACCCGCATTTGACTTAAGTCAAACTACAAACCTAACTCAAACCTAACTTAAGTCTAACCCACATTAGACTTAAGTTAAATCATACTTAAGATTCAACCTGACATGAACTTAAGTCTAACCCAAATCCTACATAAACTTTAATTAAGTCTATTACATTAGACTTAATTAAATCATTACACCTTAATCAACTAAGGTTTAAATAAACACAAACCATGATTAAGTCTAATTCATTAAGACTTAATATCTAAACAAATCTCGATTAAATCAAATTAGAATTGATTAAAACTTAAGCCTTACCTAAAAAGGACTTAGATGGTCTGAAATTCTAATTAAGTCTAATTTACTAGATATAATTAACCTTTAAGTCTTATTTAAACAAGGCTTAAAACTTAATTAGGTCTATTCTGATTAAACCAAACCTTTTAACTTAAGTTCAAATAGACATGAACTCAAGTTAATTAGATTCAATCAACATTGAATTTAACTTAGGTTCAACAAGACATGAATCCAAGTTAATTCAATCAATATTGAATCTAATTTTCAACCTTTTAACTTAAGTTCAGAAAGACATGAACTCAAGTTAATCTAAACCAAACCTTTTAACTTAAGTTCGTACGTACATGAACTCAAGTTAATTAGATTCAATCAACATTCAATTTAACTTAGAGTTCAACTGTGACATGAACCCAAGTTAATTCAATCAATATTGAATCTAACTTTCAACCTTTTAACTTAAGTTCAGAAAGACATTAACTCAAGTTAATCAAAATCAAACCTTTTAACTTAAGTTCAGACTGACATGAACTCAAGTTAACTAGATTCAATCAACATTGAATTTAACTTAGGTTCAACCAGACATGAGCCCAAGTTAATTCAATCAATATTGAATCTAACTTTCAACCTTTTAATTTAAGTTCAGACAGACATGAACTCAATATTAGATTCAATCAACATTGAATTTAACTTAGGTTCAACCAGACATGAGCCCAAGTTAATTCAATCAATATTGAATCTAACTTTCAATCTTTAAATTTAAGTTCAGACAGACATGAACTCAATATTAGATTCAATCAAAATTGAATTTAACTTAGGTTCAACTAGACATGAGCCCAAGTTAATTCAATCAATATTGAATCTAACTTTCAACCTTTTAACTTAAGTTCAAACAGACATAAATTCAAGATTTAAGTTTAAACTTAAGTCAAGACATAAATTTGACATTTCAAACCAAAATCGACATAACCGACATAAATTCGACATTTCAAACATAAATCGACATAACCGACACAAATTCGACATTTCAAACATAAATCGACATAACCGACATAAAATTGACATTTCAAATATAAATTTGACAAATATCGATATTAAATGAAATTAATCTGATATTTCGACAAAATTAAACATTAATCAATATAATTTGACATAAACCGATATCCAGGACATGTTAAATAAAAACGTCCTACAAAATTCTAAGGCAATGAACATGACATTATTTTCTGACAATCTTTTCTTTGCAGGGTGAAGACAAAAAGTTTCGCTTAGATTTTCTTTGCATGTTATAGGATGTGCTAACTCTGTTTTGCAGGACGACATTCTGGACAAACAAAAACAAAAATTTTTAGGATAGTCACCAAAACAAAACAAAACAAAACAACGACATGGAAAACAAAAACAAAACTTTTAAGATAACAACATGAAAAATAAAATCGAAACTTTAAAATAATAAATATGACATGACATTTGGGAGTGATAGTGGGTACATCTCTCCTTAAAAAAATATAATTTTACAAAACAAATTATTGATATTAATCAGAAGTTTTCTTGAACAATTAAAAAATTGTTTAAGATGTAATTAACTATAGAAGCTTGCTTCTATAGGAGATCCAAAAGAACCCACAATAGAAATCTCTGGTTTTCCATGATTTTCTTTATACGAAAATTCTAGGATATATTATTCTAGGATATTCTTTTATAAGGATTATCATAAACATCCTTTTCTACTATTAGCCCTAAATTCCTCAAATCTTTCATGGGATTTATAGGAATAAAATTAGGCTAATATTAGATGGCGACTCCTCAATATCGACATTCCACACCAATCTCTTCTCGTTGTCACCAAGAGATTTTGTGGCGACTCCGCTGGGAAAATCTTTATTCTCATCTTTTATCATCATTTGTTTTCATTTCAAATTTTAAAATAAGTTCCCAGTTTATAAATAAGTCAATAATATTTGTTTTTCTTGAAATTTCAGAAAAATCGCGATGGATTCTCCGAATTCAATCTTTTCTTATTTTCAAGACTTTGACATACCAATAGAGGAAAATCCTCCCTTTTATCAAAATGATTATGGATTATTTAGTGAAAAGGAATTCATATTAGATAATCCATATCAAACTGATACACAATCTTTCCAAGAATTTGACTTACAACCTTATGAAGACTTTCTGAATTTTACAGAAAATTTGCCTGAATATACACCTAAAGAACCTTATACCTTTGAAGAAATGAAGAGACAAGCTGATAGGAAAGGAAAACAAGTTTACAAGAAAGATGATGCTCCACCATCATCTATGTATGAAATTGGATCTTGTTCAAAAAACATTCATAAAACCCCTTCATTCAAAAGAAAGAAAAGGTGGAACGAAAATGATAATTTTGAAACACCTGAATTTCAACAGAATATTTTTGGAAACCCTTCCTTTTTAGAAGAAAATCAATATATTTCAATTCCTGTTGAATACACTGATAATTCCTTCCAACCTAAAAGCTCTCCTCCATTTCATGCTATATATTCAGTGTTTAAAAGATTATCACGAAAAGATAGATGTTCACTATCTAAATTATTAAACAAAATTGGTTGTGCAGTCTCCAACACCATGAAAAGGAGAATTTTAGCTATGGAAAATCCTGACTATCAAGAAGCTGACTATCAATTCCCAACTGATAAACATTGTGTTCGAGTGTGAGTAAAATTTCGATTGGGCCCTAGAATAAAAGATGTGGTAGTCACAAACGACAAAGCTAGATATGATGAATTGATGTCAGGAGCAGAAGATACAACTGTTAAAATGTCGGACTTGGTCCAAATGCTACAAAAAGCAAATTGTCCTCACACAGGATACGATACACCACCTGAAAATTTTCGTTCTCTACTTAAAAATAATGTATGGAGACGAAAATCATCTGAAAGAAATTTAGATACCACCAACACTCCTATGAATAGTTCACAAGAAGAAACTTGCAAAAAACATTCTGCAAAATCATTTGAAGAAAGATTGAAGAAATTAAAAAACGATATAAAACAACTTTCAGAGCAAAGGAAGAAAGATACTTCTGATAGTTCTAATGAGAATGTTGCCAGTGTTAACATGGTAGAAACACGATCTACTTCCATAGCACGAGAATCAATTGAAGAGGAGGCAACCAATGAATTGTGAGCGGTGATACGACAACGCGATGAACAAATTAGTCGTCTTGAACAAAAGATGGAAGAATTGGTAGCAACTCTGCAAAATCCACCAACGAACCCATCTCCAGCCATTGAAAACATCAGACCGGAGGCTATTCATATCCTTGAAAATAAAGAAGAACAAATAAATATTGAGGAAAGCACTCAAAAGAAAAAGAATTTCCCTCATAATGAAATTCCAGAAAAGGATATTACAAAACTTATGGAACAAAAAATTAAAGAAACAATGGCTCAAGTGAAAGCTGGAGCATTAACTCCAAAGGGCAGACCATACCCGGAGGAATTTGATTCGTTCAATACCCTAAAGGCTTTGTTCCTCCTGTCTTTAAAATGTTTGATGGAACGGGTAACCCCCGACAACACCTAGCACATTTTAGAGTAAGCTGTTGTAATACTGGAGGAAGTGATGCTCTCCTATTTCGACAATTTGTTAACAGTCTCACAGGACTTGCCTTCGACTGGTATGCAGAACTTCCAATGGATCCGTCAAAACCTTTGTGGAACTTGAAAGCCTCTTTATTCAACGTTTTGCAGAGCACAACATCACACCACTCGTTAGTGATTTGGTGGTAGAAAAACAAAAACCGGAGAAAGCTTAGTGGATTATATTTTACGCCTGAGAAATCTCAAGCATGAAATGTGAACCACAACTACAAGAGCAACACGTTGTTGGAATATTGCTTAAAAATATCCATGGTCCTATAGCTTTTATGCTCAAAGGATTCACAATAAAGACATTCGAAAAACTACTCAGTAAAGCTGCTAATCTCCAAGAAGAAGCAAAGCAGATGAGTGTAACAGAGAAAACTGAAAAGATAAAAACTATCAAAACATTTGAAAAGAAACCTGGAAATGTTATAGAAAAAGGTAAATGGGTGATGCAGATCAACCAGAACAAAAGAAACAACAACGATAGAATCCTTCGACATCACAGATATCACCTCAATTACAACTTCAACAACCAATCCCAGTACCAACAGAAAAGAAAACAATAGCTGAAATAATGAATAAAGAATATTCATTTAAAACAAAAGCCGTTAGTAAAATATTTCATGGTCTGCTTAAAGTGCCCGAATTTAAGCTACCAGAAGCTAAGAGGCCAGCAGAAATTGACATGAAAGACAATCCCAATTATTGTCCTTATCACAGAATGCTTGGACATAAAATTAAAGGCTGTTTTGTCTTCAAAGACTGGTTGCAGCATAATTTTAAAGATGGAAACATAATAATCCCGAAAGAATATTTGAAAGAATCTAAAAAAGGATCAGTCAATATGATTTCGATAGAGAAACTCAATCCTGGAAACAATGACAGTACTTCTGAAGAGATCTTTGCCAAATATCAAATCACAAAATTTCCCAAGAAGGAAAAGAAAAAGAAAATCAAGAAACCAAAAAAGATCGAAGGTCTTCCAAGTATGGGGGCTACAACTCCTTTTGTACCTTCTAGTTCATTTTCCTCTTGTACTAGGATAGTTATGTCGGGTGAAGGACGAAAAATCCTCGAACCGATAACTTTGTATGACTTCCTTTTTACTATCATGAATAATAATAATCCTAGTTTTGCTTATATTTTGTCTATTTTGGGCGATGTTTCTGAGAATAGTCATTTGAATTCTAACCCTGTAGACGATACTCAAATCATATATGATCAATCTAAAGACAACCAAAATAATGAAAATGCAGATGAAAAGTTTGATAACGATAAAGATGAAAATGACATTGCTACACTTCAACTACAAGGAACTCCGATTTCCATAGAATTAGAATTCTCGGATTCGAAACTAACGAGTCGATAATCAACTTGAAGAAATAATTGAAATTAATTTGAGAAGTGGAAAAATCTTACCTCCTAGGATGATTCCACAAGAAAACGAAAAACAAATAATCACACCAAACAAGATCATTCCTCCAATACATCCCCAAACCCCTGAAAGAAATAAGGATGATCTTCATAACAAAGTGGATTATAACGTACTAGCTCATTTGAGAAAATTACCTGCGAAGTTAAGCATCTATGACGCTCTCATACTTTCCAAAGAAATGAGAGAATCGTTAATAAAGGCCCTTTCAGATCCAGATTTTTGCTTAACTCAACTTGCTAATATTACCCAAAATGAAGCTTACCCATTAGAGGAATCAACAAAGATTACCTTTTCTGACAATGATTCGTTGCTTGGAACAACTGAACACAATCGTCCACTGTATAATATGGTGAACATAAATGATACAATACTTTCAAGAGTTCTTATTACCCAGGTGCTTCAATCAACATTATGAATTTGAGAACTCTTGCATATTTGGACATTGATGCCTCTCAACTATCAAGGGATATGATGATGTTACGAGGATTCAATCAGCAAGGAGAACGGGCCCTTGGATCAATAACATTACCCTTGAAAATAGCTGAATTGGCAACGACAGCAAAATTTCATATTATTGATTCAGACACCTCCTTTAATGCCTTACTTGGCGGACCATGGCTTCATGAATACAAAATGGTTCCTTCTTCATTACACCAATGTATAAAATACCTACGGAAAGGACAGGAATGTCGTATTATAGGAGATCTGAAACCGTTTTCAATTCATGAAATCGGTATACATGAAGATGCAGCATATTATGCTCCTATAAATAAAACAATGTCTTCCAAAGAAACAATGGTGGATGTGGAAGAAAAGAACAAAGAAAAGAAAATAAATGAAAAGAATTCTTCTTCAATTAAGACAAGAGGAACTAATTCCCGTCAAACTCATACTCGAGGATGAGGACGAGGGAAAGAAGATCCGATTGTCATAATGAAGAAACCACTGAAATTTAAAATCCACTTGGACTCTGAAGAAGAAACGACATCTGTGATTGCGAAAAAACCTAAATTCAAAATATCTTTGGATGAAGAAGATAAACAAAGACAATTTGAATCTATGTATGACAAAATCAATCATTATATACATTCTATGACTTTGACTCCAATCTCCACTGCTAAGATTGAGTATCTAAAGTCAAAGAAGTATATAATGATGACAAAAAGCCAATTAAGTTTAGACTTGGCTCTACTTCCTCTTGTACTGAAAAAGATGTAAAAATAGAAGATGAAAATCTTCCACAATCAATGAAAATTCCTTCTGAGTTGTATTCTCCTTGGGCACAAAAGTTTATTCAAAATAGTTTAATGCTCAAACAATGGTCTTTAAAACAACCACATTTCATTGAACAAATGTGGAATAATAATAAATGAAATTCTAACTCCAAAGAAGGTATTGGATTTGGAACTCTAGGATCATTAGATGACACAGAATTTTGTCTGACCATCAATGAAGAATACGATTTTGAATCATTACCTGATCTTCCAATTGAAGATGCTCCTCCAGAATTGGAAGAAGAAATTAAATCGACAATTGATGAATTAAAAGAAATAAATTTAGGAACTGATGAAAATCCAATACCAACTTTTATTAGTTCATTCCTTAATGATAAGGAAGCAAGAGACATAACTCAACTGTTGATAGAATATAAAGACTGTTTTGCTTGGACTTACGACGAGATGCCTGGTTTGTCTCCCGGAAGTCGCAGTCCATAAACTTGGGATAAATCAAATCACAATCCCATTTAAACAAGCTCCGAGGAGAATGCATGTTGAAATAGAGCAACAAGTCATTGCAGAAGTCAAGAAATTGATAGAAGCTGACTTCATACGAGAAGAGAATTATCCGACATGGTTAGCCAATGTGGAGCCAGTTAAAAAGAAAAATGAACAGATAAGGGTCTGTATAGACTTTAGGGACTTGAACAAAGCATGTCCAAAAGATGAATTTCCTTTACCAATTCCTGAATTAATGGTCGATATAGCATCAAAACATGCAATATTCTCCTTTATAGATGGATCATCAGGATATAACCAAATAAAGATGTTTTCTGAGGATGAAGCGAATACAAATTTTCCGTACACCCATGGGGATATATTGTTATAAGGTTATGCCATTTGGACTAAAAAAATGCCGGTGCAACGTATCAAAGAGCCATGCCACGGATTTTTGATGAATTAATGCATAATCAAGTCGAATGTTATGTCGACGATCTAGTTGTCAATAGTAAACAAAAAGATGATCATATGTAAGATTTGAGAATTATCTTTGAATGACTACGACAATACAATCTTAAAATGAATCCCTTAAAGTGCGCCTTCGGTGTCACATCAAGAAAATTTTTAGTATTTGTAGTTCGGCATCGTGGGATAGAAATTGATCCTCTCAAAAATTGAAGCTATCCTGAATATGCCTCCTCCTAAAAATCTATCCCAATTGAGATCCTTTCAAGGAAAATTAGCGTATATACGACGTTTCATTTCCAATCTATCGGGTAGATGTCAACCTCTCACCGCCCTTACTAGAAAGGATACCAAATTTGTGTGGGATGAAAAATGCCAACACGCCTTTGAAAACATCAAACAATATCTGACAACCCCTCCTGTCATAGCAGCCCCTGTATTAGGAAGACCTATAATCCTTTACACCGCAGCATTGGACAATTCACTTGGAGCTTTATTAGCACAAGTAAATGACGAGGGAAAAGAAAGTGCATTATACTATTTAAGTCGTTGTTTAGTTCCAACAGAAATAAAAAACCCGACAATTGAGAAGCAATGTTTAGCCTTAATCCTCGCAGTTCAAAAACTAAGGCATTATATGCTTTCTCATAAGGTAACTCTTATTTCAAGAGTTAACCCATTACAATATTTAATAACACGACCAACACTTTCTAGGAGATTAGCAAGATGGGTAATGATCTTACTCCAATTTGATATAATATTTGTACCGTTAGGTGCTGTCAAAGGACAAATCCTGGCAGATTTCTTAGCAAAGACATCCAATTCCAACTAGATCACCCCTTAATGACGATTTACCTGATGAATAAATATCAGAAATAAAAAATTCCAATGTGCAATATTGGGAACTCTACTTTGACCGAGCATCATCCGCATGGAAAGACAAAGACAAACGGACAATTATACTGTGCAAAGCCGGAGTAGGATCGATTTTCATTACTCCAGACAAAACGATGATGCATTTTTCCTATCATTTGACAGAACCATGTACAAATAATGAAGCCGAATATGAAGCACTCATAACCGGTCTAGAATTAACAATATTGATGGAAATTAAAAATATCGACATCTACGGGGATTCTCAGTTGATTATTAATCAAATTGTTGGCAAATACAAAACTTTGAAGTCACGACTCGAACAAGTATTCTCGTTACACTCGAAATTACTTCAACAAATTCCCGATGTAACATTCTTCTTAATCCCGAGACGAGACAATTCTCTAGCAGTATGCTCTGGCAAAACTCGCAAAAGAGTTTGCCTGTCCAGAAGAAGACGACATACCGATCTCTACAAGAGGACGACAAGTTCTTTCTCAAATTGATATGGATAATTTACATAAAATCAATGAAAATATGACAACGACAATAAATGAAAAAAAATGATGGTTGGCGACAACCAATCATCCAATATTTACAACCTGGAAAATTACCTGAAAACACTTCTATTGCCAACCAAATCAAACAAAGAGCATTATCATATGCTCTAATAAATGATATTCTTTACAAACGATCTTTTGATCAAATGTGGTTAAGATGTTTAAACCAAGTTGAAGCTCAAGAGATTGTTAAGGAAGTTCATTCAGAGTTTATGTGGTGCACATCAATCTGGGCCCAAAATGAAAATGAAAATAAAAAGAATGGGTTATTATCGTCAACAATGATGGTCGATTGCCTCGACATTGCAAAGAAATGCCATCAATGTCAAATACATGGGGTAGTTTTACATCAACCTCCAAATGTCCTACACCCAATTATTGCATCATGGCCATTTGAATGTTGGGGTACCGACATAGTGGGCCCTATAGATCCTCCATCTTCTAAGGGTCATAAATTTATTCTGGCAGCCACTGACTATTTTTCCAAGTGGGCAGAAGCAACACCACTTAAAGAAGTTAAGGCAGAACAAGTTCTTCATTTCTTTAAAACACATATCGTTTATAGATTTGGAATTCCTCGAAGGATCATATCAGACAACGGATTAGCCTTCAAAAACACGAAAATGAATAATTTTATCCAAAGACACGTGATTGATTGGAGGTACTCCACAATTTATTACCCTAAGGCCAATGGATTAGCCGAAGCTTTCAATAAAACATTGGTTCAAATCTTGATAAAGACGTTGAATAACAGACTCGAGACAAATGGCATGAACGATTAATAGAAGCTTTATGGGCTTATAGAACTACATACCGAACTCCAACACAAGTCTACACCATTTGCTTTGGTATATGGTTCTAAGCCATTTTACCACTTGAAGTCCAAATTCCTTCTCTCGTAATTGCGATAGCGAACAAAATAACCGAAGAAGAAAATGCTAGACTACGACTTGAAGAACTTGAAAGTTTGGAAGGCAAACGTCTACAAGCCCAACAAAATCTCGAACTGTATCAAGCAAAAATGATACGAGCTCACGACATATTAGTTCGCCCCAGAACCTTTCGAATCGGCGAATTAGTTTTAATTCTTCGAAGACCTATACTAACGCATCGAAAGATAGGTGGTAAATTTGAACCAATATGGGAGGGCCCATATGTAATTGAAAAGACATATTCAGGAGGATCCTACTAACTGGTGGATTGTCAAGGAGAAAGAATCCTGCCTCCAATCAATGGACGTTTTCTAAAGAAATACTATGCAACATAAAAATAAAAATGAATAGCGACTTATTTATAAACTGGGACAATAAATTCTTCTTTCTAAAATCATCTTTAATTTTTTTTTTTTGACATCCGTTTCATTTACTGAACAAATGTTTAAAAAGGCTAAAATGTCATTTTGTCTTATTATTTTCAGGAAAAATGTCTGAAGACAGACTATTTTTTTTCGTTTCAAAATAATATGACCTTGCCTTGGACCATCGACACATGGACGAGGGAACCAGAATTCATTTCAACTTTGACCTGTTGCAGGTTGAATCCTATATCACGGATCGTTACTTTATCTGGTGAATCATAATGAAGTTAATCTGCAAACACCTTTGATAGATTTCAAACTCCGACAACCCGAAGAGTATGACTTCACAATCGGTGATAGCTCGATGAGCAAGAATTCATGACTACTTCAAGTACAAGGAGTATCTACATCGGTACAAAAAATATGGCAACAGGACTTACTAGATCACAGAGATGAAATCATAACAAACGACTGAAGCGTCGAAAACAATTACAAGAAAAACAAAATATGGAGGATATTAGTCAATCGAAATCACGAACTATTAATACTCCGTTTGAAGAAATGAATTATGCATTAGAAACGACAAATCTAGATCCTACAAAGAAAAATCAAGATGGGAAAGCGATTATCACTTCACCATCAGTCACACCTCGCTCGTAGTTCAAGGTGTCGATAAGAAAGTCGATGTAAAGAATCACTCAAGGGAAGAGTTGTGACGAATCCGCGCTATCGAATGGAGAACCTTTGAAGAATATAAGCATGCGAACAAAAGGAAAATAAATATTTTGGATGGTCTAAAACTGTTTACCAGAATATTTGATGAGGATGAAGAAGCGGCTATCATTGATCATATTACAAAAGCCCGAAATTAGGGTAGGGCTGGACACCTTCGAAGGAAAACCTATTCTGAACCCAATAAATGGGTTCGTGGCAAGGGCAGACAAACCATCCAATATGGGTGTTGTTACAATTATGCAAGAGACAAAGAAGGAAATCTCCCCGGAATTTTGCGACACGAACAAGTAGATCCTTTACCCACTGTGATAATTCAAAATATCAAACGACTTGTCACTTGGGGGATCATACCTGCAGGTTGTGTTCCCGATAGCTGCATCATCAACATGTATGATGAAGGAGATTGTATCCCTCCTCATATTGACAGTCATGACTTCGAAAGACCCTTTTACACGGTGTCTTTAATGAACTGCTGCTCTATTGTATTTGGGAGGGAGATACAGATTCTCGGACCTGGAGAATTTGAAGGAACATGTCGTATTCTTCTGACTCGAGGATCAGTCCTTTTATTTCAAGGAAATTGAGCAGACTTTGTAAAACACTGCATACCCAGCGTCGATAGGCCACGCATATCAATCACTTTGCGACGGATGAAGCCTGACAAAAGACCGGTTGGATACCAAGCTATCCCGGAACTTGAAGGATTGAAGCCTTTAGAGTTACCGTAATCCCATAAAAATGTCCGAACACCTGAAACATGTTCGACAAATAATGTTTTGGAGTGTAGGACATTTATAAACCGTCTGTTAACATCCAAGGCTATGTAATGATATATATATAAGAACTTTTGACATGTGAGATATCTGTAATTGTCGATGTGTCATATATCGGTAACTGTTGGTATGTAAAATATCAGTAGTTTGTCATGAAAGACGCTATATGATATGTACACATATATGTACTGTTAGCTTTTGCTTGCAATAATATGTACTGGTGACCTTTTTATGGAAATAAATGAAATGTTGAAAAAATGTTCCACATTGTCTATGATATGTCGACAGGTCCTAAAAATAATAAAATAAATTTTAATGATGAAATGAATAACTTGTGATAACTAAACATGAGAATTATCATTCGACCTATGTAGGTCAAAACCCCAGATGGATATTCCCACCGAAAATATTTGTGAGTTCGCCACTTTCCAGCTATTGGATGTAAGTCCTTTCCCGACACGGAAATCATGGCTTTCCTCTAACCAAATCTTGACATCGACATTTCGAGGAAAATAGAAAATGACAACTATTTACTCTCTCCAGCTTATCGGATGTAAGTCCTTTCCCGACACGGAAATCATGGCTTTCCTCTAACCAAATCTCGACATCGACATTTTGAGGAAAATAGAAAATGACATCTATTTTCTCTCTCCGATTATCGGATGTAAGTCCTTTCCCGACACGGAAATCATGGCTTTCCTCTAACCAAATCTTCGACATCGACATTTCGAGGAAAATAGAAAATGACATCTATTTTCTCTCTCCGTTATTGGATGTAAGTCCTTTCCCGACACTGAAATCATGACTTTCCTCTAACCAAATCTCGACATCGACATTTTGATGAAAATAGAAAATGACATCTATTTTCTCTCTCGGTTATCGGATGTAAGTCCTTTCCCGACACGGAAATTATGGCTTTCCTCTAACCAAATCTTGACATCGAAATTTTGAGGAAAATAGAAAATGACATCTATTTTTCTCTCCGCTATCGGATGTAAGTCCTTTCCCCGACACGGAAATCATGGCTTTCCTCTAACCAAATCTCGACATCGACATTTTGAGGAAAATAGAAAATAACATCTATTTTCTCTCTCCGGTTATTAGATATAAGTCCTTTCCTGACACGGAAATTATGGCTTTCCTTTAACCAAATATCGACATTGACATTTCAAAAAATAGAAAATGATATCTATTTTCTCTCTCCGGTTATTGGATGTAAGTCCTTTCCTGACACGGAAATCATAGCTTTCCTCTAACCAAATCTTGACATTGACATTTTGAGGAAAATAGAAAATGACATCTATTTTCTCTCTCCATTTATTGGATGTACGTCCTTTCCTGACACCGAAATCATGCGCTTTCCTCTAACTAAATCTTGACATTGACATTTTGAGGAAAATAGAAAATGACGTCTATTTTCTTTCTCCGGTTATCGGATGTAAGTCCTTTCCCCGACACGGAAATCACGGCTTTCCTCTAACCAAATCTCGATGATGACATTTCGAGGAAAATAGAAAATGACATATATTTTCTCTCTCCGGTTATTGGATGTAAGTCCTTTCCTGACACGGAAATTATGGCTTTCCTCTAACCAAATCTTGGCATTGACATTTTGAGGAAAATAGAAAATTACATCTATTTTTACTCTCCGTTTATTGGGTGTAAGTCCTTTCCTAACACGGAAATCATGGCTTTCCTCTAACCAAATCTTGACATTGACATTTTGAGAAAAAAAGAAAATGACGTCTATTTTATCTCTCCAGTTATGGGATATAAGTCCTTTCCTGACACATAAATCATGGCATTCCTTTAACAAAATAAAGAACATTGACATTTTGAGAAATGAAATATGACATCCATTTTCTCTCCCGATAAATTCCTTTTCAAACACGAGAAGAATATTCCTTCTCAGAACCAACAAACAAGACATCTGACATCCTCTAAGAGCAGTATGATACCCACTCTTTTCCTGATTGTTATGGGAAATCTCTTAGATCACTTCGGTCAACGCCAATATGTGCAGAATACTTATATAGTATTCTACACATATTAGGGGCCCTTTGTTGACCTCATTTTTATAATGAGTCAACCTTTCGACCTAAAAAGTCAACTTTGGTCAAAATGGTCAAACTGCACCCAATGACCAACCCCCGTTGATCCCATAGTCACCCTTTCGACCTAAAAAGTCAACTTTGGTCCAAATGGTCAAACCGAACCCAATGACCAACCTCGTCGACCCCATAGTCAACCTTTTGACCTAAAAAGTCAACCTTGGTCAAAATGGTCAAACCAGACCCAATGACCAACCATGTTGACCCCATAGGCCACCCTTTTGACCTAAAAAGTCAACTTTGGTTAAAATGATCAAACCAGACCCAATGATCAAACCCTGTTGACCCCATAGGTCACCCTTTTGACCTAAAAAGACAACTTTGGTCAAAATGGTCAAACTAGACCAAATGATCAACCCTGTTGACCCCATAGGTCACCCTTTTGACCTAAAAAGTCAACTTTGGTCAAAATGGTCAAACTGCGACCCAATGATCAAACCTGTTGACCCCATAAGTCACCCTTTCGACCTATAAAGTCAACTTTGGTCAAAATGGTCAAACCGCACCAAATGACCAACCCCGTTGACCTCATAGTCACCCTTTCGACCTAAAAAGTCAACCTTGGTCAAAATGGTCAAACCGCACCTAATGACCAACCCCGTTGACCCCATAGTCACCCTTTTCGACCTAAAAAGTCAACTTTGGTCAAAATGGTCAAACTGCACTCCAATGACCAACCCTCGTTGACCCCATAGTCACCCTTTTCGACCTAAAAAGTCAACTTTGGTCAAAATGGTCAAACCATACCCAATGACCAACCCTATCGACCCCATAGTCAACCTTTCGACCTAAAAAGTCAACTTTGGTCAAAATGGTCAAACTGCACCCAATGACTAACCCCGTTGACCCCATAGTCAACCTTTCGACCTAAAAAGTCAACTTTGGTCAAAATGGTCAAACCAGACCCAATGACCAAACCTGTTGACCCCATAGGTTACCCTTTTGACCTAAAAAGTCAACTTTGGTCAAAATGGTCAATCCAGAACGAAACCTAAAAAGTTAACTTTTGTCAAAATGACCAAACCAGACCCAATGACCAACCCTGTTGACCCCATAGGTCACCCTTTCGACCTAAAAAGTCAACTTTGGTCAAAATGATCAAACTGCACCCAATGACCAAACCCGTTGACCCCATAAGTCATCCTTCGACCCAATGACATGTTTAAAATCCCACAATGATAAAATCACAAATATTGTGATCAAATCAACCATGACAAAGTTGAAAAAGGTCACATCGGACATCTTGAAATTAAATTGATCAATTTAGGCCGACTTGGGTCAACCTAAATCAAAATCGGTCAACATTTATCTATTTTAATCAAAATAGTAAAAATGAAATAAAAACAACAAAATTAATCAAATAATTAATTTCAAAATTATTTTGATTAATTAAATTAATTAATGATTTAATTTTCAATATTTTAATTAAATGACATAATTAATTAAAATGAAAATTAAATTAAAATCATAAAATGACAAAATTAAATAAAAATGATAAAATTAATCAATTAATTAATTTGAAATTATTTTCAATTAATAAATTGATTAATGAAATAATTTCCAACAATTTTTAATAACATAATTAATTAAAATGGAAATGACACATGGCTTTCCCATAATTAATTAAAGTTAAAACTAAATTAAACCCATCATAAGACATAATTAACACATGACAAAGCTTAGCTTAAATTATGGCTAACCATGGTTTAACTCCCATCATGGTGAATAAAATGAGGTGGCTCTTTCTCCTTCATTCTAAGCCATGACTCACCTCTACTCAACATGAGGTGGTCGGCCAACACTAAGGCTTATTTCCCACCTCCTAAGCTAACCAATGGGAAGGGAACAAAGCTTAAACTCCACTCCTCACCATGGTTAAATGAAATCATGAGGGGGGAACATATGTGTCACCATTTGCCAAAGCTAATGTGTGACTTGTAAGCTCATGAGGAAGAGAAATTACAGCTCATTTCAAAGAGCTAAACCACCTCATGCATGATCCAATGAGAAGGAGCCAAAACAATGAGCTCATGATGGAAAACTTTGGAAAGACAACCATAGTTATCCTCTCAGCTGAAATTTTATCTTCAATTCATTAATAGGGAAGATAACAACTCCCCTAGTACAGCCTAAGCCAAGCCATGGCCTCCCCATGGCTATAAATAAGAGCCATACCCGAGCCCTACAAAGAGGAAGAAAAAAAATTTAGTGAGACCTATAGGCTGCTCAAATCTTCTGGCTCCCAACACAAAAACTCTTCCCAAGAGTCTTAGCAATCCATTTTGATCAAACCCAAGCCATAGATTGAGCCCAATCGAGCCAATTTGATCAATATTCAAAAATAGCCCAAACTAGCCACCTTCTTAAAATTCTCCTTTGAGGCCGACTTTTGAACCAAATTGGTGCAGCAACAATCCTCCTCCAGAGTCTTAGAAGACAACTACAAGGTCTGATCAAGCTTGATTTACTTGTGGCAAAGGTATGAAATTATTTTTCTTAAAATAATTCATGTTTTTGAAATATCATGTGTTATACTAGCCCAGAAATGTTCCATCACCGTATGGATATATTCTACATGTTTAGATGATTCCATAGGTTAAAAAATCACTCCATTTCGTTGAGAAAAGAGTGAGATATTAACGTTTGAAGTTTAACGGTTCGGAATTTTTTTGAATTAATAAGCGAATTATCTCCGTCGTGCGTTCCCGTGTTTTGGAACAGACGGCGCTGATCGCGCCATCCGGTGTTTACTGTTCCGCACCGCGCATGGGATCATCCCACCCATTCGACGCGTACGAGGACGCGTGGCGCCCTCTGGGTTTTCTGGAATTAATAAATTCCAGAAAACCTTAAAACTTCAAAAATTCATATCTTTTGATCTAGAGGTCATAA
Source organism: Papilionanthe hookeriana x Papilionanthe teres (assembly GCA_022702705.1). Taxonomy (NCBI): domain Eukaryota; kingdom Viridiplantae; phylum Streptophyta; class Magnoliopsida; order Asparagales; family Orchidaceae; genus Papilionanthe; species Papilionanthe hookeriana x Papilionanthe teres. The sequence goes on along the minus strand of CM040429.1, from coordinate 32,750,655 downwards.
AAATAAAACAAAAATACCTCTGGAAAGCTCTTGAAGAGAGGAAAATATGAAATATAAATCATAATTTTATTCCCATTATTTTATTTTTAAATAATTAAATACTCTCTGGAGTATTTTAATTATTAAAAATTAATTATAAATCAGAAAAATATGAAATTTTGAGGCATTTATCTTTATGTCCTTAGGAATGTTTCATGATTTTTCCAAGGACAAAAAACATGTCTAGGACACTTTTTTCTAATTTTCAAGACATTTTGTAATTACTTCAAATAATAATTACGGAAAAAATGAAAATTAAGAAAAATAAAATGAAAATGATTAGAAATGTTAGGGTAACAGAAAATGACCCTAGGAAAATAATTTCTAAGTCATAAAAATAATTTTAAATGATATTTTAAAATTTAGGATTAAAATTCATTATTAAATAATAAATTTAATCGTAAAAATCACCCTTTTATAGACTTAACATATTTTCTTTATGAGTCTAAGTTTGAAATGAATTTAGTCCTTGTTAGACTCATGAAAAACTTTAACTAAGTCTAAAAAATGATAAACTAGACTTGAAAAACTTTAATTAGGTTTAAAACATCATTTAAACCTATTAAACCTTAAGCTTAATTAATTAAGTCTAAAATGACAAAATTAGACATAATTAGGTTTAAAACATCATTTAAACCTATTAAACCTTAAGCTTAATTAATCAAGTCTAACATGACAAAATTAGACTTAATTAGGTTTAAAACATCATTTAAACCTATTAAACCTTAAGTTTAATCAATTAAGTCTAAAATGACAAAATTAGATTTAATTAGGTTTAAAACATCATTTAAACCTATTAAACCTTAAGCTTAATTAATTAAGTCTAAAATGACAAAATTAGACTTAATTAGGTTTAAAACATCATTTAAACCTATTAAACCTTAAGCTTAATGAATTAAGTCTAAAATGACAAAATTAGACTTAATTAGGTTTAAAACATCATTTAAACCTATTAAACCTTAAGCTTAATTAATTAAGTCTAAAATGACAAAATTAGACTTAATTAGGTTTAAAACATCCTTTAAACCTATTAAACCTTAAGCTTAATGAATTAAGTCTAAAATGACAAAATTAGACTTAATTAGGTTTAAAACATCGTTTAAACCTATTAAACCTTAAGCTTAATTTTTTAAGTCTAAAATGACAAAATTAGACTTAATTAGGTTTAAAACATCATTTAAACCTATTAAACCTTAAGCTTAATTAATTAAGTCTAAGATGACAAAATTAGACTTAATTAGGTTTAAAACATCATTTAAACCTATTAAACCTTAAGCATAATCAATCAAGTCTAAAATGACAAAATTAGACTTAATTAGGTTTAAAACATCATTTAAACCTATTAAACCTTAAGCTTAATTAAATAAGTCTAAGATGACAAAATTAGACTTAATTAGGTTTAAAACATCATTTAAACCTATTAAACCTTAAGCATAATCAATCAAGTCTAAAATGACAAAATTAGACTTAATTAGGTTTAAAACATCATTTAAACCTATTAAACCTTAAATAATTAGACTTAACCCATATTAAGTCTAATTAAATCAATTAAACCTTACCTAAATAAGGTTTAATTAACCTTAAACAAATTAGAATTAACCCATATTAAATCTAATTAATAAATTAAACCTTACCTAAATTAGGTTTAATTAACCTTAAATAAATTAGGCTTAACCCATATTAACTCTAATTAATCAATTAAACCTTACCTAAATTAGGTTTAATTAACCTTAAATAGTTAGACTTAACTCATAATAAGTCTAATTAAATCAATTAAACCTTACCTAAATTAGGTTTAATTAACCTTAAACAATTAGATTTAACCCATATTAAGTCTAATTAATCAATTAAACCTTACATAAATTAGGTTTAATTAACCTTAAACAATTAGACTTAACCCATAATAAGTCTAATTAAATCAATTAAACTTACCTAAATTAGGTTTAATTAACCTTAAACAATTAGACTTAACCCATAATAAGTCTAATTAAATCAATTAAACCTTACCTAAATTAGGTTTAATTAACCTTAAACAATCAAACCTAACCCATATTAAATCTAATATAACTCGAATACAACCTAACTTGAACTCAAGTTAACCTAAACCTTAGGTTCAACTTACATTGAATCTAACATAACCTAAACCTAACTTAAGTCTAACCTACATTAGACTTAAGTCAAACCAAACTTAGGTTCAACCCGACATGAACCTAAGTCAAACCTAAACCTAACTTAAGTCTAACCTACACTATACTTAAGTCAAACCAAACTTTGGTTCAACCCAACATGAACCTAAGTCAAACCTAAACATGAACTTAAGTCTAACCAACATTAGACTTAAGTCAAACTAAACTTAGGTTCAACCCTACATGAACCTAAGTCAAACCTAAACCTAACCTAAGTCTAATCTACATTAGACTTAAGTCAAACTAAACTTAGGTTTAACCCGACATGAACCTAGGTTCGGGAACCTAAGTCAAACCTAAACCTAACTTAAGTCTAACCTACATTAGACTTAAGTCAAACTAAACTTAGGTTTATCCCGACATGAACCTAAGTCAAACCTAAACCTGAACTTAAGTCTAACCTACATTAGACTTAAGTCAAACCAAACTTAGGTTCAACCCGACATGAACCTAAGTCAAACCTAAACCTGAACTTAAGTCTAACCTACATTAGACTTAAGTCAAACTAAACTTAGGTTTAACCCGACATGAACCTAAGTCAAACCTAAATCTGAACTTAAGTCTAACCTACATTAGACTTAATTCAAACTAAACCTAGATTTATCCCGAATGAACCTAAGTCAAACCTCAAACTCGAACTTAAGTTTAACCCGCATTAGACTTAAGTCAAACTACAAACCTAACTCAAACCTAACTTAAGTCTAACCCACATTAGACTTAAGTTAAATCATACTTAAGATTCAACCTGACATGAACTTAAGTCTAACCCAAATCCTACATAAACCTTAATTAAGTCTATTACATTAGACTTAATTAAATCATTAAACCTTAATCAACTAAGGTTTAAATAAACACAAACCATGATTAAGTCTAATTCATTAAGACTTAATATCTAAACAAATCTCGATTAAATCAAATTAGACTTAATTAAAACTTAAGCCTTACCTAAAAAGGACTTAGATGGTCTGAAATTCTAATTAAGTCTAATTTATTAGATTTAATTAACCTTTAAGTCCTATTTAAACAAGGCTTAAAACTTAATTAGGTCTATTCCGATTAAACTAAACCTTTTAACTTAAGTTCAAATGTACATGAACTCAAGTTAATTAGATTCAATCAACATCAATTTAACTTAGGTTCAACAAGACATGAATCCAAGTTAATTCAATCAATATCGAATCTAATTTTCAACCTTTTAACTTAAGTTCGTAAAGACATGAACTCAAGTTAATATAAACCAAACCTTTTAACTTAAGTTCAGACAGACATGAACTCAAGTTAATTAGATTCAATCAACATTCAATTTAACTTAGGTTCAATCAGACATGAACCCAAGTTAATTCAATCCATATAGAATCTAACTTTTAACCTTTTAACTTAAGTTCAGAAAGACATTAACTCAAGTTAATCAAAATCAAACCTTTTAACTTAAGTTCAGACTGACATGAACTCAAATTAACTAGATTCAATCAACATTGAATTTAACTTAGGTTCAACCAGACATGAGCCCAAGTTAATTCAATCAATATTGAATCTAACTTTCAACCTTTTAATTTAAATTCAGACAGACATGAACTCAAGATTAAATTCAATCAACATTGAATTTAACTTAGGTTCAACCAGACATGAGCCCAAGTTAATTCAATCAATATTGAATCTAACTTTCAACCTTTTAATTTAAGTTCAGACAGACATGAACTCAAGATTAGATTCAATGAAAATTGAATTTAACTTATGTTCAACTAGACATGACCCCAAGTTAATTCAATCAATATTGAATCTAACTTTCAACCATTTAAATTAAGTTCAAACAAACATAAATTCAAGATTTAAGTTTAAACTTAAGTCAAGACATAAATTTGACATTTCAAACCAAAATCGACATAACCAACATAAATTCGACATTTCAAACATAAATCGACATAACCGACATAAATTCGACATTTCAAACATAAATCAACATAACCGACATAAAATTGACATTTCAAATATAAATAAATTTGAAAAATATCGATATTAAATGAATTTAATTTGATATTTCGACAAAATTAAACATTAATCAATATATTTTGACATAAACTGATATTCAGGACATGTTAAATAAAAACGTCCTACAAAATTCTAAGGCAATGAACATGACATTATTTTCTGACAATCTTTTCTTTGCAGGGTGAAGACAAAAAGTTTCGTTTAGATTTTCTTTGCATGTTATAGGATGTGCTAACTCTGTTTTGTAGGACGACATTCTAGACAAACAAAAACAAAAATTTTTAGGATAGTCACCAAAACAAAAAAAAAAAACAACGACATGGAAAACAAAAGCAAAACTTTTAAGATAACGACTTGAAAAACAAAATCGAAACTTTAAAATAATAAATATGACATGACATTTGGGAGTGATAGTAGGTACATCACTCCTTAAAAAAATAAAATTTTAGAAAACAAATGATTGATATTAATCAGAAGTTTTCTTGAACAATTAAAAATTGTTTAAGATGTAATTAACTATAGAAGCTTGCTTCTATAGGAGATCCAAAAGAACCCACAATAGAAATCTGTGGTTTACCATGATTTTCTTTATACAAAAATTCTAGGATATATTATTCTAGGATATTCTTCTATAAGGATTATCATAAACATTCTTTTCTACTATTAGCCCTAAATTTCTCAAATCTTTCATGGATTTATAGGAATAAAATTAGGCTAATATTAGATGGCGACTCCTCAATATCGACATTCCACACCAATCTCTTCCCGTTGTCACCGATACCACTACTGCAGGTATGGGATTTCCTTCCCTGATTCATTCATTATGAGAACGGTCTGAAGTGAAATTTGAAACCTGGGAAGAGGTATTTAGCCTTTGAGACCTATCACCAGTGTAAACGTTGGAGCTTACACTGTACATTCAGAATTTTGCTAGAGAGGAGGATTTGGTAGGGATTCTACTGCTTCTACTTCTGCTTCTGATGCATCTACTTCTTGTGCTATTACTTCACGTGCTTCATCATCTACTTATTCACAGAATGGCTTATTAAGAAAATTTTTGAAGAAAGTGAGTCTTACTCGAGAGCATATGAAAGATATGGATGGTAAGATGGATAATGTGGAGAGATATATTGTAAAACATGATGAGTATGAGGAGAATTATCAGCATTATTTGGATAGACTGATTTGAGGTGATCAGAGTGCTGAGATGCCCCCTCATCTTTTCTACATACCTATGTGCCATCTAGGGATTGGAACGAGCAGGATGAGGATGAGGATGAGGATGAAGAGTAGATGTAGGTTGTCTGTTTTATTTGTTGTGTTGTTGTGCTGTGTTATTGTGTACTTTGTCTAGTATTTTGTTTGATGATTGTGTTGTGATGTGAACTCTGATAATATGCAGATTGAAGATGTACTATTTATTTGTTATGCATATTCAGATGTATTGTTGTTGGATTGATGTTTTATATGTTGCTTTGAGTGTAGTGTGTGTGGTAGTAAATGTTTTAATGTGTATGTTGTACTAGAGTTTTTTTAGGGTGTACTTTAATTCTAAAACTTTTAAGAGATTAGAGAACACTATAGAAACTACTATTTAGAAAACAGCATGCTTAAAAATTTTACAAAAATCTACCACTACCATTTGCTATTTAGTATTCGTATGATTTCAGTTGGTGTGTATTTGCTTTGAAAACCTCCACTACTGTAGAAGTCTTTTGAATTTTTTACTTTTCTTGTTATAAAAAGAAAATGTTTTAAAAAATTGAATTTGATTTCATTTTACTTCTGTTGTTTAAATTTTTATACTTCCATATTTAGGATATTTAAATTAATGCAAGCATGTTATGTTAGTCTTTAATTCTCACTCATGTATCATATCTTATGCTTAAATGTTTTATCCTAACTAAAAATTAAAGTTTCGGGCGGGAATTTTAAAAAATTAAAAAAAAATTTCAAAAACCTAAAATTTTATTTGTTCTCAAGAATACTTAAAATAAATCTTATTTCTAGATTGAGAACAATTATGTATATGAAGTTATATTAGGGGAACAAAAATTTTGAATATAGAAATGAATAAAATAATTTAGTTGAAAATTTATAGTAATCATGAAAAACTTAAAGTCAAAATTTTCTTAGTGAAGAGATGTTAAATATAGTTATTTATCTTTAGTAAGAAATTTTATATTTTTGGATAAATAGAAGAATTGACTTTTATTCTTCAAAGCTTAAATTTCTTTTATTGAGGAATAATTTTCAAATACTATTATTATGATTTTTAAGTGAAAGAAATATATATGACCTTTATTTTAAATGGAAGGGTGGAATTCAAAATCATTAAAGGCCTATCCAGATACAGTAATCCTTGCTTTAAAAAAAAACAGAAAAAGAAAAAGAAAAAAAGAAAAAGAAAAAGAAAAGAAAAAGAAAAAGAAAAAGTGAAAAATAGTATGTAAAAAGGGAGGAGAAGCTTGAGGATTTAAGGGCCTAATCAAAAATTGATTCCATACCTAAAAGTTTAACATAAAGTTCAGAGAAAATCTAAAGCCTAAGATTATAATATAGTAAGTAAAATTATTTTCAAATAATGATTTTTAAGTGAGAAAAATAAGATGTTTGAATCCTATATTTTGAAAAATCTACAAATATTTCTTAATTAGTTAGAGACTTATATTTGTCATTTTTCTTTCCTTAGGAACTTTCTAAAATTTAAGTTGGTCTTAATTACTGAAATTTTTTTCTAAATTGGATTATTCCATTTCTAGAACAAAATTTTGTTATCTTCCTAAGAAACTCATTACATAATTTGCATGTTAAAATTTTTTCTATGAGATTAACTGTCACTTAAGGACAAGTAACATTTTAAGTTTGGAGAATTTTGATACACCTAAAATATATAGTATTTTTTATGCACTTTTTATACCTATTTTTGATGATATTGCACTTTAATGGAAGCTATTTTGTGTTTTTTTGTAGGTATGATGAAAATGAGTGATTATGATGAAAGGAGCAAAAAAATAGATCAAATTTGGAGCAAAAAAATGAAAAATGAAAATTTGGGCACTAGCAGCTAAGCGCCGCCCGAGCCAGCGCTTAGCCGCCACAGTTAAAAATCGAGATTAACTTGAATTTGGTGCATTTTCAAAGGGGATGGGATGCAACTCTTGGTGGTAACATCCATAACTTCCTTTGGGCGGCAAGTTTGAATGAAGGGGTGCATTCTTTGGTGGATACATCGAATCTGGACACATTTTGAAGAGACACCAAGGCACCTTTTGGTTTAAATTTTAAAGAGAGTCTTAGGAAAGATTAGGGGCTCTTCCATTGCATTTTGAAGAGATTTTTTACAGAGTTTTTATTGTATTTTCATTAGGAGTAGGAGTAGAGAGTAGAAAAGAGAAAAGGGTAGGATTGAAGCCTTCTTCTTCCCACTTCTTTTTCTTTCCTTTAGTTTAGTTTTTATTGAAGTCTGAAGTTTGTTTCTGAGCCATCAGAGTTGGGAGACCTCCTCTGAGGAGTAGTTTAGTGAAGAGTCAAAGTTTCAGAGGAACTTTCTGAGTCTTGTGGAGAGGATTTTCAGATAAGTGTTTACTTTTGTTCTTACATTTAGTTTTTAATTAATACTTGTTGTGTGTGTTGTTTTTCTTATGGTTTTTAATTTCAAATCAATGTGTTTTTGAATTTTCTCAATGCATTCTGAGTAGTTTACTTTATCTTTTTCTTTCTTAAATGAAGAAGTAAGTAATTCATGAAGAATTTTTGTGGAATGTATATGTGTTTAAAGTTGGAAGAAGTTGTGAAGATTAATTCTAAAAACTTTATTTACTTCTTAATTTGGCATGTTAAGATGTAAATTTTGTTGTGAGATTATGTAAGATCCAATGCGGTATTGTCTTATAAAAGTTAGTAAGAATCACATGCAATTATATGTGTGAAAATTGTAGTTCATATATTTAAATGCAATATATTAGAATATGTTTTAAAGGGGAGTAAAATTAGAGGATTTTTAGTGTGACAAGCTAAAAGCCCCTAATTTGGTTTGAAGTTTTGAATTTTGTTATGAGAAGTTAGCACCCAGGTGGAGGGAAATGAGGGAACTCTAGAGTGAGAGCTGGTATCTTTCCTGCTTAACCATGTTCAAAATGATAAAATTTCAAATTAACCAATGTTCTTTATAGAACTAAGTAAGGGTAAAGAATACATTTGCTTCTATTTATCACAACAAATTTAAATACTTCTACAACAATACTTTCATAATTATTACTACTTTATAAAAGAAAGAAAAAGATATTCTAGTTAATAGTGTTTTTCATACCGTGTTTACAGTTATTATCATTTTAATTTCTTGTTTGACTTTTATAAGAAAATTTAAAGAGTGAAATCAACTATCAAACTTTCAAAATCAAAACATACTTTCAAAAGCCAATTAAAAAAGTAAAAAGATAATTTTCTTATTTCTTTAAGGATTTTTCACTTTCCCTGTGGGTTCGATATCTCGGAGCTTAATCAGAAAGTCCTATATTACTTGATAAACGATATGTATACTTGTGTAGTATCCACAAATTATAAATCATAATTTTAATATCAAAATCATAAGCATATATATTCTGCGGAGAAAAATTTTTGTCGACGTTGCTAATTTTCATATCATAATTGTAAGTATAAATATCGGGTGGATCAATCCTCAGGCAACCCTCAAAAATCGCCAAATACATTGAATCTAGTTTGAAATCGGGATAGAGCGCGGTCCGAAGCAGGGTAGGGCGCCGTTTTGTGCATTATTCCGTCAATCAGTTGCAACTCTCTATTAAATAGCGCGGTCCGGCGCTAGTGACAGCGCGGTCCGGCGCTAGTGACAGCGCGGTCCGACGCTAGTTCAATAAAATGCACTTTTACACCATTTTGCTCCAAATTTGCTCTTTTTCGCTTATTTTTGCTCCAATGGCCTAAGATTATTGTACCTGCATGAAATCATGAAAAATACCTTTCTTTAAAGTGCAATATTATCAATAACAGGTATGAAATGGATAGTAAACAGCTATTAAATTTTTAGTGGCTCAATACCCAATGCTTAATTCGGGTGACCCATCATCAAATTTTCATCAGGTTTAAGTTGATCTACTGAGAAATAAGCTTTAGTCTATGACCATTTAATTTAAATATTTTCTCAGTTGTAGGATCTTTAATGTTCATAGCTTCATAGGGATAAACTTTTATCACAATAAATGGGACCATCCACCTGGACTTAAGTTTTCCAACAAATAATCCCAATATGGCATTATATAGTAAAACTTGTTGTCCTTGTTCAATATTTTTATTTAGAATTTTTCGATCATGCCACATCTTCATCTTCATATTTTCTTCAATATTTTTATTTAGAATCTTTTCTCGCCAGCATCCTTCAAATTATAATTGAACTCTTTAATAGCCCAATATGCTTTATCTCACGTTCAATTGGTAAGTGACAAGCTTTCCCAAAAAAACAGTCTATATGGGGACATTCATATAGGAGTCCTGTAAGCAGTCCTATAAGCCTACAAAACAAAATTCAGTTTGATTAATCAATCCTTTTTGTATGGATTACTAAATTTTTCCAAAATACTTTTAATTTCACAATTGGATAATTCAACCAAACCACTTCTCTGAGGATGATAAATAATAGTAATTTTATGGATGATACAATATTTCTTTACTAATTTCTCCATAATTGCATTTTTAAAATAACTTTCCCCATCAGTTATGATTACTCTTAACATTCCAAATCTACAAAAATATACTCTTTCTTAAAAACTTTACAACACTTTTAGCATCACATCATGGTAAACCAACAGCTTCTATCCATTTAGATACATAGTCAACTGCCATCAATATGTAGAAATTTCCCAAAGATGGTATAAATGGTCCCATGAAATATAATCCCCAAACGTCAAATATTTCAGCTTCCAACATGTAATTGATGGGCATTGTTGACCTCATTTTTTATGAGGTCTTCTCTTCTTCTTTTAGTACTTAGGATCTAGCCTTAGGCTTTTCCTTTGACTATCCTAGAGGATTAGAATTGGGACCCACCATTTAGAAATTCAAACCACTTCTTAACTCCCTGCAAACTCCACAAACTTGATTTTAGACCCCTAATCACCTAGAGGGTTGAAATCAAATGTGGAAGGTTAAAGGATGAGTTCCTATAGGACTCTTTGGCCTTAAGACTGCCCTGGGTGGCCTGGTCTGGTGAAGGGCTGACTTACACACACTACACCTATACACTACACTTTCACACACCTCCTAAAACCACACCCATACCCAACTTGACCTCCCGACTCATGAAGGTGATCCACATGGATGGTCCTTAACCCCTAAGCCCTCGCTAAGAGGGTTAGGAACAACATAGATGAATGCCTCAAATGAGTCCCTTCATGGCTCATCTAGGCTTGATATGGCTTCATGGCTCAACCCAAAATGATTTCATTCCACTTACATTTACCCAATCTTCAATTTTCCAAATTTTTAATTTTTGACCCCTAGGACCCCAGACCGCCTAGCCTACCCAAAACCCTTGAAATTACCCAAATTTTCCAAAATTCTCCAAATCAACCAAAAATCCTCAAAACCAATCCCAAACATTCCCACATTACTCAAATTGATAATCCATAGTCAAATATACCAAAAATTCCAAAAATATCCCCTCAATACCCTCCAAATACCCAAAATGCCCCTCTTGACCCAAAAATCCAAAAATTCAGAAAATTCCCAGAAAATTCCAGAAAATCCCAAATATTCCCAATTTCATTTTGTTTAATTCTAACCTAAAAGCCCATTCCCTTAAACCATTTTAAAAGCCCACCTTTACCAAATTTTAAAAGCCCAAACCCATCCTAAAGCCAACACTACAATCTCATCTCATCCTCACTCAATTAATATCACTCCCTAAGTGTTAAATCCATCATGAAAATCAAACCAAAATGGTATTATGCCAAATCCCATCAAATAACCCCAAAATTTCCAAAAATTCCTAAAACCCTTTTCCATGAAAATTGACCAAACTCTTGGCAAGACAAATGTAAGCCATGAAGCCACTCTTAAGCCACATGCAAGCCATGTGAGTTGTTCACATGTGACCTTACCACATTGGGCAAAAGGAGGAGATCCTTTCCACACTCCCTTAAGGTGATTAACCATCTCCATGTCTCCCCTAAACCATGTTTAAATCTAATTGTACTTGGATTGTGACTTGACCCCACTAATCAAGCTGATCCAAATCCCTTTCCCTTCAGCCTAAAGCAAGCATTGGGTGGTGCACCTAGCCCAAAAGGATGGGTTGACCCATTTAGAGCCAAAATGGCCTCTCCCCCATGCCATTTTAATCCAAGCTCTTTACACATGGCATTGGCCAATTGCCTACACAAAACCCCGACCCCGACCCACCCGAACTCGAGGGTGACCCTTGCTCGCCGGCCAGCCTCCGGATCGCCGGAAAACACCATGGTCGAGACCTTGGGAGGGGCCAAATTTTGGAATTCCACCTTGCTGAGCTGCCTCACTCCAAATGGCCATTGCAGCTGTTCTTCTCCTCACCAGAGCAGCTGATCCCAGTCCCTAACTCCCCCTGGGAGGCCTCCAGCCTCTCCTATTTAAACCGCACCTCCTCTCGGCCATGAGAGGTGCTGAACCAAACCTTACTGAAACCCTGCCAAAATTGCTCCAGACCACTCTCCACACTTAGAGCGAGTTGATCCCCAAGTGACAACTTGCCCTAATCCCCACCAACGAGCCCAATTTCTCACCAAAATTCCACCCAAAACCAGGACATCTCCCAATTCTCCACCAAATTCAAATTAAACTCACCCACACCTCGCACAAGGTCAAGAGAAGGAGTTCCCAGCTGAAAGCCCCTCTCCAGTGCCACCCATTCGTTCCGTACTCCAAGCTTTGTAATCTAGTCGTGGTCGAAATCATACCTGGACAATTCACCAGCCCAAGGGACTTCATCTCGGAGCTTGCTCGGACCCAATCGAAGGTGACACAACTCTCGCATCGAAGCTTCACTTCTCTGAGCAAAGGTATGGACTCACTCTTCTTCCCGAGCTTACAGAGATTCTCTATTTAATTTGAGTCAATTTCAATACATGTTTACCGTATGGATGTGTTCGTCTCCTCAAGACGAATCCATAGAGCATCAGAACACAAAAATCCGTCGAGAATCGAGCGAGAAATTGTGGTTGGAAGGTTGACGGTCACGGGTGCACGCCAGTCGTAGACGATGACTAGGAGCCGTCGGATCGAGGGTGTATCGAACGGACGGTCTGGATCGAGCCGGACAGCACGATGGTGCATGAACCGTGGGCCCCTGGAGCGCTGAGTCAGATGGCGGTGCCAAATCAGAAAACGACGCGTGGCCTTTCGGAGCTGCCGAGGATGGCGTGGCGCCGCGTGGATAAGTAGGAAATTAGGGTATTTTTTTATTTATTTAATTCCCTAAACTTCAAAAATGCATAACTTTGTGTAGGAAAACCAGAAAAATAAAATAAAAATACCCTCTTGCTCAGTGAACAAAGGAAAATAATGTGGAAAAGAAATCATGTAATTTCATTAAGTATTTTATTTTTAATTATTTATTCACTCTCTGCACTATTTCAATTCTCCATGCATGTATACAATTCACCATGGCATGAGACCATAGGGCTTTTGAAGCCTCTGAATTTGGGAACATTCCCTGAATTTTCCAAAGTCAGAGGCCACCCCTATGAAGAGTTATTAATTTTTCAATTCTAGGTCACTATTATAAGTATTTTAATTCCAATAATTAGCATATTGTGAAATAAATTCTAGGAAAATTTGGTGATGTTTCTTATGACTAGAGGACTCTATGGAAAATTGTTTTTGAGTTAACTCACTTGTAATAACCCTAATTGGCTTAAACACCCAAAATGGAGCTTTAATTAATTAGAGCTAATCATACATCAAATTGACTTGAAATCAAATCTCCACTGACCTTTAGGATCAGAGGAACCCAGTATAAAAGTTTGAAGTCAATTGGACTTGGTTAGCCCTATCAAATGAGTTGATTAAGCCATTTAGCCAAACTTAAACTTCAAAAATTCATAACTTTCAAAATACTTCTAAAAAATTCACCAAATTGGTTTTGGAGCCTCTCTGATATCAGGGGAATTTAAGAAAATTAAAATTGCAATTTTCTAAAAAAGTTGATTTTTTGCATTATTTTAGTATTTTAATAATTAAAAAATAATAAAAATCACAAAAATAATAAAATTCACCAAAATGTCACATTTTGAATTTTAATCACTTAGGAACAAACCCCATATTTTTCTTAAGTCTCTATGATGAGATATTAAATTTTAAAGCCCTAAGGTAATTTTAAAATTAAAAAAATGTATTTTCTAGCATTTCCACAAAAATAATTCTAATAAATCAAAGAAAAATCAGAAAATTGTAAAAATTGGTTCTCTGATTTCCTCAATATCAGAGAGATTTTTGAAAAATATAAATTTCATTTTTCAACCTTTATTTTATTTTTAAATTAATTAATAATCCAAAACTCAAAATAATTATAATAAAAAGAATATAATTCAAAAAATCACCAAAATTGGTCCAAGTGGTCCACTAGTCATTAGGAATGTCTCATAATTTTCTTAAGGACAAAAACTTTCCCTTGGTCATATTATTAAATTTTCCTTGAAAATCCCTATTTTCCACCAAAAATAATTACATAAATAAATTAAATTCAGAAAAATCACATTTTCTCCTCTAATGTCTTGATCGACATATGAGTGAAGTCACATAAAAATTTCAAATTCATTTAAGCTCAATTTAGTGAGTTATGAAATTAGTAAGTTTAAAGGGCAAAATGGTAATTAAAATTTTAACCTATAATTAAAAAATTTTAGGTTTAATTAAAATGAAAGAGTAAAATATTTGATCCTAATCTGATTTGGATGTTTGAAATTTAAATAATTAAAAGGTAGAAACCTACCAAATAATTTGAAAATAATTAAAATAAACCTTAATTAAATAATTAATTTTGGAAAAATAATGAAAGATTGGAATTATTAAAATAGGGATATTATTAGGAAGAAATTTATTCTTTAATTCAAGAATCCCAAAATTAATCATCCCAATAATATTTAATTCCTAATTAAAATGATAATCCAAATTCAAGATTTAAAATGCTAAAAAACTTAATCATTAAATTAAATTAAAATTAAACTATTTAAATTAAATCCTTTTAAAATTTCAATTAAATTAATACTTTAACAATTAAAATTTAAATCATCCTTAAAGCATAAAAAATAAAATATTAAATTAAAATTAAATTAAAATTTAAATTAAATTAAAATTAAAAATAAAACCAAATTAAAATTTAAATTAAATTAAAATTTAAGCTAAATTAAATTAAATTAAATTAAATTAAAATTAAATTAAAATTTAAATTAAATTAAATTAATTTAATTTAAATTAAATCACATTAAATTAAATTAAATTAAATTAAATTAAAACATATTAAATTAAATAAAAATATATATATAATAATATTAAAATCAAGTTAAAATAAAATTAAAATTAAATTAAATTAAAAGTAAAACTAAACCAAATTAAATTAAACTAAAATTAAATTAAAATTAAATTGAATTAAATATAACATCACCAAAGACATAAAGAATTCAAAATAAATCCAAAACAACTTGAACACTATTCCAAACTTAAACCCATTAACTGAAACTAAATCGAATCACAAATCACTTGAACATCGGTTTGCCCTCAAAAGCTCTTGTTGTCATAACTCCTAAACAGAGTGTTAAGTGAAGTGTTACTTCACTCATAGGATATTCAAATGTCCTAGTTCACTGAGCAAGATAACAAAACTTGAACTCCTGGATGATTAATTCATTTGTATAATTAAATTCTCTTGGACTTAAAACAATCCTAGAGATATTGAAAAGATGTTTAAGACTCGTCTTAAGCACTTCCTCAATATGATAGGATATTTATAAGAACAATTGAACTTAATTGTTCTTTGATGAAGAAAATCGTCCTTAAACCAAAACACAAGAACCTAGACGTCATAGGAGATGACTAGCTATAGGAGTAGGACCTTGGTAGAAAACCATAACCCTTCCCTTAGCTTTACCTAGAAACTTGCTTTAAATGCTTAAATATTCTAAATTGTGTTTAAGTGCAGCTTGGGATGACGGGAAGACCCTCCAGGTACGCTCTTATTTTTATTGCAATTTGTTTTATTGCAATTTACTTAATCGCATCGCACTTACTTTTCTTGCATGATAAACAACTGTTGCATGAAAACCCACACCTTTAGGATAGTTCCTAAAATTGAAACCAAAACTAAATTAAAAGTCATTACAAGATAAAATTCACCGTCACAACATTTCAAAATATAAAACAACTCAAAATTTAATCACAAACAGAACAACAAAACTACAACTACAACTAAATTAAAACGTCTTGTTGGATGATCGGGAATACCTCGGATGATGTAACCTACGTGTTGCTAACGGGATTTCCCACGGTCTAAATGAAAGTGTGGAACTCATTTAGTTGAGTTTAGCAAATTCATCCGGACTAAGTGAATCCGATAAAAATAACGATGCCGGAAGGATGGAACCGTGGGATCTTAACCGGTGTTGTTATAATCAACTTTAAGATTTGTTTTAATTAAAACATAAAAAAACACGTGGAAATTAAGACCTTCTCTAAACCAGAACACTTCTCTCATCTCCTGATTTATGACTTCTAAAACTAAACCTCTGCAACAACAAGGAGCTCGGAGCATGGTGGGCAGCACGACCATCGTCATCAGCAAAACCTGAGTCTACTTCAGCAGAAACTTTCTTAGAATTAAATAATCAAGCCATAGGACTTCGAGGTAGTTTGCTTAGTGCAACATAAATCCTCAACTCTTCGTTAGGCATTTGCATTGCAAATTAAGCCCTAACCGGTCTTAGGATTCTGAGGTAGTCGTCCGATACGACATAAACCCTCACATCTTCAAGGTTATTTGTGTGATCGCATCATACGAATATAAGTCCTAATTAATTAAAATTGGCAAGATCAAAACATTAAATAAACATTAGGGCTTTCCTAAATTTAAGCCAAACAATAGGATAGTCGGGAAATTACCGAAGTTCGCTTCGAATCTGTGATTTCTCCTACCTTACTTCCTTTGAATTCCCAAAATAAAATGTTCCAAATTTGATCCATTCCCTATTGAAATTCCAAAATTCAATCCCTCGAAAACTTAAACTTTGAAATTCTTGAGAGCAGTAACTACCGATTATTATCGAGAGTTTTCTTAGGTGATTCCCGTCACTTAAGATGTAATTAACTATAGGGGCTTGCCCTTATAGGGAATTTTAAGAACCCAGGTAATATAAACCCTGCTTAATTCATTTATATTAAGCAGGGAACTTGTCGGCTTATAAAATTGGTTCGTAGACCAAACGGATGTCACAAATCTTCTAGTTTATTTAACCGAGCCCCATCATCAAGCAAGTGTGTCTATCTCTTCGGATAGATACACGGTTTGTGGTGCGGTGCTCGTTTATATAAACTATTCGGGATGTGAGATCAGTTTGATTTCATATCTTAAAATATTCAAATTTAAAAATTATTTTCAAAAACAAATACTACTTTTCAAATTATTTATTTAAATTAAATTAAAAATTCGCCGACAATTTCTGTAGGCGACCCCCTTTTCAAAATAAAACACATAACCTAAAATATGCCGACAATTTCTGGCGACTCCGCTGGGGACTAGTACCTCTCTCCATTTTTAATCAGATAGTTCTGCTTTCAAAAATCGGTAGTGTATCCATGTCCCTAGTGCATCAAACTACCCTTCTTTCCGTTGGAATACTATGTTCATTTCTACCTTGAACGAGTATAGCCAACATTCTCTCGGATTTAGGAGCCACTCTGTTTAGACACCCCTAAACGGAGAGGTTCCGAGATCCTTTTACCTCATTTACGAGGCGGGTGGACCCCGAATAGGTATTAGTTTAGGAGCGATCCTTGCGAGTCGAGAAGTTTCGTACAAGACTTTCTTTTCCTTTCCAATTCCTAATCGAATTCCTTTACCCTTCTGCAACTCTCCTTCTTTAATAATTCTCCGTCCTAATGAACAAATCTTTTCGAAAAAACAATTATCTAAACAAATTTTCTTTTAATACCACAAATACATTAAGATAAATGGAAATGTGTTCGGACTCTTTCGATTCCTTTCGTTTCAGTTCCACGATGAGAAGAAGCACAACTCGGGGACCGACAATCGGAATCTACCTGCGTAAATGGAAGCCCCAAAGCCGATTTTCTCCTTCACCAATGGACTGGACTTCGCTGTTTACAAGGATGAGTCGCCCGACAATGGGATCATCCGGCTTGGACAAGGATTCGAGAACACAAATGTCAAGATCACCGACGTTACCCTTTTCGCACCTACGTACAAAGTATCCGAAACCGAAAGACCTTTCGATCGAGTTCAACCTTAAGTCAACTCAAGAGTTCCCTCCCCTGCAAAGGGTTCCAGCTCGAGAGGAATACTACCGTCCATAGGAGGACCGTTATCTCTACCCCCACTCGGTCTAGTCGTCTCGCACCTACCCCGGCTTCCGCCAAACCGAAGGGGAAGGAAGTTCAAATTTGTAACGAGCATGTTACCGCGGAGGGTACAGATTTCCGTGCAAGACCTTCGTTTTTGAAATTGGGTCCAGCTCAAGGGTTCCACCCCTAACACGGACTCGGAGAAGAAACAGAGGTAGGAAGATTGCCGTAAAGGCCGTAGCCGCCGAAGTCGCTTTCTTGAAGAAATCCCCGAGTACACACCACTACCCGAGTACATACCATTGCTCGAGTATACACCGCTTTTGGAAGGAAGTAGATTCCATCCCCTTTCCGCCGCAGACCGACGAGGAAAATGTCCGCAGGATTGCTTCTACATTATCTCGACCCGCATACTATAGCGACAACTGAAAGAAAAGGGCTAGGATTACACCATTTGCCCGACTACGTACCGTGATAGAGAAGTTAGCAAAGAAAGAGAAATGTCCCGTATCGTAGATTTTAAGAAGAATAGGGCGGGTGCCAGCCAAGTCCCGTCTTGGGCCGCGAGTAGAACCCGTTATCGCCACAGAAAAGCCGATTAAGAAGATGAAGGCTAGTCCACCTGTTGTTGTTTCAGGTTTACAGATCAGGGAGGATACCACCTTCCAGCATTCAGCCGACAGACCATCCGGTCCTAGGCCTTCTGCTGCTAGAAGGATGGTATGGCGTCCTACTACTGGCCAATTAAGACCGAAACAACGACCTGAAAAGGAAAGTCTCGTCAGGAGACTCGAGTCCGAAGAAAGCGCCACTGCAATGAAGGGGACTCCCAAAAAGGAAACCCGACAGCCATCGCATGATAACTGCGAAACCGCACGAAAAAGACCATTGGAAGACGCTATGGAAAAGCTAAGAACCGACATTCAACGATTAGCAAGAGAAAGAGAAGAAAAGTTTGGAGATGAAGTTGACTCATCGGAGTTCATGGATGACGAATATGTGGAGATCAACATGGTTGAGACACGAGCATCGTCGCCTTCGCAAGGTGCTCCCGGCAACTGCAGAAAGAGATGAACCGGAAGCATTAAGAGCACAAATTCGAGAAAAAGACGATACAATCTCTCAAATGGCAAAAAGGATGGAAGAGATGGCCGCAGTCCTCAGCCACTCTTCGCAGTCGAGCTCAACCCCCAAGAGAAACGCCTCCGTAAGTTATTCACATTGCAGACGGAGGAAAGGAGATTACATCCGTCAACGGAGACGATCGCTCAAAGAAGGATGCGACCTGCAAGCATGATTCCGAAAATGATATCAAGAGCATGGTGGAACGAAGAGTGCGAGAAGCCTTGGCACAATCAAAGAGCGGGACATCCATTCGGACGGGTAGACCTTACCCCGAAGAATTCGACGCCGTCCAATATCCGAAAGGCTTTGTACCACCTCTCGTTCAAGACCTTTGATGGAATCGGAAACCCTCGGCGACATGTTGCACATTTTCGTGCCGCTTGTTGCAATGCCGGCGGAAGTGATGCTTTACTCTTCCGACAATTTGTCGGCAGCTCGTCGGCGATCGCCTTTGATTGGTATGCGGAATCACCGAACGGTTCGGTGAAGACATTTTCGTAATTAGAGAACCTCTTCATCAAGCGATTTGTCGGAGCTCGGCACCACATCACTATAGGTGATTTAGTGGTAGAGAAGCGAAGCCGAACGAAACTTTGGTGGACTACATACTTCGATGGAGGAATCTAAGTATGAAGTGTGAGCCACGACTACAAGAACAACGATGCGATCCGCATTTTACTTAAGAGCATTCATGGCCCGATAAGCACTTCTCCTCAAGGGATTTACTATTAAGACTTTCGAGAAGTTGTTAAGCAAGGCCGGAAGCTTGCAAGAGGAGGCGAAGCAATTAAGTTTCACCGACAAAACGGACAAACGAAGCCCGTGAAGACTTTCAAAAGAAGTCCGGGATCGTCGCAGCAGCCGATAAAGGCAAGCGGCCGATACAAATACCGTCGGAACGGCCGCAGCAGAATTCAACGGAATTACAAGCAACCCCGACCCGACTATCAGCTCATCTCAACAAGTATGAACAACCGCCTCGTCCACAACGTACGTTAAGGAAGCTTCGAGCAGGGGAGTATCCGTTCAAGAATGAGGCAAGTGCCGAAAATGTTCCGCAGTCCGATGAAGACTCCGCATTTCCAACCGCCGTAGCCTAAGAGACCGAAGAAGTCGACAAGAAAGGTGATCCCAACTTTTGCCCTTACCACCGGATGCTTCGGGCACAAGATAGAAGATTGTATTACCTTCAAAAGTCGGCTCAACGACAATCTTCGAAAAGGGAACATAACGATCCCGAAAGGAATACATGAAGGAACCCCGTAAAGGAGGTTCCGTCAATGTTATCTCAACGGATTTCATTGTTCCGATAGATCCCTATGCGACTGATGATGGATGGACTACCGCTTGGACAAAGTCTTCGAAGAAGATTTTAGATCGCATCCAAACCACTTCGGTGCGAGCCTCAATTCGTAGTTCGAAACCCGTCGAGTCGGCACTATCACTTGCGATGGAAGAACCGCCTCAACAAGAGACGATTGAAGAAAAGAAGAAAATTGATGAAGAAGATAAGACCGAGGCTCTTAAGGCTAGACTAGGGGCCGCTTATCCTAGGATAGTTGTTTCCGATTCGGGGGAGAAATCCCTCGAACCTCTCGACTCGTATGATTATTCGCTCACTCCGGTGGGATCTTATAATGATAAGGGTTATGGCGTTGGCTACGTTTTCGACCGTTTCTAACGATTACGTAACTAGCGACAACCAACCTAATCCGGACGTCGATTCCGATACAAATAACAATTCTCAAATCATACACAATCTCGACGATCACAATGACAAAGAAGACATCCACCAAGGAGGCTACGAGAGTTCAACAAGCAACGAATCTATTTGCGAGTTTCGAGGAGCTCCAATCACAATAGAGTTAGAGCCTTCAGACTCCGAAGCTAATCCAAGAACCCGTCATTCCGATTCGAATGAGACACCAAGCAAACTCAATACTAGATTCGAAGAAATCACGAAGTCAACTTAAGAAGTGGAAGAGTTCTACCTCCGAGAATGGGTCCAAAGGACAAAGGAAAGAGGTGGTTGTTCAGGAAGAACCAACCCGGCAGAAGAAATACCCATTCGGGAAGAAATCGAGACACATGAAAATAAAGTGGACTACAACGTGCTAGCCCATCTTAGGAAACTACCAGCCAAACTGAGCATCTACGACGCTCTCATCTTATCAAAGGAGATGAGAGAAGCTCTGATCAAGGCCTTACTTCGATCCGGAAATTTGCTTAGCTCAAATGACCGGAGATTCCTTAGACGAGGTTTGCTCGTTAAAAGAACAGCGAGGTGTTACCTTCACTGACAATGACCTACTACTTGGGACAGCAGGACCACAACCGACCGTTGTACATTTCAGTTACAATTGGGAAGTTTACACTCTCCGCAGTATTGGTGGATCCAGGAGCATCAATCAATATAATGAATCTTTGAACGCTAAGCATACTTGGAAATTGATGCTCGCGAGCTCAAAGCGGACAAAATGTTATTAAGAGGATTCAACCGGAAAGGAGAAAGAGCCCTCGGATCAATAACACCGCTAATGAAGACCGGTGACTTAGCAAAGACAACCGCGAAATTTCACATAATCGATTCGTAAACGTCATTCAACGCTCTACCGGGCCGACAATGGATACATGAAAACCGGATGGTACCATCATCTCTACATCGATGCATCAAATACTACGATGGAGGGGAACAGTGCATCAAAGGTGACTTACAACCATTCTCCGTACATGAAATTGGAATCCATGAAGATGCGGCTTATTACGCACCTCCGAAGAAAACAATCTTCTCCTGAGATACCATAACAAATGAAGCAAAGAAAGTTCAGGACGACGAAGAACCTGAAGTTCTAGTCCAACAGTCACTCACCACTCCCTTACAGCGAGATGATGAAGGTTTCTCCACAACTCGTATCCGAGGTCGAGGTCGGGGACGAGGTCGTGGCAGAGACGTTAGGACAGTTGGACAGAGGAAACCAGCCATCAAAGTTGATTGGGAAGACAGTTCTGAAGAAGAAAAAGAAATCAAGCAAGAAGCAGCAAAAATAAGTAGGAAGAAGCCGCAATTCAGGATCTCTCACGAAGATGAAAAGAACGAGGAATATAAATCGATGTACGAGAAGATTAATCACTATGTACATACTATGACCCTAACCCCGATCCATTCTAATAAGATCGAGGGTATGGTGGTCAAAAAGGTACGTAGCGGCGGTGCAAAGACAATCAAATTCTACCGTGGTGCTCCTTCCTCCAAAACGGAAAATAATGTACAATTTGAAGATGCTACTTCATCAGAATTAATGGAATTGCCTTTTGAGTGATACTCTCCCTGTGTTCAAAATTTAATTCAGCGTGGTTTCTTACCTCGACAATGGACAAAAGGTCAATCACAACATATTGAAAATTTATGGAATAACTCCAGTCGTCCACCCAATTCAAGGCATGGTCTCGGATTCGGCACAGTAGGATCGATCGACGATACCGAATTTTGCATGGTTGTCACTTGCAAGTCTAATGAAGACTACATGGAAGCTACAGAAGAACTTGAAGATTTACAAATTGGAAACGCTCCACCAGAGTTCGAAGAAGAGATCAAATCTACAATAGATGAGTTAACAGAAGTTAACTTAGGTACTAACGAAGAGCCTAGACCTACCTTTGTTAGCTCCTTACTCAATAAAGAAGACTCCGAAGAAATAATCAAGTTATTAATGGAATTTAAAGATTTTTTTACTTGGAGCTATGATGAGATGCCAGGTTTAGCTCCGGAGGTTCGGTACCATAAGCTAGGAGTGGATCCTACTTCTACCGAGCCATACAAGGTTCCGGAAGAATGCGTCTAGAAATCGAACAACAAGTCATACCGAAGTTAAAAAGCTAATAGACGCTAAATTTG
This sequence comes from Papilionanthe hookeriana x Papilionanthe teres, assembly GCA_022702705.1. NCBI lineage: Eukaryota > Viridiplantae > Streptophyta > Magnoliopsida > Asparagales > Orchidaceae > Papilionanthe > Papilionanthe hookeriana x Papilionanthe teres. The sequence goes on along the minus strand of CM040429.1, from coordinate 32,727,855 downwards.
TCCGTGAAGAACAATACCCGACTTGGCTAGCCAATGTGGTACCAGTCGAGAAGAAGAATGGTCGATCGAATTTGTGTGGATTTCGGAGATTTAAACAAGGCATGTCCAAAAGATGAATTCCCTCTACCGATCCTGCAATTAATGATCGACATTGCTTCAACACATGAAATATTCTCATTCATGGATGGATCTTCGGGATACAACCAGATAAAAATGGCTCCGTAAGATGAAAAACTTACGAGCATTCGTAACGTCGATCGGAGTATATTGCTACACAAAGTGATGCCATTCGGATCGAAGAACGCAGGAGCAACCTACCGTAGAGCGATGACAAGAATTTTTTATGATCTCATCCACAATCAAGTCGAATGCTACGTGGATGATGTGGTCATCAAAAGCAAAGTAAAGGAAAACCACCAATATGATTTGAGAATTGTTTTCGAACGATTAAGACAATTTAACCTTAAGATGAATCCCTTAAAATGCGCCTTCGGCGTCACCTCCGGAAAGTTCTTAGGATTCGTTGTCCGACATCGTGGAATTGAAATCGACCCGGAAAAGATTAAAGCTATCTTAGAAATGCCACCTCCCGTAACCTTAAAACAACTACGATCTTTTCAAGGGAAGTTGGCATATCTTCGACGCTTTATCTCGAACTTGTCGAGTAGGTGTCAGCCTTTCTCGCATTAGTTAAAAAGGACACCAAATTTATTCGGGAAGAGAAATGCCGTAAGGCCTTCGAGGACATTAAACAATATTTAATGACACCTCCTGTCTTAGCGACCCCAATCTCGGGTAGACCGTTGATACTTTATACCGCGGCTTTAGACGACTCTCTCGGAGCCCCGTTAGCCTGTGTCAATGATGAGGGTAAAGAAAATGCTCTTTACTACCTAAGCCTTCGTTTACTTCCGACGGAAGTAAAGTATCCCACAATTGAAAAGCATTGTTTGGCCCTGATCTTCGCCGCTCAAAAGCTCAGGCACTACATACATTCTCATAAGGTCAACCTGATCTTGAAATTTAATCCATTGCAATACTTGATGACCCGTCCAACGCTTTCGGCGTACTTGCCGTGTGGTCAATGATATTATCGCAATTCGATATAACTTTCGTGCCTCTTCGTGCCGTAAAGGGACAAGTCCTAGCAGACTTCCTCGCAAGACACCCTTTGCCGGCGAATCTCCTCTCAATGACGACTTGCCGGATGAACAAATAATGAACTTAGAAGACCCCGATGATCGACGTTGGGAATTATATTTCGACGGAGCATCTTCATCACACAAAGACGAAGAATCGCAAGTGAGAGTGCCCGTAAGGCGAGAATCGGACTAATCTTTATAACACCGGAGCGGGGGATGTTAAGATACTCCTACCACTTAACGAGCCGTGTACAAACAACGAAGCGTAATACGAAGCTCTCGTAACAGACCGGAATTAACTATTCAGATGGGGATAACAAACATCAACATCTACGGGGATTCGCGAGTTAATCATTCAACAGATCGCCGGACAGTACAGAATTTCAAAGCCAAGACTCGAGCAATACTTCCAGTATGCCATACAGTTGTTGGAACAGAATCCGAATGTGACGATCTACAAAATTCCCAGAGAAGAAAATGCTTTAGCAGATGCATTAGCCGGCCTCGCAAAAGAATTTGCCTGCTTGCAAGACGAATCAGTGGAAGTGTCAGTTCATGGACGTCAGGTCCTATCACAGCTCGACATGTACACAATACACAAATCGAAAAAGAAGAAGAATCAGCTTACATCGAGTGATGAAAAACACGTAAGATCGGCGACGACCATTACATGACTACCCGCAAACAGGAAAACTATCGGACGTTAGGTCGTTAGCCCATCGTATCAAGAAAAGAACTCGTCCTACGCATTAATAAATAACACGTTATACGAAGGTCTTTCGACCAAATGCGGCTAAGGTGCCTAAGCGGGTCCGAGGCCCGTGAAATTGTTAAAGAGGTGCATTCGGGACTCCGTGGCGCTCACCAGTTGGGTCCGAAGATGAAAATGAAAATTAAAAGACTAGGTACTACTGGCCCTCGATGATGACCGACTGCATGAAAATCGCCAAGAGCTGTCACCAATGTCAAGTGCACGGAGTGGTTCTACACCAACCTCCAAATGTGCTACATCCGACAATCGTGTCGCGGCCATTCGAATGTCAGGGCACGGATATAGTGGGTCCAATAGAACCACCATCTTCAAAAGGACATCGCTTCATTCTTGCGGCTACAGATTACTTTTCCAAGTGGGCAGAGGCAGTTCCACTCAGAGAAGTGAAAGCACACCACGTGCTACAGTTTTTCAAGAACCAAGTTGTCTACCGCTTCGGAGTGTCGCGCAGGATCATCTCGTATAATGGGTCGGCATTCGAAGCACGCAAATCAACAATTTTGTCGTGAGACACGGAATCGACCGGCGGTATTCAACAATTTACTACCCAAGAGCAAACGGCACTGGCCGAGGCTTTTAATAAAACTCTCGTTCAAATCTTAAAGAAAACTTTGGACGATAATAAGAGAAATTGGCACGAGAAGTTATTAGAAGCCTTATGGGCCTACCGGACAACCTTCGAACTCCTACTCAAGCTACACCTTACGCTCCGGTGTATGGGTCCGAGGCAAGTGTTACCCTTAGAGGTCCAACTTCCTTCACTCGAATCGTAGTTGCAAACAAAATCACGAGAGAAGAGAATGTCAAATTACGACTAGAATAATTGGAAAGCCTGGAAGGGAAAAGACTTGCAGCGCAACAGACTTTAGAACTATACCAAGCCAAGATGGTTCAAGCCCATGACAGACTGGTTCGCCCAAGAACCTTCAAAGTTGGTGACTTAGTTCTCTTTCTCAAGAGACATATCCTTGCACACCGCAAGATAGGAGGAAAATTTGAACCCACTCGGGAAGGGCCGTTCGTGGTCGAGGCGGTCTACTCGAGAGGCTCCTACCAGCCTAGTGAATCGCCAAGGAGAACGACATATGCTTCCGATCAACGGACGATACTTGAAAAGTATTACGCTACCTCGATGTTTCGAAGGAATGAATTTTTCATCCCTAGAAGCACAGGTGAAGTAATTATTTATGACTGGGTCTGAACCCAAAAATAATAAAAAATGTGCTAAAATAAATAAAATCATGATAATAAAGTTTTCCTTGTTTTCTCTTCCATATCAAAATCTTTTTCCTGATCTTTTCCCATTTCATTCCTGTTGAATTTAAAAAATACAAAAGTAATAATGAAAAAAAAAGAAGAAAAGTCTGTCTCTAATAAACATTTTCTTAATGTTCTTGTTCATAGTACAGCCCCTGATCCTTTTCCTTGTCTTTTCGCAGGGAAATGTCGAACGGGCGATTGGTCCTGAACTTTAGAAATGGCGTAAGCCTTACACTCGACGAAAGAGGGTGAAAGATGGAGCGATAATGTAGATCGACTCGTACTTCGCACCGACAGGCCCGCAATACGAGGAAGGCGACCGGGTCCCGACTGACCGAGAGGAACCGCCCAGTCGACGAGAATGAAAGTGGGTGGCCCAAGCCACCAATCCAAGAAGAAGAAAAGGAAAACAAACACCGAGGAAGACAAGAGAATCAAGTCCGTAGTCGCTACAGACAGAGGGCGAGCTTGTCGTGCCGCACCCACGTAAATTCGGAAGTACGAAGAGCTACTCTCACAACGAACTCGCCGAAGAAATAAAAATCGCCGTATCCGCAAGATGTTAACTAAACTAGCAATGGACCGGCGCGACGAGGCGATCGCTACTACCGAGTGCATATACTTCAAGGATACCGGTTCGCCAGAACCCGAAGAAAGGAGGCCAACTCCGAGGATAACGTAAGAGACCGTGGAAATCTCAAGAAGATCGAAGAAGGAAGGCTACCACGCCACCGGATAAAGCCACCGGCAATGCATAACCTTGTTGTGAAGCAACCCCGGAGGATGTCCCGATGAAGACCACCCCCGAGGAGCCGAGGTATGCGGGAGAACGCGAAGGGATTGAGCCATATATCCCATAAGACGTCACCGTGCCTCGCCATTTGCGGATTATTCCGGAATACGAGCTAGAAAGAATGCGTAATGTCGAGAAGCAAACTTTCGAATACTTCGAGAGAATCGAGGCGGGAGGATCAATATACTAGAAGGCCTCGAGCTACATACAGACGTGTTCTCATAATAAGAACAACAACAAATCGTGGATTGCATCCGGGATTTGAAAAGAATGGGTCGAGCAGGCCGCCTAAGAGAAAACACTTACTCGGAACCCCGGAGATGGATGTCGAGGAAAGGGAGAATTACAATACAATGTGGATGTTGCTACAACTTCGCAGAAGACAGGAAGGGAAACCCACCGGGGATACTCCGTCATGGCAAGGTAGATCCAATGTCATTAGTCATCAAAAGGATGGTAAAGAGAATGATAACATGGAGGTACCGCGGCAGATTGCATACCCAACAGCTTGCATCATTAACATTTACAAGAAGGGTGACCGCATACCACCGCACATAGATCACCATGATTTCGTCGACCTTTCGCACAGCTTCTTTCGAACGAGTGTGATATCATGTTCGGATCCGACCTCCGGATAGCGAGCTCGTGTGAGTTCCGAGGGCCGCAAAGATACCATTACCGTAGGTTCCGTCATGATACTAAAGGGCAACGGAGCGGTATGTCGCTAAACATTGCATACCGGGAGTACCAATGAAGCGGATCTCAGCTACTTTCGAAGGATGGATGACAGGAAAGCACCTTACCACTTCCAGCAGACCCGTAGCTAGAGAGCCTCCGGCCTTACGAGCTGTGAGTTACATGGAAAATATCACACCTCCAACGTACATCCATATGACATCCTTGCCAAGTATGGCTTGGAAGGTGATGTTATTGACCATGTACCTCACTATTCAGACATGGATTTTTGACAGATGGCTTTTTGGATGGATCGACAAAGATCATACATAGTTCGTTTTGAGTCTACATGGATTGTATGAGATGTATTCAAGATTGAGTTGTATGATGTATTTTCAACATGATTGGAATGAAAGTGACCATGTCACATTTTGGGCCTTCACCTCTTTTGTGCAAGTTGATTGGAAAACGCCATTAAAGTTAAATGAACTTCGAACAAAGAACGAAAAGAAACAAAAAGAATAAAAGAAAACTTTCCTTAAAAATCTAAAAAAAATGATGAACGCCAAATTCACATGAACATTAAATGAACAATAAAGCAAATTTGAATCGTTAAAGGACAAACAAAATGAACACAAATTTTAAATCAAATTTCAAACTCAACTTTCCAGATCTCAAATCAAATCTCAATTAAACTCAAACTCAACCTTCCAAATCTGAAATCCAATCCGTTCTACTCTCTCCCTTGTCTGGGATGGAAGCGGTCGATTCCATTGACACGGAGCCACGAGGTTTTCGATTCGGATCTAGTGGCGAGGAATTGTATCCAATCCAAACCAGCAACTTTCGATCAACTCTTTTGAATGGGATATGTAGCATCTACATATTCCCTCCTAATTTGTTTCTTTCCACAAAAATCTTTTTGCAACTTTCATGAAATTCTCGAAACACCAAAATTCCACACTTTTCAAATCAACACTACAAATCTTTGCAAAATCAATTACCATCAAAATCAAATTCTTGGGTCGAGGATTTTACATCCGAGACCGCATTGCTTTAGGTTCTTTCCCTATCGCAATGAAATACATCCAAATCAAATTCTTGGGGTCGAGGATTTTACATCCGAGATCGCATCGCTTTAGGTTCTTTCCCTATCGCAATGAAATACATCAAAATCAAATTCTCGGGGTCGAGGATTTTACATCCGAGACCGCATTGCTTTAGGTTCTTTCCCTATCGCAATGAAATACATCAAAATCAAATTCTTGGGGTCGAGATTTTACATCCGAGACCGCATTGCTTTAGGTTCTTTCCTATCGCAATGAAATACATCAAAATCAAATTCTTGGGGTTGAGGATTTTACATCCGAGATCGCATTGCTTTAGGTTCTTTCCCTATCGCAATGAAATACATCAAAATCAAATTCTTGGGGTCGAGGATTTTACATCCGAGACCGCATCGCTTTAGGTTCTTTCCCTATCGCAATGAAATACATCAAAATCAAATTCTTGGGGTCGAGGATTTTACATCCGAGATCGCATTGCTTTAGGTTATTTCCCTATCGCAATGAAATACATAAAAATCAAATTCTTGGGGTCGAGGATTTTACATTCGATACCGCATCGCTTTAGGTTCTTTCCCTATCGCAATGAAATACATCAAAATCAAATTCTTGGGGTTGAGGATTTTACATTCGATATCGCATTGCTTTAGGTTCTTTCCCTATCGCAATGAAATACATCAAAATCAAACTTTTGAGGTTAAGGATTTTACATCCAATACCGCATTGCTTTAGGTTCTCCCCCTATCGCAATGAAGTACACCAAATCAAGCTGTTGAAGTTAAGGATTTTACATCCAATACCGCATTGCTCTGAGTTCTTTCCTCATTGTAATGGTTCAATCCAATCAATTCAAATTTTTGAGGTTGAAGGTGTTACATCTAAAACCACAAAATTCCAATTTTCATTTCAAGTTCAAATCCCTTCAAATTAATTTTAACAAAACTTCAATCTAAATTGAAACTCAAACTAAAATCTGAAATTACACATCAAAACTTAAACTGAAACGAAATGAAATCTAAATCGAAATTCCCCCAGATCATGTGATTTGGGATTCACCTCCTTTTCCTTTCCCAGCCGAGAGTTCGTGAATCTCCAGGCCTCGTAGATATACTCGACACTCCCCAGCGGAAATTCTTTCATTTCGTCCTAAGTTTGTCACTTGGACATCTGTGTTGATTTTGTTGATCTTTTCGGTCAACGCCAATACGCGCGGTGTGCTTGGTTAGCACACCACACCTATTGGGGGTCTATTTGTTGACCTCATTTTTGATGAGGTCTTCTCTTCTTCTTTTAGTACTTAGGATCTAGCCTTAGGCTTTTCCTTTGACTATCCTAGAGGATTAGAATTGGGACCCACCATTTAGAAATTCAAACCACTTCTTAACTCCCTGCAAACTCCACAAACTTGATTTTAGACCCCTAATCACCTAGAGGGTTGAAATCAAATGTGGAAGGTTAAAGGATGAGTTCCTATAGGACTCTTTGGCCTTAGGACTGCCCTGGGTGGCCTGGTCTGGTGAAGGGCTGACTTCCACACACTACACCTATACACTACACTTTAACACACCTCCTAAAACCACACCCATACCCAACTTGACCTCCTGACTCATGAAGGTGATCCACATGGATGGTCCTTAACCCCTAAGCCCTTGGCTAAGAGGGTTAGGAACAACATAGTGAATGCCTCAAATGAGTCCCTTCATGGCTCATCTAGGCTTGATATGGCTTCATGGCTCAACCCAAAATAATTTCATTCCACTTGCATTTACCCAATCTTCAATTTTCCAAATTTTCAATTTTTGACCCCCAGGACCCCAGACCCGCCTAGCCTACCCAAAACCCTTGAAATTACCCAAATTTTCCAAAATTCTCCAAATCACCCAAAAATCCTCAAAACCAATCCCAAACATTCCCACATTACTCAAATTGATAATCCATAGTCAAATATACCAAAAATTCCAAAAATATCCCCTCAATACCCTCCAAATACCCAAAATGCTCCTCTTGACCCAAAGATCCAAAAATTCAGAAAATTCCCAGAAAATTCCAGAAAACCCAAATATTCCCAATTTCATTTTGTTTAATTCTAACCTAAAATCCCATTCCCTTAAACCATTTTAAAAGCCCACCTTTACCAAATTTTAAGAGCCCAAACCCATCCTAAAGCCAACACTAGAATCCCATCTCATCCTCACTCAATTAATATCACTCCCTAAGTGCTAAATCCATCATGAAAATCAAACCAAAATGGTATTATGCCAAATCCCATCAAATAACCCCAAAATTTCCAAAAATTCCTAAAACCCTTTTCCATGAAAATTGACCAAACTCTTGGCAAGCCAAATGTAAGCCATGAAGCCACTCTTAAGCCACATGCAAGCCATGTGAGTTGTTCACATGTGACCTTACCACATTGGGCAAAAGGAGGAGATCCTTTCCACACTCCCTTAAGGTGATTAACCATCTCCATGTCTCCCCTAAACCATGTTTAAATCAAATTGTACTTGGATTGTGACTTGACCCCACTAATCAAGCTGATCCAAATCACTTTCCCTTCAGCCTAAACCAAGCATTGGGTGGTGCACCTAGCCCAAAAGGATGGGTTGACCCATTTAGAGCCAAAATGGCCTCTCCCCCATGTCATTTTAATCCAAGCTCTTTACACATGGCATTGGCCAATTTCCTACACAAAACACCAGCCCTGACCCACCTGAACTTGAGGGTGACCCTTGCCTGCCGGCCAGCTGCCTGGATCGCTGGAAAACACCATGGTCGAGACATTGGGAGGAGCCAAATTTTGGAATTCCACCTTCGCCGAGTCGCCTCACTCCAAATGGCCATCGGCACTGTTCTTCTCCTCACCAAAGCAGCTGATCCCAGTCCCTAACTCCCCCTGAGAGGCCTCCAGCCTCTCCTATTTAAACCCCACCTCCTCTCGGCCATGAGAGGTGCTGAACGAAACCTTACTAAAACCCTGCCAAAATTGCTCCAGACCACTCTCCACACTTAGAGCAGTTGATCCCCAGTGACAACTTGTCCTAATCCCCACCAACAGAGCCCAATTTCTCAGCCAAAATTCCACCCAAAACCAGGACATCTCCCAATTCTCCACCAAATTCAAATTAAACTCACCCACACCCGCACAAGGTCAAGAGAAGGAGTTCCCCAAGTGAAAGCCCCCTCTCCGTGCCACCCATCCGTTCTGTACTCCAAGCTTTGTAATCTAGCTGTGGTCGAAATCATACTCGGACAATTCACCGCCCTGAGGGACTTCATCCGGAGCTTGCCCGGACCCAATCGAAGGTGACACAACTCTCGCATCGAAGCTTCACTTCTCCAAGCAAAGGTATGGACTCACTCTTCTTCCCGAGCTTACAGAGATTCTCTATTTAATTTGAGTCAATTTCAATACATGTTTACCATATGGATGTGTTCGTCTCCTCAAGACGAATCCATAGAGCATAAGAACACAAAAATCCGTTGAGAATCGAGTGAGAAATTAGGGTTAGAAGGTTGACGGTCACGGGTGCACGCCAGTCGTAGATGATGACTAGGAGCCGTCGGATCGAGCGTGCATCGAGCGGACGGTCTGGATCGAGCCGGACAGCGCGATGGTGCATCAACCGCGGGCCCCTGGAGCGCTGAGTCGGATAGCGACGCCGAATCAGAAAACGACGCGTGGCCTTTTGGAGCTGCCGAGGATGGCGTGGCGCCGCGTGGATAAGTAGGAAATTAGGGTATTTTTTTATTTATTTAATTCCCTAAACTTCAAAAATGCATAACTTTGTGTAGGAAAACCGTAAAAATAAAATAAAAATACCCTCTCGCTCAAAGTGAACGGAGGAGAATAATGTGGAAAAGAAATCATGTAATTTCATTAAATATTTTATTTTTAATTATTTATTTACTCTCTGCACTATTTCAATTCTCCATGCATGTATACAATTCACCATGGCATGAGACCATAGTGGCTTTTGAAGCCTCTCGAATTTGGGAACATTCCCCGAATTTTCCAAAGTCAGAGGCCACCCCTATGAAGAGTTATTGATTTTTCAATTCTAGGTCACTATTCTGAGTATTTTAATTCCAATAATTAGCATATTGTGAAATAAATTCTAGGAAAATTTGGTGATGTTTCTTATGACTAGAGGACTCTAGGGAAAATAGTTTTTGAGTTAACTCACTTGTAATAACCCTAATTGGCTTAAACACCCCAAATGGAGCTTTAATTAATTAGAGCTAATCATACATCAAATTGACTTGAAATCAATTTTCCACTGACCTTTAGGATCAGAGGAACCCACTATAAAAGTTTGAAGTCAATTGGACTTGGTTAGCCCTATCAAATGAGTTGATTAAGCCATTTAGCCAAACGTAAACTTCAAAAATTCATAACTTTCAAAATACTTCTCAAAAATTCACCAAATTGGTTTTGGAGCCTCTCTGATATCAGGGGAATTTAAGAAAATTAAAATTGCAATTTTCTAAAAAAGTTGATTTTTTGCATTATTTTAATAATTAAAAAATAATAAAAATCACAAAAATAATAAAATTCACCAAAATGTCACATTTTGAATTTTAATCACTTAGGAGCAAACCCCATATTTTCTTAAGTCTCTATGATGAGATATTAAATTTTAAAGCCCTAAGGTAATTTTAAAATTTAAAAAATGTATTTTCTAGCATTTCCACTAAAATAATTCAAATAAATCAAAGAAAAATCAGAAAATTGTAAAAGTTGGTTCTCTAATTTCCTTGATATCAGAGAGATTTTTGAAAAATATAAAATTCATTTTTCAACCTTTATTTTATTTTTAAATTAATTAATACTCCAAAACTCAAAATAATTATAATAAAAAGAACATAATTCAAAAATCACCAAATTGGTCCAAGTTGTCCTCCTGTCATTAGGAATGTCTCATAATTTTCTTAAGGACAGAAACTTTCCCTTGGTCATATTATTAAATTTTCCTTGAAAATCCCTATTTTCCACCAAAAATAATTACATAAATAAATTAAATACAAAATTAAAATCACATTTTTCTCCTGAATGCCTTGATCGACATACGAGCGAAGTCACATAAAAATTCAAATTCATTTAAGCTCAATTTAGTGAGTTATGAAATTAGTAAGTTTAAAGGGCAAAAATGGTATTAAAATTTTAACCTATAATTAAAAAATTTTAGGTTTAATTAAATGAAAGAGTAAAGAATATTTGATCCTAACTGAGCTCGGACATGTTCGGAATTTAAATAATTAAAAGGTAGAAACCTACCAAATAATTTGAAAATAATTAAAATAAACCTTAATTAAATAATTAATTTTGGAAGAATAAATTAAAAGATCGAATTATTAAAATAGGGATATTATTAAAGAAATTTATTCTTTAATTCAAGAATCCCTAAATTAATCATCCCAATAATATTTAATTCCTAATTAAAATGATAATCCAAATTCAAGATTTAAAAATGCTAAAAACTTAATCTTTAAATTAAATTAAAATTAAACTATTTAAATTAAATCCTTTTAAAATTTCAATTAAATTAATACTTTAACAATTAAAATTTAAATCATCCTTAAAGCATAAAAATAAAATATTAAATTAAAATTAAATTAAAATTTAAATTAAATTAAACAAAAATAAAACCAAATTAAAATTTAAATTAAATTAAAAATTTAAGCTAAATTAAATTAAATTAAATTAAAATTAAAATTAATTTAATTTAATTTAAATTAAATTAAATCACATTAAATTAAATTAAATTAAATTAAATTAAAACATATTAAATTAAATAAAAAAATATATATAATAATAATAAAATCAAGTTAAAATAAAATTAAAATTAAATTAAATTAAATTAAATTAAATTAAAAGTAAAACTAAACCAAATTAAATTAAACTAAAAATTAAATTAAAATTAAATCGAATTAAATATAACATCACCAAAGACATAAAGAATTCAAAATAAATCCAAAACAACTCGAACACTATTCCAAACTTAAACCCATTAATCGAAACTAAATCGAATCACAACTGCCTTTAACATCTGTCATTTTCTCAAAAGTTTCGTTGTCATAACTCATCAGAGTGTTGGCGGAGCGTTACTTCACTCAGGTGATATTCAAAGTGTCCTACGACCGAGCAAGATAACAAAACTGGAATCCCTGATGATTAATTCATTCGTATAATTAAATTCTCTCGACTTAAAACAATCTTGCAGATATCAAAAGATGTTTAAGACTCGTCTTAAGCACTTCCTCAATATGATGTGATATTTATAAGAACAATTTAACTTAATCGTCTTTCGATGAAGAAAATCATCGTTAAACCAAAACACAAGAAACCGTACGTCATGTGACATTTACCTACCATGTGAGTAGGACCTTAGTAGAAAACCATAACCTTTCCCTACCTTTACCTAGGAACTTGCTTTAAATGCTTAAATATTCTAAATTGTGTTTAAGAGCAGCTCGGGGACGACTAACACCTGCGTACGCTCTTATTTTTATTGTAATTTATTTTATTACAATTTACTTAATCGCATCGCACTTACTTTTCGCATGATAAACAACTGCTGTACGAAAACCCACACCTTTAGGATAGTCCCTAAAATCAAAACCAAAACTAAATTAAAAGTCATTACAAGATAAAATTCACCGTCACAACATTTCAAAATATAAAACAACTCAAAATTTAATCACAAAATTTAACAACAAAACTACAACTACAACTAAATTAAAACGTCTTCGTCGACGATCTTAATGTAATTTTACGACGTAACTCACGCGTCATTAACTAGGATTTCCCACTTCGTCTAGCCGGAAAGTGTGGAACTCATTTAACAGCTTGAAGAAATTCATCCGGACTAAGTGAATCCGATAAAAATAACGTATGCCGGGAAGGACGGAATCGCGGATCTTAACCTAAGTGTCGTTATAATCAACTTTAAGATCTGTTTTTTTAATTAAAACATAAAAAAACACGCAAATTAAGACTTTCCTAAACCGGTAACACTCCTCTCATCTCCCGATTTACGACTTCTAAAACTAAACCTCTGCAACAACAAGGAGCCTTGAGTATTCGCTGCGCACGACCATCGTCATCAAGAAACCTAAGTCTACTTCGGAAGAAAACTTTCGAATTAAATAATCAAGCCATAGACTTCGAGGTAGTTTCCGTTTAGTGCAACATAAATCCTCAACTCTTCGTTGTGCATTCGTATCGCAAATTAAGCCCTAACGGGCCTAAGGATTCCGAGGTAGTCATCCGATACGACATAAACCCTCACATCTTCAAGTGCTATTTCCGTGATCGCATCATACGAATATAAGTCCTAATTAATAAAATCGGGTAAGATCAAAACATTAACAAACATTGTGGCTTTCCTAAATTCAAGCCAAACAATAGGATAATGGAAATTACCGTTTCCACTTCGAATCCGTTATTTCTCCTACCTTACTCTCAATTCCCAAAATAAAATATTCCAAATTGGACCATTCCCTATTAAAATTCCAAAATTCAATCCCTTTAAAAACTTAAACTTTCAAATTCTCGAGAGCAATCACCGATTATTATCGAGAGTTTTCAGTGACTTCGTCACTTAAGCATGTAATTAACTATATGTCATTGCCTTTATGTTAATTTTAATAACCTGGGGACATAAACCCCGCTTAATTCATTTATAAGGTGGGAACTTGTCGCGCTATAAAATTGGTTCGTACCAAACGATGTCACAAATCTTCTAGTTTATTTAACCGAGCCCCATCATCAAGCAAAGGTGTCTTCTCTCCGGATGTATATAAAGTTTCCGCGGTGTGCATGCTCGTTTATATAAACTATTCGCACGCGAGACGCTCGATTTCATATCTTAAAATCTTCAAATTTAAAAATTATTTTCAAAATCAAATACTACTTTTCAAATTATTTATTTAAATTAAATTAAAATTCACCGACAATTTCGTAGTGCGACCCCTTTTCAAAATAAAACACATAACCTAAAATATGCCGACAGACATCTCTTCCTTCTAAATATTTGCCTACACGCGTACATCAATCATAATTTTAATTATAAGCATTAACATCATTAAAAGTTATAAGCCAATAAAATCCGTATCAGAAATCTTTTATATGTAGTTTTATCAACACCAAAAAGTTCCCCCAAAATCGAATTACGATATTTTGACCGCTTTCATAAGTTTATTTTAATGGTACACATCTTCAAATAATAATATCCTCGCTTGCTTTCAGATAAAAACGGTCATTCCAAAAATAATTCTGGCCGTATAAAAATTTCTTCCTCCGTCGGTATGTCAATCCATGTGGTAATATGTCACTAAATAATAAAGTTCACAATGCTCAGATACCATGAAACATGCACTCATTAATGGCGAATAGTTTTTCATCGTAAAATGTTCATTAATTTCATCAAAAAGAGAGATTTTTCTTTATCAAGCTCGGATTTGTGAGCTAATCCGGAATTTGATTATCAAGACTCCTTCCTATATACTTATTCCAAAATTAAATTTTATAAAAGAAGAATCCATCTTATCGCCTGTTTTCAGATCTTTCTTTTTTATTAAATATTTAATAAGAGAAATCTGGCCAATATGCAAGACACATTCGGTCCCAACTAAATATGATCTAAATTTATCAAAGGCATATACTATAATATGCAACTCTTTTCGCCGTGGTATACTTCGATTTGAAGCTTCATTCAAAGTTCTACTAAAGATAAGAGATTACTTTAAAAATTTTATCTTCGTTTTGTCCAAACAAATTCTCCTATAAAGATAATTTACTTCGTATCATTATATTATTCAAAAGATTTTTCCCAATCTCTGTGAAACATAACTGTGCATGATTAATTTTTCTTTCAATAATTTAAAAGCTTTTGTATTTACCATTAAAATTTAAAATGACATATTTTTCCAATAACTCGCATACAGAGGCTGTAAATTTTTAAAAGTCTTTAATATAACGCCCGTAGAATACAAAGATGTCCCAAAAAACTCTTAATCTCCCATACATTTGTCGTGGGCAAGGTAGATTAACACTTTAATTTTTGCGGTGGTCTACTTCCACCTTTTTTTCAAATTCGATGTCCCAAAAATAATCTCTTCCTACTACCATATATTGGCATTTTTTCTAATTAATGATCAGATTGTTTCTTCATAAAGATTTAAGAACCTTAAATAAATGTTATAAACATGATTCAAATGAAATTCCAAACACTAAAAATTTTCTATAATACTTCAATTCCTCTTTCAATTAAATCACGTAAAACTACCATCATACATCTTCAAAATGTAAATAGGCATTACATAAACCAAAGGGCATTCTTCTAAAAGAAAATGTACCATATTAATCGATAAATTGCCTTCGATCCTCGTGAGCAATTAGACAGATAACCAAGATATCCATCCAAAAAATAAAAGTATTTATGCCCACTAGTCTATCCAACATTCGATTAAGGAAGGCAAGCGGAAAATGATCTTTTCGGTGGCAAGATTTAATTTTTTATAATCAATGCATATTCACTAAATTCGTAACTCGTCTTCGTTTCGTATTAATTCATTCTTCTCAATAATAAATATGCGTTTATTCCTCTTTTCGGAACACAGCGAATATGACTAACCCATGCACTATCCTCAATATGTATACCCCGCATCTAACCACTTTAAATTTTCTTTCTTAATAACTTCATTCATAATAGGATTTAATCTCCATCGAGGATCAAATTTCCTGCTCAGCTTTCTTCCATTAGATTCTCAGACAAATCAAGTACCGATTCTTTTTAATATTAGCTATTGGCCCATTTAAAGACTTTCTTATATTTCTTTAAAATTTCAAGCAAACTTCTCTTCTTCTCAGCTTAATTTCAAGAATTATAACAGCATGTGTTTGAAAATAATCACCTAAAAAAGATATTTTAAATGTTCGTGAAGTAACTTTAATTCATGTTCGGAGGTTTTTCAACATAACACAAAAAGATTTATCTTTCTTTTCGATATGTACAAAACTCAAAACTTCCTCGAACATAATTTGCGTCTTCCTCAATAAGATCATCCAAATAACGCGTTTTCTCTTCGCTCGTGTTCCAACTACTTTCTTTCAAATGTCTCTTCATATGTTGTTTTTAAATGGAATTTACTCAAATATCTTATAACATCCATCTTGAAATATTCATCATCTTTACCTCTCGAAGGATATTTCATCGATTTTGAAATATTAAATGTAACAAATAACATCATTTACGTGTAAAGTTAATTCCTCTTCGCACATCTATCATTTCTCTTCATGTAGCTATGAAAAGTCTCCTAAAATAATTGGTATCTCTTTACCTTCCTCCATTCGCGTAATGAAATCAACAAGAAAGATAACATCCACTTTTACTAAAAACATCTTCAATAACTCCTTTATGATACGTGATCAAAAGATCCGCTAACCATAAGAGTTACAAATAGTGGCCGGGTTATTTCTCCTAATCTCGCCTTTTAAATATGATGACATATGCTTAATACTCGCACCTAAATCACATAAAGCTTTCCCATAAAATAAGTCTCCGATCGTACAATGGAATGCGAAGTTACCAGATCTTTAAGCTTTTCATGAAGCTTATTCTCGAATTACCAGACCGCATTCTTCTCTAAGTGCAACAAGCCTTCGTTTTCTTCAAACTTCCTTTTCCTGCTTATAATATGATTCATAAACTTCACATAGCTTTGCAGACGGTTCTAAGGCTTCACAAATGGAATTTTTAAGTGTAAGTATCTTAAAAATCTTCAAGAACTCAGAATTTTGCTTATCCATATTTTGTTGTCAGTCTCTCGAGGAAATGGTGGCGGTGGCTTTTCTAAATCAATCTTAGGCAGAGAACATCTTTCCAAACCCTTCTAAGCATCCTCTTTCGGTTTTTCAATCTCTTCTTTCTCTACTTCAATTTATTTTCGCACTCAACCTTCCAACTCTCTTCCACTTCTCAATCGAAAAGCTTTTACTTACTCTTTATTTTTTCTCTTGGATTTATCTCGCATTATTAGAAACATTCTTCGGGGATCGGCTACTTCGATGAATTAGTTATTTCCTTTGTCTCACCGATTCTTAATATTTCTAATCGTGCCTCCTTGATTTTACACCGATTTCCATTTGTAACACAACTTCTTCTACGTACAACTTCATCTTCTTAAATTATGAAGAATTATTAAAACTCCGGAGGATAAGTAGGTCTATAATTACTACTCCCTCGTCGTTCTTACCCCCACCTGCATACCATCGCTCCTTCACTGCTGAAAAGTACTACCACTCGATTATTAGTATTCTAGTTAAAGTTTAGATGATTCTTCCAACCTCGGGGCTATAATACTCGAATACGGTTATTAGTTTGCTTACGCATTTAAAATTTCTAAAGATGTTCGAGAATCTACCATTGGCCTAATGAATTTTCTTCAATCATCGAATTCGATTTCAGAAAATTCATTCCAAATTAGTCTATCTTCTCGATATTGCAACAACTTAATTTGTTAACATTGCAAAAGCATTGCATTCATGAATACCGGTTACCTTCTTAGGATTTACTGTATGCCATTAAAATTATTTGTAAATATCATTTCTTCAATTAAGCATAAGCATCATTAAACTCGTTGTACATCAATGAACCACCACAGTAGCATCAAAAATAGATCTAAGAGATCCAACTAATCCATTATAAAATTTTTAATTATTAACCACCGTATCAAATGATGTGGTTACTTTCTGGAGATCTTTAAAACATTCTCATGCTTCATAAATCGATTCCCTTTCAAACCTGGATGTAAGGATGTAATGTCATTTCTAAACTTAGCAAAATTTTCGATGGTGGAAAAAATATTTAGCAAGAAATTTTTGTGCTAAATCACCCCAAGTTCTCGATAACATCCAAAGTTAAGGAATTTAACCACATCTTAGCCTTACCTCTTAATTAAAAGTGAAAAAGTCTAAGTCTAATAGCATTGTTCAAAACACCATCATATTTAAATGTTGCACACAATTCTAGAAAATTGGCAAAATGCAAATTCTCTCTAGATCTAAAGTTGGTGCTCCCCAAAACTAATTATTAGATACCATTCGATAATAAGAGGTTTAAGTTCAAACGAATTAGCCAATACAATAGGATTTCGAATACTACCAAGAAATTCATCTATCAGGTAAGCATAAGCTCTTAAAAGTCTAAATTCTGATGGATTTCAAAGATTTCGATTATTTTGATTTGCCATTTCTTTATCTTTTTCTAAATATTTAATTTTTGTTTATTTTTCTGTAGTTCTTTCTAATTCAATCGTAAGGCATAAGCTCTAACCCGAACCGCACATACACTATTATAAAATACAATAACATAAAATTACACAATAAAAAACAACAACTTCCTAAAATAAATTTCAATGTTAGTCAGATTTTAAAATTTTAAAAATTAATTTTTCTTAAATTTTTTTTCTTTATTAATTTTAATCCTTCTAAAAGAACGACGCTAAAAAAACTCGATCCACCAATAAGTATGCTTATGATATATAAATATTAATACACCTTTTAATAATTTTATAATGTGGATACTAATAAGTTTATCTATCGTCTATCAAGTAATATACAGACTTTCCGATTAAGCCCCAAGATATCGAACCCACAAAGTAAAGTGCTATATAAAGAAAATATCTTTT
Organism: Papilionanthe hookeriana x Papilionanthe teres; assembly: GCA_022702705.1. Taxonomy (NCBI): domain Eukaryota; kingdom Viridiplantae; phylum Streptophyta; class Magnoliopsida; order Asparagales; family Orchidaceae; genus Papilionanthe; species Papilionanthe hookeriana x Papilionanthe teres. The sequence continues at coordinate 32,709,459 of CM040429.1, read as the reverse complement.
CATTTATAAAAGGAAAATTAACATTTTACTTTTAGAAAACATTTTACTTAAACTAAAGATAATATTTTAGGAATTATAATCGATTTTTTGTAATTTTATAATTCGAAATGAAAGTAAGCAACTACTTTAACTAAACTTCTTTATAAGATGAAAATTTATGCAAATGAAATATCTTTTTCTTTTTTATGAATTAGTAACAAGTTATGGAAAATATTTATCAGGAAGTATCTTAAAATTGTGTTTTTACAACAGAGCAATTATATTCATTACCCTTACTAAAGATGCTATAAAGAACATATGTTAATACACTCGTTTTAAAAATCTTCGAAGACTAAACAGAAGGAAAGATACTAGCTCTCACTCTAGAGTTTCCTCGATTCCCTCCACCGTGGCTAACATCTCATATCAAAACATAAACAATAAATCAAATCGTGCTTTACCCCCGTCATTCTAAAGTCTTCAAATTCTCGCACCCATCAAAGCATATCTCCTTATTTATTCGCACTTAACCATATAAATTACATTCCCAACCATACAATCTCATATGATTCTTTCCAATCATGGATCGAGACAATATCGCACTCGATCTTACATGTTCTTATAACAAATTTTAACATCTAAATTGCCTAAATCAAGAAGTAAATAAAGTGCAAGGTTTCAATCATCACAACTTAATCCAATATTAAAATCCTACACTTCACACAACACACATCCATAACTTAATTACTTCATCACTTAAGGAAAAAGATAAAGAAAACTTCTCGTAATCTGACAAATGTATGCAATCACAACTTGGTTTAAAAGCAAAGTAAAATCATAAGAAAACACAAGAAGAATTAACTAAAACCCTAAATGTAATACAAAGACAGCATTTCATTCAGAATCCTCTCTACAAAACTCTGCCTCAAAAACTTTACTTTCCCTTACAATACTTTAGGATAGCTCGACACTAACTCCATAAACTTCATAAATCAACTCTACTCCTAATACAAGCTATACAAAAATGAAGTAAAAAAAAATGGTGAAGTGGAGAGTGCGTGTTCTAAGATAACTTTCACATACCTACTCTTAAATAATAACCACAATTCTCCAACAACAACCATATTCTAATCTCAAGTCCTTTTTTCATTCTTTTCCAAAAGGTCTCTTCGCATTCTTTTAATTTGTGTCCGCATTCAACGTATCTTCCAAGTGATTCATCCATTCAAGTGTATTTTCGACTCAAATTATTGACAATAGAAGTTACCCACATTCTCACCAAGAGGTGCTTTTAAACCTCTTCAAAATGACACCTAAATTAAAATAACACCTCTATTTTTATTATCGCGCGTAAGCGCAGGTAACGCACTTAGCCGCAAATTGCCGGCGCGTATGCTCCAAATCAAGACAACAACAGGACTCGGCGTGTAAGCGCTGCTCAGCGCCATCGCCACTCATCACTTTTTCAATTTTTATCATTTTTTCTCCAAATCGGGACTCATTTTTTCACTCGTACTATATATTTTAAAATACACATGTATGCCTTAAACCTTCGGAACTTCTTCGAACCTCACAAACTTTACACTTCAAACTCGGGAACCCTAAAGAATGAGAAACTTGGAGCATCCACCGTGGGCAAGACGTGCGACTTTTTAATTTGCAAAAATAAATGAACTCGCATTTATATATATATATATATATATTGATTTAAATGATAACGAGTCACACAATTAACGCAAGTATATGTATTTCCACAAGTATCATGTGGCTCTAGAAAGCGAGTCCCAGAATATCGATCCACAGGAGGCTTTACTTTTACATGTGAAGAAGAAATCTCCGATCGAATCACAACACAATTGCAAGTATTAATTCGAATTAAAGACAAACAAAAAGTTCAAGCATTATATCTACTAAAGCACGTTCTAAACTCGTAAGTTAAACTAATGCAAGACTAAATTTATAACAAAGCTGTTGCAAGAAAGAGTCTTCCTCCTTTCTATTCATAATGTGATGATTATCATGACACAAATCAAGATGCAAATGTATTGTGCCAAATAATATATTCTTATTCTTTTACCCATATTTCTAGATATAAAGAATATCAAGGACCCATGTTTAATCCCCAAATCCGTGCTGTGCTAGGAGGATACCTGCCTCACCCGCAGCTCCCACTTCTCTTCACCTCGAAGGCTAAATCTCGCCCCGCTAAACACAGACTCAAATCGAGGATTTCGACCGTCACACCGAAATCTCCAATTCTACACCCATCAAAAGATATTTCCCTATTTATTCGCATTCAACCCCCACAACCTCATACTATTCATGAAATTTGAATGTGACCTTCACTTTGTCAGTGGAACTCATAATCCTTCGTAATATATGTTTCCCAACAAATTTTAACAATTCAATCTACATCAAAAAATAAATGTAAGTTCTAATCTGAAAAGGTGATCACAAATTCTTCATAATAAATCTAAGACATTATTTCCATTTCACGACATCAACACTTCACATTTAAAAAGGAGAAAGAAAGAAATCTACTCAAGACCTGGCGAGAAAAGATGACAAAACATGGATTTCATATATAAACAACGTCATACAAATAAGAAAGTAATGTAAAGACAACTCGTATGAAACTCTTCCCCAAGCGAATCTCAAGGAATTTCTTCGACTTTTTTCACAACAACACAATTCTTTTCTAGAATAGTAAGGAAGAAGCAGCACCCCTCACTTTCCCTCTCCTCTCACACTCCTTAAGAGAAAACACAAACCTAACTTCCTACACAAAATGGAAAGAACTCACTCTCTAAACTCTAAACTCTTCTCTTCCTTTCTTCCCTCGAAATGTGGTTCAAAAGTGTTTAAATTTGGCCAAAAATGAATTCCCAAGAGTTTCCTCAAGAAACCTTCAAAATCCGGGCAACATATCGAATCTGGGCTCAAAATCTGGATAGACAAATGTCTCAAGACTCAAGTAGAGTTCCGTTCCTGCCGCGTTATTCACCCAAACATCGTAACTCTCTAGAAATCGATGTCGTTCTAAGACCGGGTACAGCGTGTCGTCAGCCGCTGGGGCTCAATAAAATGCACTTTTTCTTTTTCACTCTAAATTTGCTCCTTTTTTCTTCCTTTTCGCTCCAAAGGCCTAAAATCATCGTATCCGCTAAAATCATCAAAAATATCTTCCTTTAAAGTGCAATATCATCAAAAATGTATGAAATGAATAGTAAAAAGCTATCAAATTTTATGGATCAAGATCCCAAACTTAACCATTACTCGTCCTCAAGTAATTCTAGTTAATACATAAAATTATGATCCACTGCAATAAACTTTCTTTTCATAATACCATAATTTGATTTAGATAAGTACAATAAGAAATTTTTAGAAAGATATTCGAATAATTCTACAAATTCTTGTGTGTAAGAACATCTAAGAATGTCTCCGCAGTTCTAAATTTTTATTCATTTTAAAAATGACCGTAGATTTGTCCTATTAAGGCACTTAAAAGGATTACAGAAAATAAGTTTATGAGAACAATACTTAGTAAAGATGTTAATCCATACATATAAGTTCGTGATAGTAATTAGATTTTTCCTTTAGGTAGGTCCAAGTAAAGCCAATTTTTTTATTAAGCGTCTCCTCAAGCTTCCCTCCCTTCTCTTTTCTTTTTCTTTTTCTTTTGCTTTTGCTTTTCTTTTCTTTTGCTTTTGTTTTTCATTTTTTTTTGTTTTTTTCTTTTCTTTTCTTTTCGCAAAGGACATCGTATCCTGGACAAATTTCTTTAACGATTTCGAACTTCATCCTTCTCACCCCTAAACTCGAAACTTACTACATTCCTTTACCTTATGTGCATTTTTTTAGCTTATTAATGATTCACCACAGAACAAGCCTTTCCTATCACATAAAATTTTAAGATTCTAATATTTCAAACATACAAACTTTTCTTACTTGGATTACTGGATTGATAAAATTCTATACTTTTATACCAAATATCTTACATTACAAAATTACTTTTATTACCAAACACTTTCATTCAATTTTTTAGAATACTAAATAAAATCAAAATATTGCATATTCAAATTTGAGCTCTAATATAGAATCATGTTACTAATTTTCAAAAATAAATTTAAAATGATAATAATTACCGTTTAATTCTTTCTTCTTCCCCCCAAGTTAGATTTTTTAATATAATTTACATGGAAGAAAGAAAAGATTTAAATATAATCATACTCTAATATGCCTGCTTTTCAGCTTCTTCAGTTTTAGTAGTTTTTCTTCATAAAGTGTATCAAATAGACCCGAAATAATTAAGAAGCATTTCTATACACAAATATGGGTTAGAAGTTTATAAAGAAGAAGTTTAAACACATTAAACAATGCACATAACATTAACATTCAACTCGTTACTATCATAAATTAAACTAGCAATCCAAACACATAAAAACTTCACTATCACATCACATACATCACAAATCAACAACAAAGTTTACTACAAGTACATCCAACACACACATATAACATCTCGTATACAAATCATAAGAGTCTCGTGTACATCACAAATACAAAACATAAATACATAATAAAGTTCATCGAAATAAAAAATAAAAATACACAAACTACCAATCTTCATCTTCTCACAGATTCACCATCATCACGATTCCTCAAGCCGAAGTGAGATACTCGGGTAAGTAGGAAATACAACATCGTTGTCTCCCCGAAAATCTCATCTCCGTGCGTCATGAGAAGCTATCTCATATTCTCTCCACCGCACTAAAATCATCATTGATTTTGTTCCTTACTTCTAGTCCCTCTACTATGGTGTTTAACCTTTCCAATCGATCCATAACATCATGCAAGTAGTAGATCTCCTCGATGTAAATGGTCTATCTCGACGAAGGAAAGTTCACTCACTCTCTCTTCCGACTCCATTTCATCCCAAGGCGGCTTATAAGTTTTCATATTTAAATTAGTAACAGTTTCGTGGGTACTCACCTCATCATTATCTTCAATCATTACATCCGCCCGAATACATAAAGCATGAATCGACCGGGGTGTCCTGGCCCTCCCGTAGTCTCTCCTTGAGTCATTTTCAAAATACTTTTATCAATAATAGCCTAATATTTATATTCATCATGTTCGAATACGTAATTCGAACATCTCTATCAATGTTAACATCACCGTGATGGTTGAAGGTAATTACAAAAATGAAATAATGCTAGGTTTTTGATACAAGGATTCAAAGTAAAGAAAGGAGAAAATTAACTTTTATTCTTACATAATCTTTCATTCCCCTTCTCCATCACTAAAAAATTTATAATCTCATCCAATGCTTAATTCGTGATGTAAAAATTTTCATATTCACATCGTAGGGTGCTCTTAATCGATAAAATGTATTTATGTCGGCATGGGTGAGAACCATTCGACCTCTAACCGTAACAAATTCACTCGAATAATACATATTAGCATAAAATTCTCAAACAATTCCTGCAAGACGTACTTGCAACAATGCAGTACCTCCCATTGATGATTAGCAACGCCTTCAACTATACCTCCAGGATTTTCAAAGGTTTCATGAATACATTTCATTGCTAAGAACGTACTAAAATGCGATCAGTTTTCAAATTCACAAAATTACTTTCATCATATTCAAATTTCCTCTTCCCCTTAGCCAATCTCGAGCCATTTATCTAAAAATGTAAATTTTTCCAAATCAATTTAAAAATTACAATGCAATCGACTCTAAGGTAAATTTAAATAAATAAGAACTCAAAATTCATGAAAAATCTCCAAAGTTTCTCCAAAAAATTCAAAATTCCAAATCTTCCTAATGTAGGAGATTTACACAAGCCAAAATCAAAAAATTATAGGTTAAAGTGTAGCTCTTACCAAGAGAAGATGAAATTCAAACTTTTTCGCCCACAAAATCGCTTCAAATCCAAATGCTGAGACCTAGGCACGAAATCGTCCTCTTACCGGAGGCTTCAAGACAAAGATTTGCGCAAATGATGGGTCTCATATAACTCATGAATTTGGAGTTTCTATTTTGCGTCAGAGCCGTTCTAAGTACGGAAGCAAGACTGCTCGCCGCATTATTTACCGAAATGGCTAAACTTTTAACTATCAAGTTCAACAATGTGGCAAGACCGTTCTGGCCGCCCGTTCAAAACTCCACTACTTTTCGTTAGTTTCGATCATTTCAAGCCCGCTTCGATGTCTAATTAGTCTCGATTAAGCATTGAATAACATCCTAAAGCCTCGGCAAATGATTTTTTTAACACAAACAACACATAACATTACTTTCATATATAAAATCCACGAGTCATACACATACACAAGACTAAACATTACATATTTTTAAGTCATATAATCTTAAATTCAACTGGCCGCACACAACTACAACACAATAATAATAACTAAACAAACAACTTGCTCAAATATAACATTCAAACTAAATAAAGTAAAGCAAAGTAAAGCAATTCGATACACAAACATATAAATACAATAAGCAAGTTTTCATTCTTTCTCTGAACTATCATCAATTCTAAGATCTTCCATCGATTTGAGCATGGACAAATAAATCAGAATGGAGGAACGGAATTCTCTTAAGAATCCTCTTCAATCCAACATTTTCTTATCATCAATCGCTCAAACTTCCTTCAAGATATCCGTAATTATCAGTGCTCTTCATTCTCTAATCTAGATGATTAAAGAAATCGTAAAGATTGTCAATGCATTCATCGCATGTTGTATTTCCTTCTCCAATTTTCTTAATTTTCTTCAGATGATCTCGTGAACTTTCGTGTCAAGGAGTGAATAATGTGCCGACCTTTAAGATGGCCGATCTTCAATAATGCTCATATCATTCATATCACCAATCGTCGGGTTATTATATGCATCGGGTCTATGCTTCCCAAGATAATAGCAATCTTTCCAAGTTCTCATATGGCACTCGTGACTGACCGGAGAGGAAAATATGGTGGAAGGATTTTGGGAGCCCATACTTCGATCTATGAATGATCAATCCAAAAACAGATTTAACAATTATCAAACTAACATCAATAAAGTATTCCTATCGAATACAATAATTCGTAATACCCTTGGGCTAATTTCATCGATTTTCAATGGTTGGGAGCAATTTTGCACAAATGAAGTAATGTAAGTGTTTCGACGTAGATTTAACAAATGTGGTCGAGAAACTTATATACATGTTATCTCGTTATCTCCCATTCATCACTTTCATCCATCGTATATTTCCGTATATGTCATTCATATTCTCCTTCGTTAGTAGGAAAATTAACAGCCGCATTCGCACATTCTCTTATCACGTATAAATCATTAATCTTCAGAGTAAATGCGACAAACCCACTACACATAAACCGATCCTTGGTTGATTCCATGAAGATTTACACAAAACTCCTTCACAACCGAAACAACTACGCGGCAACAGTATAACATAATACTTCCCAATGTCTCCGAACAATAATTTCAAGAATTATATTTGTAGGAGAATTCGTACCTCGATTTACAAAGCCTCGCTCCTTAATTAATTCGAATTTTGAGATATTTTTGTCAAAAGTCGTTGCGCCTCGAAACTCATGAACTTTCTACGGCCGAACACTTGAAATTCACCTACTCCAGCTCGAATCCATTCGTGACAAGAACTCGGGTCCGCTCTTCGTTCCTTTGAAAATTCCATTGCCTGTGGCGGTTTTTGGAAGTTATAATGGAGGAGTTACCGACTAGAACCGCCAAAACTCAGATTTTAAAGAAGAGAAAATGATTTTTCTCGAACAAGAGCACTATCCGCGCTAATATCGCCGCGGGTCGGCCATTTCCGACCGCCAAACTTCACTTCGTTCAAATTTTTTACAAATTTCGATTCGATTCATTTCTTAAATATTTTTAATGATAAATAAGGAAGAATAAAACTTAATTAAGCAAAAAAACAAATACAAATATCACATCAAACAAAGCAAACACGCAATAACCGTGGGTTGCCTCCCACAAAGCGCCGTTCTAAGTCGTCAACCCGACATAACTTTCGCTATTCAGGTTGATCCAACATTAAAAGCTCTTTAAAATTTGGTCTATTGCCTTCAAAATATAGTTTTACTCTTTTAGCCATGAACTTCGAATATTCTTCCTTGTATTTGTGGTCTTCGATAATCACAAACGCCTTTAAACCGATACACTTTTAAGACAATGAAATGCCGCGTCCATCTAGATTTCGCCCAGAAATAATTTTAATCTTGTATCAGATAATAAAACTTTTTGTCCCCGGTTCAAATTCGACAATCTTTCGATCATGTCATATTTTTCTTCTTTCCTTATATATTCTATCATTATTATATGATTCATTTCTAATTTCTTCCAATTCATTCAATCGTAACAGTTTCTTCTCACCAACATCTTTCAAATTAAAATTCAATTTCTTTATCGCCCAATACGCTTTTGCATTCTAATTCAACCGTGTTGACAAGTGTTTGAAAGATTAATCTATAAAGGACATTTCTATAGGAGTTTTATGCTAGCCAGGATGTCCATAAAGCAAGATATAACGAAGAGACTAATCCAATTTTTCAGGATTAACGCACTTTCTCTGCATTCGTTTAATTTCACGATTAGATAAATCCGTTAAACCATTAGTCTTGGGATGATAAGTCAGAGTTCTATGCATAATATTATATTTTTCCACCAATCTCTCGAATCAAATTATTCTTAAAACGGATCCTCCATCGTTGATGATTACTCTGTGCATTTCATATCTTATGAAAATATCTTTCATTAAAAACTCCTAACACTTTTAAGATCACACCTAAAGTTATTACCTCAATTAATTTTGATACATAATCAACAACAATCAAGATATATATTTCCAAATGAAGGCATAAATGGTCCCATAAAATATAATCCTCATGCATCAAAAATTTCAACTTTCTAGGTAAAATTAAGAGCCATTTCATTTCGATTTTCGTATATACTGCGTATTCTCCGACATCGATCGCAAGTTTGATAAATTTATAAACATCTTCGAAAAGGAAATAATAAAATCCGTATCGTAAAATCTTATGCGTGCATTTCTATCAATTTCAAAATGTCCTCCAAATTCAAAATCAGCGACATTCTCAAATAATTTTTTTCATTTTCTTCATAAGGCACACATCTCCTAATAATAAGATCTTTACATTGCTTGTACAGCCGCATAAGATCATCCCAAAAATAAAATTTAGTATCATGCTTAAATTTTTTTGTTGTCGCATCGTTAAATCGTGGCAAAATATTACTAATGATGTAGTTCACAATATTAAGATACCACATAAATTTCTTTCAATAATATTATATAATTGCCTTACCAGAAAGTTTCTAATTTCCTTTTCAAGTCAACCAAATTAAAGAAAACCAAGCTTCAGATAAATGATCATCTATTCGATTATCGACCCATTTTCTATTCACGATGTCAAAATCAAATTATCGCATTAAAAACAACCATCAACCGCCCACAGATCCTTATTTTCAGACATATTTAATACAGTAATGATCGCATGCACTATGCATTTTAGCTCCGCTTAAGTAAGATCTAAATTTTTCAAAAGCATAATTGCTAATAACTCTCTCTCGCATGTTGTATCATTTATAAAGAAGAAGAGTCTTACTAAGATAATATATAACTTTAAACATTTTATCATGTCTTTGCCCTAAAACAACTCGATAGCATAATCGCTAGCATCACACATTAGTTCAAATTTGCTTATCCTAATCAAAAAGTAAAACCACATAGTGTACAAGAATTAATTTTATCTTCACGATCGAAAGCTTTTAAACACCATCGTTAAAATCATACATTCCTCTTTTCCAAAAGTTGGTACAGGCTTAGAAATTTTCGAAAAGTCTTTAATATATCGCTCGTAGAACTTACATGTCCTAAAAAAGCTTCTTACCCTCTCACAAATAAGTTGGAGGTAACACCTTTTCTATAACATGAATTTTAGCAAGATCTACTGCTGTCATATTCGTATATTTTACGCCAAGCACAATTCCTCCTACAACCATAAATCACACTTTTCTCGGCCTAGGACTAAGTTTGTTCTCTCCCCGCACACCTCTAAAAATTTTTCTAAGTTGCATGGACATGCATCAAATAAATCTCCAAATACTGAGAAATCATCCATAAACACTTCTATTCCATCATCAATTAAATTTCTAAACATGGATTTCATACATCTTTAAAATGTTGCATGTGCATTACATAATCCCAAGGGCATTCTTCTAAAAGCAAAAGTTCCATAAGGGCTAGTAAATGTAATTTTCTCGATCCTCGTGAGCACTAGGTATTTGGTGATAACCGATATATCCATCTAGAGAGAAATAGTACTTGTGTCCAGCAAGTTTGTCTAGCATTTAGTCTAAAAAGGGTAAAGGAAAGTGATCTTTTCTGATGGCTACATTTAATTTTCTATAATCAATACATATTTGTCAACTAGTGACTTGTCTTTTCGGTATAATTTCATCATGATCATTTACATCAATATTCACTCTTCCTTTCTTAAGAACACAATGAATTGGGCTCACCCAAACACTATCAGAAATAGGATATATAATTTCAGTATCTAACCACTTTAATATCTCTTTTTTAACCACTTCTTTCATTATTGGGTTCAGTCTCCTTTATGGATCAACTATTGGTTTGTGTGTTCATCTATTAAAATTTTGTGCATATAAATCGAAGGACCAATTCCTTGAATATCAGCTATGGACCAACTAAAAGCTTTTTTGTATCTTTTTAAAGTTTTCAATAATTTTTGTTCTTGATATTCATTTAAATCTGAAGATACAATGACTGGTAAGTTAGATGATTCTCCGATAAACATGTACTTTAAATGATTAGGAAGAATTTTTAGCTCAAGTTCAGGTGGTTTATTGATAGGTGGAATGAAACTTTTATCTCCATTTTCCACAGTATCCAATCTTTCAAAATTTTCCTGAACAAAGTCTAACTTTTCATTCTTCATATCATCCAAATCATCTTCATTTTCACTTTCATATTCATCCTCACATTCCAGATTTTCTTCAAATACTTCTTTAAAATAATATTCTCTCAAATAATCACAAACTTCCATTTGATAGCACTCGTCATCTTTTTCAGTTAAAGGGTACTTCATAAATTTCAAAATATTGAAAATTACCTCTTGGTCATTAACTCTCATAGTTAATTCTCATTTTTGGACATCAATCATAGCTCTCCCAGTAGCAAGGAATGGTCTTCCCAAAATAATTGAAATTTCTTTATCTTCCATCTCATCTAATACAAGATATATTTATCCACCTTTACTAATACATCTTCCACAACTCTTTTAGAATAAGTGATAGAACGATCAACCAGTTGAAGAGTCACAGATGTAGGTGAAATTTCTCCTATCCCCAATATTTTGAAAGTTGATAAAGGCATAAGATTAATACTAGCTCCATGATCACAAAAAGCTCTTACAAAAAAATTTTCACCTATAGTGCACGGGATAGTGAAACTACCTGGGTCCTTCAGTTTTTCAGGAAGCCTTTTCTGGGTAATTGCACTACACTCACCGCTAAGTGGAACAGTCTCGTGGTCTTTAAATTTTCTCTTCCTTTTAAGAATATCCTTCATAAACTTTGCATAATCAGGCATCTGCTCCAATGCTTCAACAAAGGGAATATTGATCGTTAATTTTTTAAGAATTTCCAAAAATTTTGCAAATCTACTATCCATGTTTTGTTTCTTCAGTCTTTGAGGAAAAGGAGGAGGTAGTTTTTCAACAGTTATCTTCATTGGTTCTATCAGATATTCGTCTAGATATATCTTATTAGAACCTTTCTTAATGTTCACTTCCTCTCTTTTAATTTTGACTTCTTTTTGAACTCTTGATTCCAATTCTTTTCCACTCCTCAATTAAATAACCTTAATTTGCTCTTTGTTTTGATCTTTCGGGTTTGATCTCCACATTGCTAGGAAGATTCCTAGAAGGTCTATTATTAAGCGCAGTAAAGATATGTCCCAATTGATTTTCAGTTCTTCATCGCAATGTTTTAAGCTTGAATTTGATTACCCATATTCAGAATCATTTCTTTAGTAGATAACTTCTTTTCCTTAAATTGTTGATTACTATTAAAATAAGAAGGATAAGAAGGTCTAAAATTGGTATTTCCTTCGTTGTTCAGATTTCCAACTGAATTCATAGGATTGTTTCCCCATTGCAACATTGGTGTTATTTCAGTTAAAATTCCGATGATTCCTCCAACTAGGATTATAATAATTCGAATAAGGATTATTGAATTTATTATTTATAGGATTCAAGGTTTCATAAGACATTTGAGAGTCTATCATCTGTCTTGATGAATTTTCTTCTAACACTGGGGGTGTTGGAGAATAATTCATTCCATATTGATCTATTTTCTTAGAAAGTGCAACAATTTGAGAGACTATCATAGTTATCGCATCAAAATCATGAATATTGGCTACTCTCTTAGGATTTACCCGCTCAGAGGGCTATTGAAAATTATTAGTAGTCATCTCTTCAATTAACGAATATGCTTCATCAAAAGGTTTTGACATTAATGATCCACCAGCAGCAGCATCGATAATCGATCTCAATGATCCTACTAATCCATTATAGAATGTTTGAATTATTAACCAGTCTGGTAAAGCATGGTGTGGAGACTTCCTCAGAAGATCTTTAAATCTTTCACAAGCTTCATATATGGATTCTCCATCAAACTGACTAATAGATGTGATATCATTTCTCAACTTACCAGTTTTAGAAGGATGAAAATATTTCGACATAAAATTTTCTGAAAGTTCTCCCCAAGTTCTAATAAATCCAGGTGCTAATGAATTTAACCACGCCTTAGCCTTATCTCTAAGTGGAAAAGGAAAAAGTATAAGTCAAACAACATCGTTCAACACTCCATCACATTTAAAAGTAGCACACAGTTCTAGAAAACTAGCGAGATGTAAGTTAGGATCTTCATTAGGTGTTCCTCCAAATTGATTATTCTGTACCATTTGGATAATAGCAGTTTTAAGCTCAAATGAATTAGCAGCAACATCAGGATTTTGAATAGTTAAGTAAATTTCATCTGCTGTTGGATTAGCATAATCTCTTTAAGGTCTTAGTATATTTTTGTTTTAATTATTTAAATTGTTCACAATTTTGTGAGGATTCGCATATTGTTTTTGTTGTTTTTGAATTTTCTAATAGTACACTCTAATTCAGAATCGTAAGGCACTAAACCTATAGATTCGCTACTACGCATACAAACACAATAAACACACACTAACAATAAACAGAACACACAAAACTATGACTTACAATTCAAATATATGATTTCCAATACTACAAAAATAAATTTTAACAATTACTTTTTTTTTACCTTGCCTCCCCAACAACAGCGCCAAAAATTTGGTGCGACTTTTTTAATTTGCAAAAATTAATGAACTCCGATTTAGATATATATAATGATTTAAATGATGATGAATCACACAATCAACACAAGTATACATATCACTCAAGTAATACAGTGCTCTAGTGGAGTCCTAGAATATCGATCCCATAAGGAGGCTTTACTTTTATGGCGTACCACAAAAATCTCTTATCGAATCACAAAGACAATTGCAAGTGGTTTAATTCTTGAAGTAAAGACAAACAAGTTCAGTTATTATATCTACCAAAGCACGTTCTAAACTCTAGCAAGTTAAACTAACGCGAGACTAAATTTATAACAAAGTTCAGTTGCAAGAAAGAGTCTTCCTCCTTTATTTTCATAATGTGATGATTATTGTGACACTGATCAGTGATGCAAATGTATTGTGTCAAATATGAACATTCCTATTCTTTACCCATATTTCAGCGTATAAAGAACATTGGCTAATCCTAAGTTTAGTCCCCAAATCTGTTGTTAGGTTGGGAGGATACTAGCTCTCACTCCAGAGCTCCCACTTCCCTTCACTTGAAGGCTAACTCTCACTTCAGTTTCTAAACATCAGAACTAAATTGAGAATTTCATCCCGTCACTCTGAAATCTCCAATTCTACACCCATCAAAGTATATTTCCCTATTTATTTGCATTCAACCCCCACGAACTTCACCATTCATGGAATTTGAATGTGACCTTCACTTTTATTGTGGAACTCATAATCCTTTCGGAACATATGTTTCCCAACAAGTTTTAATAATTTAATTAGCCAGATCAAAAAGTAAATGAAGTTCTAAGTGAAAAAGTCATCACAAATTCTTCATAATAAATCGACACATCATTTCCATTTCACAACATCAACACATCACTTGAAAAGGAGAAAGACAAAGAAATCTACTTAAGACTCATGAGGAATGATGACAGAACATGGATTTCATATATAAAAACAACGTCATACAAACAGAGTAAAGTAAAGACAACTTGTCTCAAACTCTTCCCTAAGCGAATCTCAAGGAATTCCTTTGACTCCTCTTCTTTCTTCACAACAACACACAATTCTCTCTTTAGAATACTAAGGAAGAAGAAATCTCTCACTTTCCCTCTCCTCTCACACTCCTTAGAAGAGAAAAACACAAACCTAACTTCATACACAAAATGGAAAGAACTCACTCTCTAAACTCTAAACTCTTCTCTTCCTTTCTCCCCCCCTTAAAATGTGGCTCCAAATGTGTTTAAATTCGGCCAAAACCGAATTACCAAGAGTTTCCTCAAGCAACCTTTCAAAATCTGACAAAATACATTGAATCTAGTTCAAAATCAGGATAGGCCGCTGTCCGGCGCTGGTAGGAGCGTCGTTCGGAGCATTATTCCGCCAAAACGTTGCAGCTCTCTGGAAACTGTTGTTGTTCGGCACTATTGACAGCGTCGTTCGGCACTAGTTCAATAAAATGCACTTTTAACATTTTTCGCTCCAAATTTGCTGATTTTCGCTTCCTTTTGCTACAAAGGCCTAAAATCATTGTACTTGTATGAAATCATCAAAAATACTTTCCTTTAAGGTGCAATATCATAAAAAAATAGGTATGAAATGAATAGTAAAAAGCTATCAAATTTTCAATGGATCAAGGATATCCGGAAGAATATATTTGAGAGAGCAAACAAACCTATAACAATAAAACAGATCTACAACAAAGAAATCCTTCCGTAGAAATAAACAAGCCATAAGCCATCGAGATCATCTGCCTAGTGCGACATAAATCCTCAATTGATCTCTTAGGCCTTTTACAAACTGTGCAATATAAGCCCTAACTCATCTTACGATTATTAGGTTGTCATCTAATATGACGTAAATCCTACGATCTTTCAGGTTATTTGTATGATTGATATCATACAAATGTAAGCACCAAATAATAAAATTGGTAGGATGAAACATCAAATATATGTATAATTTAGAAAATAACATTTTAATTTGAAAATATAAAATCAAACTGATCTCATATATGCAATAGTTTAAATAAAAGAACACAACATTGCAAGCAATGTGACACGCCTAAAAATTATTTGATTTTTCATATATATTTTATGCTTAATATAATGATATTGCACTTTAAAGGAAGATATTTTGTATGTTTTTTGATTTTAGGACAAGAAATGGGCTATTGGTGAAAAGGAAGCACAAACAGTGCAATTTGAAATAAAAATGAGCAAGAAAGAAAATTTTGGCTTGACACATTTTGATAAGTCTTTCTATGCTTAATCTACTTTACACTTCTTGCATATTTTTGAATTAGATTACACTTTAAAGAAATGTTTTTTTCATGCTTATTTTGTAGGACTATCTGTTAGGAACACAACGTAACTGAAACGAGGTGAAACAGAGTTAAAACTATAGGGTTATTTTTTAGGGCTATATGTTATGAGTTTTTTTCATGCTTATTTTGTTGAACTTGGTTTTAGTGAATTTGATTGCACTGATTTTTTGTTGAATTTAATTTTCATATATTTAATTATATTATTTTCTCTTTTATTAAGAGATAAACTCATCTTGACCCAAGATAAGCCTCATACCTGATGTGCTCTTTATAAACCGAAGAAAGAATTATCCAAAAAGTTGTGACAGAAAAGTGCAAAGTGTTCAGATGACCTAAGTCTATATGGTCAAATGGTTATTTAAGTCGTTTTTTATCCTATGAAAACTTAACTAAAGCTTCAATGATTTAAGTCTACTCTTCTCAACTAAGAGTCAAAGGATTTGAAGTTAAGCATATGAAACTCTAAGGCTCAAGAAGTATTTTAAAGTTTTATTTTGATATTAGTTCCTTCACTAGTTTTCTATGAGAGTCACTAGGGAAACCCAGGCTAGATCCTAAGCTCTAGAAGGAGAAAAGGTAAAACAGATCTCATACAAATATGAGGTCACAACACAAATGAAAAATAAAAAACACTTGTGAAAAACTAGAAAATGGAAAAAAATATGGAGTTAACTTGGATGAAATAATTTATGATGTAATTAAAGGTTACAGTGATGATCTATATTTTCCTTGGAATGAAGAAAATAATATTACAATAATATTTTAAAAAGTAAAAATTAATGAAGATTGATGAATGTTCTCACAATAAGGCCATAATAGTAAGGTGTTGATGGTCAAATGACAACAAATATACATCATTGTTTAATGACCGTGGTTAAACAACCATGGCAAAAGTGAACTATATTTTAACAATTCAAACAAATGTGAACTACATTTTAATAAACTAAGATTTAATAACAAGGAAACATATGCTTCTAGTATTTCAATATATATTAAGAAATCAAAATGTTTTAATATTGGGGATATGAATCCTTGCATGGAAGCCAGTGAAACCTTAGGACTCCACGTGTCCATTCCAGCAATTGAGCTTGAGACGATTGAAAGGCCATCATTTAGAACCATCCCGAGCCTTGATACATTCGAAAATGCAGATAAATCACTCAACACCAACAAATGCAAGTTTATTAGTGCGCTAAGTGAGAACATATCCGATATAGTTCATTTTTTAGAATCAAGAAGGGAATTTTCCTTCTAGGGAGTTTACCCACGGTGACTTTTTCAAGCTTCATTTGATTTTCATCAACAACATCCTCATTAAGAAGTATTTAAGGTATAATCACGATGTTATCTCAATCAATGCAAGTTTCATTTTGGAAATGTTCATGTCTTTTTCAAAAGGATTTCACGCTGCCTAACTCTTTGTTGAAAGAGGACTTTGATCTTAGTGCAAGAGTTGTTTCCACTTTGCATTCCCCTAAGTATATCATAGTTCTCCTAGCTTTGCATATTGTGGTTGCTTTCATGTCCACTTTCGAAGGTTTGATGGCTTGGTCTACCAATGTTGCTGCTAAGGGATTTTGATTTTTCCAAGTAGCTAGAGTGTATAGGCTGTTACCAGCATTATGTAGTCATAGACTTAACGATGTTCACCCCTACAGTCAATAAATGAAATTGAATATGAAACTAGCTATGTTAAAATTATGAACAAAAGTATAAGGAAAATAATTTGCTTGACCCAATATTTTTGAATAATTTTGCTTGAGACAACATTGTGTAGGGTGAGCAGATTGGAAGAATTAAATAATGAGTTTTAGAGACATATATATGAAGTTATGCTCAACTAGTAGTTCTGAATCGAGAAAATATTGTGTACGGAGTCCGAACGCAAACTACGTTCGGCCAACGGTAGCAAAACACTGAGCGGTATTTTTTAAAAAATTTTTTTCTCTACTGTGCCCAGTGTATCATGTGAATCGGGTTGGAGTATTATTTCGAGCACATGACATCTTATATTAAAGCATTGAATTAAAAGTACATAATGTTTATAATTTGGTGTTCCATATATATGTACAAATACTTCAGTTTAAATTAAAAATTTTTATCTCTTTAAAATTTTCAAAAAAACAAAATCTGTTCAAAAAGCAAACATTTACACTCTGACAGTTACTATAATCTGCTGACACGTGGTCGCATCGGGAATGTTTCTCGATCGAACGGTGCTTCTTCTCCCAGGACTGGGTTGAGCTCAGCTCTTCCGACTCCTCCGGTATACATATATACGCAGCCGCCTCCACCGGAAGCCGGCGCGGTGCAGTTCGGGCTGCCCTCCCAAGGCTTCTCCTTCAGTAGATCTATCTTCTTCCCCCCAAAGGAAGAATACCCAGAGAAAATCCCAAAAAAATAGTCAGCAGTTTTTCTAGGTTTAGGGTTTTCTTGTAGCGGTAGAGGAATACGAAAAAGAAAAAAAAAAGAGTAAGTTCAGGGAAGGTGTTTATTCGGCGATCGATCGGATGGCGCAGGTTCAAGTACAGCCGCAGGCGCCGGTTTCCGGTGCAGCTGCCGCGGCGACTAACGGCGGAGTAGGGCAGTTCCCTTCAACGTCGCTATACGTGGGGGACTTGGAGATGAACGTAACCGACTCACAACTGTTCGATCTGTTCAGTCAGGTGGGGCATGTGTTGTTTGTGCGCGTTTGCAGGGACATGAACACCCGCCGATCTCTTGGCTACGCGTATGTCAATTTCGGCAACCCTGTGGATGGTGAGTTTTTAGTTTTTTATTCATGGAATAATCTGGAACAAATTGGAAACTTTCTTCCTTAATCGTGGTGGTGTTTCTTCTTGAAACGAAGTCTTCTTTGTGATGATTTTGGTGTGACTTGCTGAAATCGCTTCTAGTTATTTTTTTTGGCAAAGTAATTTTTTTATTTAGCTTTTTTTAGGGAGCAATTAAGTTTTCTCCTTCGGGTGTGGCCGATAACCTACTGGTGATTCTTATGCTAAACTTTAATACTGTAAAAAATTATAGGAGCACATTTTTTAGAAATTTATTTTGTTCGGCTTTCTTTAAATAGTTCTATTGTTTTAAGCTTGTTGATACATTGTCCTTTAAATAAACTTATTGATTCTTACATCCGGTAGTCGAATAATGTGTTAAGTTTCAGACAATCGGGTTAGAGAAATCTTGTTACATTTCATTATTGAATGTAAAACTATTATAAGTATATGCATGTCATGTGGAGATTTATGTTGATAGGATATTTTTTAGACTCATGGTTCCTTTTTGACTATTAAAAAATTAATTTTTACAAATGCTTGCCAAGGACATTTTGTTTCAGTGTTAGTGTTTTGATCTCAATTCTTGAAGTGAGTTGCATTGACATCTCTTTGCTTTTTAGTAACTCATTTTTTGCATCGTATTTGTTTGGGTTCTTATAAGTTTAATTTTTTATTCACCCACATATTAAATTTTTATTGCTTTATTATTATTATTATTATTCTATGTAAAAATGATATTTTAACCCATGATTCTAGTATTTTTAATGTTATTCAATTGTTATTAAATAAAAAAGAAAATACACATTGATGGTGATTTTTTAGTTCTCAAACTTGAAACTTTCTCTTCACTTTTTGAAGGTGAATTTTAAGAGCGAGATCTTATTTCCATCTACTTTTAACCAATCAAATGCTTGAATCACTTTTTGAACTGAATTATAATCATTTCAGGACACTTATAATGAAATGAACTAGCCATTATGGTGATGTCACTTCAGTGGATCAGATAAGTGGAAAGAATTATAGTTGTGGCTTCAAATGTTGACGTAGGATTCCTCCTTGTGATTTTTATCCGCCATGAGATTGCTGACTATTAACTTAGTTTTTTTTTTCTTGTAAAGGTTTAAGCTTTTTTGTTTTATTATATAGAAGAATAATGATATATATAAGGAATGTTGGGTAGTAAAATAATGACGTGCTTTACTATCATGTTACAAGAGAGCTATTACACATTGCCAATAACACAAAATAATGCATTCTGTAGCCTCTAACATAGCATTGCTTGCCTTTTGTGCTATTTTTATGAAAATGAGCTCCAAAACAAGCACCTTACATGCGATATAACATATAGTGCACATGGTGTGTGCTATTTTATTTTCCAGATTTTTTTTTCTTTTGATTGATTTAACTATTATTATTTATTTGATTAGAAAAATTTTGCTGGAGTTTATACATTGCACAGTGAATATTTTTTGTTGCTAAGTTCAGCTCTAATGCCAATGGATTGTTTACTATCTAATTATATTAATATGGAACTTTGTTGGACGCAGAAAGATTTATGCTTTGCTACATGTTGGATTTTGGCTTGCAATTCTCAAATGTTTCATAATCTGCGAGATAGTTTACATAATGGCTGCATTGCTATCTTTATTATTTTTGAAGGAAGAAAAATTTTGTTTTTAATGTATTCGTTTGGAATGTTTTAGTTGTTAAGTTTATTGTATATTTTCTCTTTCTTGTTTCTTCATTTCATCAATGAAAGGGTAAATATTTTTTTCATTTAATATTTCTCTCATATTGTAATCATCTTCATTGTATATTTCTAAGGCTATTTAAACATTCAATAATTTTTCAAAGCTTTCTTCTTGACTGAAATGATTTCTTTGTTTGTTCTTATTTTACTCTTTAGCTTGTGGATATGAGTATTTGAGAGCGATGTTTAAAAATGTGAATGTAACTAATTATTTTTTTTCAAAAGACAATATTTACCCAATCACTTTATGTTTTAATTTAAATTCTATTATTCATTTACCTTTTTTGTTTGGGTGTTATTTTCTATTAAATTTGAACTCTTGATTGCATAATTTAGGAGTTTCGATGAAGGATGACATCAGAAAGTTAGTCAACATGCATAATATGGATATGTTTACATTAAATTCTATTATTCATGATTTACCTTTTCTGTTTTGGTGTATTTTTAAATTAAATTTGAACTCTTGAGTCTTGAATGCATAATTAAGAGTTTTGAAGAAGGATGACCTCAGAAATTTAGGCAACTTTATAAGATTCACGTGTTTCAACTAATTTGTTTAGGTCAATATAGTGATGTACATTCAAGTTGATTGAAACTATTTCTAGTTTTTTTCTTTTGTTTCACCTTTTTACGCCCACTGCTCATAGGCTGTTATCGAAATTGTACTATTTTATGAACTCTTGTGATATGATTGTGAAATTTATATGATGCTGATAAATTTATATACATTCTTGGTCTATGTTATTAATTTGTTAAAGTAATTTTATATTATATGCAATTGATGGTGCCTTTTTCATTAGGTTAATTTCTTTCATATTTTTGAATTTTATATGAGTAATTCATGAGTTTTTAACGTTCATGCTATATTTAAAATAGCGCAGTGTCATGCTATGTGATATAACTTTACGGGTCTTTTGCACTATGATGGGATATTTGGCATGTATGAAAGATATGAAAATAAATTTAATAAAATTATAATGCATTTATGCTCATAAATTTTAGTGTTTGTCATTAAATATATTAATAGCCGAGTACATGTTGAGATGCTTCATGGAAAAACTAGAAAGGATGCATTAAAAAATGATTGTATTGTAAGGATAGCTGAACTAACATCTATTGAACTAGGGTAGTGAAGTAAAATTATGAAGTAAGGGTCTCCATATATCTCGATGTTCACAAATAGCTCATGTTTAGCTTGTTAGACAGCTTGTGTTTAACTCAGTTGTTATATTATTTTTTAATATAAACACAATTTATGTTCGATTCTTTAATGAAGCAAACACAACATTGGCGACTTGAGTTCAAATGCATCTTATGCTTTATTTGGCTTTTTTTATTGTAAATAAATTCAAATCCACTTTAATAAGTTAATAGTTGAACCAAACATGAACTAGTCAAACGATAACAGGTAGAGCTTGAACAAAGCAATATCAAACATTAACAAATATAAACATAGCACAAAAGGTGAAAAAGTAATGAAGCAAGCTTAAACAAAGTTTTGCTTGTTAATGTGCAGCTTGCTTACAACCCTAAGTTGGTGGTTTGGCTTGAAAAATGAAAGATAAAGGTGATTGATACGATGGGCAAAGAAAATGTATTTGAAGGTTTAGATAAAGGGGTTGATTGAAGGTAACTTGGATGAACGTGTAAAATAGGTTTTAACACACATGCAACATTCCGTATAGATGAATGGAGTTTGATGATTCCTAAGACTCACCACAGTTTATACAGTTGACCAAAAAAGCTGTGATAACATTAATGTTATTTTTGGAAAACTCAGATAAGTTTCTTTTTTCATGTTTTTATTCTCATGTACATTCAAATATTGATGATATCTTTGCTTTTCTTAATGGTTCTTCACTAAACTCACTTTCATACTATTTAAGGAATATAGGCTTCATTTGGTATAGTTGTTATTTGAAAAGAGAAGTGAAAAGTTAGTAGCAAAGTTGAGTTGAAGATTTGATCTCAAAGTTCTTGATTTTTGTTTGGGAGAACTATTGTTGCTCCATTGTTTTGTTTAAACTTTTTTGAGTTCAGGCTTTTTTCTTTTGTGTTTTAAAGACTAATGAGCCAATTGACCACCTAAAATCAATTCTGAGAAATGGATAAGCATTTTACCAATAAATAAATTGTTTACGATTTAATACAAGCTATAAAAAATATTTAAAATTTTATAATAAATTTTATACATTTTAGTGGAATCTATCGTGCATTAATTTGGATTCCTTTCATCAACTTCTCCATCTACCCTTTTGCATTACTTACATACTCGTCAACAAAAATTATTTGCATTTGTGGTTGCGATGCTCAAATGGATTTGGGATGGCCATAACTTTTCTGATTTCATTAATCCAAGTTCAGGGTCCATCTGAGAAGAATGCCTTCTAATAAATTTATGTTATGGCAGCAATGCAATCAGGTGACACAAAATCTCATGTACACAAACCAATTATCAAATCATAAACAAGAGTACTGCATTTAGTTTGAAGATCTTCCATCAACATCATCATTCGCATGAATAAAATTTAAAGCAAAGGAATTGGGTGTTTGATGGTTGGTCCCTTATTGATGATTTCTCACATATGCCACAATTCAGAAGCCACTGTTCTTTCATACGGGTATGGCCAATCCCTTGCTTGTTGTGCAGCCAACATGTGGTCAACTTTAAGACCATTCACTTTGCAAACCAGATTGGCTGATCATTCTAAGGTGTGAATTTGAAGATTGCAATTATAAGAGGAACCACTCTTGTTTCTTAAGTAGATTTGTTGACTCCTGCATGTACATTTCTTTAAATTTCTTTCTTTTGACTCTATGTTTTTCCCGCCTTTGTAATGTTGAGAAATTAGTGAATGAAATGTTACTTTGCTTAGTTGCTTACATGTAGTTGTGATGATAGTATTTTAGCTTCCTCTAGGAGAGATATTTGTTGAGTTCTCTTTGTTATCTTTATATTTTTAATTTACTCACTCCCCTCTCCCTCAGCCAACACCCCCCTTTACATCATTCCTTCTCATAGAGAATAAAACTATAAAGCCATATTCTTGGGTCCCCTTCCATATACAAATCAAAATTTTTTAGTTTTCATTGTCCTCCCTCTAAAATCTAGCCACAAACCTAATAAAATGTCTAGTTAAACCCTCAACACCGCTTTCAAACGATGGGCAAAGAAAATGTTTTGAAAGGTTTAGACGAAGGGGGTGATTGAACGTAACTTCGATAAACATGTAAAATAGGTTTGACATAAATGAGACATTTCTTATTAGATGAATGGAGTTTGAGAAATCCTAATGTCCACCACAGTTATAAAGTTGACTCAAAAAGTTGTGATATCATTAATGTTAGTCATGGAAAACTCATAGCAGCTCTTTTTCATGTTTTATGTTCTAACTTACATTCAAATGTTGGTGATAGCTTTGCTTCTCCCAATGATATCTACTTCAGTTGGTATAGTTTGTTTGAAAGGGAAGTGAAAACTTAGTAGTAAAGCTGTGTGTTGAAGATTTGATCTTAAAGGTTTTGATTTTTTTTTTGGGAAAACTTGTGTTGTTCCATTGTTTAGCTCAAAAGTTGTTTAAACTTCTTTGAGTGCAGGATTTTTTATTTCTTGAAGACTGATGAACCAATTGATAAGCATTTTACCAATAATTAAACTGTTTGCGATTCTATACAAGCTATAAAAAATATTGAATTTTAAAAATAATTTTTAGATATCTTAACGGAATTTATCATCCATTAATTTACACTATTTTCATCAACCTTTCCATTTCTATTGAACCCTTTCATTACTTGCGTACTTATCAACAACAAATATTTGCATTTGCCAATGTGATGCTCAAATGGATTTGGAATGGATATAACTTTTCTGATTGCACTAATCCAATATCAGGATCCTTCTGAGAAGAGTGCCTACTAATAAATTTTTGTGGCAGCAATGCAATCTCATGTGCACAAACTAATTATCAAATCATAAACAAAAGTACTACATTTAGTTTGAAGACCTTCCATCGACATCATCATTAGCATACATAAAGTTTAAAGCAAATGAATTGGGTGTTAGATGCTTGGTCCCTTATTATTGATGATTTTTCCACATGTGCCACAATTCAAGAGCCACTCTGCTTTCATACGAGTATGGCCAATCCCTTGTTGTGCAGACATGTGCTCAAATTTAAGACCATTCACTTTGCAAACCAGATGGGCTGATCATTCTAAGAAGTGAATTTAAGGATTACAATTATGTGGAACCACTCTTGTTTCTTAAATAATTTTATTGACTCCTGCATGAACGTTTCTTTATTTTCTCTCTTTTAACTCTTTGTGTACAACGCCTTTGAATGGTTGAGAAAATAGTGAATAAAATGCTAATTTGCTTAGTTGCGTACATGCAGTTGTGGTGGTAGTTTTGTAGATTTTTCTAGGAGAGATATTTGTTGAGTTCTCTTTACTATCTTGATATTCTTAATTTACTCACTACCCTCTCCCTCGACCAATACCTCACTTTGACCCACTACCTCTCACAGAGAATAAAACTCTATAGCCATATTCTTGGGCCCCCTTCCATATACAAATCCAAATTTTTAGCTTTCATTCTCCTCCCTCTAAGACCTAACCACAATCCTAATAAAACACCTAGTTAAACCTCAATGCTGCTTTCTTGCTGTGTAGCCTAAGCCCACCTCCTCCCTCTTTTCTATAACTTGAAGTCATGAAACATTGAGCTCTCTAAGAATTGTGGCGTTTGGCTGTATTTTCTTATCTTGCTTAATTCTCGAAGAAATGCAGCCTTTTTTTTATAGTGGTTAAAATATTTATATGATAAGAAACCTGAAGCTAAAGTGGTACGTAAGATTGTTTTTGAGGAATAGATTTTGGCGACGTTTGCTATTATAAATATGGTGCCAATTGGTTTTTATTTTAAGGATGGTTGATTTAGAGAAAAATCTAGTTATGGATGACGTAAAGAAGTTGATAACAAAATGCATAGGTGGAGATGTGTACAAATTCAAATAAATTTGTTAAATGGTAAATGAGAAATGGGAGCTTCCATTACATTGACATTGACTTGTAACTGGATATTACCTAAAACCTCAATATAAACATGATAACAATAAATTCACAAATCTAGAGATCAAATTCAGTTTTTATCATTATATAGTTGGAATGATTGCTGTTTCAATAGATAGAGGAAAGACTGATTTTCATATGTAATTTTCAAAATGTGAAGGATTGGTGGATTACAACATATCAAAGACATTTTATGATTCTTTGGATTACAAAATGGCAAAAACTATAGAGATTAACTTCTAATGTTCATTGTTTAATATTTTGAAATTGTGTGATGTTTTCTTCATGGCCTTTTTTTAAATTAGCTGTGTGGTGGATTCAATTTGGAGCGACACTTTAGAATTACAAAGAAAGATTTGCAATTGAAGTGTTAGGTCTTACATGTGTGCATCAGGTGTGAAAATTGAAGTACTTATAACCAAGTTCAAACTAAGATAAGAAATTGCTTTATTTGCCTACCTAAAGATCAACTTATGGTTTTATATTTTATATAACAAAACATTAAATGATAGATAATTGAGAACGGATGTTTTTGTGAATTAGGAGGATCACTTAGCATTGATGTGCCATAGGATGATGAATGATTTTTGGGGATGAAATGAAGCTGCACGATTGCAACCACAAAAGGAAGATCTGAATGATGTAATATAAATTAGAAGCATTAACATACAATGATTGTTTTGTATTTTAATCATATTTTTATTTCATTTTTATAATTTGGGATCAAGAAGATGCTTGAGATTGGAGATGATAAGGAAGATTGGGATGATTTTCATATTATTGAGAGAAAGCAATTAAGTGCAATTGATGATTCTAATGGAGAATTTAAGCTATGAGACTTGGGGAGTTTTTTGAATTCTTAAATTATGATATCAAGTCTTTAATTGGGGAAAAGAGTCTTATTTTTTAGATTTTTTGTTTTTGTTTATTTGGTTATGTTTAAAACTTGTGCTTATTATTTACTGCTTGCTTGGAAATTTTTTTTTTTAACTTAATGCCATTATTTTGATCTTAATATGTTACTTATTGTTTCGTATTTTTCATTAATGTTATGGTTTTATTTTCAGGCTTTCGCCTTGCCCATAAATAAAAAAATAATAAAATAATATAAAAACAAAAGCAAAATGTTGTAACTTATTGTTTAATTTCAAACCTTAATCCCGTGTAGAGACTATATTATCATGCTTCATAGGCAGAGTACAATTATTATTATTATTATTGTCGAGATGTAATAGAGCTGTACATAGCTACGGAAATAAATTGGGAGAATCAATTTGTAATCCCTTAATTTAAGGAAATTACAATTAATTTGGAATCCCTTAAAATTAAGGGAATTAGAATTAATTAGTAATTTCTTAATGGAGGGAATTAGTTAAATAGTTTCCTATTTTTTGGTCTTGTAATCTCCTATTTAATACCATGTATTCTCAATGTAAATCAAAGAAATACAAAATAATTTTCTCCCATATCTGATTTCCCACATGGTATCAGAGCCCTAGGAATTTTTTTTTGGGGTTTCGTATCTTCGCCAAGCAGCCTTCATTGCTGCTCGTCGTCTTCCTCCGCGTCGCTTCTTCCGCTGCGTGGGCAAAGGAATCTCTAGGAATCTCGAAGGCTTCGTCGTCTGCGTCGATCGCTCGCATCATCCGCGTCGTCTGCATGCAGCCGCGCCGTTTGTGTTGTCCGCATCGTAATCTCGCAACCGCGTCGTCCTTTCGCAACCGTGTCGTCCACGTCGTCCTCTCGCAGCAGCGTCGTTCACGTCGTCCTCGTCGTCCGCTCGCTGAGTGCGAAGTTTCTCCGTCTCTTTCCCGCCCGCAGAAGACTTTCCCGCAGGAGACTTTCCCGAAGGAGTTTTTCCCGCATTTTTTCTCTGCGTGTTCCAGCCTTAATTGCTGCGAACTCCTCTTCTTCACCATGTCAATGTTCAACAGTGAAGAAATTGAGAAGTTGAGAAACTTGTCGGGTTCTCTCGAGAAACCTTCTCGATACATGTTCGATGGCTCTTTCGAGTAAACCTCGTTTGCATGAATGTCTTAGACAAATTATATGATCCAAATTCTTGGGTCATAGACTCCGGTGCTACAGACCATATGACCCCCACACCTCAACTCTTCTATTTCTATACCCCATGTCCAAGTAATTGAAAATTGTCGTGGCAAATGGCTCTTTAGCTACTGTTGCAGGGATTGGAGATATACATATCACACCGAGTCTTATCCTTAAAAACGTTCTTCATGTACCCAAACTGTCAACAAACCTTGTGTCCATTCAAAAGCTGACTCATGATCTCAAATGCTATTCTATTTTTTACTCTTCTTATCGTGTTTTTCGGACTCAGCGACTCGTGAAAAGAATCGGACTTGCTAAGGAAAGGAATCTGCCTTTACTATCTTGAATCATCACAGAAAAATAGGAGAAATTTGTCTTCATCATTCCTAAGTTCCTCGAACAAAGATGTCATTTGGCTATATCACCTGCGCCTTGGTCATCCTTCTTTTAGGGTTTTAAACACTAAAAGAAGTTCTCATCATCCCTAATTGATGATTGCACCCGGGTTACATGGCTCTTTCTTCTTAAACAAAAATCAGATGTTAGCACTATTATACCTAATTTTCATTCAATGGTTCAAAATCAATTTGGGGTCAAAATAAATGTTTTTAGGACAGACAATGCTAGAGATTACTTCAATCAGATTCTATCACCTTACTTTCAATCACAAGGGATTATCCATGAGTCATCATGTGTAGACACACCCCAACAAAATGGGGTAGCTGAAAGAAAGAATGTGCATTTACTCAACACCACCCGAGCCTTATTATTTCAAGGGAATGTTCCTAAATCCTATTGGGGAGAAGCTGTTCTTAATGCCACATATATGATCAATAGACTTCCCTCTCGTGTGTTAGAAAATAAAAGCCCCATAGAGGTCCTTAATAGCTTCTACCCCCACTTCAGAACCTCAAATGGTTTCACACCTAGGGTATTTGGGTGTACTGCCTTTGTTCATGTCCACAAACAACATAGTGGGAAGCTAGACCCCAGAGCCATCAAATGTGTTTTCCTCTGGTACTCCTCCACTCAAAAAGGATACAAATGTTACAACCCCTCTACTGTAAAATCTTACATCTCCGCAGATGTCACCTTCATGAAAACAAACCCTTTTTTTCCAAGTCCTCTCTTCAGGGGAGATTTCAACGATGGAAGATAAGACTTCGTGAGTCATTCGAACGACTTAAACCCCTTGACCTTCCATTTGTGCCAGCCCGTGTTGTTGAACCTGAATCCTCAGAGCCAAACCCTCCTCAATTCTCAGAGCCAAACCCTCCTTATGTTCCAGCTGAACCCGAGTCACCCGATCCTGTCACTAAACCCGTGTCATCTCCTACTCAAACCAGTGTCACTCACAATTTCCCAAGATTTCCTCAGGTGTACACAAGGAGAAAGGCCGTTTCGGAACTGACACAAGTTCAAGAATCAAATCCATATTCTGGAAATGAAATCACAGTAAGATCAGACCCACTAGATCCATTATCTCACTGTCTCTCTTAAGCACCTATCACCAACCCAAAAAAGGTTCATTGTGAGTTTGAACACAATTTTCATTCCTAAAAATTTGTCTGAGGCTTTGTCAAACAGGGAATGGAGGGATGCTATGAAAGAGGAAATGAGTGTATTAGAAAAGAGAGAAAACATGGAGATCGTTGATAAACCGAAAGTGAAAAAACATTTTGATTGCAAATCGATCTTTACATCAAGATACAGGTCGACAGATCTCTCGAAAGATATAAAGCAAGGTTAGAGAGCTGAAGCAGACATTCGGACTTATAGGATGGATTATCGTAAAACTTTGCTCCAATCGCAAAAACGAACACCGCGAGAATCCCGTTATCACCGGCCGCTCACTTCAATCGGCATCCTGCTACTGGTATGATGTTAAGAATGCATTCCTCCATAGTGACCTAACCGAGAAATCTATACGAACATCCCACCGGATTCGGCGGGACACTGGGTAACAAGGTGTGCAAGCTGAAAAGTGCCCTTTATGAGTTAAAACAATCTCCGAGAGCATGGTTTGGAAGATTCTGCAAAAGTCATGAAGGAATCCAGCATAAACAAAGTCAAGTGCGACCACACTCTTTCATTAAACATTCTATCAAGTGGGAGTGACTCGCTCTTTTAATCATGTGGATGACATCATAAGAATCTGGAAACGATGAGAAAGAGACGTATGAATCGAAACAGATGCTAAGAAAAGAATTCGAAACAAAGGAACTCGGAAATCAAGATTTACTCAGTATTGAGGCGATATATTCCACACAGCGGATCTTCATATCTCAGCAGAAGTAAGTGATCGATTTATCGACGTAAACCGGAAGACTGGTGTAAGCTAATCTCTACTCCAATAGATCCGAACTATAAGTTTGTGAGTAAGCAGTAAGAATCCAACTCGTGGATAAAAGAACGTACTGCAGACCAGTTGCAGACTCATATACCTCGCTCACACTCGACCGTACATAAGATATTCGGTGAGTGTGATCGACCAATTCATGCATAATCTAAGAGAACCGCATCTTCATGTCAGCTGCATGGTACTCGCATTACTCGAAAGGCAACCCGAGAAAGGTATCTTGTTCAAAAGAAATGACACTATTACTCCGAAGCCTACAACCGACGTCGACTATGCTCGGCTCCTTAGTGGATGAAGATCAACTACCTGGATATTGTACTTTCTTGAGGTAACTTTAGTGACATGAAGTGAGCAAGAAGCGAATGTAGTGGCAAGGTCATCTGCATGGAATCCGAATCCGAGCTATCGCTCATGGATTATGTGAATTACTTTAACTGAGAATCATTTTGGATGATTTGAGAGTCCATTGGGAGGGTCCCATGAAGTTCTCATCGTGACTAACAAGCCAATTTATTAATATAGCTCACAACCCTATACAACATGATAGACAAAGATATCGAAATTGATAGACATTTCATCAAAGAAAAACTTGAAGTAAGTACAGTATGTCCCATGCTCCATCAAAGAGACAATCTAACTGATGTTCTAACAAAGCGGCTGAATCAGTTCGAGCTTCCATGATCTTATATTCAAGTCTGGAATTGAAGACATCTATTCTCACCTAGTGGGAGTGTCGAGATGTAACTGAGCTGTACATAGCTACGGAAATAAATTGTGAGATCAATTTTGTAATCCCTTAATTTAAGGAAATTACAATTAATTTGGAATCCCTTAAAATTAAGGGAATTAGAATTAATTAGTAATTCCTTAATGGAGGTAATTAGTTAAATAGTTTCCTATTTTTTCGTCTTGTAATCTCCAATTTAATACCATGTATTCTCAATGTAAATCAAGGAAATACAGAATAATTTTCTCCGATCTCTGATTTCCCATAATTATTATTATTATTATCATTTTTTTTCTCTGAGGATAACCTAGAAATTCATAGGTTATCAATTATGGACCAACTTTGTCATATAATGACTGATAAAATATTTAAAATACTTTACCTACAACTTCTTTTCCATCACTTGTTAGGTGTCACAATTATTCTCTTCTTTGGATTACTTGATTTACATTTTAAGCTATGCCATTTCTTTTAGGGTCTGTTTGGGATGATATTCTGGCTGCTTTGCTTTTCAGACCGCCGCCATAGTTCTGTTTGGGGAATTACTTTCTTGCTACTTTTTAGAAATTTATATAGTAGAAAACAGTTTTTCCAACATGAGTTGTTATTGTGTGGTGGCTGCTAGAGAATTGTGTTATGACTTTTTGAAAATAAAATAAATTTATAATAACCATCAAAACATTTTGAAAAGTAGTTTCTTCTGCAGCAGCCTCACAAGTTCTTCTTCAAACAACTGCATTTCTCCCAAACAGACTTTTAATGCAACAGTTTTTTTCTATTTATTGGTATGTTGTGGTTTCTCGAAATCTCCATCGATTCTTTAAATTCTTTAACTAGATTCCTCTAAAATTTATTGTTGAATTGGTTGATTGTTCAGTTACTCACTTGAATCTCTAGAATGCATAGATTGTAAAATGCATAGGCAACTCAAGATACTGTTCAGCTGAAGGCCAAACTTCATTTTGCTTTGTTTATTAACTTTATGTTGAATAAATCAACATAAATTTAGATTATTAACACTAACATATATTGACTATAGGTATGATTTGTATAAATGTATTTTGGTTACAGAAATTACTTTTTTCCTGTTTCATGTTTGCAATTATAAATCAAATTTTATCATTCGAAGAAAAAAATCTACTTTTATAAATTTTATGACATCAAGAACATCTCCATGTGAATTTTTTAAATTCATAGTAGTTATGAAGATATCAAAATAAAAAACACATGCTAGTATATTTGTAGATACATGTGTTGGTTATCATTAGAAGGTGAAGATATTCATTGCTTATTAATAGGAAAAAGCATCCTTTATTATTGTTGTATAAAAAAGATGCATTTGATGAGAGAGGTTACTCGCAACATAGATTCATCTCTTCTTTCCCACCAATCTTTCAAGAATGCTTGAATGGTTGGATGAGAATTAATTGTTAATTAGAAAATTTACCTACAAAACTAGGCAACATTACATGTTTGTGCAAATTGAAATTAATAAATCCAAGTTATTTTTTGTGATAAAACATGAATAAAAATGAAAAGATGATCAACTTGTAAAAAAATTCAGAGTGAAAGCACAAAGTTTCACAACCTATCCAAAATATATTTTTGATAAAAAACGACTTATGTGGATTTATTATAGGACAAAGTTTGATTGATCGTGGAGACTTGGTTCCCTTCTTGATTCATCTCAAAGTGGAAGGGTATTCTTTTAGGATCTTCTCAATTTGACTTTTTAGCAGCATCAGATTGATTGAGGGAGAGCATGTTATAATGTCGTCATTGTACACCATGTCTCTTAGCATATAAAGAGTTTGTAGTGTCGCTTGAGGTTGATTAGCTTGGGGTTTTTGGGAGGAAGCGTCATACCTCAGTTTCTACTTGTTAGTAATCCATGGACTAATTAATAGACCATGCCCCCGTGTTTGCATTCACTTTGGCATTACATGTATTTGGTAAAATTTTAAGAGTCTTGCTTACCTTTTCTAAGTTAATTTTTTTTCCCCCAAAAATTAAAAGCTTGCTATTCTCTTGCTGAATCTAACGATATCTGTGAATGCTTTATTTGTCCTCATGTGATAGTTCATATTCATTTACTAAAATATTGAGCCCGAATCGACTAACATTATTGGTGACTTCTGAGGTTATCAGGAGTCGATCCTAATCTCTTTGCAACCCTTACTCATAGATACCCACATGTAATCTTTTGATTTGAATGCACAAAAATAATTGGAAGACTTAGATTTTGTTTTGCAAACGCATATTTGTGTAGTTCACTCACTATATGATTTATCTAATTTACATACATGTGTATGACCAGTTTCTATTAAATGCGTCATATTTATCTGATCACACAAATATCTAATATCTTTTCAAACAAGAGAAAACAAGGTATTATAAATGAGTTTAGACAATGCAAAATTATCTGTTATAGTTTGGCATCCTTTATGCCTATGTCCACTATTCAAGTTATCTCGAGATTACGTGTATAGAAACCTCTTGCACATGCGCTTTTTGAGTAGTGACGGAGGAACCCAAATACTTCTACTTTGAGCGAGAAGCCTGACCCTTAGCATAACTCATTAGATCACTATCTTCTAATTTTAAGGCATGGTATTGCCCATTTCTAGCATGATATACTAGATATTGGTGTTTTTGAGAAAATAAACTTTACTTGAGAGTTAAATTTTTCTTTGCAAAATAGCTTACAAAGCTTTCTTAAAATCAATTTGCATTTGGAAGAGAAAAATGAGAAAGAGGAGAAATTTTCTCGTGTATTTGATCTTTTCCTTACTATTGCACAAATCTTAATATGATTGATTACCATGTATACTTTTAAGATAACTCATTTTTGGGTGTGTTTTATTTTTTTTTTGCAGTAATACAAGTTGTTATTAATATATGGCTCTATGAGAGAATAAGGTCTACAAATTACAATTTTGGATGACCATACGTTTAAGGACAAATCAAGAAGAATGAACTATATGATTATCATTGATGGTATGATCCATAGATGGATCTAATCAATTAAGTTGTTTTCGTTGCAACGACTTAACAACTATAATTTGATGCACGTTGTACTGTATGATCTCACAAAATTTTGATTTACTACTTTTGATGTTTTAAGAATTGTAATTGAATTATGATATTGTGTTGTGTGTACAAGTTATTCAAACTCATTGATACTAGAGCCCCTAGAAGGTAGTTTGGAGTTGGGATTAGCGGGGAGGTGGTTGTGGAATGAAAAGGTAAATGTAATTTATGATTTTGACGGCATTTGGAAGGGATTACTGGTATAAAGTTGCTATTGGATTGCAGGTTCGACGTTGTCGACAGCTGTCCTGGCTACATACAATGAAGGAAATTTTGAATTGGCGACGTTCAGGCGGTGAGGAGGTTCCACCACATTTGCCTAAATAAGATACAATTTATTATCAGAGGAAGATGATAGATGACTCTTTAGAATATAACATAGAGGAAAGTCTCTCAAATTCATAAAATCAACAAAATTGTAAATCTAAAACCATAATATAAATTATATAAAAGTCCCCTAATAGAAAAGAACTTAATTGAAAAACGAGAAAATAGGAAATAACTATAAAGGAAAGAATAAGGAGGAGAAAACATGCTAAAAATAGGAAACATATAAAAAAGAACTTCACGAAAGTCCAATTAATCTTGCGATTGCGAGATCTGCGGCATGCAGACTCGCTGAACTGCGGGCATCTGCTTCTATGTCGATTGCATCTCACATCCGTGACACTCGTGTCCCACGTCACTCATTCTATAAATTTCACACAAAATATTTGTGTCAATTTGTTGATGATTTAAGTAACACTTATAGCAACTTAAACAAATCATTAGTCTTGACTTCATTATATTTGTAATCATCAAAATTTAACTAATTGATGAAACTAGTGGGGGTTAGCATACATTTGGGCAGTGCGCGGAAAAATAGTATTAAAACTAATGGTTCTTGTTATTTTTATTTTATTTTTTTTGCATACAATAACTGACTGCGGGTTCTTGTTATTGTTATTTTTATTTTCTTTCAGATTATTTATTGATTGATTCTTTGATTGTCATCTGTTTGATTTGATTTGTTATTCTTGGTACTATCAACTAGAATTGAGCAAAATTTTACTAGGTTTTATACCATGCAATTTGACTAAATGATAGATCTTAAATTTATTATTTATAAAACTTATTTATTTTATTTCAATACTATATTAAATATTGTTTTAATTTAGAATTTTAAGTACAGGATTATTAAGAATACCTTTTTAAAGATTTATATGGAGGTTTAGCACATAGGTTTACCTGGAAGCTAAATCCAAGTGGTTATTGTCCTACTATGATATGAAAATCAGTTGTTGAAGTTGTCTTTAAATTGAAGAAGAAGATTGTTACATAGATCACCACTCATAACCTTCAGTTGGCAGGGTCATTATGCAACGCCATACCTTTTGTTTGAAGTAGAAAAATTCTTTTTATTTGAATCATTGGTTAATTAATCCTATAATAGTTATGTATTAGCATAATGAAACACATAACAATATTGTGCACTCAGAGTTCAGATTGAAAGATAGGGATATTAGAACAATACTTGAAAAACTTGAGGTCCTTGCCCAATGCGTAGAGCCAAGCTGCACCATATGACACTATTCAATGGATATTGGGCTTAGAGTGATATTATTTGTAACAAACAATGCTTTATGAATATCATGTGCTTAATTAAGTAGATCACGGTACATAATTTTAGATTTGCTTAGGGTGGTTGGCTGACCTAAAATATTAATTATACTCTTATCATTTTTTGACCCCATTTTGATGCACTTTACTCATAATGTTTGATTTTACTTTTCCCATCATTAAAATTGTATAATGTAAAACGGTGTTTAGGTTAGATGCATATATTGCACCTGGAAGATTGTGTTACTGTGGATGAAAGGGGCATATGCCTCAATACTCTGAGGTGCACTTAATTAGGTTTGTGACTCTATTTCACGGGTTAGTTGGCGTTGAGTCTTTTTATTTGATAACCCAAGGTCAAAGTTAAAGTGGCATTATGATTAAACTTAATACAAAAAGGAAAAAAAATGTTATGAATGATCCTTGGAGGAGGATGATAATGGAATTTTATTGTTAAAAAGAAGTTTTTAATGGTTACTTTTTGATGGAGAAATGAAAAATAAAAAAAAATGTCGATTAAAACATAAGGTGTGCTTAAAATTTTATGTAATAGAAAATTTTAAAAATTTAAAAATTCTGAGTAATTATTATTTTAAATTTTTATTGGATTTAATTGATTAGAAATTGATAAATAAGTTTGGAGAAGTTCGACAAAGTGAGGATTAGAGAAGTAGATAAATGATTCACTAAATTGATGATTCTTTGAGAAACCTGAGTGATGAGAATAAGTGAAACTTTTGAATGTGAAGTCTTAAGTCGTAACCAATTTATTTTTGGAGTTAAGAAATCATGTTGATAACTATTTGTTTATCTCGTACTTACGATTGAATGATTATACGACTTTATGTTGTCACTTTGACGTTTTCTTTTTACTATCTTTTTTTTGAGATAATTGAGCTAAAAAAATCGTATTTCTATTTATTTGTCGAATCTTAAGCCGGACTACTCATTGATACTTTATTTTATAAGTTTAATTAATTGAATCATTTTATTCTGAGGCTCACAACTCGAAACACCTTCGAGTTTATTAGGTCTCCCAAAAAAAAATATCATTGCCCAATTGCATAATTTTAAACCTTAGACTCATCTAGAAACAAAGTTAAGTGTTGCTGAGATGAGAATGCTTACGTGGATGAGTGGCTTGACGTTTAGAGGAGAAATGTGAAATGAATATATTCGTGATAGGGCTGGTGTAGTTCCAGTGGTTGGAATGATTAGAGTCGTCTTAGATGGTTTGGTCACATTAAACGCCGACCATCCGATAATCTGGTTAGGAGTAGATGTTTTAGATTCAACTTATGTTAAGAAAGGCAGTGGTAGACCTAAAAAGACTTGGGCATATTGTATAAAAAAATGATCTTAATTTATTAGAATTGAGGGATAATCACACACAGACCAACCATCATTAGTATTTACAAATTAAACACTTAGTTGATTTTTTTGATTCACC
Source organism: Papilionanthe hookeriana x Papilionanthe teres (assembly GCA_022702705.1). Classification (NCBI taxonomy): domain Eukaryota; kingdom Viridiplantae; phylum Streptophyta; class Magnoliopsida; order Asparagales; family Orchidaceae; genus Papilionanthe; species Papilionanthe hookeriana x Papilionanthe teres. The sequence goes on along the minus strand of CM040429.1, from coordinate 32,672,848 downwards.
AAATTGATGTATTTACGTGCCCTATGATTAAACTATGAAGAATATGATAAAAATGAAAAAACATAGATTGGGATTTTATGATGAATTTTGATATTTTAGTGAGAATTTTAAAAATAGATGAAATGTGGTTTATTTTTAAATAGCAAGTTCGGGTGGTCTGTATGTAATTGTCCCTAGAATTAAGTGAAAATATGATACTCAATAGGACGCAGTGGAGAAAAAGGATTCATGTAGATGACCCACATAGCAGCATAAAGTTTTCTTGTTGGTTTTCTAGGCTCATCTAAAAACAAATTTTGGATTCACAGTTCAGATAGGACACGTTGGTGATGTGGAATGCACTTGACTAAAAGCTTGCTTGGCTTTGGCTTTGGCTTCGGCTTTGGCTAAGGGCATTGAGCCTAACGAAGATTAAGCTACCGGCCTTGCCCTGGTATTGTAAGTAAACCCCATATAAGTATGTGATAAAATGATGCTTTTATGTAAAGATGCAAGAATAAACTATAATTCATGTGTTCATTCTAAAACAAAATAGAGCAATCAATTATATCTTTTATTTCTTACATAGTGTGGAAAGATATCAACAAAATAATGAGTTGTATCCATTGTGTACAAAGTATATCCTTATGTCCAGTCAACCTATACTTGGGATTGAAGATGCGTTTATTTAAAATCTAATAGCAAGTTTCTTGTTAATTTTTCCCATTGAAATTATACGTGCTCATCCTTTATCTTTTAATATATTTGGTCGTTTGACTTGGTGCATTTGAATTTTCAACTACTTTTGGAAGCATTGATATTGGTGTTGGATTCTTTTGTAAGCATCTATACTGATGGATAAAAGGTCTAGGCAGGAGAAAGATACTTTTAATGCTGTATGAAAGCAACCCAGCGTTAAGCATGCAAATGTTATCAATAATCTTGAAAAAAGCTTAAATGATTGAAATATAATCATTCAAAGTTATAAATTTCTCCTGATTGACTTAAAATATTTTTCTACTTTTGTAGCTTTTTATTATATAAAATGTATTTGACTTGTAAACAAATGTGGAAAACCTGCATTAGTTCGAATTCAGTTGAGAGTCTGAGACATGGTACAAGTAATTATTTAACAATAGTATATTTGTCTTATTATCTTTTTTTAAGCATTTGATGAAGTAAAGTTGGATTGTGTTGATGGCCATGATTGTTAACTTGACATTTAACTTGCCATTAACTCCTCAATATTTGCACATTTCTTTTATTTTATGTGTGCCCAAATTCATTTATTGAATGGGAGGGAAAAATTATGATGTGAGTTATGTCAAGTCAACCGGATAGAATTGGTGCTCAAAACCTTTCAAATGAATTGGTCTGGTTGGGAACGTGTTTACATTATTGATTTAATGGATGTATTTTTTTTTTATACTAAAAGTACCCAAATAATGTAATTTTATTACATAGCATCTTATATTAGTATAGCTGATCATACCAGGTGGAGCTAATAGCAAATTGAGAAGTTCTAAAATGAGTAAATAGGTAATTATGCATTATAGATTAGTAGAATACGGGGAAGGTTATTAAATTACTGAGCAATATTATGAGGAAGTTATTAACCTTCTTAAATACTCTTTAATTCCCCTTCCTCCTATGTTAAAGGCATTAAAGTTGCATAGACAAAAATATTGATAATTATTGAGAATCTCGTAGTGTTAAAAATTCTTATCTGTTTGGTTCATTAATAGATATATGAGAATAGTAAAATAAATGGCAGAAGCAGAGAATATGGCATATGGGAAAAGGGAATTAATGAAGAACCTATTCATTAGTGTTGGTGCTACTCTTCTTTAAGCATCACATTTGAAGAGGGAGACTTCAGATCCAAAAAAAGAGTACTTTTCAATTCCAAATATTTTACACAATCCAATTTATAGACTTCAGTCACTAGTTGCTGTATATTTTGTAATTCCACAGCAGACTTTCTAGTTTTTTATGAGTTACTGAATATCATATATGTGCTATAAAATTTTGATTTCAAGTACAATAAATTTCATAATGAGAGAGAGAGAGAGAAGCTCTCATTTCAAAATATCTCATCTTTTGAATTGTTAAATTTTTGCGGGCTGCAACATAATTTTTATTTAAGCGGTATGTCACATTTATCCAATCAATCTATTTTATATTTGTATTCGTATACGATAAGTAATATTAAAGATAAAAATTCTTTCATTTTTTTCTCACATTCGGGCTGCCCTTCGTGTATGCTTGCATTTCTTTTTGAAGTTTTGTCCGATGTTTTTGACAATTTAAGAATATCCTTTTGTTAATAAAGCTATCAATCGTGTGATAGACATAAATACCTTCATATTTTTTCTATTCTCTCTCTATTTCTATTCTGATGTAGAATGACCCATTCCTTCCAAATTCCAATGATCTATAATGTTCGTTCATGATCTTTCCACTTCTGATGATGATCCCACACCCCATCTCGTCGTCAAAGCACGTCATTATCCTCCTCTTCTGCCACATCCATCTCCATCTTCTTCTCCAACATAATAGAGTGAGTTGATTGACCTTAATGACAAATAGAAAGTTTGGGGGCTTGTGGTGGAGTGGCTGGCCTGTCCTCTTATAAACCTTCATATTCTTCTACTCAAACTCTACCAGAAGCCCATAATCATCTCTCAAAGCATGCATTTCTCTACAATTATAGATTTATTAGCAACTATGTTGATATCTTCCTGTCTTTGAAGAACCATATGAGGTAGCAATGGCATTGATGACCAGTATACTAGTATATATAGAGGAGAAAGGGAAATTAGTATTATGGTGAGGTTGATGTAAAGCCCAATTGCTTGGATTATATAGTGTTATCTGTAGAGGTAGGAAATCATCATCCTTAGCATGGCTGGAGAATAGGTCATATGGACTCTCAAAGCTTGTTTGATAGCTAGTCAAAGGTTGTTTTTGAAGATGCCTCTTGTATCTCATCAATCATGTGAATAACACAATTTTCTTCTTTAAAGAAGAGCCCAAACTGATACCAACAATGGGGGTATATTTGTGCAGAAGTTAGCAAGGAAATAGAGGCAAAACTAAAGAATAGAAATCAGAAACAAGAAATTGAAATTCAGAGAAATTAGGGACGAAGATACAAAGGAGATACATAATTAGATGAAAGATACAAGACAAGAGACCCCATATGTCACCACTAACAACAAATGGATATAGTTGCCACCACTTGATGCTGTGGATACAAACACATTCCTATCCAGGAACCTATGAAGCCAAAATTCTTACATCTTTCTACATCATTCTGAAAGTAACCTAATACAACACATTATCACTTATTTATAACAATAACTCAAACCCTAAATCTAATACAAGTAAACGGATGAAAATACCCTTACTAATATACACAACTTAAATGACTTGATCACATCTTTTCCAGATCAAAGATTAAGACACTGTGTCGTTCTCCTTCGATGGGAGGGGCTCCTTCGTCTCTTTTCTTTTATATTTATCCTTGGTTCCCTTCTTGGCCATTTCAACACTATTGCCGCTACTTAGTAGCTTTCTGGGACATGAACATAACCTGGATCAATTTCAGGTTCTGCACACCTGGATTTTAAACAGGCAGCAGGAACTTGTCTGGATGATAATGAGTTTGCAAATACCCATAACAACTCATTTTTAATTGATCCAAGTTGGTTATGAAATATATTTCAGTAACCTGTTATCTACTTGTCAATCTCCAGGAAACAACTGTATCACACAACCTTCATGCTGAATCCATCGACATGAATTGGGATTGTATTTCTAGTTGCTGTAAGGCGGAGAAAACTTAGACTGCGAGTTGTTCACTCCAAGCTTTGGCTGGATGAAGAGGCTGCAGCAAGAAAGTTCTGATTTGTTCACTAAGAAATGGTTGAAAATGCTGACAGTCACATGATAAATGATAAAGGTCTAGACAAACCAATCTTTGCAAGGTCTTGGGACCCCACTATGGCCTCCTTTTCCCTCACCTATCCTGAAATACTGAGTGCTTGAACTATTAGATTCCAAATTGGCTGGCTGGATCTTTTTTTGGATTTAAAATTTGCTTAGTTAGATTCTGAATAATTATTTTCAAGAATTTTCATAGACCCACTGAAGTCAATACGTGCTGCTATGAACACAATTGAAGTCTCTACTACTAGGATATGGCTCTGGAGCAGCGGTTTGATTGCAATGCAGAGTGCCTTTCTATCGACTTGCTAATTGGAAATCCACCCTAGTTGTCGCTGATCATTTAATCAAGGTTTCTGTAAAGGTGGGTGTTCTTGTTTCAAAATACACCGATGGCAAGCTCAATTCCTTGGGTACTTCAATTGAATTCAGCATCCCAAGAATTTTAACTGCTGTTATAGACTTCTCTGTAATGGAGATGTAAACAACTATAGAATTTGGGCAAGCAATGGGGTAAAATCTTGGATAGAACTCTATTTTTTTTATGGAATTTCAACAAACTGATAATCGAAATTGATAGAATTCAGCAAGAAGAGTGGCAAGAATAGAGTATTCTAATGGCATAAAACAAAAAGCACAAAAGAAGAACATTAGACAACAAGAAGGTTGTCTTTTGATGGATAGAAAGCGCGAATCGGAATCAAGAACCTTAAGCTCTGATATCGACAAAGGGTAGGGGTGCAGAATTCAATAATAAAATAGATAGAAAACATAAAGAATAGAAATCATAAACAAGAAACTGGAAATAAGGGAAATAAGGAAGAAGATACAAATGAGATACGCTAATCAAATGAAAGATACAAGATATAAGATACTCGAGATGTCACCACCAATAATCATGGGATACATTTGCCACAACTCAGCGTCGTGGATACAAGCACATTTCTATCCAGGAATCTAGAGAGCCATAGCTCACATCATTCTAAAAGTCCCCTAATGCAGTGCAAGGCCACCTATCTAATAACAAAACTTAAACCCTAAATCCAATACAAGTAAATGGATGAAAATACACTTACAAATACATTGACCTGCAATTTGACTCAAATGACTCGACTGCACTATTTCGGATCAAGATTAAGACACTAAGTGTCACTAACCTTAGGATAGAAGTTGAAATTGGGAGTATATTGGCTATAGAAATTAACACCATGCTATCAAAGGACGACAACAACAAGAACACGTCTTTATCCCACTAAGTGGGGTCGGCTACATGAGTTCTCTTTCTCCATTGCGTCCTATTGAGTGTCATTTTTATTCATTCTAATAGATTAAGATCATTTTTTATACAATATGCTCAAGTACTTTTAGGTCTACCCTTGTCTTTCTTAACGTCAGTCAAATCTAAAACATCTACTCTCCTAAACAGATCATCTAATGGCTGACTTGCAATGTGACCAAACCATCTAAGACGACTCCCTAATCTTGTTCGCTATTGGAGCTGCACCAACCCTATCACGGATATATTCATTTCTCATTTGACTCTTAAGTGTTAAGCCACTCATCTATCTAAGCATTCTCATATCAACAACTCTTAACTTTGTTTTATGCTTCAGGTCAACAGTCTGTGCCATAGAGCATTGCAGGTCTCACCACCATCTTATAAGCTTTTCCTTCAGTTTAATCAATACTTTCTATCACAAAATAGGCATTACTCCACTTCAATCAACTTGAATTTTTTTTATACTAATGACATCTCCATCTATATCACCATCACTTTGAACAATAGACCTAAGATATCTAAAACGTTCACACCTTTTAATAATTTGGTCACCCATAGTTACAACTTTGTCACTAGAGCAACTACTACTAAAATTATATTCCATGAATTTAGTTTTAGTTCTACTCAAACAAAGGCCTTTAGACTTCAATATAAACCTCCATAATTCAATTTTTTCCTAAGCTCTTTCTCTAGTCTTATCCACAAGAAGGATAACATCAGTGAAAAGCGTACAGTGAGGTACATCCTGTTGTAAATTTCTAGCAAGAGCATCCATAACTAAAGCAAAAAATATGGGCTTAAAGCCGATCCCAAATGAAATCCAAGTGAAATAGGCAAAATACTTGGTTAATCCTCTTGTTCAAACACAAGTAACAGCTCTAGTATACTTATCTTTAATGACATGAATATAAGTCTTTAATGAATATCAACATCTTTCTTCTGTAGAACCCTCCAAAGGACTTCTCTTGGAACTTAATCACAAGTTTCTTTTCAATCACATGTAAATCCTCCTTATTTTCTCTATGCTTCTCCATCAAACTTCTCAATAAATGTATAGCTTCTATGGTAGACATGGCCGACATAAATCTAAACCGATTTCGAGAAATTTTTGTATCAGGTCTTAACCAATGTTCAATTACCCTCTTTCATAATTTGAAAGAATGACACATCAACTTAATTCTTCTATAATTTGCACACTATTGTGCATCATCTTTATTTTAAAAAATGGAGACCAAAACTCTCTCTACTTTTTAGGCATATTTTTAGTTTATAAATACTATTAAAGATTTTAGGAGGCAAAGAAACTCCCATATCTCCTATATATTTTCACACTTCAATTGAGATATCATCAGGTCATATTATTTTTTCCACTCTCGGTTGTCGGACAGCTTTTTCGATTTTGAAAATAGTTTTGAATTTAATTTAATATAAAAGATATGCAGTTTAAGGTTTTGAAAGTAGTTTGTTTTAGTTTTGGAAAATGAGACCGAATGGATCTCATTTACCTTATAGTTTGCATAATCGTGCCCGATACCACGGATAATACACATTCTCGAAAGATGAGTGTACCCCGCAATGATTGACCCAATCATACAAACTACGAGGTTTGTGACATCCGTTAGGTCTGCGAACCTTTTATGTGCGACCGACAAGTTCCCCTACCTAGTATAAAGACTAGGTAGGGTTTATTTTACCTGGGTTCTATAGAGGCAAACCTCTATAGTTAATTACATCCCAAATGACTGATGTCACTTGAGAAGACTCTCGATAATGATCGATTGTTACGTCTTCGAGACTCGAGGTTTAGGTTTTCACGGTAGGACGTGGAAAAGCAAGTGGGAGTGGCTCAGATGGGAACAGTTATTTCCACGAGTCCAAAGAAAGGAAAAGGTAGAGGATGCCACAGATCTGAGGCAAGCCCCAGTGACTTCCCAACTATCCTACTGTATGACTGCGTTTTAGAGAAATGCTTATTAAGTATTTCAATCATGCCGATTTTATTATTTGAGACTTACATTTGCATAATAACTGATTATGCAAGTAGCCCGCAGAGATTAGTGGGTTTACGTCGTACCGTACAACAACCTCGGAACTTAAAGCGAGTTAGGACTTACGCTGCGTAACACGGTTGCACAGAAGTCTAAGAGCAAAGTGAACATCGAAGTCCTATAAATTGTAATTTAAACTAAGGGAGAGTTTTGCTGAAGATTCTCTTGTTGCTCGATCCAAGCTCCTCATTGTCGTTGCCCACGTAGTCGGCTCAAGCTCTTCTTGAAGTAGCATACCTATTGTCCGAGGTTCAATTGGTTTTGTCGAATGTGTTTTAATGTTTTGAGTTTTGGTTTTATTGTCTTGCATGCAGAGTAAATAAATTGTAATTAAATAAAATGTGCTAAAAAATAAAGTGCAGTAAAGTAAAAATGCTATAAATAAACTGTGAAGTATACCTGGGCATCTGCTGCGGCTCCATGACTATTGCATGAAGCTTTGTATAGTTTGCAGGAAAATTCAGTAAAACGAGAAAACCCAGCATGATAGTCAGAAAAACGAGTCGTAGAAATCACAAGTAAAACTTGTAGTCACGTATGGAAAACCAGAACTAGGTGTGAGACGTCAGTAAATGTGGGGGCTCAGAGCTGGGCTGTGTGCTACCCGACCTTGGACGAGAGTTACCAACCCGACGATCTACGGAGGACAGTCTTTGACCACAATCCAAGTGACTAACTATGAACCTTTATAAGTTTTATAAGGAGGATTCTTTGATTTTCATGCAAAAGTTGTTTAAGTTTTTATGTAGAATTTTTTGTTAACAAGCAAGAGAGATTTTTTTATTTTTTATTTTTGCAAGTACTTTGTAAAGTAATAGAGTCACGATGTTAGTCATTCTAATTGTCTTGAGATCTATCGACGACCTAAGATCGTCAAGGGAAACAATTTCACCAAGAGTCGGCGAATAGCATCATCGATCCTTTCCTCTCATTTATCGAAGGTCTATGAGGTAGGAGATGCTATTCTTAAAAAAATCCCATATTGTATCCCTCGTTTCATGCACATTAGCATTATTATCATCACCATAGCCACCTAGAACTCAAACTTATACCAGTCCGATGATCCACATGTGGCAAAACAAATATCCCCAATTGTCAGAAGGATTTGAGCGTAATGTTCAAGCTCGAATCCCAGTGCATTGAGTTTTATTATTGGTTAAGTCATTTTGGGGAATTCCATCATTTGATTTAATTAAGGAAGGGTGAACCACGCTTCGTTGCATCCTCGTGTCTAGTGTCTAGATCAGTTTGTAAATTAGGGTCAGATGTCTAGTTTCACTTTGCATTCGAGGATTGGGTGAATGGGCTCACCTAGGTGTGCTCCTAAGGTCTAGGGAGCTACACTGAGGGTTGTGCTTGGAGTGATTTAAGTTGTTCTAAACTCACTTAAGTGTTTTCTAACTAGACCTCAAATATCTCCTAAGTGTTTCCCAATTAAATCAGAAATTCCCTATTTTTGACCTAATCGTTAAAAATAAAACAAGAGAATAGAGGAGGCTGACCCACGTTCAAAACTAGCAAAGCCAAAAAGGGGAGAAAAACAAGTGAGTCGGGCCTAAAGACGTTTGAATGACGATCGCGTGAAACCCCAAAACAGTGTCGAAATGCTGTCAAATAGCAGCTAGCAAGCTTACACATAAATTCTAAGGCCCCCTACAACTCTAGGAAGCACTTAGCTAGCTCCAAACGGCCAACTACAGCAATAGGCAGCATTTAACTAGCTTCCTACAACTCCGGGCAGCGACTAGCAAGCTCCAAATGGTCAATTTCGACACTAGACATTACTTCACAAGCTTCATACAACTCCGGGTAGCAACTAGCAAGCCTATGTGGTGATTCTACGACCTCCTATGTCTCGGGTGAACAAGTATAAAACTTCAAACGACAATAAGAAAGCTCCGGACAGCAATAGTGAAGTCTCTACAGCTCGCAACAATAATTGTGAAGTCCAAACAGTACTCCTATAGCTTCCAAACACTCCAAACAACAACTCTACCCTTCCCCCAGCTGTCCTACAGCTCTCTACAACACTAGGCTGCACTTAATGACACCAAACAACACTTATACTTTTCCAAACAGCACTTATGCTCTTCCAAACAGCATTTTTCAGCACCTATTCACTTCCTACAGCACCTATATTCTTCCAAACAGCACTTATGCTCTTCCAAACAGCACTTTTCAGCACCTATTCACTTCCTACAGCGATTCCAAGCTCTTGAACGACTAACTACAGCGCTAGGCAGCACCTGGGTAGCTCCAAACTATCACCAACAGCACTAGACAGTGCCTAGTTAGCTCCAAACAGTCACCTATATAGCCCAAACAGTGCACAGAGCCAGCCCCCCAAATCGTCAATCAGCCCCCCAGTTGGTGGATCTAAGCCTAAAAATTAGTGAATAAAACAACTCTCAAAAGGTGAGTTTAGTGCTTCCAAAACAGTGAGTAAAACAACCCTCCAATTGTTTCAAAAAAAAAAAAATACAGCGATTTAAATGTCCGAAAACAGTGACCATTCAATTGTTGGGTTTCATGCCTCAAAACGGTGTACATGCGGTATAAAGTTGACATTTAAAATCCCGACGTTCAAGAGTTATGCATGTGTGTAGATTTAATTCAAGTATTCCACAAGTATAAGTATATCCAGAATTTAAATAAGTTGCATATGTATGATTGCATTGGTATACAAAAAAGGACAAAGACGATAGCAATTCCATATACCACACGCATGCATTCAGGTCTCACATATGTTGGCGTTCTTATACATTATAAAGTTATAACAGTGTTTCAAAGAAAGCAATACAAGACAAGCTTGGCCCTCGATAAGGAATAATTCATTCTCAGATTCAACTATTAACATTTAGGAGTGGCCCCTAAATAATCAAAAGTGACACTCAACTTCCTACCCAAACTTGCAATAAGTTTCATATGATATGAATGATTCAAATGGCATGAATAACTTTCACCCTCTTACACCAATCAAAAGCATAGAACCCTTAGATCTTTGCAAAAGTAATGAAGAAAAGCATGTAAGTTTCAGGTCTTCACCTTCTTTCACAAATCAAAGAGCATATGACCTTCGAATCTTTCCAAAAGGTAAGAAGAAAAACATGTAAGTTTCAGGTTTTCAAGCACAAACATCAGGTCAACATGCTCCAAATTAAAAAAGTAAAAGGTTATCAAACTTGTAGTGGAGCATGAAAATAAGTATTATGCTTTGGAACATGTAACCTTTGATCATATATATTTAACGACAACGAATCATCAGGAATCTTAAAAAAATGCACTAAAAAAATAGAACAAACAACATATTGCAAATTGAGAAAAGCTAAATGCTCTCCTTTGTTTCTTGAAACTCACAAGCATCCAAAGCAAAGATAGATTCAGTTTGGAAAAAAAAAGTGAAAGTGCTTACTGCATTTTGACTTTACCATAAGCCCTAAAAAAATTTAAATGGTTGGCCGTTGGTGTGAGGAAGAGGGGAGGAGAAGAATCGAACCAAAGAAAAGAGAGGTAGGTGCCGGGTCTCGGCCTCGAGGGAGAAGAAGTCAAGCAGAAAAAAAAGGCTTCGGCGCAGCGAGGAGTCGAGCGCTTCGCTTCGTCGAGAGGAAGAGCAGAGCTAGGTCTTCTGCGTGGAGAAACCGGGAGGCAAAAGGAGGGAAGGGATTCGATTAGGGCTGTTGGGCGAGTGCTCCAGGTCGCGCGACAGAGGGGGCAACAAGAGCGGGAGAAGAATAGGGGACCAAGCGAGGGTTTCTGCGTGAGGGAGAGGCGAGCGTTATGGTGCAGGGGATGAAGAGAGGTGGGCGAGTGACCTAGGTTTGCAGAGAGGAGTTTCGAATACTGGGAGCAGGGGACGGCTTCGGTCTCAAAGAGGAAAGTGAGGGCTGCGGTGCAGAGGATAGGAGGTGTTGAGCGGGGTTCTTCAGCGTAGGGAGGAGGCAAGCAGGTGGGCTTTTTGTCTGCGGTGCCGAGAGGAGGTGAGGATCAAATTTTTCTCTGCGTTGCGTGAAGGAGCGGGCTCGAGCGGGAACCCCCTGCCGTAAGGATAGGCGGGCTCGGTGTATAGGCCAAATCTCAAAAGAGACGTTACAGGAGGAGAATTGGCGGGGAATTATGAACTGCAAGTAAGGAGTTTTAATTGGAAGATTAAAATCCTCCAATTAAATCTAATTAATATGACATTAAGTGTTGTTTTTTTGAACTTTAAAAATTTGAAATTTGGAATGGCCCCGACTCGTGTTCAGCCCACATTGAGCTTGAATTGAACTCGGGCTGAGCTCGGACCTACGCTCCGCTAATTAAAAAAAAGACGTGCATCAATTTTCGTGCTGATTGCTCGCGCGTGAAATCATAACAATATGAGTGTCTTTCCTAGCTAAAATCGATGTCCCGGATGCATCTGTGTGGTCCATTTCATCATCCAGAGTGGTCTGGACAAGTTCGCCGAAGGTTGGGCCAAAAAAGTGTCAAGTTGTGGTGAATTCGAGTCATTAAGGGTTCACCTAAGGCCGTCTAATTCTATGAGAACTCATTTTCGAGCCCTCTGCATGTTAGTTCTTAGCCCTTGCAACCAGGAGTCGAGTGCTTGGGACTACTCATGCGAGGTCGTCATAAAAATGGGTCTAGAAGTGGTTCGAAGTTCTATGGATGGTGGGCTTCATTACTAGTCCCCTAGGATGGTCAGTAAGAAGCTCCTACAGCTAGATCCTAGGATTTAGGCCCTGTTTGGAACCCGCGTTATCGCGACTGCGCTGTACCGTGCCGTGATTTCTTCGCGAAGCTGCGTGAAAAGGGAAGGGATTCGCGGCAGTATGCCGCGAAGCCGCGTGAAGCCGGCCGCGGGATAAACCCCGCGGCCGGGACTTTCAATCCGCTTCGAAGAAATTTTTCCTAGGTTTGCCCTCGTTCGCTTCGTCGCGCCCCTCCCGAACTCCTTCTCTCGCCTGCAGCCTTCTCGCACCCCCGAACTCCTTTTCTCATCTTCCTCCTCGACTCGCGAAAGAATCCAAGGTAACTTCTTCCGATCTATACTCTACGGAGACCCCGTCCCCCTCTCCTTCTCTATTTCTCGTTCTGCAGCTAGTGATCCGATGGAAAAATCGCCATTTTCTTCCTATCTTTGCCCTCAATCTGGGGCGAGAGAAACGATCTTGTGAGAAATGGAAAATCGAAGTCATTGCAAGGATCGCCATTTTCTTCCTATCTTGATTTTGGAACTTTGGTTTACTGGATTTGGAAACCTATGATCTCCGATTTTCGTTTGATAACCTTACGATATTGCTATGGATTGGTTTATTAGCTTTCGAAACTTTCATGATATTTCAATTTTCAAGTTAAATCAATCAGGATATTTTCTTTCCCACTTGTTCAAACTTTGGAAATATTGTTTATAGAGAATTTAGAAGCATTGCTAGTGAATTTGAAAATATATACATGATAAATTCTCATGTTAGATCAGTGATGGCAGTTCCCTCTACTCTACTTAAACATTTGCAAGGATTGTGTGTAGGGGATTTAGAGCAGCACTTATGATTTGAAAGATATATGTGAAAGAAGTTGGTTTTCTGCTATTGCATATATTACACTTTTATGTTTGATCAGTCATGACATGTTTTTTCTTGTTGTTCAAAATTGATAAGTGCTCTTTGGAGAGAATTTATAAGCTGTGCTCTTCTTAGATTTCTGCAACGGTTGTATGGAGGGATTTAGAGCGGTTGCTTCATTTTTTTTTTAAATATATATCAATACGAATTTGGTTTGGTGCTATTGCAAATATTTTCATTTTATGTCGGGTCGGCTTTGACATTTAGAAGCACTACTTAGTTAATTTGAAAATATATACATGAGAATTGGGCTTTCGGCTATTCCAAATATCTTGGAATTTTAGAAGCAAGTGCATATATTTATGTTTACTAGTTAAATTAAGGACAAGGTTTGTTGAGCAAATACAAATATCAACATTTTTTGATGTTGGGTAGCTAGAAATGCCTTCAGGAATGTTTCAATGCTTTGATATGGTTGGGTTGCAAATATCTATGTATGAGAATAGGGCATTCAAATGTATATATGAGCGGATTTTCGAAGCCCTATTGGTTAAGAAGAACTTTAAACGGGGTACTGCAAGCTCGAATTGAACTTTAAACGAGGTGTCGCTAGCTAACGTGCATTATTTTTGGGTCTCGAACTTATCGTTGAACAATTATTATTTGTATGGCTTATGGAATGCGGGGATGCTTGTTATTCATCGATGATGTTATTCCCGTTATCGATCTCGTGGATTTGAATCGTTTCACTTATATCTATTAATGCTTTGATCGTTAGTTACAATTCGCTTTATACCGAAAGTTTTATGCTTAGTTTGTCATTATCCAATGGTTCATGCATTTTGTGTATACCATGATTCCCGGCTACTAGTTTTCATAGTTAAGCAATTTTTAGAAGTGACTCTTTGGGTGATTCTATGTGATTGAGTGGGGTCTTGGTGAATGATATATAATGACCTTATATAATGACCTCACGGATGCTCGTTCTTGGTGGTCGCTTCTATGGTGGCTGCTCTATGATTATAAAGCTATGATTGTCTGTCAGTGCAGTCTTTTAGCACCATTTTTTGTTGGCTCATCGGTGTTCTTATTGCTTTAGAAATTGTATCTTCATATGTTCTGTAACATCTGGTATAATCGGTGTGTAACTCTAGGTAAACTAGAGTTGAGTGTTTATGGCACTTTGAAATTCTTCAGTACATGTTCTCTATTTCAATGAATAAAGAAATATCATTTCTTTCCAGTGGATGTAGGTCGGTTAGATCGAACCACGTAAATTGTTCTATTCTTTCGTTTACATGTACTCGCTTCGTTAATTGCAATTTTTATTTGTCAATGCTAATATGAGTAAAGATATAACTAATATTTGTGCTTATTCATAGTATATATTAATAAGAACGAAAGAAGCTTGCTACTCCCTGCACTTTGGGAGAAGGATATAAAAATAATTTTCTGCGATCTATGCGTAGCGGAAGTCGAGAAAGGAATAGGCCAAATTCTTTTTCAACGAAAGGTTGGCGAAAACATCATCACAAATTTTAAGGATGTCACGAGCGAGAGATTATGACGAAGCTACTGCTAAAAAATAAATGGGACCGACTCAAGAAAGAGTGGAAACTTTGGAAGGACCTAAAACGAGGATCGACGGCTTGGGTTAGGATCCATCGAAGCGAACAGATTCTTGCATCGGATACATAGTGAGCTGAAAGACTTGCGGTAAGCTATCATTCAATTAATAATTGCAATGTAAATCATTTTTTTGTTTTTAGCCCCATTAATGAAATATAATTTGATGTTACGATTTTTCCTACGGCCAAAAAGTTCGAGACAATTGGGATAGAACCGAATTGGAGGACAAACTAGATAGAATGTTTGGTGGCGTGGTAGCTACGGGAAATTTTCACTGCACCAAGCCGAATAATGATTGAAACAACCCCCGAAGAGGTCGCCGTAGAATTATCAAACGATTCGACGAGAACTCCGCGTGTACGAACAAACCGAAATGCAATCAACAAATCGTACGAAGCGGCCCGGATCGAAAAGAGGAAGAAAAATACCGTTGCAACTATGAAAGAGCGGCTCTCACTGCTGGTGGAATCAACAAATGATGCTCCACACGAGTTCGAAAACCGACGTCCGAGCAGGTTGTTAGTCTTCTACGGAAGACCCGGACATTATAGGGGATCGTGATCTTTTCTTCTTTGCTTATCGACCTCCTTCGGGACTCTCTCCACAGAGACTTCTTCACTTGCAGTTGACGAGAGCTACGAGTCGAATACATACGCTATTATTATAACCGTCGCACATTGTGATTTGATTTGGAACCGATGATTTTATTTCATCTATCATTAAGTACTTGTTAGTGATGTTGTTTGGACAATTTCTATTTGAATTGTGGAATGCTTGAGTTATTCGTTTCTAAATATAGTTTATTCATTTGCTTCTTTTAGTTAGTTGTTGATTTCATAGAAAGTAACTCGTTTATTCCGAAGGTGCGGTTTATACCATCATGAATCCGGAGGAAGTCCGACGGCGTAGGAGAAATGCGGCGATAAATGTAATGCTGCGATATTATAATACGTACGTCGATCGTGAACCTGTTACACTTCATCCCAGATTGGAGAAAAATGGATGGGTGAAATGATATCGGGACACCCGACTAGATTTCGTAACATCTTCCGCATGTCGCATGATATTTTCGAAGATCTCGCTAGTAGACCTAACAACATCTCATGGACTTCGTAGGTCTTCGAGGACAACATGCCGTGAAGTATTGGGCATCACACTCTACATACTATCACGAGAATGAGTCGATGCGGGGAGCCATGGAACGATTCCAGACATTCGTACGAAACAATAAGCCGATATTTCTCGGTTGGTTTGGCTTCTCATCGGTCTAGCGAAAGACATAATAAAACCAGCTGATCCGACTTTTACGAGGATCCGACCGAGATTCCAGACGATGATCGATATATCTGCCATATTTCAGAGATACACGTATTTCTAGAATAAATTATTAATGGATTGCATTTTGAAATAATTTTTTTGTTTCTAAAGGATCTGCATCGACGCAATCGATGGAACGCACGTTCATGCTTATAGTACGGATAACGAGAAAGTTGCTTTTATCGGCCGTTCTGGAGGACAACTCGAATATAATGGTCGTTTGTGATTTCAACATGTGCTTTACATTGCGTATGATTGGATGGGAGGCAACGCACGTGACGATGAGACTTCTTTAAAATTGCAACAAGAAAGTCGGACTATAATTTTCTCACCCACTGCACTGACGAGGTCATTTGTAATATAAAAAGTTGATGTTTGTCGTCACATAGCTTACTAAATTTTATATCATTACGATGAGTATTATTTGGTAGATTCACAATTCCGATGCGAGAGGAGTATCTTACACCATATCCCGATACTGAGATGTCATATTCAGATTTCGAAAGAGCTAGTAATCGAACGAGAACGAGAAAGGAGTTGTTTAATAAGAGACATTCATCCTTGCGAGCGTTATTGAGAGAACATTTGGAGTTTGGAAGAAGAAATGGGTCATTCTTCGAGATATGCCACACTATCCGTTCCCAAACAAGTGCGAGATAGTGTTAGCGACTATGGCCGCATAAGCTATATCAGTGCGCATCCAACTCGAGTCGATGTTGATTTTGATTATGCCGATCAAACGACTGAGGTTGCTTACGATCGAAGGTTTGAGGACCGCATTGAACCGTCTCGACCACATGAAGAGAACAATAGTGCACTAATCCGTACTGAAAAGAAGGGGAGGGTCTGAAACGAAATGGCGGCCTCCGAGAAGACATTCTTGGATTGTTAGTTCGAGAGTGATTTTGTCGAAGCAATGCGATGTCATGCTTTTACACTCTCTTTGAGTAGTTTACTTCGCATTAATTACAATTCTACACTCTAGCTGATTCTTTTCATTTTGTTTGACAATTTCATACTCAAATTAATTAAGTTTGCATATATTCTTCGATTTCAGTAAACATGAGCTCCAAGCACGTCATGTCACCTCTCGCGGATCTATATGTCATCATGGTGTCATGAGACATCTCTTTTAGCATCACGTCAGTAGCATAGCTTTCAGTAGAAAGTTTTATCGCTGTCCTCGGAACATTCAGGATCAGTGCGGTTTCTTCAGATGGGCGGATAGTTCTGCGATTCTCGCGAGTCCGATGCTGGGAGTGTACGACCACAACGGAAGACGGAGTGACACGGAGTTACGACATCTCAAAACTAAAGTGAACATTATTATATTGTTGGTTGTTGTTGGAATAGTCACTGCTGTTTTTTCACTCTACTTGCTGCTACTTACGTCTTTGAGAGGATTTATATGTTTCTTTGTAGAAATCGACTTTTTGAGATATGTAATCGTTCTCTCGATGTGTTTTCGTTTCGAATCTTGTGTAGACATGTGATTTAAAAATAAAAAATTTTAAATGCTCTTAATATATATACATATCTAAACAATATGAAACTAAAAGAACTCTTTTATAGATTAAAAAATTTAATACTTTTAAAATATGTCGATATATTATTTACTTACATATTTTTTAAAGCTCCTATATGTGTCATAAATTGGAACAATCTATATAAAAAATAAAAATTTCGAAATATATATTTTATTAAAAATATAATATAATCAAACTCGTAAATATTTTATTATTAAATTAAACTAAGTTATAATAAAGCTCGTAAATAGTTTATTAATATACTTAAATAATTTCATTTATATAGTGAATTATTGCATTGAAGCAATAATTCACTACATAATCTAGATACAAGAAAGCTCGTAAATATATATTTTAAATATAAAATTTAAAAAGTATAATTAAAATTTATTAGTTTGTACATTTTAAAATATAAAATTTTTTAAAAAAATTTCATTTTACGAAATATCGTATACTTATATAAATATATCAAAATTTTAAAATAGTTTTAATAAACGAGGCGATCGAGTCATTTTTCACGTCATATTGTTTTCCACATTCTATAACTAAATAGACACTGAATTTCACATATTGCTTCCACAGAATTGCTTCACAGAAGCAACATATTCTGACTAATGTCTAGGAAAAGCTGCAGCCCTACCAAACAGGCCCTTAATGTGAAGAAAGCTAAGTCCTCACTAAAATGAGGTCAACAAAAGGACCCCCAATAGGTGTGGTGTGCAGGACATGCACACCGCGCTTATTGGTGTCAACCGAAGCCACCAACACGACCAGGAGATTATGTAAGTTTGTCATACTCAGAACAAATTGACTCAGAGTCAGGGTAAATTTGAGTTTGGGCTTTCCACTGGGGACTCCCAACCCAAAGACAAGAGCAATTGAAGATCTTTAAAAGTTTCTGCTGGGGATGAAAGGATTTGCAATATGATGTGCTTTTTGGTTTAATTGTTTGTGATGTTTGTGTTTTTTGTTGTCTTGCAGAGATTATTATGATTGTAAGGAGTGTCGTGGTTGTAAGTGTTGTAAAAAGATTAGGATTGAAACTATCCTAAGTGTGCAAATATGTTGAGCAAGGATTAGTGTTAAATCTCTCTCAAATGTGCTGAGAAAGAATAGGACTAAGCCCACCCTCAATTGTTCTGAGAAAGGATTAGGGTTGAACATATCCCAAATGTGTTGAGTGTTAAGAAATGATTAAGATTGAACCTATCTCAAATGTGCTGAGTGATGAGGGCCAAGTGCTGAGAAAGGATTATGATTTAACTTATCCCAAATGTGCTGAGTGCTGAGAAAGGATTAGGATTGAACTTATCCCAAATGTGTCGAGTGCTGAGTGCTGAGAAAGGATTTGGATTTAACCTATCCCAAATGTGTTAAGCGCTGAGTGCTGAGAATGATTCAAATTGAACCTATCACAAATGTGTTGAGTGCTAAGAAAGGATTAGGATTGATTATATCCCAAATGTGCTGAGCGCTGAGTGCTGAGAAGGATTAAGACTATGTTTATCCCAATTGTTGAGTGCTGAGTGCTGAGTGTTGAGTGCTGAGAAAGGATTAGAATCCTACATATCCCCAAATGTGCTGAGTGCTGAGATTGTTGAAGTTTGGAAGTGCGGAGCCTGCGAAGTGGGGAGAATGACGAAATTTGTAGAAGTTGTGAAGTGGTGGAATTTATGCAATTGTGGTGATTACGGATAACGATTTTGTGAAACTCACGAGAGTTTATGAGGGTGCAGAGGTGCTGCTGAATTATGCAGATTTGCAGCTACTTGGAGATTTGTGAAGTTGTAAAATTGTAGAGATTCGCTAAGAAATGTAAATGCAGAGATTTGCGAAGGTTTGTGAGTGCAAAGATGTAAAAATTTGCTAATATTTGTGGAGTTTGTAAGATTGTGGAGAGTTGCTAAGAAATGTGAATGCAGAGATTTGCAGAGGTTTGTGAGTGCAGAGACTTGCAGAGTTGAGTGTGGAATCTTGCAGAGATTGATGCGAAATTTGTGAAGACTATGAAATTTGAAAAACTGGCGAGTGCAGAGATTTGTGGTATGGATGTTGAATTGTGTAAATTTTATGTGAAATTTGTGGAAATTTATGCAGTGCGGAAAATGTTCGTCGAAAGAGATCAGACTGAGAAAGAGCATGATGGGACACATTTCTAACTCAATGAATGATCGAAGAAATGTCCGTGTGAAAATGAGATGCAATTCCAATAGAACCAGCCAAATCTAATTCACATCTGACAAAAAGGCATAGAAGAGCGCGGTTCTATGTAGATAGAGCCAGCTAGCCTCTTATGTACGGAAAATAGGACCCAAAGTTCATGTGGAAAGAAATTTCGTGCCGAGGAAAGTGACGCTAGTGATAGGTCAAGGAGAGTCAACCTGACCTGATCGAAATTTGAAGTTTGAAATGTTGATTTTGAATTTGATTTTATTTGATATGACATCCAGTTTATTATTTTTATTTTTGTTGTGTTTTGATGTGGTCTATGTTTATGATTTGTGAGTTCTCTTTTGTTGTATTGTTGTTAGGGTTTGGACCCAGTTCTAGACAAGTATGACATTGGTGCTTATAAGGACAAGGCTTTGTCTTTGAAACACCATGATGCATAGGACTTCTTGAGGTATCATCCATTAGCGAGAGACGCGTAAAACAACTCCTTTATGGTACTATCGGATTGTATTCTTTCAAGTACACATAAAGATGTGTTATTTCTAAGGACATCATAGCTTAAAAGGCTTGCACTTTGTAGCTCCATTCGTAGCAGTCGTTGCTTCTTTATCAGAGATTTTGTAAAGATGTTGGCACTATCTTTAAGGAACCATTTTGACACTCTTCGAATTGACGTTGAAGTAGAATCTTCTGGGCATTGAATGTTATGACTTCAGGGTAGAATTTTCATTAATTTGCTAATAACATAGGTCTTTTACTTTAATTCTTTCTTTCTGAGCCTAAGCAGATTTCAAAATTTATGATCATGTGATTAAAATATTTTTCATCTCCCGAAGATATTTCAGAGTCACTTAATAGTCGACCAAAAGAAATAAGATCACTTAACTAGAACATAATATCAAGAGAATTTTCTTAAGAAATCTTTTAAGTTTTATTAATTAAGGGAGAACTCAAACACCAATTTTTGATTGCTCACCTCAAGCTTCTTCCCAGGGGGCCTCTTTTTTTTCTTACAGAGAATTACTATATCTGGTGAAGCATGCTTTAAAAATTTTGAATATCTGAATTGAGACACCAATTTTTGATTTCATGCCAACATCAAGCTTCTTTTCAGGAGATTTTTTTATTGATTTTTTTTGCTCATTTTATTTTCTGAGAATTATTATATCTGATAGAGCATGGTTTAAAGATTTTGAATGTCTAAACTCCCCTGATTAACAATTCTCAAATATTTCCTAAGACAAATTCTGAGATATTATAACTCATTCGAAAATCAAGACCCAGTCACTTGGCAGAAGATTAAAAGTCTCGTGATATCCTCAATCAATTACTTGTATTTTGATCACATTGACTTATTCTTAAATTTACTTAGGACTCCGTTCGAAATTTTTAAAGTGAAGGACCCAGTCATTAGGACATTAATTTTATTTTCCCCTGAAATCATAATTTCAATCACAATGCTGAAATTTTTATTTTGGATTATCCTTTCTCAGGTTGTTATCCTGTTGAGCTTTGAACACTTTCTCAATCATGTATTTACTTTATTGCGATGAGAGGGAAAGGGACAGACCAACATTGATATCATTAACATTCATTTCGATAGCAAAAGTAGTACAATAGTAATCATGAGATGTTTCATCTTTTGTCAATTGTAAATCAATCAGGATACTGAGATCGACCGAAATCATATTGATAGAATCTTTTTCAGGTTCTTTTCAAATATTTCTCCGAGATCGTTATGTTCCCATTCTTAAAGTTTTTCTCGAGCCACTCTTTGAAACTGATACAACTCTCTATGGTGTGCCCAAGCAATCTGTGATATGGGTAATATCTGGGGTGATCCTTCTTATCGACCTCATCTGGTTTCTTCGGCTCTGTCAACTTAAATTCGGGCTTCTTGATCAAATTTCTGAATATTTTCCCCATTGCCTCATCCTTGAAAGAGTAGCCTTTGCTCAACCGATCGACCATGGATGGACCTTGCCCTCTGTCTATGCGGTAAATTCCCTATCGGCGCTGTGATTGATGGTACTGTTGATAGTCTTGCTGAGACTGCTCTACCTGAATCTGCATTGGTTGCTTGCCTTTGTAATTGCTCCCACCAGTCCGAACCTCTTCTCGAAGCAGCCTTTCAAAGGTTTTGATTGTAAATCCCTTGAGTAAGAAAGCTACTGGACCATGAATGCTCTTGAGTAAGATCTCAATCGCATGCTGCTCCTGCAATTGTGGCTCACACTTCATACTTAGATTCCTCTATCGCAGAATGTGTCCACTAGAGTTTTTGTCTGTTTCTGTCGCTCCACCACGAGATCACCAATGGTGATATGATGCTGAGCTCCATCGAACCGTTTGACAAACATGCTCTCGAGCTTTGTGAATTTCTTTATTGATCCATTAGACAGTTCTGCATACCAATCAAAAGCAACTCCAGAGAGACTGCTCACAAACTGGCGGAATAAGAGCACTTCGCTACCCCCTGCGTTGCAGCAGCTTGCCCGAAAGTGTGCAACATGCTGACGAGGGTTCCCTGTTCTATCTAACGTTTTGAATGTAGGTGGTACGAAGCCCTTCGGGTATGTCACCGCATCAAATTTCTCTGGGTATGGTTTACCTTTTGAAATCAATGCTCCTCTTTTTGATTGGGCTAATGCTTCTCCTACTTGTTCAACCATTTGTTTGATGTCCTTTTCCAACATTGTGTTATGTGTTGACTCTTTATTTTCGTCTGCAATATGAATGATTTCTGGCTGGTCCGCCTCTAGAAGCGCTGTCCCGGGTGACTGAGGCCTTTTCTGTAATGTCGGCATGGCGGCTATCATTTCCTTCGTTTTCTTTTCCATTTGCCTGATTTGTTCATCTCTCTGTTGAACGACCGGTCGCCACTCATCGGCGGTGTTCTCCTCAGCGGATGATGGTGCATCACACAGTGATGATGAGGCTCCGGTTTCAACAAGGATTTCTGCGAAATCTTCGTCCATATGATCCGACAAATCGTTTTGTTCGTCACTGATGTTTCGTTGTTGTTCTTTTGATACCTCAACGATGTCTGCACGAGCTTCTAAATTGTTTCTTCAATTGACTTCCCTTTAATGATCTTGAGATCGACTGGGGGTTGTTGTTGTACACCTTCCATCAACATTGGCTCTGGTGCAGTCGAAACACTAAATCTTGGAGCGTCGGACTTAGAATCCTTTGTTGGGAGACGTCTTTATGATCTCTGTTGTGACACCAATCCAGCGACCTTAGGATCATTAAAGTCGATTATATTTTCAGGAACTTTATTGAAAAGTTTATCAAAATAGCTCACCCACCTATGTTGAATATCTTCTAAGAAAAGTATATTTTGATTTTCATCTTTAATTCACCTGAGTTAAATCTTTACTTTTCTTTTTGTTTGGCTAGTTTATACATATATTTTTCCCCTCTTTAGTATTTATTTTATTGTAAAGATCATTAAAAGTATAATTTTTAGTACCACAAATTGTTCTGTTAAGATCTCTCTGGCCACCTTATATATTTTTTCCAATTCTTTATGCTTTTGCATTTAACCAATTTTATAACACAACTTTTTGTATTTTGTCTTTTCTTACACATTATAAGTCCATTATCAACTATTTTTATTCATAAAATTTTTTTTCTTTTGATTCTCAAAGTATATCTTTTGCCACTTATTTAATAGTATGTTATTTTATTCTAAAGAGAATTTGCTTCTTTATGAATATCTCAAATCTTGAACTTTACTCGTAAAAATAATTTTATTTGTCTTTTAGGTGTTTTATCTAATTTTATATAATGACTTCTAGTATTCTAAAATTCAGAGCTAATATTCAATGCTCAAAATTTAAACTTTTACTCAGAATGACCTTACAAGCTTTACATTCTCGATCTCTTCTTCTCATAAGGAAATCAATTGTGTTTTATTAGATCCATTTTTATAAGTAATAATATATGCATTTTTTTCTTTAATTAATTATTAGCAATTATAAAATCACATGCTAAGCAAAATCTAAAATGATTCTACCTTCTTTATTAATGACTCCAAAACAGTAGTAAGCATGAATGTTTCTAAAATTTCTACCACTCTACCAAACATGTCCATTTAAATCTCCTCCAGTAAAAATACTTTCTTCAAGAAGTATTATTTGTATTAATTATTCATGGTCATTCTTTAATTTTTTTTTTAGAATCTATATCTAAAATTTTGCTTTTAGTGAACTTTATAACAGATTAAATAGTAAGGAGGGCAAAAAATATATGTATAAGCTAGTCAAACAAAGAGAAAAGAAAAGTAAAGATTTAACTCAAGTAAAGTGTATTAAAAATAAAAATCAAAAGTGTTTTTCTTAGAAAAAGATATTCAATCTAGGTGGGTGGGTTTTTTTGATAAAATTTTTAATGAAGTTTCTAAAAATATGGTCGACCTTAGTGATCTTAATATCATTATCATTATTAAGAATAAAATGTTTTATTTTACTGTTGCATTAGTAAAAGATCAGTTGACGAGGTTTTAAAGAAAACCAAATGTGGAAAGTCTGTAGGACCTAATGATATTCCAATTGAAATGTGGAAATATTTAGGTGATTTGGTTTTTCTTGGCTTACTAAACTTTTTAATATTGTTGTAAAAATTAAAAAGATGCCTGAGGAGTGGAGGAAGATTATTTTGGTCCCTATTTTTAAGAATAAAGGGGATGCACAAGAGCGTGCAAATTATAGAGGAATTTAACTAATGTGTCATACTTCAAAATTATGGTAGAGGGTAATTGAACATAGGTTAAGACTTATTACCAATATTTCTCATAATCAATTTGGATTTATGTCAGGTAGGTCTACTATGGAAGCTATACATTTATTGATAGTTTTGATGGAGAAGTACAGGGATAATAAGGAGGTCCTACATTTGATTTTTATTGATTTAGAAAAAAATCTTACGATAAAGTTCGAAGAGATGTCCTTTGGAGAGTCATTGAGAAGAAATGTGTTGATATGACTTATATTCAAGTCATTAAAGATTTCTACACTAGAGCTGTTACTTGTGTTCAAACTCAAGGAAGACTGACCAAATATTCTCCTATTTTTATTGGTTTACATTAGGGATCGGCTTTAAGCTCATATTCTTTTGCTTTAGTTATGAATAGTCTTACTGAACATTTACAAGAGGATGTACCTTGGTGTGTGCTTTTTGCTTATGATATCCTTATTGTGGATTAGACGAGAGAAAAAGCCCAGGAAAAACTTGAATTATGGAGCTCTACATTGGAGTCTAAAGGCCTTCATTTGAGTAGAACTAAAATTGAATACATGGAATGTAATTTTAGTAATAGTAGCTCTACTGACAAAAGTGTAACTTTGGGTGATCAAATTATTAAAAGGTGTGAAAGATTTAGATATCTCGGGTCTATTGTTCAAGGAGATGGTAGAATTCAAGTTGGTTGGTTGAAGTGGAGGAATGCTTCGGGTCTATTGTGTGATAAAAAAGTACTGCTTAGACTGAAAGAAAAATTTTATAAGACGGTGTTGAGACCTTTAATGCTATATGGTGTTGAATGTTGACCTCTAAAAGAGAAGCATAGTACTAAATTAAGTATTGTTGAGATGAGAATAATTAGGTGGATGAGTGGCTTTACACTTAGAGACAAAATGCGAAATGAATATATCCGTGGTAGGGTTGGTGTAGCTCCAGTGTTAGAGAAAATTAAAGTCGCCATAGATGGTTTGGTCACATTAAACGTCGACCATCTGATGATCCGATTAGGAGAGTGGATGTTTTAGATTCGACTTATGTTAAGAAAGGCAGAGGTAGACCTAGGAAGACTTAGGCTTATTGTATAAAAAATGATCTTAATTTATTATAATTAAATGAAATTATGACACTAAATATGACACAATTCAGAAAAAGGATTCATGTAGGCTTTGTTGTTGTTGTAATCTATTTCTAAACCTATTTGAGGAGCATAAACATTTATAACATACTTAGTGTCAACAACTATCTTAAGGACTATACTACTATCTCCAATTCTATTAATGTTTATTACATTATCTTTCAAACTCTTATTTATAATTACACCACCATATCTAGCGGGACTCTTATCAAAATGTTAAAGTTTAAAACCTAAGCTATTAATCTCCCTTTGTCTTTTCTCCAATCAATTTAGTTTATTGAATACATAAGATATTTATTTTCATATAAATCATAATATTAACTAATTCCATTAATTTACCTGTGAGAGTACCTATATGCCAAGATCCTATCATGTAAATGTCCATCATGCTATCAAAAGAGTTCAAATAAATTTTTTAAAGGATGAATTATAGTATATATCTAGAAACGTGATACTTTCGTGCGACTTGTCTTAGTTTGGATAGATCATCAATGAAGAATGCTAATCCTTATAATATGATATGAAGCTAAGATCAGAACCTCCACTGAGATTTGAATTTCATATTGGGATCAATTTAACTATAAATGAAGGTATATTATAATTTATTTTGTTTGGGTGATAAAAGCTAATATTATTCAAACTTGTAAGGAAAAAGTAAGCCACTTAAGCTAATTTAGCATAATGTTTAATATTTTCAGAAAAAAAAAGACCTTTGTGAACGAAATTTAGTTGATAGACGTTGGAGCTTGATTGGCAGTTTTTTAAGGTTCTGACCGATGTGAAGCACAGCTAAAAGAGTGCGGGACTTAACGCGATATTTACCCTTTTCAAAACTTTACATAAAAAGTGTTAATTCAAATTGAGTTTCTTTCAAAATTTTTAATATTGTTTTTTAATTAAAGGACAAGAATTATTCAATTTATAAACTAAAACTGTAAAAAAGGAACAATCAGAATCTATTTTAGTTTTATCCACTTACCCTGCATTATTTTATTTTTTGAATTCTCTTCTTGAACACAGGAAATCAATTTAAAAAAGTTCTGTTATAATTAAAAGATTGAATTAATTTTAAATTAACATTAAATAATTCATGGACTAAAAAGAGAATTCTTATTATCCTTAAAATTTAATGTTTATTTTACTTTTTTATATAATGTTATTCTCATTATATAATTTATTATTAAATGCATTTTGTAATATTTAGCATATATATATGAACAAGTTTTTTAGTTGTGTTTACTTGTGTTATATCCCAATTGGGCCAAAACACAGGCTACCCAATATAGATTTTGGGTTCAAGAGATGAGCTTGAAAGTAACATGAGATTTCAAGTCTAGTCAAATTTTGAGCTAGCGTTTCGAGCAATTTTGATTTTTTAATTATTTTAACACGGAGCTATTTTGAAACTTATTAGTCCTTGAAAATACTAGGATAGCTACATTTATTACAAAAACTTTTCGGCCATTTTTAGAAGGATTTTTATGTAAAATTTAAATGGTACATACTAATATGGTATATTAATAATACACATTATATTGGACAAATTATATGCAAATATGGCTGATATTGCATTATGAGTATTTTTCACTTGTTTTCTAATTATTTATTAATTTTAATTTGATCTATAACATATCATGGTTATTAACACTGATTGATGCTATTGTGCTGCTGTTATTTCTGTGTTGAAATACTTCTCCTGTCTAATGTTTTTTAAATAACTAATGCACAACGAATGGTTCATATTGGGCACTTTTACCTGTAGAATGTCTTTCATTTCTAAGGTTTTCCTTTGGCTTTGTTTCTAAACTTTTCATTTGAAACTTCAGCCAAATGGGTTTATTTGTGCTAGAATCCAGCATATAGGCAACAAAATTTATGCTCTCAACTTTATTACTTCTGTGTCCGTCAAACAGTCCAAAATTCTGTGTTATTAAGAGGTATATTATTTTTCTGCTAACAATTTATCTGTTCTCACTTTGTGGTTGACCATCCTCAAGTTTACATAAATAATTAAAACAAATTGAATTGGTTTAACCATTCTTGCTTAAGCTGGATTTTTTATGGAATAATATAGTTGACCTCTTTCCATACTTTAATGGTTCCATATGTTTTTTCTACTTATAACTTCGTCATGGCTTTTGGTCTGCGTAAGTAGCAAATTCATATTAGTTGAATATATGATGATGTGGTTGATTTGAAAGTAAATGTAATTAGTCTTTAGGTTGAAAGTGATAACTTGCTGCAAATTTAGTTTCTTATCCAGCTAATGTTTATCTGACTTTTGCTGACCTCATTTTATTTAGCAAGGTAATTTCTATTTTTTTAATGCAAGAATAAGATGGTTATAATTTTTTCTATCATGCATTGCAAATATTATTACTTCTTTATGTACTTTTGAATCACAACCTATTTCGCAATGTCTTATTTAAGCTGGAATGGCTTATAGAAGCCTGATTAGACAGATAAAACTGTGTTGCTTAGTGGAGACAATTTGTTAAATACAAATTTCAGTCGGTAATTATTTTATAAATATATATTAGGGTCACTAATTTAATATGACTTCTTATTTTTGAATTATATGATAGAATTTGATTTATCTTTTGTTAAAATTCTCTTTATTCCGCTTCATATATATTTATTATGCCCTTTTGTAATAGTTTCTTTTTTAACTATCTTATATTCTCCTTTCTATTTTACTAATTTTCTGTTGGTTTAAAAGAAATTCTCAACGTCCTTTGCTACATGCAATGAGTTTGAGTACTCTTTTCTAATGTTATTTATTTATTGGTTGTAGCGATGAGGGCATTAGAAGTGCTGAATTTTACCCCGCTTAATAATAAACCAATTCGAATTATGTACTCAAATCGGGATCCTAGTGCCAGAAAAAGTGGGACAGCTAACATATTCATTAAGGTATGCACATGTATGCTTTTTCCGGTAATTTTTATCGTTCTTTATTCTATTTTATTACTTTTATAATTGTGCTCTATTTTATCACTTGAAAATATCTGTGATTTTCCACTCCTTTTGCAGAACCTGGATAAGGCAATAGACAACAAAGCTCTTCAAGAAACATTTTCTGCATTTGGTACCATTCTTTCCTGTAAGGTTGCTACAGATCCCTCCGGACAGTCAAAAGGGTATGGATTCGTTCAGTTCGATCGGGAGGAAGCTGCACAAATCGCAATAGAAAAGTTAAATGGTATGCTTTTGAATGATAAACAAGTTTACGTTGGACCTTTCCTTCGTAAACATGAAAGGGAGAATTCTTTGTTTAAGACAAAGTTCAATAACGTCTTTGTGAAAAATCTCTCCAACAACACAACTGAAGAAGATTTAACGGAAATTTTTGGAGAATATGGAAAAATGACGAGTGTTGTTGTGATGAGAGAGGCTGATGGTAAGTCCAAGTGCTTTGGATTTGTTAATTTCGAGAATCCAGATGATGCTGCACGGGCAGTTCAGGAGCTTAATGGGAAGAAATTTGATGATAAGGAGTGGTTTATTGGCAGAGCACAGAAGAAAGCTGAAAGGGAGCAGGAATTGAGAGTGAGATTTGAACAAAGTATGAAGGAGACTGCAGATAAGCATCACGGGGCTAACTTATACTTAAAAAATTTGGACGACAGCATTGGAGATGAGAAGTTGAAGGAACTTTTTTCCATGTTTGGTACAATTACTTCTTACAAGGTGCACGAAAAATAAATTATTGTTCTAGTCAATCCTTGGGATTCTGCGATCTCAAACATTAATTTTCAGGTCATGCGGGATCCTAATGGTATCAGTAGGGGTTCAGGATTCGTTGCCTTCTCAAACCCTGATGATGCTTCTCGTGCTGTAAGTACC
Source organism: Papilionanthe hookeriana x Papilionanthe teres (assembly GCA_022702705.1). Lineage (NCBI taxonomy): Eukaryota > Viridiplantae > Streptophyta > Magnoliopsida > Asparagales > Orchidaceae > Papilionanthe > Papilionanthe hookeriana x Papilionanthe teres. The sequence continues at coordinate 32,643,680 of CM040429.1, read as the reverse complement.
TTTTTTTAAGTAAATAAATATGGTATTTTATCTCATACTTTGTCCCCATTAATATAGCTTGCAGAGATGAATGGAAAAATGGTTGGTAGCAAACCTATTTATGTTGCACATGCCCAGCGCAAAGAAGAGAGGAGAGCTAGATTGCAGGTAATTTGACATTTTGAACACTTTGTGTTGCATGTATTATTCCAATTCTGATGTAGTTTTTAGTTTTATGCAATAGTTTAGGAGTTTCTCTCGTGTATTTGATTTCTGGCAGATAACAGCTGATTCTATTTGGTCTGCAATTATAGGTTTGTGGATTATTCCCAACATTTTTTATGCATTATAAAATGGAGAGTGGAAATCATAATATGATCATTTATTTTCTTATTTGACTCAATTGAGATATCTTTATTACTCCTCATTCTGACCTGGAAAAAATAATCTTGCACCATTATTGTTCTCAAATTAGATTCTAAATTTAAAATCAAGGTTGAAGAGAATATTGTGTAAACTATTTCTTTACAATCCTGGTAAATGGGGTGTGTATAGTGTTAAAAGGTTTTAGCTTAAAACGATTAAGCACTACTATAAGTTGATCTCAGTTATGAAATTGACCTTGATTAAAATTATTAATGTGGAGGGTACTAATAAGTCAATGATTCTTGTAGAATGTTTTAGGTGGGGGTTTTATGATTGTAAATCATAGTCTTAGGCTATCCTTTATATCATTGAATTGACCACATATAGATTAATGTTAAGGGTGAAGGCGGGTAATTAAACAAAAGGTTGGAGATGATGCACTAATGAATTGAAGGTAACTGAATTAAAAACTATGATAGTTTAGAGTCTTAACAAACCTCTTATATTTCTTTTGATGTTTAAGGTATGTGATAGTCTTTTTTATTTTCCCTATTATTTGTCTTATTCTTCTTTCCTCTATTTGGAATGCCTCTTTGCTTCTTTTGATGCTCTAATATTCTCTTTTCTCTTATCTTCCTTGGATATTTTCCTTCTCGCTTGTATTTCTTGGGTAAGTAGAGAATGTGTGCGTGTGTTTGTGTGTGAGAGAGAGAGAGAGAGAGAGAGAGAGAGAGAGATGTATGTTGGCAAAGTGGAGAGAGGCTTTGATGCAGTTGGCTAATATAGGAAATGGTGATGGTAAGACTACGGATACAAGATAAGTACCTTCTACTCATTCTTGTAAACAAGGTAATTACCTTGTATTTCTTAATTCAGGAAATCCTAGTTATGACTATTTGTTTATAAGAATCCAAAACTTATGAGAAACACAAAAAATGATAAATAGGTTTTATCTTATCATGCTTGAAAGTTAAATAATCAGATAAAACAAAACCATTATTTGTTGATTCTTTCTTGACTTATTTAGATAAAGCTATCTAGATCTTGCCAAGTTATCTGAATTTCAATGAATTATTGATTGAAATATAAAAAGTAATTCTTCCTTAGATTTTTCCTTGTCTTCCTTTTAAGTAGGAATTGGCCTTGTACAAATTTAAATTAGAATTTTACATTTGAATTCTATTGTTCTTGTTGCCTTTTAACCGAGTAGCTTTTATGATACCAATTTAATCTTTGGGCTTAGGCTTGATTTTGTGCTTGCAATACTCTCAAACAATTTGATATTTTTGCCACATAGATCGTTGCTTTCTTTTTTTATTTTCATTCGCTCCTATAAATGCTTAGAGCTGTGAGTATACAATTAATGTCACTTGTTTTGGATTAGTTCTATAGTGGTGTTTCATCTCTAAGCCTTGCCTAGATTGGCAAGGTACTAGTCTTTTCGATTCTTTCATGGACTAGTTGAGGCGGTTCTTATTTTTCTATTTATTGAGCTGTTAAGAGGTTGTCTTTTTCAAACTTTCCTTTTGAATGCTCCTTTTATCATTTGACTCGTCTCTTGAGCTCCTGGAAGGGTTGGCTGGTGTTTAATGGAGATAAAGGGTCTTATAACTATGGTAGTTGATTACTTTGTGCATGCTGTGTTGCTCAAATTATTGCTATAAAGTATATATTTCTTTCCTAGTTTTACAAACTTCATTTGTCTTATAAAAATTTTTTAGGATTACGTACACATGTTGAACTAAATTAAAATCATCAATGTTTTGCCCAATGGTGATAATTTTTACATTTTATTGAACTTTTTTAATACACCCAAAAGATTAAGGACTGTGGTGTGGGTTCGTGTGGTATATAGCCCTATTTTTTAAAGTTAAGCATTGGAAATAATGTTTTTTCCACTGGGGTTTAAAATAAAATCAAGGGAGATTTACGCAATCACGACACAATTCTTTTGTATTTACATATCGTACACCTCAATTTTAATATTTATTTATATAGTGCTCAAATCCTTAATATTACATTTAAAATATCACTAATACTAACTTTGTTAAGTAATAGTCATTTGTTTTTTCATGTATATGTTTTGTTGTGATTATGACTTTAAAGTCTTATTTATGTAATTGCTTAACTTTAGGTGTTTGATTTGTAAATATATAAAAGACTTGTGTGGCATGTATGCAAATTTTCCTAAATTTAATAATAGATTTTTTTTTGTCTACAAATTTAGATTGAAATGTTCTGTCATTCTCTTGTGCCGTCCATGATAAGATTTCTACCTTCTCAACAGCTATCACATCCACTGTATCTTCATTTTTTTGGTTGTTTTAAGCTTTTTTGGACTCCTTGCATTGGCCCCTTTTAGAGCACTATTTGATAGTCTTGGTGTGCGTGACGTTTGATTAGTCAGTGGAAGCAGAAGGGTCTTCTTCTTTGCTTCTTCTCTTTCTTAAATTTCTCTTCTTTTGCCTATAATTTTTCATAGGAATTTATCGTTTTTTGTTGTGGCTAATTTGGATCTTATCTGTAATGGCAATGGCCTTTGAACTTGCCATAGATGAATATTCTTTTGGTTTAAACAATTTAATATCTTTTGCAGAATCATTTGGATCTGTAATGGGGGCTGTTTTTCGTCTTTCTCATTTAAGTTCTGATAACCTATAGACAATAATTTATGCGATGATAACATTTGATCTGTAAAGAAAAAAAAATGTAGTGCTTACATTTGTTTGGTATTTGATTCCATATATCGGGTTTGGTGTTTCAGATGGTTGATTTTCTATCCTTCTTCCTTGTCATTTGTTGACACTTTTTAAGAATCATCTTTCTCACCTCGGGAAATGCCCCCTTTCCATAAAGATCATGCCTAGTAGAGGAATATTCTTCTAGTTTAGAGAATTTAGTGTTCTTTGGAAAGTCCTGTACTAATTTGGTCATTTATATTTTAATTTCCATGGTTAACATGGTTTTTTATTTTTATCTTTTTACAATGGAAGGTTCTGTGGTCTCGATAAGCTCAAATGATGTTTTTGTTTTTCCCATTCAATTTTTTCACAAATTACACGCAATAATCTATGCCATGATACTACTTAAAACTAGTACTAGTTTTGATTCGATATTAAACTGTCATATATTTGATCTAGAAGTAATGAATGAGAATCTCTTTCCGAGATGAAAAGGAGGTGTTGATGTTTCAATCATCAATACTATTTATGAACTTAAACCATTAAACACGTGTAGAAGTTGATCTCGGTTTTGGATTTAACCTATATTATAAAATTGAATATTAATTGAAACATTCAGTTAATTGGATTTTTGCAGGATGCACAGCTTGGCCTCCTATAATACGAGGAAACTTTGTTTTTAAATTTTCTTTATTGTAGTCAACTTTTATTAAATATTAGATTAGTGATGAAAATATGGTGTATAAATGAAACATAAGGGATGCAATGTTGCATTAAGGAGATGAAAGTTAATCATTTGCAAATTAAGAAGTTTTAGAGTCTTGCCAAACTCTTTGAGGTGGAGCGAGGGAGGGTTTCAATGTAGTCTTATATGTCCACCCAATTCCTGGTGACTATTGTTTGAATTAATTCGTTTTTCTGTAATAGCCTTATTATCTTTAGTCTCTCTTTTAATCCTTCAACCTAGCTCATGTCTAAACATTGTATTGTTGCATTTTATAGTCTTTGTTGAATGTTAAGATTACATTTTTTTTCAATGGATGCTTCTCTTGCTTTGTCTTTTTGACAATCATTTCTTAGCCTAGATTTTTTAGTTCACAACTATCTAAAACATTCATCTTCAAGTTTTCATGATAAAAATTACCTAATAATATTTGTAAATAAAGTATAAATATATGTTAAATTAATATATTTGTTTTATGTGTGTTGAATTTAAGTAGCCAAGGTTTTGTCCAAAATGTGATTGTGTTGATGCAGGTTTTTTCCTTTAGGTATATATCATAATTTAGAAAAACAACATTTGGACCACTTTTTACATTCAACCAATGTAATCTATATACCTATATATAAGTAGAGTGCCATTAAATTTCATAGTTTTCAATTTTTCTCTTGATGGATTTCTTTCATGTCAAATGAGTTTGACATCTTTTACGTATTTTTCCTCGTAAGTTCATGTTTCACCTGTGGAGGACAATTGTGGAGGACATGTGGTCATGATGAGTTCATTACTGTTATTTTCCCTTTTCCTTGCATTTAAATCCACTCGCATTCCATTTTCTTAGTTTTCACGATAATTTTTTCTCATCTTCTAGGATTTTACGTGTAGTTAACAAGCACTCTAGTAAGATTTAATATTGGAATAGTTAGCATTAAAACTTATTGGAAGCTGGAAATTAAAAAAAACAAAATGGTAAAACTTTATCAAGTAACACTGTTGAATTACAATGTCTCATATTTTCATTTGTCAGTTTGTCAGTTTGTCGAACTTCTGCAGTAACACCTAACTCGTTGAAACCATACTTAAGCTATACAGTAATCAATAGGGAGGGATGTTAAAATTAAAAGACTTATAAGAGTGCAATGATTTCTAAGTTCTGTGCTTGGGAGCTTGATGCTCCTCCTTAAGACTGACTCCTTAGTGAGCTGGCTTTTCCATTGCTATAGAAAAAAAATTCAGCCACTAAATACAATTTTCTATGCATTTGTTATGTGAAGTATGAAAGTTAGCTTCAGTAAAAATATGCGCATTTTATTTTTTGAAAATCTGCAGTATATATATATATATATATAATAGGTATATATATGGATTATGACATTATGTTGATCTTAGTTTGGTTAACTTCTGCTATCTTTAAAATTGTTTAATAAACATGTTACTTTCTATTTTTTCCCGTTTTTATCTTCAGCAGACACTTTACAAACTATATGTTTCAAAAAAATTTTGATTAGAGGTACAAAGTATTTGCTTTTTCTGAAATCAACCTCGTTAATGTCTCTATTATGTCTTTTATTCTAAATTTTTATTCTCTCAGTTGACAAAACTTTATCTTGAATAAAATTTCTCTGAACTTTATCATTCTTCTAAAAATACTGTTCAACTGAATGCCATATGGCTAAAAAGCTTATTGATTTCCGGCTTAGTTTTTTGACAATTGGCACAATCAACTGGTATAAGCCTCTATCAATAAACTGGCATGACTCTGATTAACATGTGCAGAATTTTTTATCCTTTTCCCCTTTCTTATTTGATTATAAGAAAGTTTAAAGCTTGTGGTTTTTCTGTTTTTTCAATTTTTGTTTGGAAATGGGGTTGTTTTATTTTGTGGTTCATGATTCATATATAAAATTTTTTTTTTATCAGTTAGTCATGATGATTTTTTCTTTTTTAAACATATCAAGAAATCTATCTCATTTACTTTTTTTAAGATAATGAAGCGTAAGTTCAATTACAAGTTTTAAATTCATCTGGGGAACAATATAATTCTGTCATGCCATGTCTACCAGGTCTCAAATTCGGCCTATTATCCTAACAAATTGCACCATTTTTTTTATCATTTTGTGTTTGTTATCTTAATTATCAAACTTATCTGTGCTCTCCTAGAGCCTTTATTATTTTACTTTGTGGATGATATATACCACCATTAGGATGATGTTGAATGGTACCCTGCACCTTTCTTTTCTCCCTAGCAAACTTTACAGTACCTTTCCATGTTCTTTTTAATCTGTCCTACTTGCAAATGCAGTTCACTTGTCTTTTCCAACTTAAATGAACATATTTTAAATTCTAGCACAACAACTTAGATTACTTTGTATGCTATTTTTTAGTCACCGGCATATAACTTAAAATGTGATGCTATTTTTCAGGCTCAATTTTCACAAATGCGGCCCGTATCACTGCCTCCTAATGTTAATCCTCGAGTTCCAATTTATCCTACTGGAGCTCCTGGAATCGGGCAACAACTATTTTATGGTCAAGCTCCACCTACTCTTATACCACCACAGGTAAACATCTTTTTTTTTTTTACACTTCAAATTGTTGAAATCGCTTGATTCGGTGGATGCAATGCTGAACGTCAAATATAGAGGTGACTAGGGCTGTAAAAAAAGTTCATTGTTCGCGAACAATTCATGTTTGGTTCTCCAAGAAGTTCGTGTTCGATTCGTTCGATAAGAAAACGAGACGAACACGAATAATTTTTTTGTTCGGTTTGTTAAACGAACCAAACACAAACAGTGATGTGTTTGTTCGTGTTCGGTTCGTTATTATTCGAAATATAAAATAATTATATATAAAAAATTTATGATATTTTAAAAATAATTATATATTATAAAAATTTATCATATTTTAAATAATTAAACTTCTATAAATTATAATATATGATAAATTATTAATAACAATAATAATATTATAATATTAATTATATTGATATAAATATTATAATATTATAATTAATATACTATATTATATATTAAAATAAAACCCTAAACAAAATACTAAACGCCTTATTCGTTTTGCTTCATTTTGAGGAAATATGGATTACCTGATGTGTACGGAATACCTGATCAATTTGCTTCATTTTGAGAAAGTATTCTATCAAAGTTAGAGCTGTCAAAAAAGCTCGTTCGCCAGGAAGTTTGTGTTCGGTTCGCCAGGAAGTTTGTGTTCGATTTGTTCGATAAGCAAACGAGACGAACACGAACAATTTTTGTTCGTTCGGTTTGTTAAATGAACCAAACACGAACAGTGATGTGTTCGAACATTTCAAACACGAACACTAGCTCTGTTCGTTCGTGTTCGGTTCGTTTACACCCCTAGAGGTGACAAGTCTAAATCTTAAGATTGTAAATTGAAAGAATTATGTCTTGGAAGGTTTACATGCATGTCAGTTGATTCTTCTGTTTTTATATATTTAACATCTAAACTTCAATTTTTTTATATATATGCCACCTTACCTATGCATAAAGGGTGTATGTCACTTTTTAAATGTTAACATAGTAGATATTTTCGATATGATATGAAATTTTGGGTGTTATAAATGTAAATTAGATAGTTTAGGTGTTAGATCTGTAAATACATGGGAATTAGGTGGAATTTATTTAAAATTGTAAATGTCCCTTGTGTCTTTTAGCTGTTATGATGGACTATGCCAAAAGACAGTCTTTTACAAATGCCTCCTATTATCGATTTCCATCTTTCCTGTAAAGTAGAACCTTTGCTTTCACCCGTTGTTTTTAAATCCTTCACGTAATCAGGATGAATGATCATCTAGAGCTTACAGATTTTTAGGGGTATTTACATACATCAATTAATTCTTATGTATTTACATATCTAACACCTATAATTTACTTATTCATTTATGCCACCCAAATCTTTCATATCACATCAATAATATTACTATTTAAATATTTAAAAAGTAAAACACACTTTTTTATGCAGAGGTATGGTGGTTTATATATAAAAGTTGAAGATTAAGTGTTAGGTTTGTAAATACATATGAATTGAGTGGTATATATGTAATTCTTCTTAATTTTTATATGGGAAGTGCCTATGAGAGGTTCTAGCAGTTATTCGTAATTGTATTTTTCTATATGGCTTCACAGGTGGCATGTGCTTAATGCTACATGTTTGTTCTATATGCATATTAAGTTCATTTTCTTATAATTTTTCGCTTTACCTCATCCATTTTGCTCATCCTTTGTTTTCCTGCATGCCATCAGTAGCTTATCTTTACGTGCATGCCAAATATTTTCCTTGTTTTAATTTTCTACATTATTTACTTGACTTTTATATGATGGAAATCATGTTGAAAAACTGCAAACCTTTTAAGGCTTTAAATCAACTGAAACTGTATACTCTTGTGCTTCGCCCTTCTACAATGATTAATTCTTTGTTCAGGACTAGAGAATTAATATCTACTGATTTATATACTAGCAGCCTGGATTTGGATACCAACAGCAGCTTGTTCCTGGGATGCGGCCTGCTGGAGCTCCAATGCCAAATTTTTTCGTTCCCTTGGTACAGCCCGGTCAACAGACCCAACGACCAGCAGGTAGGCGAGTTGGGGCGGGACCAATGCAGCAGACTCAGCAGCCAATTCCTCTACTTCAGCAACAGGTGGATGGTTATGCTTAAATATTTCAGCCTTTTACATACATACCACACAATTCTCGTATTTTTACATATATAATACCAAAGCATTTATATGTACATGCATATCACATAAATCTTTAACATCACAGCAAAAATACAACTATCTCTTCATTTTAAAAAGTGAAATATGCTCTTTGATGCGTTGGTTTATGACACTAAGGTGTTTATAAGTGTATATATCAAACTTTCAGTGCTAAATATTTATTTGTATAAGAATTGTGTGGTATGTATGTATATTTTGCTAAATACTTGACTGCGTTCGTTATTCTCACTACCCTAGTTGATTTAGTTTGATCATTAGTAACCGACGAGCTGTAGCATTTTTTGCACTGCTAGTGTTTTGTGGTATTTGGTTCTATCTCATGTGCCATGAAGCTTCACGACAAAAATTGGATGGTTTGTGAAAGTATAATTTTACGTCTTAGTTTTTTTTTTTTATTTTCGCAACTTATGTTTGAAATATTATTGATGCCTATAAAAATGTTCAAGGCTATATATTTATTCATTGGCACTAATCTGCTAATGCTTATCATCTCATTCTATTTATCTGATAGAGAAGGCTGCCAATTGAAAGCATGAGGCGTTAGTTAGTGCAGTTATGAAACTAAAGGAAGATAAGAAGGGCATTTAGTCAGAGATGGGCTGTTGTGCTTTTACTATTGTTCAGTAGCACTGAATTTTTTTTTTCTTCTAATTTTGACTTGCACAATGTACTTTTAAATATAGGACTCAGTTATCACCTGAAATACTTGATATATAATGTAGTTAACATTAAAATTGATTTGCTTAATTTGAAGATGCTCGGTTGAAATTAGTACGATTCAACTCAGGAATCATCACATTATATGCATGAGCATACATGCATGTGTCCACACACATATATTATGTCTTGGGGTTTATTTGGGATGAATTTTATTTTTTGTTTTTGCTTTTATTTCCTTTGGTTTTTAAAAACATGTTTGTTTTGATGTTTTTTAATATGTGTGTGTGTGTGTTGTTTCTGAAAACAAATAATAACATTTTTTTTTAACATTCAAAATAATTTTTAGGTACTTTGACTATTTCCAAAAATAATCATATCTTAAAGCCTCGTTTGGGATCACTTCTGATTTTTTGTTTTCTATTTCTTGTTATTATTTTAGTTTTTTTCTGTTTTGATTTGAATGAAAGTATGTTTGGTTGTGATAGTTGTTTATAAAATTACTCTAGATATTTTTTAGGTGTTTTGAGTGTTTATAAAAACAAAGTTAAGAATACAAAAAAATAAAAAACACAAATTTAATACTATCCAAACATGTTTTCAATAACAGAAGTAAAAAAAAAGAAAACAAAATCCAAAAATAAAAATGATGTCAAATGAGTTCAAATCAAACATACCAAATATGTTTTGTTTTAAAAACATAAAAAAAACAATGAAAAAAAGAAATAGAAGAATAAAATTAGAAGTGTTCACCAAACGGAACCTTAATTCTTAGATACTGCATTTTCACTCGAACTCAAGTAGACACATCTCCTAATTCGACAATAGAAACAGTCCGTTGCACATTTTTAGGATTTTAACATGTGTTCTTTCATTTGTTGTATTTACCACAGATGCTTCCTAGGGGACGAGTCTACCGTTATCCTTCAGGCCGCAGTATGCCCGATATTCCAATGCCTGCTGTTCCTGGAGGAATGCTCTCCGTCCCTTACGACATGGGTGGCATGTCCATTAGAGACACCACCTTATCACAGCCTATTCCCATCGGAACATTGGCTACTGCTCTCGCAAACGCCGCACCTGAGCAGCAGAGAACGGTATCATTTCATTCCATTGCTGAATTTACGAGCACAATTCAATCAAAGCTTCAGTTTCCATCTACACTGTTTTTCCTGCAAATTTTATCTCATTTGTTATATTTTAAGGGACATTTACATGCATGCTACCAAATTTCTATGTATTTATGTATCTGGCATCTAAACTTTACTTTTTTATATTTATACCACCCAAATCCTTCATATCACACTACCTTTTAAAAGTGTAATACATATTTTCATTTATAGAAAGGTGGCATGCGTTGAAGTGGCAGGTGTTTGATATGTAAAGTTCATATGATTGGAGTGGTATGTACATAAATATTTCTATCTTTCTAATGACTCTTACAGATGCTGGGTGAAAGCCTGTACCCACTCGTCGAGCAACTGGAACGTGATTATGCGGCAAAAGTGACTGGAATGCTGCTGGAAATGGACCAAACCGAGGTGCTGCATTTGTTGGAATCACCTGATGCTCTGAAAGCCAAAGTTGCTGAAGCCATGGATGTTCTGAGAAATGTTGCCCAGCAGCAGCAGCAGCAACAGTCAGGTAATGTGCCCTCTGATCAGTTGGCCGCTTTATCTCTGAATGATGGTTTTGGTCCCTGAGAATATTTCTTGTATGGAAGGTTAGAGGGGAACAAAAATTGTTGACTATTGTTAGTTCAGGATTTATATCTGGTTTTGGTTTTTATTAAGGGTGAATTTGTTGACTCTACCTGAATTTTCTCTACTGGATGTGACTTGTTTTTATTTTTTTCGCTTGTGGATTTCTTGGTGGTCTATGTTATGAATTTGGTCTTTATTGGCACGTTTTAGAATTTGATTAATGGAGCACTGTTTTTGGCGTGTTATATACTTTTGTTTGGTTTTTTTGTTTTGTTTTATCCTTCCCTTTTAATCAACTATCAATAGACTTTTGGGTCTGTTAGATCAAGAAACTCTTTATTTAAAAATAGAAAAGGGAGAATTCAGAAGATTCTGTTGCGGAAATGTTAATCTTTTGCAATATTTTGTTTTCACAATTCTCTTTTAATAATGTTGCAATCATGAATTCCTTGTATGAAAAATGATATGAAAAATGACAAATGGAATTCATAAAATTGCTATTCATTGTTTTTTATTGTTGCCTTTTGTTTTGTACAAAACTTAGCACCAATGGTTAAAGTTGAACAATATCTTGATCCTCTTTTTCTGAGCTAGTTGAACCATGCTACCTTACCTATCACTGGTTTCTATCCCGTATGATAAAAGGATTAATGAAGGAATATATATATGGGAGATTTACCTACTAACCAAATCTTTAAACTTTAATTTTTTGCTTACATATCACCAAAGATATGTTGAAAACATGAGGATCGGATAGTTGGGTGATTGATATGTTAATACATAGCAATTGGGTGGTACGTATATAAAGGCTCTTCATTTTTTTGGAACATATGTTGTGTAATGATAAAATTAGAGAGAGTCGTCTTAGATTGTTTGGTCACATTAAACGTCGACCACTTGATGATCCGATTAGGAGAGTAGATGTTTTAAATACAACTTATGTTAAGAAAGGCAGACCTAGGAAAACTTGGGCTTATTGCATAAAAAATGATCTTAATTTATTAGAATTAAACGAAAATTTGACACTAAATAGGACGCAATGGAGAAAAAAGATTCATGTAGCCGACCCACTTAGTGGGATTAAGGCTTTGTTGTTGTAGTTGTTGTATATGTTGTGTAATGAGAGTTGAACAATATCTTGGCCCCCTTTTGGTGAACTAGGTGAACCATGCAACCCTCTCTATATCTAGTAAGTGCTCATCTTTCTTATGATGATAAGTTATAAGGGCATAATTTAGCGATGCTCTCCTTGTAAATGTAGCACGTATCCTTTTCAGTTAACTGTTTGTTGTATCATTTGACTGTTATCTATATTCAAATAGAATAATAGAACTATTAAATGTTTACCTATTAAACTCATAAAGAAGACGACTCCTATTGTAATTCACTCCCATTTATATTATACAACAATAACCCCATCAAAAGAAGAATGATGAATTTAATTGATGGTGTTATGTACCCCTTGTATCATAAGAAATGATTGTGTTATTAATCCAAGAGACCTGTTGATATGGCTAGCATCACTTAATCACATATTATTTGATATTGTTCTTACGATCAATATCAAACCCTTCATAGTAATGTGAGGAAATAGATAACTAAAAGAATATAAAAATACTAAAAAAGATTATAATACATTTTGCAAAGAATATAAGGATTGTGATTATAGGTTGTCTAGGATTTATATGAATAGATAATTATGCACAAATTTTAATAAATTCTACATTATAACATTTGGTTTATTCAATTTTCTTAGAAATCTTAGATCTAATGTGCGTTCCCTTGATTTTTCGTTGAACTTACTAATTAATTTAATATTTAATTTTGATATAGAAGAGCTGATTTCTCAATGTAGTTATGTAGCTAACTCTTTGGCGTGAGACTGACTTATCAATTGTTGGTACCCTAGCAAGTCATTTCAGAAGTGGACCATATTCTTAAAAAAAGGTGCTTATTAATTACACTAATAATCAGAAGCACTTTAATCATATCAAAGCATATGCCATTCAATGGAGACATGTTAGGGCTTATAAAATTTGTACTAGGCCTAATTAAAGATGACTTCCATTTTTTTAGTAGTTTTTCAATGGGACCAAAGGAGTTGATGTAAAACATCAAGCTATTTTGAAAAGCAATTAAACATTATAGTGGATTAAGACATCCTTAATCATCATTTGGTGGAAGAGAATAATTGATACGAAAAAAAAAGAAGAAAATCATCATTTGGTTGGGGAGAATAATTGATAAAAAAAAAAGAAGAAAAAACAAAATCACATGATTTCTCAACAAATAAATCAAATGATGACACAAGAATTAATGAATTTTTAAGCAAGTCATCCTCAATAACCTGGAAAGTGAGATGTACAAATTGGACTCTAAAATTCTCAAATATATTTTTGTTTCATTTATTTTCAATCATCTTAAAGATACATGAATGTATAATACTTGGTCACATTACTAAAATAAAATTATATTAATAAAGATCCAAATAACTATGAATGGAATGGTTGGTGGTTTTGAAGAACAAGAGAAGGAAAAATATCTCTATTCTTACACCTTCTGGAAATTTGAATAAAAACTAGTCATCTTCATGCATGAACTTTATAAAGTTAATTGGATCAGGAGATGCATGATTCTTAAACTCTTTTAGTTGTTTATAACATTGAGTTATATGATATGGTTAGTTTTTGCATTGGCTGCCCTTCATGTATTAAACTTAATGATTTTTATGGTACATTGGGTTAAAATTGATAAACTTGTATAGCTACCTTACAATATCATTACATCACTACTTCTTCATTACTATATTCTTGAAAATAAAAATTATAAATATGAAAAATATACAAATAATAAAGTAATACAAATAATAATAATAATTTTAATAATTATTATTTTTTTAATTCATGTTAAAGCCATAAGGTGAATTGCATAAGGAAGTTTTCCCAAAGAAATTAAAAAATTTATTTGTCTTATTTTAAATCCCCGTGGTGGTTGCTTATACTTGAGGAAATTCATCTTTCAGCTTGTGATAGTTTTTTTTTCTTTTTTCTTTTTTTATCTTTTGAATTCTATAAGTAAACATCAATCGAATTGTATGATAGGCATCTCTTTGAAGAATATAAAAATGCAACGAAGAAAATGAACTTACCTTAGGCATCCCTATTTGAAGTAGCTCATGGATCTTATATTGTTCATTTGTTACGTGGTTCATTCAACATAAAAGTAAGGGATTAGTTCCTAAGAATAGTTTTTTATTCTAGTGTTCAATATCGATCGTTGAATTTTACTTAAGAATGCATTACTACTCTTAACTAACCTCACTTATTTGCTTTTGAAGGTACTCTCTTTTGTAATATAATCCCAAATATGCTTTTGGATAGTTAAGTTGGTTATTTCATGCCTTCGGTGAAAGTTATTTAAATTTTAGTAACTTCTAAATCTACTTGGCCATGCTTTATGCCTCTATATTAATCTTTACATGAACATCTCAAGTCAAATTGCCAAACCTTTGGCGGTTTCATTCATTCAACTCTTAAGAATGATTAATTATGGTTTCATCCCCGTTTAGCCTTTTTTATTTATAAAGAAATCTAAACTCCACTTTAAAGGGATGTATACTTTGGTTTATTATCATTTATATATACTTAAGAGACAAGAGAAAAGATAACTCATGAATATTCCTGAGAAGATGAGGCTTTAAGCCTGATCTTATTATGGTCTAGATCCACTATGTCACCATATGGTATTGAAATTATTGGATGTTGATCAAGATGGCCATCCACTCATTTACTTTCTTGCTAACAAACCTAATGATCAAGAGCATATTAAGATTCTTAATCTATAATGTTCTTGCGATTATATTAAATATGAAATGAACTATGTAACGTTATATTAATAAGAAATTTCAATCACCCATAATTAAAATAAAAATTTATTTAATTCACCACATAATTAAATAAATTTTTTATAATGTCAAATAAACATGTTATTGAAATCACATGATGTTCATCTAAAAAAATCAAAGAACATAAAGAGAGAAAAAGGCATAAATGTTTTACAATCCATAATTTATTTAAGTGGAATTTGTACAATTTAGAATGTATATTGCCACAAAAAATGAATAGAATCATAAGAAAATGCATGTACTTTTTTACTATAAATTTATAAATAATTTAAATTGTGATATTTATTTTTAAACATACAAATCATAAGGAAAAAATACCAAACCATTGGGCGTGTGTCCAAGCATGCAAGATATGTCATATTTATAATATTGATGAGGGAGCCAAATGATATGCACGAAGAAAAAATTACTCATTCATCTTTTTTATGACACAATTTGCATATTTCCTCTAGATATGCTTATCAAACTTTAGCCGTGTTGAATTATATGCTATGCTTTTACGAGATTTCCACTCCATAAAGTCTCCGATGATTTTTATCCAATTTTTACTAGTCTCCATCCTTTGTTCTTTTTTTCTCTTGTATTTAGGCAGTCTAAGAAATTTTTTAGTGAATTCTATTCCTTCCACTCTTTGGTGACACCCTTCTCACTTATGACTTCACATTACTCAGTCTACTTAAATTATTTTTCATCAAAGAATTTTGTCAAAACTTTCCCCTCTATTAATGAGTTTTTTTTTCACTGAGCAATCTTGACTCAATTTCTTTTCTTCTTCATTTTAGGAGTAAGAAGTATTTGTTCTTTCTACTTCCTATGTCTTTATTTTCATCCTTACTTTCTAGCCTCTTAATCAGAAATGCATTTTAGCTTTTCAAAGTAGTAGATCTATCAAGTTTGAGCTTTTACTTCTTGATAACTCCAAATAAGAAATGTACTCTATTGAGGAGTAAATACAAATGCTAAAGATTGGGAGCTCTCCTTGGTGAGATATGCATTCAAAAAATGGCATTATTAACAAGGTTGTGAAAATTAGCATGGGCATTCAACATGAATAACGAGAGGTTCAAGATTCAATTGTTCAATCATGATTGAACTGTATGTTGAACATAATGACGTAAAAATATTAAAAATATTTTAAGAGATTTTATAAATATAATGATTATGCAATAATATTTTTTTTTTTATCATTTGAATAAATAATCTCTTAAATTAAAACACTTTACTTTTGAATATTTTAAACAATATTCAAAATTAAAAATTTGAGACATCACAATTTCTTCATTTTTAATTTAAATATCTTATTTATAGTCATCCCATCAAATTCAAAATGTTAAAATTCATAATATTAGATCCAATTGATTCTTTAAAAATTGGACCGCTTACCAGTTCACCAATTGAAGCTCAGTTCTGATCGATTCAATTTTGATTTTATGCAATAATGATATTGAGCTTGAACTGAATAGGTCAAATGATTGATATATGGTTAAATCAACCAAGCTGGCTAGTTTGATCAAGTTTCTAAAAGCATGAGTATTAAGGCTCTCTTTTTAGAAAAATGGTTATGAAACTATAAAATATTTAAAATGCACAAAAATTAAGTGTTGATTAAGTGTAGTTGTTATATTATTTTATATCTTTATGGTGTTTTTTATATATTTTACTCTAATAAATTGATAGGACAATATGTTGGAGTGAACATGGGAAAATTAATGTATCAAAATTGTTGCAGCAAAATTATTGTAGTAGTTATTTGAGCAGCGACACTTCATTTGTGGAGCATCTCCATAGCATTGTCCCATGATCTAAAAACAGAGAGCATAGAGAGGAAGAGGTTCATTCCAATACCACAACGCTATTTGCAACATTGCAGTGCAAATCCATGAAGAATAAAGAGGCCAAAACTTGGATCTTGGTGCAACAACACTACATTTTGAACAGTGCACCATTGCATTCATGGTGCCACAACACAACAACTCGACCAAAATAGTTTATTTATTTTTTACTTTTTTATTTCAATGTTGGTTCAAGAGAGAGGAGAGTGATTTTAGACTATTTAAGAGATTTAAAAATGTGTATTCAATGTGTGAGAGTGGAAAGAAGTGTCCTAGAGTGTGGGTTGGTGAGTGTGTGAGAGTGAGTGAACGGTTTGCATTTGTGGGGTGAGGGGAGAAAATTTTAAAAATTGTTAAACCTTAATACATCATCTGAGTATCTTCATTTCATTTACTTGTATATTTTATTTTAAGTTTGTCATTTTATGCTTTAATTTTGTATCAATATTTTGTAACTAAATCCAAATTTATTAGGCAAGTGACACTTTTTTATGTTTTGTACTTTAGATTAAAGGATTTGAATGAAAATGTGTTATTGCTATTTTGTTAACCCGTAATCTTCAATAACGTAATATATCAATCACATTTATATTAAATTCATTGTGTTCAAGTAGTTTTGACAGGGAACTAGTGGGAAGTAGAGTTAACATTTAAATTTTTTATAGCATTGGCAGTTGTTTATTAGAAAATTGCTCATTTTGGAGAATAGAGAATTCTAGTGATTTCATAAGATTTAAACATCTAAATTGTAATATGAGACCTCAATTCTTTTTAATGGCTCAACATATCATAAATAGTATAATTTTCCTTGATTAAGTAGGAAACCTTAGTTTGGTTCAAATCAAATAAAGTGGTCATTAGTCCAAAGATGTTTGTTTAATTAAAAAAATCCTATAAATAATTATCTTTTGATTTCCTAAATAATACCCTATAAAGATATCTAGCTAATTGGATAAAAATTGATTTGATACGGGCGTAGTAATCAACTTAATTTAAGAATTTGATTTTTATCCACATGGGAATGAATTTGAGTCAATGATTATATTACTTTATTGACACGTGCACTTCTATGAACCATGCATAGACCTGATCAAGAACAATGCAAAGGTATTATTTATCTTATTATTTTGTTATTGGCTTCATCATATTTAGATTCTCAAATTAGTAAGACTTTACATATTATGGTTTGAATGTTCATTGATTATGAATGGGAAGCCCCTTTATTCTTAAAAGTTGGTCCTAGAACGTCATTATGAATCTAATTTGGGCGATGTTTGAAGGTCTCTTACTCATAATGAACCTAATTTGGGTGATGTTTTGTAATTTTTCTTTAAGTAAATTTACATATATAGCGCAAAATTTTTATATATTTGCATATCAAACACCTAAACTTCCATAATCACATACATACACCATGATACTTCAAAATTATGTATGAAAATGTGTACTTAAATTTTAAGAAGTGATAACAATGTTATTTTTGTATGTGCAATTAACGATTTGAGTACTATGTATGTAGATATAAAATTTTAGTTCTAGATATGTAAATGAATAAGATTTGTGTGCAATGTATAAATGTAAATTCATTTTGTTTTTTATTTCTTAAACTCTTGTGGGAATCTCTACGGTGGCAATTCATATACGGGTTACCCTCATTATTGACCATATTAATACTTTGAAGGTTAAACTAACCTCTGTTATTTAATGTGTTCTTGTGAAACCCTCTTTTGTGGTATAATCTTTCACTCCATTGAACATTAATAATTTAAGGATAACGAAAGAACTAATGTATGATTGGAGGCTTTTGGCCTATAGTTCTTGCAACTCTTATAGTTTCGATGCATGTCCCAAAGTCCCTCAATATCCCAAATACAAATTCTTCACCCACTTTCCCTCTTAGGGAAAGGAGCGACATCTAGCATGGTAAAAAACAAAACTACATTATCTCTACATTCTATGATCAAACATTTTTTTTCCACACAATAAGGTGATGATTATCCATCAAATGGTGATCAAAACTATGTCTATCTTTTATGTATTAATAATGACACTCCCTTCCCAATTTTTTTTATTTAGGAACTAATCAAATTCTTGTCACCATATTTATTCTCATAAATTCACAAAACGTTCCATCACCATGATTACTATCTTATGACAAATAATTTAGATAAAAAAATTAACAAAAAATCCATCACAATGTAACAATCATAGTTAGTTTCTTGGAATAGAATGGGGTTTTTAAATAAATGGATGGTTCCCTAAATATAAAAGCTTTAATATGGTCAAAATTTTACCCATCTATTATGTACTCAAATATATATTGATTTTAAGTTGAACCCCTTCCTATTAAAATGTTTCATTACTTTCATTTCTATAATGAGGATTTGGTTTAAAAGAATCTCTAACTAACTTAAATTCAACTTAATTCAAATTTATACTTAATTGATTTTTGGCTCAATCAAACTAAGAAAATAACTTGAATTTTCTTTTAACTATATTTCAAGCATCTAATTTAGTCTTTAATAGAAAATAATTATGGGAGTCCATCAATAATTTTGCTACCTCTATTACTAATGGTTACTTTTATTAGGAGAACTCATTTGTATCAAAAAAATTTAATGACAAGTAAGAAAGCTACTTCAAACTAGCATACTTTAATTATTGTATTTTTAAAACTGGTCATGTTCAAATTCCTATCTAGGTTTGTATTTCTCTTAATTTTATAGCTAACATAAGAAAAACAATTTAGATTGAGAATGCTAAATTCTAGATAGCCCTCAAAAGAATTGAAAACTTATGGGTATTACTGATACACAAGTCATTTAGTGAATTCTTTAATCATTCTTATATTGTATAATCTCAATAAAAATCTCATGGCACTCTTACCCTTGTGGATTTATTTTACTAGATTACTTATATTATTAATGTTGAGTTCAAGATGCTATTTTTTGGGTGATGACAAGCTTTTGAGCTTTGACACTTTTCTAACTTAAATTCTATAAGAATTTTTTGGATATTTTAAGCCCTCATTTCATTAAAATAGTTTTATATTAAAGATCTTCCCATTACAATCATCTATAAGAAGCTAACTATTAATGAAATCTATGATTTTGGATTTGTATCTTTGTGTAATACTATTTATATGTTCATCATTGAACACTTGGCCAATAGAATGAAAAAGATTACATCTCAAATTATCGACCCAAATTTGATGCATTTATGGAAAAGTGCAAAATTTTTGAATAATTCTAATACAAAACTTATTATTTAGATTCTAAATGGTTTAAAAACAAAATTATGAATAAATTTCTTTGTTCTTGAATGGGCCTTAAAAAAGTATTTAATTAAGTTAATATAATAATTTTTCCATATAATCTTCAATTTTTTATGAAGCAGATATCTACCAACATCTCCTTCATACTTTATTATGTTATTATTAATGGGTAACTCTATAAATATTATTAGTCAACTAATTATTATTTGAGGTTGGGTTACCCCTCATCT
The DNA here is from genome assembly GCA_022702705.1 of Papilionanthe hookeriana x Papilionanthe teres. Lineage (NCBI taxonomy): Eukaryota > Viridiplantae > Streptophyta > Magnoliopsida > Asparagales > Orchidaceae > Papilionanthe > Papilionanthe hookeriana x Papilionanthe teres. Next base: position 32,623,580 of record CM040429.1, on the reverse strand, counting down.
TCGTATTTATTTGCTATCATTAATAATTTTTATAATATAAATGATAAATATTATAATCTTATTCTAAATTATCTCTAATATTGTTCTCTATTATTCGTCTTATAATAAGACTCTCTTCTAAAATTCAAGGTCTAATTTTGCTTGAGTCAATTTGAATATACCAAATATTATTTCTTTTTTAAAAATTTAACTAATACTCATAATTTTTCTATGTCACATATATTTAAAGTTAGTACAATTTAATTCTTTTTTAAGGGGTTATTTGTTTCAAATGTTAACTTATGGTGGTTGATTGTTAACCTCTTTTTGATAAATTAATCTCTTGAATTATGGGATAAAAATACAGATTATTTTCTTTCATTGGACTGATGTGGAAGTGACCCGACCCGCAATTACGCAGTAAATTAACTTCCAAAAGATGGCAAAAAACTTGACCCGATTTATAAATAGCGGCTAGTGTGAAAAATCTTAAATGATATAAAAATTGGAAAATATTTTACACACTAGTGGTACTAAGCAAGTATACATATCGTTTCAAGTAATATAGAGTTTTCTTTAAAAACCCTAGTATCGATCCCACGACGAAGTGAAGTAAGAGTTCTTTAGTCAAATTCTAGTCTACTACTAATAGTCCTTAGTTTGGAATGTCGATTAAAATTGTGTTTTATCTAGCAACTACTCCTAAATGCAAGTGTTAAATGTAATAGTAACTATAACTAATCGCAAATAATAATTCTAAAGATAAACCTTTTTGGATGAATTGGTTTGGAGAATTTTGAGATACTAAAAACTACTATTCTTATGTAGTGAAATAGATAATGTATAGGAATGAGATGCATTTAATATTGTATATGCCAAATAGGAGCAATCCTATTGTTTACCCTTTGGTCCAGGCATAAAGAACATTGACTAATCCTATGCTTAGTTATCGAATCGCGGCTAGGCTGGGAGGATACCGGCTCTCACTTCGGAGCTCCCACGTTCCCCTCGCCTGAGGGCTAACATCTACACTTCAGCACCCAAACGATAGGACCGAATTGAGGATTTTAGTCTGTCACTCTAAAATCTCCAATTCTACGCCCGATAATTATATTTCCCTATTTATTTGCACTCAATCCCCATGAACTTCACCATCCATGGAATTTGAATGTGGTTCCACTTTGTTGAGAATTACATATGCCCTTTCGAGACTTAATGTAATTTCCAACGAATTTTAACACTATAATAGGCCCTTATTGCAATGTAAATGAAGTGCAAGTAAAAACCATCACATTTATAATTACAACATCTTTTAGCAAGCTTCCCAATATCCTAATCTTGAATTCTACTCATTGCAAAGGAAAAGTAGAATGGAAACAATGACATAATTTCCTTATGTCACTATTTCTAAAGAAGAAGAAAGAGTAAGAAAGATACATTACAAAGCACGAAGAAAACACAACAGAAACTTCATTAAACCAAAGCAAATCCACTAGGTAAGTGTTTACAAAATCATAAGATAATGAAGAACAATACTTAGCTTTTTTCCTTTGAAAGAAAGATGAAGATCTCTCCCACAAAGTCTCCCCTCGATCCATGCAATGCTAGTGCAATTCCTTACAAATTCTCTCAAAATCTCCTCTCCAATCTCTCCAAAAGGGTAGAAATCTACATTTCAACTCTTAATCTAAGAATCCTAAACATTCTCTAAGATTTTCCTAACATTCCTCTCTTGTTTCTCTTTTTTTTTTCTACTATTTATCTTCTAAATTCGCCATTTTAAAGAGTATTGACAAATTTCTAAGAGTTCCCTTAAGTACCCATTCGAAAAAGCGTCCAAATACGTTGAATTTCGGCCTAAAACCGCCAAAAGTCGGTCCATAGTCGTCCGGGGAGCTATCGGCGGGTTTGAGGGTGCTGTCGGAGAGCTTTTCGGGCATTTTTCTGTGCACTCAGGAAAATCCCACTGTCGGCGAGCTCGAAGGCGCCATCGGCGGGCAGACTGCTGCGCAGCTCCACCGTTTTAGCTCCAACTCGCCCCATTTTAGTTGTATTGCGTTCGTAACAGATAGCCCTACAAAATAATCATAAAAATAATCTTTCTTTAAAGTGTAATATCATTCAAAAATGTGCAAGAAGTGTGAAAGAGATTAAGCATCGAAAGACTTGTCAAAAGGTGTTAGGGCAAAATTTCGTTTCTTGCTCGTTTTTGGTCCAAATTGCACCGTTTTTGCTTCTTTTTCTCCAAAAATCATTTCTTGTACCTAAAACCAAAAAACATACAAAATACCTTCCTTTAAAGTGCAATATCACAAAAACTGAGTAAAATCATATAGCAAAAACCATATATATTTTCAGTGGGTCAAAATCCCCCAAACTTAACTGTTACTTGTCCTCAAGTAACACTATAACTTTAAAAATTAAATATGTTGACTTGTGGTTGTGGGTTTCAATAAAGTTTCCTATAATTTCATCTCAGAAATGTTATAGTATAACATAGGAGAAATTCTAGTAAGTCAACTTAGGACTAGAGTATAAGAATATCTCATATTCAACTTAGGAATCCTGATTTTCTATTTACTTCAAAAGTTATTGAAAATTGTCAAGTTAAAGATTCATAAAAAGTATAAAAATGGAATTTAAATACCTTATCTATACCAATTTAACCAATACCTTTTGAAATAATAATAAGCTCAGGATTGTTTTTAAATCTTTTCATTTAAAAAGATTCAAGTGAAACCAATTTTTGATTAGGCTTCTCCTCAAGCTTCTCTTCACTTATTTTCTTTTCTCTTTTTTTTTTCTTTTCTTTCGGGATCATTTTTAATCCCTTTTTTTTACTTTTTTTTTCGAGATCATTTTTAATCTCTTATTTTTGCTTTTTTATGTGAGGATTACTATATCTGGATAGGCCTTTAATAATTTTGAATTTCACTATCCTCCCTCTAAAATCCAAAACTCAAAACTTTCCCTCACTTTTTATAAGTGTAAGTATTAGTTTGAAAAAGGTTTTCAATAAAGGCTCAATTCTCATTAATAATAAATTTAAGAATTTTAGTTTTTCAAATATTCAACTCCTTTCTACCATAAATAGAAAAATCATTTTTCCAATGTTTCCTACAAAATATCTTAACTCTAGAACAGTTTCTTCACTAAGGATTTCAACTAAGTTCTTTTTGTGATATTCCTAAAATTGAAATTATAGTAACCTAAAGGTAACACCACATACCACAAGTCATTTTAAAAGTGATATCAAATTAAATACAGGCTATTGAGGACAAATAAAGTTACATTTTAAAAATTTTTCTTCCCCCCAAACTTAAATTTTAAAATATTTTGCAAGTAATTCTATAAAATGTAGCAGGAAGAAAAAGTAAAGGTTGAATCTACTTACTACTACAACATCCTATCAAATTCATGTACATGCAAAATCAGGATAAAATGACTGTAGGAGAAAGTAAATCTTACCTAAAACATGCTTGTACTAAAATTACACTAAAAGGAAGTATTTTCACATTAAAATTTTATTTTTTTCTTCCTACCCCCAAACTTAATTTTTTAATATATATAGCATTCAGTACAGAAAATATAAGTAGGAAGAAAAACAGTTTAGAAATTCTATCAACTACAAGTGTCTATCAAAACCATTTACAAGTATTCATTAGGACAGAACAATATGCAACAGAAAGTAAATCTAAACTAATCATGCCAGAATGAAGTTCACTAAATAAAAGTTTAACTAGCATAGCAGGTATCAACAAGGGAATAAAAAAATGTTCTTCAAGTCTTATATAAAATTGTAACAAAAACATAAATACACATATAATAAATGAGGTCAATTCATCCTTTAACTCATCTAATCTCTCTAACTTATCTCCAAATTCTAACGGAATCACTACACTAGTAAATTAGGTACTTTCAAATGATTTTATAAATTATAATCCCAAAGATAAGATTATCCCTGATATATTGGCTCCTAGGAACCAATCTCAAGCATCATCTAGTCCCTATAACTAAGCAACTCTAACAGTTATAAAGATAGTGTAAGATCATCCACATGGTATTCATCAAATAGGTTCGCGACTCCTACCTAATGAAAACAAAGTTGCAGAAAGGAAGTAACAAATTAAGATGGAATTATTAATGTTCGAAATTCATGATTTCTCTTATAAAACTCAAGTCTGGGTGAGACCTAAGTCACAGTGGACTCGTTAATCCAACTACTACAAGAGATCAAGACTAGCCATAATAACAAGTTAAGGAATCACCTCCCTAATGACACAGAAAGATCAAATCAAACTGCTAACAATCCAAACATCTACCAATCAACAATCAAATTTATCAATCCATTATAAAGCAAATACAATAGATCACTAACAATCATGACTCTTAAGTACACTAAATCAAAACACACTGATAACTGTGGGTTGCCTCCCATAAAGCGCTTGGTTTTTACGTCGCAGGCCTGACAAATGATTCCACCTGGATCAAAATTCCATTTAAGTAATCCTCGATCAATCGCCAAGCTTTTTTAGATTCAGGGATTCCTATAAAATCTTCAAATTGTAATTTTTCATTCAGCTCTTCCTTTTTAGATGAATTTATCTCATTGTTCATCATATTTCTTTCTAGATCCAATATTTTTCTATTGATTTTCTCAATCCGCATATTAATATCATCCTTGAAATTTATAAGAAATGGGTATTTATAAGATAATTCAAGATCTCCCAAATTTTGGATCGGATTCTCTCTAGATAATTCAGATTCAGGATCTAATTCTTCTATGTCACTGATCCATGAAAAAAATATCCATTTTTATGCCTTGATTTTTATCAAATTTTTAAGGATATTATGCTTTAATGAAAGATATTTTTGTGTTTTTGGATATAGGTGATGGAAAAATGTTCAAGAAGAAAAAAAGTTAAAAAGGAGCAAAAAGGAGCAAAAATGGAGCCAAAATGCAAAATTGTCAAAATTTTTGGTTTGGCGCCTAGGCGCCAGAATCCGGCACAAAAGCGCTAGGTCGATACGAGATCTGTCAAGAATTTTGATGACTTTTGGACGGTTAGTTTGACGGTGTTAGCTGTTATTGGACCTTCTAGATGACTGACAGTTTTTCCTAGTTTATAGGACATGTGATACAATGTATTTGGACGCTTGGAAACGGTTTTAATTGCGAAGAAGTGCGATCCAAAGTGAAGAGGTGCGAAGAACTAGATGCAGATTCTGGCGCCTAGGTGCCAGAATCCGGCACCTAGGCGCCAGACACACCTTCTAGAAGATTCATTGAATGTGGACACATTTTGAAGAGGTGCCTCAAGGCAACCCTTGAAGCCTACAAATAGGAGGGTACTCTTTCAGAGAAAAACGCCCCCATACGTTCCCTAATCTAGAGCCCCATATAGAGGGAGAATTAGAGAAATACTTTAGGGCCACTTTTATTAATTAGTGAGTTTATTTAGAGTGTGTATTGAGAGTTTAAAGAGTTGGTGCTTTTGAAGTTTATTTGCTTTGGAGTCAGAAGAATTCGAGAGGTTCAGTAGGAGAAACACTTGAGATAAGTATTTGTAATTTTATTCAAAGTTTTATTATCATGTTTTGTTGTTAAAATTCAATGTGTTCTGAGTAGTTAGTTTACTTTCTCCTTTCAATTATGAAAAGATAAATAAGATAATATAGAATTCGATGGAGAATTAAAAACTATTTATATTTTAAAACATTGTGATGATATTAATACCGGATCTTCATTTACTTTACAAATTGATCAATTGTATTGTTAAAATCTGTTGAAGAGTTTTGATATCTAGAAGGAGATGAATTCTTAATTAGTAGATATCACATGAATCCTTGGGTAGTCCAAGGCCTTGTGCGGGTTATTCAAGGTGAAGTGCAAATAAATAGGAAGATATTATATAATGGGCGTAGAATTAATAAGTTTTTAGAGTGACAGACTAAATTCTTGTGATTTGGTTTATAGAGAAGGAAAGGGTCACTAGTAGGGCCGACCGTAGCCACCCTTGGACATCTAGTAGTGTGAGCCTAGATTAACCCATTCTACTTAATAATACATCCGGACTCGATCTATAAAGCTGCTGATGTTCGTCACACTGGATCAAAGGGTACGAATATGAATGCTTCTATTTGGCACAATACCATAAATTTATATTCTCCACGAATATTATCATTATCTTAGAAAATCTTGGATTAATTGAAAGGAAGAAAGTTGTGTTCTTATTGCTTATTTACACCAATCATTTCATTACTTGCTTTATTATTGCATCGTTCATTACTTGCTTTATTATTGCATATAGTAAATTAAAAATATCAAATTTATAAACTATAAAAGAAATACATAAAAATAAAATTAAAATATTTAAAAATCCATAACTCACTCCTCGTGGGATCGATATCTGGGTCTTTGTTTCAAAGCCCTATATTACTTGATACGATAAGTATACTTGCAGTAGTACTCATAGTGTGTAAAATATTTTCAATAAAATTATATTTTTATACACTAGTTGCTATTATTATCTATTACATATATTTGAAAGCATTAATTATTATATTTGTCATCAGCGGATGCGGGTCAAGTTTTTGGTGTCGTTGCCGGGGATTGAATTTTTAGTACGCATATATATAACATTGGGTCAAGTTTTTGGTGCCATTGCACGAGGAGGAGCGGAGTAGATTTTAAATATTTTTATTTTATTTTATTCATTTTCTTTTATTGTCAAAAATAAAAAATACCAAAAAAAATATATATAAAATAAAATAATTTTTTTTTTTATAAGTAGAGATTTTATTTCTTGTTAATTTACTTTTTATGCGTAGTGCTGGATCTGAATGATTATTACCTTTAGATTTTGAATTAGAAAGAACTATTAAAAGAATTAAAAAAGTAAAACAAACTAAAAAAATTTAAGAGATGACTAATTTATATAACAATTTACAAAATCCAATTGAAATTAATGAACAAAATGTTTACAAACCATTAAGGGATTATGCTAACCCTACAGTTGATGAACTTCATAATAGGTTCAAATACCTATTGTAAATGCTAATTCTTTTGAGCTTAAACCATCTATCATTCAAATGGTTCAAAATAATCAATTTGGAGGAACACCAAATGAGGATCCAAATTTACACCTTGCTAGTTTTTTAGAACTTTGTGCTACCTTTAAATATAACAATGTTTTTGATGATGCTATTAGACTTAGACTCTTTCCTTTTTCTTTAAGAGATAAAGAAAAGATGAGGTTGAACTTATTAGCAATAGGTTCTATTAAAACATGTGCTGAAATGACACAAAAATTCCTTGCTAAATATTTTTCTCCTTCTAAAACTGCTAAATTAAGAAATGATATTACTTCATTTAGTCAATTTGATGGGGAGACAATTTATGAAACTTGGGAAAGATTTAAAGAACTATTAAGAAAATGTCCTCATCATGCTTTACCTGATTGGTTAATTATTCAAACATTTTATAATGGTTTAATTGGATCACTAAAATCAATTATTGATGCTGCTGCTGGAGGTTCTTTAATGCCTAAATCATTTGAAGAATCTTATACTTTAATTGAATAAATGGCTAATAATAATTTTCAATGGCCTTCTGAAAGGATTAATTCTAAAAGAATGTTAAGTATTGAAGATAAAAAAGTCTTTTCTATTTTAGCTTCACAAGTAGCTGCAATATCTAAGAAATTAGATAATTTTGCCATCAACATATCACATAACAACTCATCTAATATTGAAGATTCTCAAACTATTGAAACTTTACAAGCTATTGCTAGTAAAAATAATCCGTATTCAAACTATTATAATCCTGGATAGAAAAATCACCCTAATTTTAACTGGAATAATCAACAATAACAATGGGATAATAAACAATCCCATCCAACTGGAAATTGGAATAATCAAGTAAATTCAAATTATAAACCACCTGGATTTAATAATCAACAGAAAAAGTTATCAATAGAAGAATTAATTTTACAAATGAGTAATCAATTACAAAATAAAAATACTGCTATTTGTAATATTGAGAATCAAATGGGACAAATCGCTAATTTAATTAATTACAGACCTTCAGGAACACTTCCTAGTAATGTTAAAATTAATCCAAAAGAAACTGGAAAAGAACATGAACATGTTAAAGCTGTACAACTTAGAAGTGGAAAGTAATTAAAAGAAAGAATGCAAAATGAAATTGAAAAAGAGATTGAGATTGAAGAGATTGAAAAACATAAAGAAACTCCTTCTCCTAATCAAGATCAAACTAATATTTCTATTAATGTGGAAGTTGAAAAACCACCACCACCTTTTCCTCAAAGATTAAAACAACAGAAGCTTGATCATCAATTTTCTAAGTTCTTTGAAATTTTTAAGAAACTTACTATAAATATACCCTTTGCTGAAGCCTTGGAACAGATGCCAACTTATGCAAAATTTATGAAGGATATATTAAGTAAGAAACGAAAAATTTGAAGCTTTTGAAACTGTTGCACTAAGTAAAGAATGTAGTGCAATAATTCAAAAGAAATTACCTCAGAAACTTAAAGATCCTGGAAGTTTTACTATACCTTGTGCTATTGGAGAAAAATTTTGTAGAAAAGCTTTGTGTGATTTAGGAGCAAGTATTAATCTCATGCCATTTTATATTTATCGAAGGTTGAATTTAGAAGAGATTACTCCCACCACTGTAACCCTTCAGTTAGTTGATAGATCTATCACTTACCCTAAAGGAGTTATAGAGGATGTACTTGTTAAAGTAGATAAATTTATCTTCCCTGTGGATTTCATTGTGCTTGATATGGAAGAAGATAAAGAAATACCAATTATTTTAGGGAGACCTTTTCTAGCTACCGGACGAGCTATGATTGATGTACAAAAAGGAGAATTAACTATGAGAGTTAATGATCAAGAGATTAAATTCAATGTTTTTAAATCGATGAAGTACCCTGATAAAGAAAAATGTTATAGAATGGATATTTTTGATTTTATAATTGAAAAACACTATCGAGAAAAATGTAAAATCATTCCTGAAGAAGAACTTAAAATTTTAACTGATGAAAATGAAGAACTAAAAGAAGATGAATTACTTAAAGAAACTCATTATATTAAAGACAAATGGGAAACTTTAGACATAACTCAAAATGATATACTTTTACCCTCAATTAAAAAAGCCCCTAAACTGGAATTAAAAATGTTACCTTCACATTTAAAGTATGCATTTCTTGGAAATTCATTAACTTTACTTGTTATTATTTCTTCTGAGCTAAGTTTAGATCAAGAAGAAAAATTAATAGGAGTGTTAAAGAATTATAAAAAAGCTTTTGGTTGGACTATTGCTGATATAAGAGGAATAAGCCCTTCCATTTGTATGCATAGAATTTTAATGGAAGAAAATTTTAAACCTACTATTGAACCGTAAAGAAGATTAAATCCTATCATGAAAGAGGTTGTTAAAAAAGAAATTTTAAAATGGTTAGATGCTGGAATTATTTATCCTATTTCGGATAGCCAATGGGTAAGTCCTATTCATTGTGTTGCGAAGAAAGGAGGAGTAATCATCATTGTCAATGATAAAAATGAACTAATTCCTACAAGACAAGTTACTGGATGGCGAATTTGCATTGATTATCGGAAGTTAAATGACGCAACTAGAAAGGATCATTTTCCTTTACCTTTCTTGGATCAAATGCTTGACAAATTAGCTGGACACTCATATTTTTATTTTTTGGATGGATATTCTGGTTATCATCAATTACTTATTGCTCCTGAGGACCAAGAGAAAACAACATTTACAAGTCCTTATGGAACATTTTCCTTTAGAAGAATGCCTTTTGGTTTATGTAATGCACCTGCAACTTTTCAAAGATGTATGATGTCAATATTTTGTGATTTGATTGACAAAAGAATCGAAGTATTCATGGATGAGTTTTCGCTTTTGGAACTTCTTTTGAGTCTTGTTTGGAAAATATTTCCAAAGGTCCGAAAAGATGTGAAGAAACAAATTTAGTTCTTAACCGGGAAAAATGTCAATTTATGGTCACGAAGGCATTGTACTTGGTCATAAAGTTTCACAAAAGGGATGGAAGTTGATCAAGCAAAAGTAAAAATTATTCACTGAACCGCAACCCCCTACTACTCATTACCGATGTGAGAAGTTTTCTAGGTCATGCTGGATTTTATAGAAGATATATTAAGGATTTTTCTAAAATTGCTAAACCTCTTTGTCATTTATTGGAAAAAGAAGCTAAATTTTAATTTAATGAAGACTGTGTTAATACTTTCAATATTTTAAAAGACAAATTAATAACTGCACCTATAATTATTGCACCTAATTAGAATAAACCTTTTGAATTAATGTGCGATGCAAGTGATTTTGCAATTGGAGCTGTATTGGGACAAAAATATGAGAAAAGTTTCAAAGTTATATATTATGCTAGTAAAACTCTTACTGAAACTCAAAGAATTACACTACTACTGAGAAAGAGCTTTTAGCTATAGTATATGCCTTTGATAAATTTAGACCTTATCTTCTTGGTACCAAATGCATAGTTCATATTGATCATTCCGCTATTAAATATTTAATGACGAAAAAAGATGCTAAACCTGGACTGATAAAAAGGGTTTTACTTCTACAAGAATTTGATTTTCAAATAGTGGATAGAAAAGGAACGGACAACCAAATTGCTAATCATTTATCTAGAATTAAGAATGATGTTATTATCGAAGAAAATATAAATGAGAAATTTCCTGATGAACATTTGTATGTTATTCAAGAATACCAAACACCTTGGTATGCAGATATAGTTAACTATTTAGTTGCAATATTTTACCTTATGGATTGGATAAAAGATTTATTAAGAAATTTAAAAATGATGCTAAATCTTATATTTGGGAAGATCCTCATTTATTTAAATTAGGAAGAGATTACGTAATTCGTAGATGCGTACCTTATGAAGAAACTTATGCTATTATTCAAAAATGTCATGATTCCGAATTTGGAGGACACTTTGGAGTAGATAAAACTGCATTTAAAATTTTAAATTCAGGATTTTATTGGCCTACCTTATTTAAAGATGCGAGACATTATGTGAAAACATGTGATCTATGTTAAAGGATGAGAAATATATCCAAGAAAGATGAAATGCCTTTAAACTATATATTGGAAGTTGAAATTTTCGATATATGGGGTTTAGACTTTATGGGACCATTTGTACCATCATCTGGAAAGATTTATATTTTATTAGCGGTTGATTACGTTTCAAAGTGGATTAAAGCTGTAGCTTAACCTAGCTGTGATTCCATAAGTGTTTCAAAATTTTTAAAGAAGATGATTTTTTCAAGATTTGGAATGCCTAAGGTAATTATCACAGATGGTGGAAGTCATTTTAGAAATATAAGAATTCAATCATTATTGGAAAAATTTGGAATCAAACACAGAATTGCAACTGCATATCACCCACAAACAAGTGGAATGGCTGAAGTATCAAATAGAGAAATTAAAAGACTTTAGAGAAGACTGTTAATCCTAAAAGAACTGATTGGGTTGATAGCTTGATTCCGAATTATGGGCTTATAGAACAGCTTATAAGACACCTATCAGAATGTCACCTTACCGGTTAGTTTATGGTAAACATTGTCACTTACCTGTTGAACTTGAACATAAAGCTTATTGGGCGATAAAGGAGTTTAATTTTGATTTGAATACTGCAGGAGAAAAACGATTATTGCAATTGAATGAGATGGATGAAATAAGAAATGAATCATATGAAAATGCAAGGATTTATAAAGAGAAAATGAAAATATTACATGATAAAAAGATTTCAGAAAAATATTTGAGCCTGGACAAGAAGTATTATTATTTAATACTCGTTTAAGACTTTTTCCTGGAAAATTAAGATCAAAATGGATAGGACCATATATAATTGAAAAAGTATACCATTATGGAGTCGTGGATGTTAAAGATCCCAAAACGGGAAAATTTTTTAAAGTTAATGGATTAAGACTGAAGGCTTATTTGGGAGATTTTAAAAAGATTTATAAAGAGGCTTATGAGTTGAGTCTACCTGATTAAAAGACTTAATTAGGTCGGGCTGACGACATTAAACTAAGCGCTTTGTGGGAGGTAACCCATAGTTATTTGTTGTTTTGTGTGTTTTTACATTTGTAATGTAAGGTTATGCCTCGGTCTTGTTTAATTTTATATTATTTTAGAAAACTTGAAAGCTAACAAGTCTTTATTGACTTAAACTGAAAATTATCTCGAATTATATAAAGCTTAGACATTGGATTAAAAAGGAGATCAAGTTAACCTTCATTAGGATTGCTTATAATTTGTGTTACTGAGTTTATATTGATCTTACCATTTTAAAATACCTATTTTGGAGAACGAAACTTTGAAATTTGACGTTAGGCGAAAAGGAGTCGAACATGGTTCCGGCGCCTAGGCGCTAGATTTGGCGCCTAAGAACCGGAGTAAAACTATGTGTCCATGGGTCCAGTGCCTAGGCGCCAGATTTGGCGCCTAAGCACCACAGTTACTGGATCATGTCAAAACCGAAAATCTTCAGTTTTTCACACGATTTTCTCTTATAAATGAATCTATTTTCGTCCCCAATCCTTATGCAATCATTATTTCGACCCATACACTCCATTCTTGAGAGAATAGAGCAGATTTTTGAAGAAATGGAGAGGAGAAATCTTAGAGAAGAGGCTAGAGACAAGGTTTCAAAGGATCCTCAACCCTACTTCAATGGTTTCATCGCTGTAAGTTTAGAGAAAATTTCTAGTCGTCTAGATAAGTTTGAAGCAGACTTTAAAAGCATTGACGATCGCCTCCATGAGATGTATCATCAAATTGAACATCTGGAATGGTAGGCGAAACTTCAATTTGTTCATCTAGTGGCTTATCAAGATGCTAAAGTGGAGATGTATGCGAAGAACAATTGGATCGATGAGAAAACAACTACGGATTTTCTGAGAGAGTTAGTATTCTTCCCCAGTAGGCCAAGCAATCTTCATTGTGAAGATAATGGGAATTAGATAGTGATGTGGTGATATTGTGATTTATCTAGTGTGTCGTTGTATCGATTTAGTGAATCGATTGTGTTTGTTTGTGTGTTTGCTTTCATGTTCAATGTGTATTGTATTTGCTTTCAAATTTGTGTTGTTTGATTGTTGTTAGAACTTGAATCATGTTATGATACTTATCTGAATTGTATTGAGCCCGAAATTAAAAATCATGAATGGAATTAGAAGAGTTTGATTTAAACTTGTGTTTAATTGGTGGATTTAATTTTTAATTTTTAAAATTTTTGGAAAATATTTTGGAAGATGGAAACTAAAGTAATACTCTTATATGAGTAATCAGAAGTTTACTTTATGAATTTTGGTGGAAAATAAAATTTTTAAGAGATTTTTTTTGGAAAGGCGAGTCTGGCGCCTAGGCGCCAGAATTCGGAGCCTAGGTGCCGGTTCGGCCTGCTTACCTAAAAAACACCATTTAACCCCCATTATCCATTTTTGACGCCTAAGCTTCATCTTCTTCCTCTTTTTCGCGAAAACTCACCTCCTAAATCCATTTTGAGGTCAAAACGTCAAGATTTTAAGCCCGAAATCACTTGATTTCTTCATCTCAAGGACAGATCTACACTCTAATCCATTTATTTTTGATTTTCAGCATAGTTTTTCCTATTTTTGACTAAAAACTAAAAATATGAGAAAAAGTTTGATTTTTAGTGTTTCTCCATGAATTTATAAACTCATTTTAAGTTTCCTAAGATTAAAACGAGTTTAAATCTTTGATTCCTTAATTTATTTGTGTTTTCTTTCACGTTTAGATGGCATCGAAATCTAAGCGAGGAAAGGCACGAGAAAATTTTGACAGTAGCAAGTTCGCGACTGCGGCAGTGCATTTTCGATATCACGAATTTGCGACGTTAAAAAAATTTATCTCAGAGAGAAGCTTTTACAGTTCCTGTGAAATGATCGAGAACACGATCGTTGCGCACAACTGGCAACGATTCTATTATTTCACCGCCATTGTCGTTATTCCGGTCGTGCGCGAATTTTATGCTAACTTTTTGGATGCGGAAGACTACGAAGTCTTCGTCGAGGTGTTGGAGTAGGATTTACTCCGAAAGGATCAATGTTTTTTATGGACTGCCACCTGCCATCGAGTGCCACTATTCTAGATTATCTCCATCTGAGGGAGATCTTGAGATGATTATTGCTTATTTGACTGACGACACTAGAGCTTAGAAGATCTGAAATGATAAACGAGTAAATTTCAAATCTTCTAAGTTAAATGGTATTTCAAAAGCATGACATTACATTATTTCTGCAAGACTTATACCTTCCAACCACCTGAGCGAAGTGACTAGAGATCGAGCTATCTTAAACTACTGCATTCAGGAGAGGAAGCCGATAGATGTCGGTAGTATTATTTATGATTCTGTAGAGTCTACTGCTAGATCTAGTACTTCTGTAGGACTAGGATTCCCATCTCTGATTTATTCTTTATGTGTGAACAATGGAGTCACTGCTGATATTTCTGAGGAGAAGCTGAAGTCTACCAAGAAAATTGGGTAGGAGAGTGTTAGTATCTATGATCATCTTTGTGGGAAGAGATCTACAACCCCTTCTACTTCTGCACCTACTCCAGGTAGAGCTTCCACTTCCAGACCTTCTATTTCTACTACTGAGCCACCGTCTAGTTTTTAGGAATCGATGCATGATCAATTTCGGAGCGACGAGAATGAGTTATTTCTAACTCACTGCAGAGTTGATACTATGGATAAGAAGATTGATCACTTATCTGATTACACCTAGAGGAAGAGTGAATATGATGTTGAGTATTCAGAGTCTTTAGTCAGATTCTTGAAGGGTGAGCATGATATTCAGTTTCCCACCTGTCCTAGATTTTCACCATATGTTGATCCTAAGGATGTGGAGTTTTCTTTTGGTGATGATGATGACGAGGCTACGGACGGTGATTAGTAGCTCTGATTTACCTCCGAGATGTCGTTGAGTCCGTTGTTAGTTTAGTTTTTGTTTGCTAAGTACTGATTGTTGTTTGCTTGTTTACTAGTTTAGATTTGTTTATGAGACTTTGTATGAATTATTTGATGTTGAGACTTGTTTTAGATATTTAGTTGCAGATTGAAATTTGAATGAATTTGTGTTTATTTTTTGGTTTCGACTCTATCGCTTAGTATTTTAGAATATTTAGTAATGTTATTTTATTTCTGTTAGTAATATAGTTATTTAATTCAACTACTGCTATATAAAATTTTTGAGCCTGCTTATTTTTATATGCTCCATTATTTCTGTAATATTCATAAAATGTTTAGAAGTAAATTATATTTCTTTCTAGAATTTTTTTTACATGCTTATAAAATTTCTTTTTAAATTATAGTTTTCTTTCTCTCATACTTTATTATTTTCATGATATACCAAAACTTAAGTTTGGGGGAAGAAAAAATACATGCAAATTTAAAATTTATTTGTCCTTAATTAACTAATATTTTCTAAAAAAAATATCTTAACATAACATAAGAAATGAAGAATCTATTTAAGATCACTTAAATTTTTAAAATTATTAATAATTTAGTGGACTTAACCAAAATTTTAATAACTTTGATTGATTTTAAGAATAGAATTATTTAACTTAAAGAAGAATAAGATTAAGAAATTTTTCTATTCATAACATAAATAATTGAATTTTAGAAGTATTAAGAAATCAAAAATTATAACTTGAAAAAGAAAAGATTGAAAATCTTTTTGAAATTTTATTCATGTTATAATAATTAAGTGAAAATGTAAAAGTTTGAAAATATAAGTTAAGGATAGTGAAGTTCAAAATCATTAACGAGCTATCCAGATACAGTAATCCTCATTGTGAAAAAAAGAGAGAGAAAAAGAGGAGAAGCTTGAGGATATGCCTAATAAAAAATTGGCTTCACTTGAATTATCTTATATGAAGAAAACTAGTTACATACTTTTACTTAATTTTCATGCATGAATCTTTATTTAAGAAAGACTTTTCATGAAAATATTTTTCTTGTAAATAATCTATGTGATCTTAATATAATAAACTTCTATTATTTTCGAAATGAATGAAAAATTTTTGAAGTCTTATGATTTGGTAGTTGAATATTCCTTAAATTCTTAAAATTAAACTTAGCTAGTGAAATTTGGTTAATGATTTACTAAAGCCTTTATAAGATCAAAAATTACAAGGAGTCTTAAACATTTATCTTTCATTCCAAATGTTATATATTTTATATAGTAAAAAGAGTTACTTGAGGACAAGTAACATTTAAGTTTGGTGGATTTTGATCCATGAAAAAAATACCCATTTTTATGCCTTGATTTTTATTAAATTTTTAAGGATATTATGCTTTAATGAAAGGTATTTTTGTGTTTTTGGATATAGGTGATGGAAAAATGTTCAAGAAGAAAAAAAGTGAAAAAGGAGCAAAAATGGAGCCAAAATGCAAAATTGTCAACATTATTGGTCTGGTGCCTAGACGCCAGAATCCGACGCCTAAGCGCCAGGTTGATACAGGATCTGTCAAGATTCTCGACGACTTTTGGAAGGTTATTTTGACGGTGTTAGCGATTATTAGACCTTATAGAAGACTGACATTTGTTCCTGGTTTATAGGACATGTGATACAATGTATTTGAACACTTGGAAAAGGTTTTAATCGCGAAGAGGTGCGAAGAACTGGATGCAGATTCCGGCGCCTAGGCGCCAGATTCTGGTGCCTAGGCGCCAGATTCTGGTGCCTAGGCGCCAGACACACCTTCTAGAAGATTCATTGAATGTGGACACATTTTGAAGAGGTGCCTCAAGGCAACCCTTGAAGCCTATAAATAGGAGGGTACTCCTTCAGAGAAAAACGCCCCCATATGTTCCCCTATCTAGAGCCCATCTAGAGGGAGAATTAGAGAAATACTTTAGGGCCACTTTTATTAATTAGTGAGTTTATTTAGAGTGTGTATTGAGAGTTTAAAGAGTTGATACTTTTGAAGTTTATTTGCTTTGGAGTCAGAAGAATACAGAGGTTCAGTAGGAGAAACACGTGAGATAAGTATTTGTAATTTTATTCAAAGTTTTATTATCATGTTTTGTTGTTTAAATTCAATGTGTTCTGAGTAGTTAGTTTACTTTCTCCTTTCAATTATGAAAAGATAAATAAGATAATATAAAATTTGATGGAGAATTAAAAAACTAATTATATTTTAAAACATTGTGATGATATTAATACCGGATCTTCATTTACTTTACAAATTGATCACTTGTATTGTTAAAATCTGTTGAAGAGTTTTGATACCTAGAAGGAGATGAATTCTTAACTAGTAGATATCACATGAGTCCTTGGGTAGTCGAAGGCCTTGTGCGGGTTATTCAAGATGAAGTGCAAATAAATAGGAAGATATTATATAATGGGCGTAGAATTAATAAGTTTTTAGAGTGACAGACTAAATTCTTGTGATTTGGTTTATAGAGAAGGAAAGGGTCACTAGTAGGGCCGACCATAGCTACCCTTGGACATCTAGTAGTGTGAGCCTAGATTAACCCATTCTACTAACAATGCATCCGGACCTGATCTATAGGCTAGCCAATGTTCGTTACACCTGGATCAAAGGGTAAAGAATATGAATGCTTCTATTTGGCACAATACCATAAATTTATATTCTCCACTAATTTTATCATTATCTTAGAAAATCTTGGATTAATTGAAAGGAAGAAAGTTGTTTTCTTATTGCTATTTACATCAATCATTTCATTACTGCTTTATTTTTGCATCTTTTATTACTGCTTTAATATTGCATCTAGTAAATTAAAAATATCAAATTTATAAACTATAAAAGAAATACAAAAAAATAAAATTAAAATATTTAAAAATCCATAACTCACTCCTCGTGGGATCGATACTGGGGTCTTTGTTTCAAAGCCCTATATTACTTGATACGATACGTGTACTTGCGTAGTACACTCTAGTGTGTAAAATATTTTCAATAAAATTATATTTGTATACACTAGTTGCTATTATTATCTATTACATATATTTGAAAGCATTAATTATTATATTTGTTATCAGCGGATTGCTAGTCAAGTTTTTGGCGCCGTTGCCGGGGATTGAATTTTTAGTACGCATATATATAGCATTGGGTCAGTCACTCTTCTGTTTCAAGTTATCTTCCAATTCTTCCCCTTTATAATTATTAAATGATGGAGGATCTATCTTAGTTGAGGAAATAGGTTTTTCTAATTCCTTAGGAATTTCTTCCAATGGTCTTCCAATATCTTTATCCTCTTTTCTCAACTCAATGTTCTTTTGAAATTTATTCTCAAATTCTCTTCCAAGTCTTAGTTCAATAACTTTATCTTGTTCATCATTTAATTCATGTTTTTCTTGTGATTGAGTTGCATCTAAAGATATAAAGACTGGTTATGTAGATGAATTCCCTAAATAGATAGGCTTTAAAATTGTATGGGGTACATCCATGTTAAGCTCATGAGATTTTTCAACAGATGGAATTAGAAGTTTACTTTTTTTGGTAGCGTCCATCATTTCACACATCTCCTGAACATACATACAGTCTTCTTTAAATAACCTTTTCGAATCATCATGAAAGTCTATTTCATTCTCATCTGTTAACTTACTCTCAAAACTTTCTTGGAAATGGTCTTTACTTAGATAATCAATTTCATCTATCCAAAAACAATCATCATATTTTTTTCTCAGCTGGATATTTCATAGTCTTTAATACATCAAAGGTGACTTCATGGTCATTAATATTCATAGTCAACTCTCCTTTTTGCACATCTATTATAGCTTGTCCAGTAACAAGGATAGGTCTCCGTAAAATAATTGGAATTTATTTATCTTCCTCCATATCTAATACAATAAGGTCCAAAGGAAAGATAAATTTATCCACTTTAACAAGCATGTCTTCTATAACTCCTTTTGGATAAATGATAGATCGATCGCCTAATGAAGTGTTACGAGTAGTGGGAGAAATATCGACTAAACCTAACCTTCTAAATATAGATAGAGGCATCACATTAATGCTCACTCCTAAATCACATAAAGCTTTTCCACATAATCTTTTTCCAATCGCGAAGGAATTGTAAAGCTACAAGGATCTTTAAATTTCGAGGAAAATTTTTCGAAGTATAGCATCGCACTCCTCACTTAGTACAACTGTCTCGTAATCCCCAAATTTCCTTTTCTTGTTTAATATATCCTTCATAAACTTTGCATAACTTGGCATCTGTTCCAACTCTTCAGTGAAAGGAATATTTATCGTTAACTTTTTAAGTACTTTCATGAACTTTGAAATTTTTTTATCCAACTCATGCTGTCTGAGTCTTTAAGGAAATGGAGGTGGTGATCTTTCCAAACTGATTTTAGTTGGAGATATTAATTTTTCTAGATTCTTAGTGTTTTCGTCATTCTTTTTCTCTTTTTTTATTTTAAAAGGAGTCGCCAGCTTGTCAGTCGTCGTATACTTACCCTATTCGAATAAATCTCCCTCCCGAATTAAATAAGTGATTCGAAGAGGAGAGGAACCGATTAAGAAGGGACATACGACAAAGTGACAAACAAGAGAAAAGAAAAACATGGAGAGTCTACGTGCGATAAACCTCGCAAGGATAAGTCAAGCATGTCCGCCCAAACAAGATCGGGCAGAGCACCTCGAACCAATATCCGCGAAAGAAGTATCTACGTAGACTACCCATAACCGAGAGTCAAGTGTATGTACCGTTCCGGGGTCAAGAGCACTCCCGGAGGAACGTATTCCTACCGGTTAATTACATCTTGGGGGATACCCAAGAATACTCTCGATAAAAGGAGTTTCGCTTTATATTATCATGACACTCGGGTATAGGCAATCAAAGGGAGATTATTCCGTGTGGGAAAATCTCGACGCTTCAAAGCTCTCGCTAGGCCATCGTGCGCAGAGTGAGTCTCTCACATCCCAAATGGGGTAGCGGCTCATCAAGCATACGAAACCCACGAATAACCTAAATCATCTTGACGGGGGTATCCCAACACGTCAAAGCACATCCGGGCCATAAGGGCAGAGGACAAATCGTCGTATCCCAAACGGGCGGCGCACTCATTGGCATCGGGCCGTCAAAATGATATCAACGAAGTCAAGGAGCGAAAGGGCTCAACAGGGGTAGTTAAAGGAAGGAAGGAGTAATCCTAAAGGGGTAGAGGTAGCCAAGTCGGGGTACACGAACCCGTCATCCAAAGCAGTAGGACCCTAAGTCTACCCGAACGTGAAGGTAGTCGACCCAACACGTCCTGAGATCCCCGGTCAGCAATCCAAGAATTGCATTATCCACGGGGACCTCGGTAGCCCTAAGGTCAAAAGGAAACTCTATCCTATGACTATAAGCTGGAGCTCCAAGAGGTGGGTCTCACACCTGCCAAAGTGACAAGATGCCTCAGGAAAGAAGAGAAAGGGAGGTTCAGCTACAAAGCTGCAAACGCTCCAAACAAAAGGACTTACACCCCGTCTGGGTCGGGGAGCCTTCTAACACCCTAGGCGCACTAGACAACCACCTATAAAGGTATGCTGGGCCAGTCGATTGGAGAAGCACGGGGACTCCTCCTCGGGACATGCAAATATGAATGCAAGTATTCTGAGCGGTCCTTAAATAATGTGAAGGCCCTATTAGTATGACTTGGGTGATAGCTATGCAATGCAACCCATTTAAAATCCGGCCCGAAGGCCATGCAAGAAAGTAAAAGTGCATATTTTAAAATCTTGAATATTTTAATCCTAAAATTTATTTATCTTGAATATTTTATTAGGACTTTTTAAACATATAAAGTTTACAATTTTAGGGTCCTTAAAGAGCCTAAATGATATCGCGAAATCCTGCATCACGTAAAGAAACAAGGAAAACACATGCGGGCATGCAAATATGTAATAAAAGTAAGAAAGAAAGCACTCCATAATAAAATAAAAGAGGCCAAAATGTCGCCGGACCGGCAACATAATCCGTAAAAAGAAAATGCGGTCTGGACTCCGCATATACATGCCCGGTCCTAATTCTATACATCAATATAAAAATGCAGAATTAAGATACAGGGCACGAGCATCTGCTCCTAGTCCCCTCCACGTGGTTCCTGCGCAAAACGCCTCGGAACCCGTGCCCGTATCTTATTTCTGCTACAAGACTCTCCTAGACTCTAAAAGTACAAAGGAAAATAAAAAGACTCAATCCTGCATGAAAACAAGTGTTAGCGGGAAAGCTCACATGCAAATGACGTATAATGAACCATGCTTTATAAATGGGGGAGCTAATAGCACTCGCAAACAAAAATGTCGAAATCATCACTTGCTCCCCCATAGCGGTACCTGCGTGTGTGTATAAATAAGCATGGCTCCTCGCGTAAAAGCGCCCTAACACACTACCTTACATATGAAGCATGCAATCACATCACAGTGCAAAGTACGTAAGAAAGATACCGGCTAGAGGCAACCAATCCATCAAAGAACAATAGCCAGGCATCAAAAGACTACCTAGCAACCTAAGTCCTAGCTTAGCACACCATCTAACGAAAGTGCACAAACCTAGTGCCTAAGTGCGGGGTAAGTCTCAGTATAGTATGACTTTGACGAGGTCGTCATACCGGCCCCATCCTAAAGATCCGAAGGATCTAAAGGGAGTCACGAAGACGGGTGACACAAGTTAGATCCAATGGATCCTTAGCACAGTCATACTTGTAGCCGATCCCGATGACTTAATTCGCATTGCTCATCGGGATCAACCCAACAAGCAATGCTCGTTAAGGCATCGCGACCGACACATGGTCACTCTCCTAACGAGTAGGACAAGTCATCGAAGAATGGGTAAGCAAACAAATATGCAAAAACCCACATTGCGATCGCTCAACCGAAGTACGAAACAATCACAACGGGCGCCCAAAGGGCAAGCACACACATCATGCAAAATGCAAGGATGCTACATGCAAAGAGGATGTACCAAAGTGGTGAGGGTGAGTATACCGTGAAAGCAGAGTGACTCGTAAAGAGCGGGCATGCCGTAGTGGCAGCGGCCCAAAAGGATGGGTATGCTAAGGAGGCAGTGACCCGAAGGTGGGCATGCTGTAGTGGCAGCGGCCCGGAGGTGGGCATGATGTAGCGACAGCGGCCCGAGCAAATGAGTATGCCGAGGTGGCGATGACCCGGAGGTGGAATAATTCTCACTATGGAGAATCATAAAAGTGCGGTGCAAATGTAAATGCAAAGAGTGAGAATATGGTGCAACATGCAATCAGACCAACATGCACATGCATATAAACATGCAATAAGATGCAGAAGCATACGAACATGTAATATGATCGGTCGACCGGACCGTGGTGGCTGGTCGGACTAAAGAAATGGGTGGATTAGTTCGGGGTAACCAATCCGACCCTAAAGGATAGGTGATCGACTGGGACGGCCGATCGAACCCAACCGAGGATCGGGGATCGGCCCGTGACAGCGGATCAACTCGAAGTGCTCATGCGAACATGCATACAATGCAACAAATGACCACGTGCACAAAAATACAAACATGCAATTTAATGCAATAAGTGGTCACATGCAAAATGCAACAAGATGGAGCATGCACATGCAACACAACCCCAACACTCGACCGCATGTCGAACCGGTCCTAACGACCTCACATAGGTACCTAGTGGTCGACGCTCTTGGATGTGCGGCATCACCGCCTCCAGTTTTAGCGTGGCTATGTAGAGGGTTTCCGCTCCGATTTCTCGTAGGGGAAACTCTCCACCGTTCGTAGGGCGGACTAGCTACAAAGCTTTTCCCGCTCTACGAACACCCGATCTTATAGGACGGACTAGCTACAAAGCTTTTCCCGTCCTCTAACATCGAACTCAACTAATCCCTCCAAGGGAGATTAGGAGCGCCAAAACCGTGGGAAATTGGGATTCCAACCCAGCAGGACTAAAGCCTAAAGCTTACAACGTGAAATCGCTCGGCTACGAATAGGATCGGCCAACGCATAGGATTCCTAACCTACGGCTCACTCTGTGTAAATCAACGATCCATCACATAGGCGGCTCGACCGGTCGACACATGTCGTCCGGCACCTCCACCCCACGTGGGCGATCGAACCCACGTGCCTAGATCGGACTAAACCTAGGGTCGGCTAAGGGATAAGAAAATCTCACCGCCGCGAAGGTTGAAGACGCGTTCTCTTTATGCTGAAGAAGAGCCCTCGATTCCGGCGAACCGCCGGTGTTCGGTCCGTGCGCCAACGCACCTCGCAATAAATCATGCAACGAGGAAAATACGACGCAATGAGGTATGCAAAGTATCAAAATAAATAAATTCGAGCAAAATAAAATGCATCGAAATATATACCTTAGCGGGAGGGGTCTCCCGACGACGGCAAAAGAGGGGAAACCACGAGGTGAAAGACGCTGTCCCGCAATGCCGAGGTGCTCCGGCGGAGTATCTGGTCGCCGGGAGGATAGGACAGCGAGGTCGAGGGGTTAGCTCGCCGACGGTGCACACCGGGAGCGAAGAAAATGTAGAGGAGAGCCCAAAAATTTGACGCTCTCCTCGCTGATTTTTCTCCGGCATAAATGCAATGCCGGCGAGGGACTGGTGGTGGTGGCGGCCTTTGTTTTCCGGCGAGGAAGTGGCAGCGAGGAAGGAGGCGACGCAACACCCAAATAAGAGGCTCGCGGGTAGGTGCTCCGGCCGGAAAAGGAGGCGGCGGGGAGACGGTCGGCTGGAGATTTGGACGGCCGACTGGGAGTGCGGGCGTCCGGCGAGGAGGGAAGGTGGCGGAGGGAGGAGGCTCGGCCGACCCGAAGGAGCAGCAGTGGCTGGAGCGGAGGCCGCCCGGAGAATGGATCGGCGAGTTGGAGCTCGCCGGCGTGAGGAGAGACGGCGGAGCTCGGAGGGGAGGCCGGCGAGCTTGCCGGCGGCGTCGCCGGTGCGAGATCGGCGACGAGGAGGCTAGGGTTTGCGAAATCGGGTTGGCGGCGGGCTGTTTCGCGTGCGATCCGTGGGAGAGGGGAGGGTTAGGCGTAGGAATTTATATATATGAATATTATATAATATTATATATATATTATATAATATTATATATGATAATAATAATATTATAATTATCATCCGCATATTTTTAGCTCGTGCATGTGCTCGCAGCGAAACGAATGTCTCTCTTGGCTAAAATCGACGTTCCGGACTCACTGGCGCAGTCCGTTTCGTCATCCGGGGTCCTTCGGGGCCGCTCGAGCCACTTTTTAGCAAATGGGCCCAAAAAGAATAATTCACATATTTTAAGCCCGCTCGCGATGTCGTAGCAAAATGAACATCCTCCGTAGCTAAAATCGACGTTCCGGACACAATCGTGTCATCTGTTTGGTTGTCCGGAGTCGTTCGAGTGATTTTCTGACGATCGGGCTAAAAAACGATAATTTGCACAATTTTTACCCCGCCCTCAAAGCCGTAGCAAAATAGATGTCCTTCCGAGCTAATATCGATGTTCCGGACACACTCGCGTGGTCCGTTTCATCGTTCGAGGTCATCTGAACAAGCTCGGCAGTGGATGAGCCAATTTAAGCTAATTTCCCGCGCGATGCTTCGAGTAACGTCTGTCGACTTTGGTATGCTCGAATGGACATCCCATGCATGTGGTATATAAAAAAAAATAAAAAAAAAATGATGCCAACAAAGGACCCCCAACAAGTGTGGTGTACCGCTGAGGCACAATGCACTTGTTGGAAGCATCCTTAAAGGAGAGTATCCCTTGGTAGTCGAGGTGACATCCCAAGAAAAGAGTAAAAGAAACCTCGACCAGGCCAGATAAACTGGACATGGTATGGTCGAGGGTGTGGCTAACCTGTCGTGACTGGTCAATCGCCATAAATAAGTTCAGAGGCCGTAAAGGCATAACCTAAAAGGGGTGGTTCAGAAGCCGTAAAGGCATAACCACAAAAATAGGTTCAGAGGCCGTTAAGGCATAACCTCGGGGGGTGGTTCAGAGGCCGTAGAGGCATAACCACAAAGAATCCCAACCTTGCCGTAAAACCGGGCGTGGTATGGTTAGGGGTGATGGTCAGCAGTCGAAGCTAACTGTCCACCGCAGAGCTCAGCCAGGCCAAATAAACTGGACATGGTATAGCTGAGAAAAGATTTGCCTGACCTCATTCGAAACGGCAATGTCGATCTGTCTGACCTCATTCGAAACAACAGAATCAATGAAAATCCCGTACCTGACCACATTCGAAACGGTAGGAGAGAAGGACCCAGCCAGGCCAGATAAATTGGATATGTTTGGCTGGGGTTTTGCCTGACCTTATTCGAAACGGTAATATCGATCTATTTGACCTCATTCGAAACAACAGAATCGATGAAAACCCCATACTTGACCACATTCGAAACAACATAACTGATGAAAAATCTCGTACCTGACCACATTCGCAACGGTAAGAGAGAAAAGACCCAGCCAGGCCAGATAGACTGGACATCTTTGGCTAGGGTTTGCCTGACCTCATTCGAAACGGCAATATCGATCTGTTTGACCTCATTCGAAACAACAGAATCGATGAAAACCCCGTACCTGACCACATTCGAAATAGTAGGGGAGAAAACCCAGTCATCTCATGTGACCAAATCTCCTGTTATGTTTCCTCTGAAAGAGACCCTGATTATGAGTCTAATTGATCTCCTTGAGACAAAACACCCATCACTTTAATCAGGTGACTATAAAGCACAACATATCCTGATCAGAGGTGGTGATCAAACTAATGAGTATAAAGTATGGTTGACCCAAAAGCAAAAAGAGAGGTGGTTCAGAGGCCGTAAAGGCATGAACAAACAAAGTGGTTCAGGGGCCATAAAGACATAACCACAAAAATAGGTTCAGAGGCCTTAAAGGCATAACCTATGGGTGGGTTCAGAGGCCGTAGAGGCATGACCCAAGGAATCCCAACAAGGCCAGAAAAACTGGGCAGGGTATGGTTGGGGGTGGTGGTCAGTAGTCGAAGCTAACTGTCCACCGAAGAGCTCGACCAGAGCGTATAAACTGGACATGGTATGACTGAGAAAAGATTTGCCTGACCTCATTCGAAACAGCAAAATCGATCTGTCTGACCTCATTCGAAATAACAGAGTCGATGAAAATCCCGTACCTGACCACATTCGAAACGGTAGGAGAGAAAGGACCCAACCAGGCCAGATGAAATGGACATGTTTGGCTGGGGTTTTGCCTGACCTCATTCGAAACGGCAATATCGATCTGTTTGACCTCATTCGAAACAACAGAATCGATGAAAATCCCGTACCTGACCACATTCGAAACGGTAGGGAAGAAGGCTCAATCATCTCGTGTGACCAAGTCTCCTGTTGTGTTTCCTCTGAAAGAAACCCTGATTGCGAGTCTATTGATCTCCTCGAGACGAAACACCCAACACTTTAATCAGGTGGCTATAAAGCACAACATATCCTGATCAGAGGTGGCGATCGAACCAGTGAGTATAAAGTATGGTTGACCCAAAAGAAAAAAAAAGAGGTGGTTCAGAGGCCGTGAAGGCATGACCAAACACAGTGGTTCAGGGGCCATAAAGGCATAACCACAAAATAGGTTCAGAGGCCTTAAAGGCATAACCTAGGGGTGGGTTCAGTGGCCGTAGAGGCATGACCCAAGGAATGTCTGAAGAAGGAATACTCTCGTAAATGAACCGGCCCAAAAGGGACATGTGGTCCGAGAAGTATCGAAAGGCTAATGAGTCGGATACGACAATATGTCCTCATAAGAGCTGACTAGAGCGCCATAGAGCTCGAGATGTGTCGTATCAAACGACTACGGGGCCAAAATGTCAAAGGATGAGATGACCTTGTAACAGAGCCGACTAAAGTGTCATATGGCTCGAGGAACATGGCTAGAAAGCCGAAAGTGTCCGGAGATGAGATACTCTCGTAAATGAACCGGCCCAAAAGGGACATGTGGTTCGAGAAATATCGAAAGGCTAATGAGCCGAATATGACAATATATTCTCATAAGAGCTGACTAGAACGTCATATAGCTCGAGAGGTGTCATATCAAACGACCACAAAGGTAAAGTTGTCAAAAGACAGGGTATCCTCATAACAAAGCCGACTAAAGTGTCATATGGCTCGAGGAACATGGCTAGAAAGCCGAAAGTGTCCGGAGACGAGATACTCTCGTAAATGAACCGACCCAAAAGCGACATGTGGTTCGAGAAGTATCGAAAGGCTAATGAGCCGGATATGACAATATATTCTCATAAGAGCTGACTACAGCGTCATATAGCTCGAGAAATGTCATATCAAACGGCTACGGGGCCAAAACATCAAAAGACGAGATGTCCTTGTACAGAGCCGACTAAAGTGTTATGTGGCTCAAGAAACATCAAGGTATATGGCTATGTAAAGCCGAAAAATGCTCTCATAGAGAACCAGTCGAAATGGACATGCGGTTCGAGAGACATCAAAGCCAAATGGCTACGAAACCCGACGTGCCTCATAATAAGGTCTTATCATCAAGGGTCGGCCAAGTGAAGGCAATAGTGTCGTTGATCGGAACATCAAATGATCAGGAAGGTATATATCCCAATCGAGGTAGTCTAGGAGATATGTATCCTGACTACACATCAAGTAGAGTAGGAGGTATGTATCCTACTTCTCATATCAAATGGTGCAGGAAGTAT
This sequence comes from Papilionanthe hookeriana x Papilionanthe teres, assembly GCA_022702705.1. Lineage (NCBI taxonomy): Eukaryota > Viridiplantae > Streptophyta > Magnoliopsida > Asparagales > Orchidaceae > Papilionanthe > Papilionanthe hookeriana x Papilionanthe teres. The sequence continues at coordinate 32,595,865 of CM040429.1, read as the reverse complement.
GTATCCCGGCCAAACATATCAAATAACACAGGAGGTATGTATCCTGGTTGAATGTATCAGATGACACAGGAGGTATGTGTCCTGGTCAAATACTAAAAAGGACAAGAGCTATGTGTCTTGCCTACACATCAAACAAGCAGCCCTAAGGTGAAACAACTTGAGGCAAGATGCTCAAAGTATAGTCGGATGTCAGAGTACTCTGACAGGACATGGATCAGTAGTAAGACCGATGCAACATGTCACTCGACATGACAGATAGAACCAACCTAAGTAGTCGAAAATATCAAATAGGACAGGGAGAGATATCCTGCCTATGCATCAAATGAGCGACCACATTACTAAAATAGCCCGAGGTATCATGCTTAGAGTATATGCTGGATGCATGGAGCGATCCAACTAAACATGGATCGGCGGTAAGGCCGATGCAACATGTTACTCGATGTGGCAGACAGAACTAACTAAATAATCGAAAGAATTAATAGGGTTAGCTAACTGAAATGGTCTAACCAATAAAGTGCTTTTATGTAAGCACTAGCGAGACAAATCTCGCAGGGGATTCTCCCATTTAGCAAATAATTATGTTGGGAGGCATCAAATATCTCGGTGCAGACATGGATCAACTGAGCGACTGATACAACATGTCATTCAATGAGGCGGACCAAACTAACCAAGCCAATCGAAATATCATCGAGGTGGACTCACAAGTCCAAATGTAGAGTGCTTTAAGCAAGCACTAGCGAAATAAGTCTCGCAAAAGTGGCCCTCAGAACTAGCGAAGTAGCTATCGCTGAGGAGAGCTCAACTGGTATCTCCTGTGAGAACCTCCTGTGAGAACTGGCTAAGACAATTCTCATCAGGGAAAATATCGGGTTAAATGTCATGCATCAAAGGTACAACTGACAAGGGACATGGATCGAATAGAGAATAGACAAAGTCTAAAATCAATACAACATGTCACTCCAACAAGGTAATGAAAATTGACAGAGTCAGGAATATTAAAGAGGGTGGATGGTCAAAACATACCAACCCTATACGATACTGCTACCTGAAATTTGGTAGGATGAATTCCACTGGGGAATTACCACAGTATCCAAGAGTGGTTGATCGAGATATAGCATTCCAACCACAAGGGTGCATGGATCTCAGACCAACCCAAAAACATCCTCCTAAGAGGGGAAATGCCGCACTCATTCGAAATGAGCGGGAGACTCTAATTCGGACCCACACAGGGTGCTCGACCGAATAGAGGTGTCGAGGAAAGAAGCATGGCTTTCCCACACAAAAGAGGCATCAATCGAACTTGACCTCAGTCAGTCGAGACACCTTAGAAAGGTTGGGCAAAAAAGAGCGAACCAACCGAATGATATTTAGCCGGAAGACCAAAACATATCCCTTAAGAGGGAATACACCACACTCATCCGAAGTGAGTGGTCCCAAGCATATCCGTAAAAAGGTGCTCAGTTCGGACCCTATGTAGAATGGGTAACCGAACAAGAATGCTAGGAAAGGTCATGGCTTTCCTGCATAAGGCAAATATCAATCGAAATTGACTCCTGTCAATCTAGATATTGCGAAGGTTAGCTAAGCAAGGTATTATAACCATAACTGCTTAATCATAAAGCTAGGCTCAGATCCTCCAAAAAGAGGGTATCTTCCACTCTCACTGTGACGAGAGGGACAAATGTATCTACCACACTCATTTATGATGGGTGGGACACACTTGCTCGAACCCACTCAAAATGAGGAGCCAAAGAGAAAAGATAAGAGAAGTACTTGGCTTCTCTTACACCAATCATCGGTTGCACCGTGTATAAGCCGCTAGTAAGACTTCCACTTTATCTGTTTAGCAATTCAGTAATCAGTTTTAAGAGATGCACAAGACCTCTCTTACTTGCAATGAAGCAAAGGAATGGGTGGGTGTACAGTGTCGTACAACATACCCACAAAGAATGCTAGTCAACTTCCGGAGGAAGGACTGCCAGGAACCCGAAGGTTTACACATAAAGTGTACAAGAAGGTGGGTAAAAAGCCCACAAGATGGCAAGCCTTTTTTCCGAAGGAAGGGCCACCGGACCCAGAGGGTCGCCACATAGTACGTAAGGGTGGTGGGTGAAGAGTCCACACACAAGAATGAGAGTCAACTTCCAAGGAAGGACTGCCGGACCCAGAGGGTAGACGCATAAAGCATAAAGATGGTGGGTAGAGAGCCCACAAGATGGCAAGCCTTTCTACCAAAGGAAGGGTCGCCGGACCCGTGAGGGTCGACGCATCAAGCGTGATATAATGTGGGTGTACGGTAAGTCATACAACATGCCCACAAAGCTATCGAGAGCCTTCCATGCCATTTATATTTTTTCATTGGCATTAAATATTATTTTTTTATTATTCCCAACATAAGTCGTTATGGTGAATGATTCGGCGTGACATGCCAACTCAATCCGGTAAGTGGAGCTCTCAAGTAAGCATCCTGGACTCATGACCGGATATACCATGCAAAATATGAGATTTGCAAAATTCGAGTCCAGTGGGATTTTCCTTAAGTACTCTTCCCTAGTCCCCGTCCTTTAATTATTTTCACCCTTAGCCTAGATAGGCCTCGTCATTCGTATCCGGATGTAAAGAAATGTTTTCATTTTGAAGATGTTTTTAAATCCATTACTAATTTATCAGTCATCCCAATGTCACTTAAGCAATTATCTGAACCTTAATATTCTAAGGATCTTACCAGGAGAATTTTGAAATCAAAAGGTTCTTTATATCGAATTTTTGATTTCCCACTCACCTCAAGCTTCTTCTCAGGAGTGTTGATCATTTTTTTTCAATCTTTTTTTTTTATTATTTCGAAGCCTTTCACACTTTTTTTTATCTCTCCTGAGAATTACTATATTTGGTGAGCTTCTTTTTGTTATAAAGTAATTTACTCTGACTCAAAAATCTCCTCAAGAAAGATTCTTAGAATTTTATGGTACATTACTTGTCAAGCTTCCATCGGTCTAGCTGAATGGAAAAGTAAGAGATCTAAATAGTCTCTGAAACTACTCACATCTAAATGACACCCATCTAGTCACTTTGAGGTGTTCTCAGGACTTAGGTGAAAGTTCATTAAAGTAAGGGATTTGGTCATCAAGACATAATTCAAATCCCCCGAACCATGAAGATCAGCAAATCCTAAGAAGGTGCATACATGGTCTGGCTTAAACCCATCCTCAGGATCTATCATAGATTCAACCTCAAAAAAACATCGAAGGAAAATCCAAGATAAGATAAACTACGGAGCACAGTTCCTTTCGGAAGCGTCTCAACGGCCTCTGTAAATGGAGCCAAAATATCAAGAGGTACAGGGATGAGAAGTCACTGCCTGTTGGTCAAGGTATATCTCGGTTAGATAAGCAGCGAGGTCTAACCGGTAGTGTCGGATATCGAGGTATCCCGACGAGTCATGGACTGATTTATCATGACGAAGTACTTTAATCAATTCAACATGAATATTGACAAGGTGATAAGAATCAACCAAGTCAAACAAAATATCCATGAGGTTGGATGTAGGAGATGAATCCATCTCACAGTGATGCTTTCTCACAAAGAACAGACTAAAAAGTCAATAAGGTCCTAGATATGTGAGGCACCAAATCCTAGTCAGGTTCAAAGTAGACTGACTAAATCAAATGCTAGACAAATAAGGTGGTCTTAGCAATGAAATGCTCTCATCAAGAGCTTTGCCAAAAGGCAAACTAGCTCAAATAGAATGAGGCACTCTCAACAGCCTGGGAGATGTGCATCCCAGCTAAACATGGATCGACTAAAACTAGCAAAATGGTCTAGTCAATACAACATGTTATTAACAAGAGATTTTTTGGGGTGTCCCTCAATCGGAGTATAAAACATCCATTATAGCCTTGCTTAATAGGTGGAAAGAGGTAGGATAAAGCACTCTTCAAAGCAAAGGCGAGTAAACTCCTTGCTGTCAAATGTGGAAAGTCATTCTACATGTAGCGTCGGAATATCAAGAGACACGGTGGCAAGAATTTGCCTAACCCAATGAGTATTCGCCGAAGTATGGCGATCAACTTTTGTCCCAAAAAAAAGGTGAGAATCGACGGGGTATGCCCCGGATCTCCCTTTATCGACATAGGATAAATTCATCTAGCGCGATGAAAAGGAAGCCACAAAATTTTCCTCATGATTTCAGGAAATAGTTAGCACATCAAATATGGGCAAAAGCCACTCCAACAGGATCATCAATGATACCTGGCGCAACATCTGGTAAGTGGCACTAAATACCATGCCAAGGGTTCCATGCAACACATCGGCGGGTCTCATGGAATGCACAACAGATGCCAAACATCAAGATCTTGTATCGGATCGAGAAGTATATCTCGGTCTCCTACTATAAGGATCGTGGGGTATGGTAAGTAGAGGAGTTCTTACACAACATGCTTAGATATTTCAGAGATCTAAGCAAGGAACTCATCTCTAGAAATAGGACCCTGCCCTCTCAAAGAGGAAACTAGAGTCTCAACAGGTAAAGAGACTCCGTGGCTGAATCAGCCACTATGGTTGCAGCAGTCTGTTCCTATTCTTCCGGATGCCCTTGCCTAATGTAGGGACAAAGCGAGACCTCGTAGAAACCGAACAACCGGGGCTGAGACAATCGTCAAACCAGCAAAAACATTTCCCCTCAAAGAGGAAGATGCTCCTACGATCTTCTAAGTCAGAGAACTCGTGGTAGCAACAACAATACGGACTGCAAGGTGAGAATGACTTGCATCCGAAGGAGGGAAGAATCCCAAGAAAACCTGACTAGAGTGTAGTCCACATAACCAGACAGAGGAGAGAAGATGATTTTCAGCTAATGGAATTTGGGCGTTATCCCGTGCTGAATCGGAAACAAGTCATGGCGGGGACATGGTCCACATCGCCAGAAGATGAAGAGGTGATTCTCAGCCGACGGGATTTAGCACCATTCCGGGCCAGAACCAAAACAAGCCATGACGTCGACATGGTCCACAACGTCGGAGGACGAGAAATGTGATTCTCAACCTTCAAGATTTAAGTATAAATCTTGGGCCGGAACCAAGACAAATCATGGCGGGGACCCAGTCCACACCGCCAGAGGACGGTACCATAACTGGTAACTCTAGCACTCTTACATAATGCAACATCCGTGAGGATGGAAATCCTCAACATATGGATGGACTAAAATAGAGGCTAGTAAAGAGGAAAGAGCGTTGTAGCGCATCACCATCTGGCACTAGTCCTTTCCTCGAGGGAAAAGTAAAACTGATACAAGTTGCTACAACGAAAGTAGTACTACATGCACAACTCCTTTTCAAAGGGGGGCACGTAGCAAATGTCCAATGAGGACGTGGTCCGCTCAACGGGGACAGTAGCAAACATGACTCAAAACGGGGGCCGAAGGCACCTCCTAAACGGGAGTCAAAATAGGTATAGAAACCTGATACAAGCAATGCTGCTAAATTTGCAGCAATCTATTCCTAGTCCTCCTAGCCTTCCTGCCTAATCGAGGGACAGGTGGATCCTCGTGGAAAACCGGAACGTAAAGAGAGTCGGGACAAATGTCACAACGACGACGGTAGTGACAAACCTATCGCTAAAAGAAAACTCACCTGCCTATGGCAAGGAGACACGTGAGAACACGGAGGGACAAGTCTAGAAAAGACCGTCAGGTGCGGCGGCGCATCGCTATCGAGCGTCGTCCTCTTTTTGCAAAAGAAGCGAACGCGACGCGAGCCACCACAGCAAAAACAGCTAAATGTGTACGACTCCCCTTTAAAGGGGGAGGACACGGAGGAAAACGCCTCAGATAGCGCAGGAACAACTCAATATGCACGTCTCCCCTTTTAAAAGGGAGGGCATAGAGCAAAACGTCTGAGAGAGAGTAAGAACAACTCAATATGCACGTCTCCCCTTTTAAGGGGGAGGGCATAAAGAAAATGCCTCAAAGGGCGTAGGATTACGTAAGGTAACCCCACATGGGTGCTCGAAGGAACTGAAGGTTATGACACCCTCAGGAGCACCAAAAAAAAAAAAAAAAACGCTCGGGGAGAGGGGAAAGAGTTCTCCCTGGCGGCAACGATCGTGTCCACCTTCCTGCTCTTCCGCGTAGCGGGGCAAAAAGGGACAATGATCAAAAATAAGGAAAGGTCAAGAAACCAATCACAAAACTACAACGACATCGATGCATGCGATAATGCTGCAACCGAAATGTCGAGGGTGAGAGAAGGGACAGAATGCATCGAGTTGCTACCCCTAGCAACCGATACATGGATTGAAAACCAAGGTCTCACAAAAGGCTCAACTGTGACTCGAAGAAAGAGAACCAGGTCACGATAATATGAGCGAAACTCCAAGTATGGAGAGAGGCTATAACCCCAGAAAAAACGAAGCTCCAAGTATGGAGAGAGAAACTCCTCCCCAGCGGAGTCGCCAGTTTTGCGAATACGCTGGGATCCACAAGACTCATAAGCGAAAACTCCAAGTATGGAGAGAGAGACTCCTCCCCAGCGGAGTCGCCAGTTTGTTTTCGTCATTCTTTTTCTCTTTTTTTTTATTTTAAAAGGAGTCGCCAGCTTGTCAGTCGTCGTATACTTCCCCTATTCGAATAAATCTCCCTCCCGAATTAAATAAGTGATTCGAAGAGGAGAGGAACCGATTAAGAAGGGACATACGACAAAGTGACAAACAAGAGAAAAGAAAAACATGGAGAGTCTACGTGCGATAAACCTCGCAAGGATGAGTCAAGCATGTCCGCCCAAACAAGATCGGGCAGAGGCACCTTGAACCAATAACCGCGAAAGAAGTATCTATGTAGACTACCCATAACCAGAGAGTCAAGTGTATGTACCTGTTCTGGGGTCAAGAGCACTCCCAGAGGAACGTATTCCTACTGGTTAATTACATCTTGGGGGATACCCAAGAATACTCTCGATAAAAGGAGTTTCGCTTTATATTATCATAGACCTGGGGTATAGGCAATCAAAGGGAGATTATTCCGTGTGGGAAAATCTCGACGCTTCAAAGCTCTCGCTAGGCCATCAGGCAGAGAGTGAGTCTCTCACATCCCAAATGGGGTAGCGGCTCATCAGCATACGAAACCCACAGAATAACCTAAATCATCTTGACGGGGTATCCCAACACGTCAAAGCACATCCGGGCCATAAGGGCGGAGGACAAATCGTCGTATCCCAAACGGGCGGCGGCTCATTGGCATCGGGCCGTCAAAATGATATCAACGAAGTCAAGGAGCGAAAGGGCTCAACGGGGGTAGTTAAAGGAAGGAAGGAGTAATCCTAAAGGGGTAGAGGTAGCCAAGTCGGGGTACACGAACCCGTCATCCAAAGCAGTAGGACCCTAAGTCTACCCGAACGTGAAGGTAGTCGACCCAACACGTCCTGAGATCCCCGGTCAGCAATCCAAGAATTGCATTATCCACGGGGACCTCGGTAGTCCTAAGGTCAAAAGGAAACTCTATCCTATGACTATAAGCTGGAGCTCCAAGAGGTGGGTCTCACACCTGCCAAAGTGACAAGATGCCTCGAGAAAGAAGAGAAAGGGAGGTTCGGCTACAAAGCCGCAAACGCTCCAAACAAAAGGACTTACACCCCGTCCGGGTCTGGGGAGCCTTCTAACACCCTAGGCGCACTAGACAACCACCTATAAAGGTATGCCGGGCTGGCCGATTGGAGAAGCACGGGGACTCCTCCTCGGGACATGCAAATATGAATGCAGTTATCTAGAGCGGTCCTTAAATAATGTGAAGGCCCTATTAGTATGACTTGGGTGATAGCTATGCAATGCAACCCATTTAAAATCCGGCCCGAAGGCCATGCAAGAAAGTAAAAGTGCACATTTTAAAATCTTGAATATTTTAATCCTAAAATTTATTTATCTTGAATATTTTATTAGGACTTTTTAAACATATAAAGTTTACAATTTTAGGGTCCTTAAAGAGCCTAAATGATATCGCGAAATCCCGCATCACGTAAAAGAAACAAGGAAAACACATGCAGGCATGCAAATATGTAATAAAAGTAAGAAAGAAAGCACTCCATAATAAAATAAAAGAGGCCAAAATGTCGCTGGACCGGCAACATAATCCAGAAAAAGAAAAATGCGGCCGGACTCCGCATATACATGCCCGGTCCTAATTCTATACATCAATATAAAAATGCAGAATTAAGATACGGGGCACGAGCATCCGCTCCTAGTCCCCTCCACGTGGTTCCCGCGCAAAACGCCTCGGAACCCGTGCCCGTATCTTATTTCTGCTACAAGACTCTCCTAGACTCTAAAAGTACAAAGGAAAATAAAAAGACTCAATCCTGCATGAAAACAAGTGTTAGCGGGAAAGCTCACATGCAAATGACGTATAATGAACCATGCTTTATAAATGGGGGAGCTAATAGCACCTGCAAACAAAAATGTCAGAAATCATCACTTGCTCCCCCCATAGTGGTACCTGTGTGTGTGTATAAATAAGCATGGCTCCCTGCAGAAAAGCGCCCTAACACACTACCTTACATATGCAAAGTATCAAAATAAATAAATTCGAGCAAAATAAAATGCATCGAAATATATACCTTAGCGGGAGGGGTCTCCCGACGACGGCAAAAGAGGGGAAACCACGAGGTGAAAGACGCTCGCACCTCCTCGAACAGCCGACGATGTTCGCTGTCCCGCAATGCCGAGGTGCTCCGGCGGAGTATCCGGTCGCCGGGAGGATAGGACGGCGAGGTTGAGGGGTTAACTCGTCGACGGTGTACACCGGGAGCGAAGAAAATGCGGAGAAGAGCCCAAAATTCGACGCTCTCCTCGCTGATTTTCTCCCGCATAAATGCAATGCCGGCGAGGGACCGGTGGTGGTGGCGACCTTTGTTATCCGACGAGGAAGTGGCAGCGAGGAAGGAGGCGACGCAACACCCAAATAAGAGGCTCGCGGGTAGGTGCTCCAGCCGGAAAAGGAGGCGGCGGGGAGACGGTCGGCTGGAGATTTGGACGGCCGACTGGGAGTGCGGGCGTCCGGCGAGGAGGGAAGGTGGCGGATGGAGGAGGCTCGGCCGACCCGAAGGAGCAGCAGTGGCTGGAGCGGAGGCCGCCCGGAGAATGGATCGGCGAGTTGGAGCTCGCCGGCGTGAGGAGAGACGGCGGAGCTCGGAGGGGAGGCCGGCGAGCTAGCCGGCGGCGTCGCCGTGCGAGATCGGCGACGAGGAGGCTAGGGTTTGCGAAATCGGGTTGGCGGCGGGTCGTTTCGCGTGCGATCCGTGGGAGAGGGAGGGTTAGGCGTAGGAATTTATATATATGAATATTATATAATATTATATATATATTATATAATATTATATATGATAATAATAATATTATAATTATCATCCGCATATTTTTAGCTCGTGCATGTGCTCGCAGCGAAACGAATGTCTCTCTTGGCTAAAATCGACGTTCCGGACTCACTGGCGCAGTCCGTTTCGTCATCCGGGGTCCTTCGGGGCCGCTCGAGCCACTTTTTAGCAAATGGGCCCAAAAAGAATAATTCACATATTTTAAGCCCGCTCACGATGTCGTAGCAAAATGAACATCCTCCGTAGCTAAAATCGACGTTCCGGACACAATCGTGTCATCTGTTTGGTCGTCCGGAGTCGTTCGAGTGATTTTTTGACGATCGGGCTAAAAAACGATAATTTGCACAATTTTTACCCCGCCCGCAAAGCCGTAGCAAAATAGATGTCCTTCCGAGCTAATATCGATGTTCCGGACACACTCGCGTGGTCCGTTTCATCGTTCGAGGTCATCTGAACAAGCTCGCAGGTGGATGAGCCAATTTAAGCTAATTTCCCGCGCGATGCTTCGAGTAACGTCTGTCGACTTTGGTATGCTCGAATGGACATCCCATGCATGTGGTATATAAAAAAAAATAAAAAAAAATGATGCCAACACTTAGAAACATGTTCTTCAGGTCTTTTAGTTTCCTTTGTTTCTCTCGCAACATCTTTATCTTTTCTATCCACATCCTCTATCTCTCTTCCACCTTTTAATTGGACAGCTTCTATTTGTTCATTAGTGTTCTCTTTAGGGTTGATCTCAATGTTGCTAGGAAGTGTTCCTTGGGTTCCATTGCTAAGTGGATTAGCAATTTGTCCCAGTTGATTCTCTATGTTTCTAATTGCAACATTTTGACTTTGCAACTGGTTTTCCATTTGCAATACCACTTCTTCCATAGACGTATTCTTATCCTCAAATTGTTGATCATCATTAGAGTCCGGTGGATATGAAAGTCTATAGTTTGTGTTCCCCTAATTATTCCAACTTCCATTAGGATTTGCATGATTATTTTTCCATTTTTGGTTTTCACCATCAGTAGTATGATTCCAATTAAATTTAGGATGGTTCTCCCAACCTGGGTTGTAAAAGTTAGAATATGGGTTGTTTATGGTATTTAAAGTCTCATATAATAAGTTAGAATCAATCATATGCCCTAATGAACTTTCCTCACTTACAGGAGTAAATTGAGGTTGGTTCATTCCAAATCGGTCCAACTTCCTTGATATAGTAACAACTTGAGATGCAAGAATTCCAATCACATCTGTATCATGAACACTATCTACTTTTTTATAATTTACCCTTGCAGAGGGCCATTGAAATTCATTTGTAGCCATTTCTTCAATTAATGCATACGCTTCAACAAATGATTTTGACATTAATGATCCACCAGCGGTAGCATCAATTATAGACCTAAGGGATCCTACTAACCAATTATAAAAAGTTTAATAATTAACCAATCTGGCAGAGCATGGTGTGGACACTTTCTTAGGAGCTCCTTAAATCTTTCCCAGGCTTCGTATATTGATTCCCCTTCATACTGACAAAATGAGATAATATCATTTTTTAAGTTTAGTAGTCCTTGAAGGTGGAAAATACTTAGCTAAGAATTTCTGAGTTAACTCCTCCCAAATTTAGAGGCATTTCATTTCATCTAGATATATTACCTACTCGTTGGCATTTATCACAAGTTTTGATATATCTATAAACATCTCTAAAGAGAGTAGGCCAATAAAATCCAGATTGTAAAATTTTATAAGTAGTTTTGTCAGTCCCAAAATGTTCTCCAAACTCAGAATCGTGACATTTTTTAATAAGCTGTTCAGTTTCTTCATAAGACACACATCTTCTAATAATAAGATCCTTACATTGTTTATATAAATATGGTTCATCCAAAAAATACGCTTTAGCATCATGAATGAATTTTTTCTGTTGTTGCAGAGTTAACATGGGTAGTAAAATATCACTTACAATATAATTAACTATATCAACATATCAAGGTATTTTCCATTCATTTATATTATAGAGTTGTTCGTCAAGGAATCTGTCTGTAATTTCATTGTCAGTGACAGATAATTTGGAATATTCTAATCTTGACAAATGATCCGCAATTTGATTATCAGTTCCCTTTTTATTAATTACTTTAAAATCAAATACTTGCATCAGTAATATCCATATAATTAATGTTGTTTTGGTATCCTTTTTTTGTATTAAATATTTAATAGCAGAGTGATCAGTATGCATAATACATTTAGTTCTAATTAAATAAGATCTAAATTTATCAAAAGCATATATAATTGCTAATAATTCTTTTTCTGTAACTGTACATTTAATTTCAGCATTATTAAGAGTTTTACTAGCATAGTATATAACTTTAAAAATTTTATCATATCTTTGTCTAAGAACAACTCCTATAGCATAATCACTAGCATTATACATAAGTTCAAATGGTTCTCCCAATTAGGTGAAATTATTATAGGTGCTGTGATTAATTTACCCTTTAATAATTCAAAAGCATTTAAGCATTCTTTAGTAAATTCAAATTTTTTATTCTTTTCTAAAAGTTGGCATAGAGGTTTAGTAATTTTTGAAAAATCTTTTATATAGCGTCTGTAAAATCCAACATGTCCAAGAAAACTTCTTACCCCTCTCACTGTGGTAGGAGGTGGTAATTTAGCTATAACTTGAATTTCTGCAGGGTCTACTTCCATGCCATTTTCCGAAATTTTATGCTCTAATACAATTCCTCCTGCAACCATAAATTGACATTTCTCCCAATTTAGAACTAAATTAGTTTTTTCACATAGCTCCAAGACATTTTCAAGATGATCCAAGCATGCGTCAAATGATATTCTAAATACAGAGAAATCATCCATAAATACTTCTATTCCATCATCAATTATTTTACTAAATATAGTCATCATACATCTCTGGAATGTTGCAGGTGCATTACATAATCTAAAAGGCATCATTCGAAAAGAAAACGTTCTATAAGGACTAGTAAATGTAGTTTTCTCTTGATCCTCAGGAGCAATAGGAATTTGATGGTAGCCAGTATATCCATCTAAAAAAACAGAAGTATTTGTGCCCAGCAAGTCTATCCAACATTTGGTCTAGGAATGGTAAAGGGAAGTGATCTTTCCTGGTGGTCGCATTTAATTTTCTATAATCAATACATATACGCCATCCAGTAACTTTTTTGATAGGTATCAAATCATTATTTTCATTAGTTTCAACAGTCACTCCTCCTTTCTTAGGAACACAATGAAATGTGCTTACCCAAGCACTGTCGAAATAGGATATATAATACCATTGTCTAACCATTTTTAATATTTCTTTCTTGACTACATCTTTCATCATCAGGTTTAATCTCCTTTGGGGATCAACTCTCGGTTTATGTTCATTATCCAAAATAATTCTGTGCATACAGATTGAAGGACTAATTCCTTTAATATCTGCTAAGGTCTAACCAAAAGCTTTTTTATACTTCTTTAATGTGTCTAGAAGTTTTTGCTCTTGTAATTTGTTTAATTCTGCCGATATAATAACCGGTAAAGTTAAAGAATTTCCCAAAAATGCGTACTTCAAATGAGTAGGTAAAATTTTTAACTCAAGTTCAGGAGGTTTTATAATCGACGGAACTATATTCTTTTCAGCATTTTCCGTAATATCCAACATCTCAAATCTTTCTTGTATATAATTTATTTCTTCATTTTCTGCTTCTTCTAATAATTCTGCATTTTCTATTTCTGGTTTATCTTCAAAGTATTCTTTAAAATATTTATTTCACAGATGTTCAAGAATTTCCATTCGAAAACACAACATTTTTTTTCAATAGCAGGATATTTCATTGATTTTGAAATATTGAAAGTTACTTCTTGATCATTTACTGTCATAGTTAATTCCCCTTTTTGAACATCAATCATAGCTCTTCCAGTAGCTAAGAACGGACTTCCTAAAATTATGGGTATTTCTTTATCTTCCTCTATGTCTAAAAAAATAAAATCCACAGGAAAGATAAATTTATCCACTTTTACTAACACATCTTCAATAACTCCTTTAGGATAATTCACTAAACGATCAGCTAACTGAAGAGTTACTGAAGTAGGTGAGACTTCTCCCAATCTAATCTTTTAAAAATTGATAGAGGCATAAGATTAATGCTGGCTCCCAAGTCACATAAAGCTTTTCCATAGAATTTTTCTCCAATAGCACAAGCTATAGTGAAACTACCAAGATCTTTTAATTTCTCAGAAAGCTTCTTTTGAATAATTGCACTACACTCTTCGTTAAGTGCAACAGTTTCATTGTTTGTGAACTTTATCTTCTTGTTTAAAATATCTTTCATAAACTTCACATAATTGGGCATTTGTTCTAATGCTTCTATAAAGGGAATGTTCGTCATTAATTTCTTCAGGATTTCAAGGAATTTAGAAAATTTTTTATCCTTTTTATGTTGTTTTAATCGCTGAGAAAATGGTGGTGGTGGTTTTTCTACAGAAATTTTCATTGGTATTAGCAGATATTCTAAATCTTGATCTTGCTGATCTTTTTCTTTCTCAGTTTCCACTTTCAATTTCTATTTCTTTTTGTACTCTTGTTTCTAATTCTTTTCCAATTCGTAACTGTATCGCTTTGATTTGTTTTTTTTCCTTAGTCTTTAGGATTAATTTCCACATTACTAGGAAAATTTCCAGGAATTCTATTATTAAGCGCAGTAGCGATATGCCCAAGTTGAGTTTCAGTTCCTTGATTTTGTAATTAGTTTCCTTGAATTTGTAACTGATTTCCTTGATTCTGCAAATGCTGACCCATATTTAATATAAATTCTTCCATATATAATTTCTTTTCCTTAAATTGAGTGTTATTATTAAATCCAGGCGGATAAGAAGGTTTATAATTAGAATTTCCTTAGTTAGATGAATTTCCTAATGGGTTTACTCGAGTTGTTCGTCCATTGTTGATTAGTAGAATTGTTATTCCAATTAAAATTTGGATGATTCTTCCAACCAGGGTTGTAATAATTTGCATAAGGATTATTGGGTCTATTATTAATAGCATTTAAAGTTTCATAAGAAGGTTGAGCATTCACAGATTGCCCAGATGAATTTTCTTCTATTATAGTAGGAGAATAATTCATTCCATAATGATCTAATTTCTTATATATAGCAGCAATCTGAGAAGCTAACATAGATATTGCATCAGAATCATGGATACTACCTATTTTTTTATGATTTAGCCTTTCAGAAGACCATTGAAAATTGTTGGTAGCCATTTCTTCAATTAACGAATAAGCCTCATCAAATGGTTTTGACATTAATGAACCACTTCCAGCAGCATCAATAATAGATCTAAGAGATCCTACTAATCCATTATAAAAAGTTTGAATAATTAACCAATCTGGTAACGCATGATGTGGGCATTTCCTAAGAAGATCTTTAAATCTCTCCCAAGCTTCGCATATCGATTCTCCATCAAACTGACTAAAAGAGGTTATATCATTTCTAAGCTTAACAGTTTTTGAAGGAGGAAAGTATTTGGACAGAAATTTTTATGATAATTCTCCCCAAGTTCTAATAGATCTAGGTGCTAACGAATTTAACCACATCTTAGCGTTTTCCCTTAAAAAAAAGGAAAAAGCCTAAGCCTAACAACATCATTAGATACTTCGTCATATTTAAAAGTAGCACAAAGTTTTAAAAAACTAGCGAGATGTAAATTAAGATCTTCATTTGGTAAACCACTAAATTGATTATTCTATACCATTTGGATAATTGCAGGTTTAAGCTCAAATGAATTAGCTGCTACATCAGGGTTATAGTTAAGTGAATTTCATCTAATGTAGGGTTAGTGTAATCTCTTAAAGGTCTTGCTTGAATTGTATTTTCAATTGCTAGATTATTTGCCATTTGATTTAAATTTATAATTTTTCTTTTCTGTTTTCTAATTTTTTTAATAGTGTGTTCTAATTCTGAATCGTAAGGTATTAAACTTTCGGTTCCAAATTTACGCATACAAAACTTAAGTAATTTTAAAATAGTCTGTTACTCTAGTAATTATCTTAATAATTATGTTACTAATTATTTTAATAATTACTTTACTTCCTCGGCAACGGCGCCAAAAAACTTGACAGGGTGGATGCGTAACTATATAAGTGTTAACAAGTGTAAAGATAATAATATTCAATAATAGCAAAATTACCCCTTATCAACGCAAGTATACGTATCGTTCAAGTAATACATGGCTCTAATGGAGTCCTAGATATCGATCCCACAGAGAAGTTAGAGATTATGAACTAATTACAGCAGTTTAAATTACTATCTTATAAACGTAAATAAAGAATCGTGACATTTTTTAATAAGCTGTTCAGTTTCTTCATAAGGCACACATCTTCTAATAATAAGATCCTTACATTGTTTATATAAATATGGTTCATCCAAAAAATACGCTTTAGCATCATGAATGAATTTTTTCTGTTGTTGCAGAGTTAACATGGGTAGTAAAATATCACTTACAATATAATTAACTATATCAAAATATCAAGGTATTTTCCATTCATTTATATTATAGAGTTGTTTGTCAAGGAAACTGTCTGTAATTTCATTGTCAGTGACAGATAATTCGGAATATTCTAATCTTGACAAATGATCCGCAATTTGATTATCAGTTCCCTTTTTATTAATTACTTCAAAATCAAATTCTTGCATCAGTAATATCCATCTAATTAATGTTGTTTTGGTATCCTTTTTTTGTATTAAATATTTAATAGCAGAGTGATCAGTATGCATAATACATTTAGTTCTAATTAAATAAGATCTAAATTTATCAAAAGCATATATAATTGCTAATAATTCTTTTTCTGTAATTGTACAGTTAATTTCAGCATTATTAAGAGTTTTACTAGCATAGTATATAACTTTAAAAATTTTATCATATCTTTGTCTAAGAACAGCTCCTATAGCATAATCACTAGCATCACACATAAGTTCAAATGGTTTCTCCCAATTAGGTGAAACTATTATAGGTGCTGTGATTAATTTATCCTTTAATAATTCAAAAGCATTTAAGCATTCTTTAGTAAATTCAAATTTCTTATTCTTTTCTAAAAGTTGGCATAGAGGTTTAGTAATTTTTGAAAAATCTTTTATATAGCGTCTGTAAAATCCAGCATGTCCAAGAAAACTTCTTACCCCTCTCACTGTGGTAGGAGGTGGCAATTTAGCTATAACTTGAATTTCTGCAGGGTCTACTTCCATGCCATTTTCCGAAATTTTATGCTCTAATACAATTCCTCCTGCAACCATAAATTGACATTTCTCCCAATTTAGAACTAAATTAGTTTTTTCACATAGCTCCAAGACTTTTTCAAAATGATCCAAGAATGCATCAAATGATATTCTAAATACAGAGAAATCATCCATAAATACTTCTATTCCTTCATCAATTATTTTACTAAATATAGACATCATACATCTCTGGAATGTTGCAGGTGCATTACATAATCTAAAAGACATCATTCGAAAAGAAAACGTTCTATAAGGACTAGTAAATGTAGTTTTCTCTTGATCCTCAGGAGCAATAGGAATTTGATGGTAGCCAGTATATCCATCTAAAAAACGAAGTATTTGTGCCCAAGCAAGTCTATCCAACATTTGGTCTAGGAATGGTAAAGGGAAGTGATCTTTCCCGGTGGTCGCATTTAATTTTCTATAATCAATACATATACGCCATCCAAGTAACTTTTTGATAGGTATCAAATCATTATTTTCATTAGCTTCAATGAATCACTCCTCCTTTCTTAGGAACACAATGAATTGTGCTTACCCAAGTACTGTCGAAATAGGATATATAATACCATTGTCTAACCATTTTAATATTTCTTTCTTGACTACATCTTTCATCATCGGGTTTAATCTCCTTTGGGGATCAACTCTTGGTTTATGTTCATTATCCAAAATAATTCTGTGCATACAGATTGAAGGACTAATTCCTTTAATATCTGCTAAGGTCCAACCAAAAGCTTTCTTATACTTCTTTAATGTGTCTAGAAGTTTTTGCTCTTGTAATTTGTTTAATTCTGCCGATATAATAACCGATAAAGTTAAAGAATTTCCCAAAAATGCGTACTTCAAATGAGTAGGTAAAATTTTTAACTCAAGTTCGTGGAGGTTTTATAATCGACTGAACTATATTCTTTTCAAGCATTTTCCGTAATATCCAACATCTCAAATCTTTCTTGTATATAATTTATTTCTTCATTTTCTGCTTCTTCCAATAATTCTGCATTTTCTATTTCTGATTTATCTTCAAAGTATTCTTTAAAATATTTATTTCGCAGATGTTCAAGAATTTCCATTCGAAAACATTCATCATTTTTTTCAATAGCAGGATATTTCATTGATTTTGAAATATTGAAAGTTACTTCTTGATCATTTACTGTCATAGTTAATTCTCCTTTTTGAACATCAATCATAGCTCTTCCAGTAGCTAAGAACGGACTTCCTAAAATTATGGGTATTTCTTTATTTTCCTCCATGTCTAAAAATATAAAATCCACAGGAAAGATAAATTTATCCACTTTTACTAACACATCTTCAATAACTCCTTTAGGATAATTCACTAAACGATCAGCTAACTGAAGAGTTACTGAAGTAGGTGAGACTTCTCCCAATCTAATCTTTTAAAAATTGATAGAGGCATAAGATTAATGCTGGCTCCCAAGTCACATAAAGCTTTTCCATAGAATTTTTCTCCAATAGCACAAGCTATAGTGAAACTACCAAGATCTTTTAATTTCTCAGGAAGCTTCTTTTGAATAATTGCACTACACTCTTCGTTAAGTGCAACAGTTTCATTGTTAGTGAACTTTCTCTTCTTGTTTAAAATATCTTTCATAAACTTCACATAATTGGGCATTTGTTCTAATGCTTCTACAAAAGGAATGTTCATCATTAATTTCTTCAGAATTTCAAGGAATTTAGAAAATTTTTTATCCTTTTTATGTTGCTTTAATCGCTGAGAAAATGGTGGTGGTGGTTTTTCTACAGAAATTTTCATTGGTATTAGCAGATATTCTAAATCTTGATCTTGCTGATCTTTTTCTTTCTCAGTTTCCACTTTCAATTTCTGTTTCTTTTTGTACTCTTGTTTCTAATTCTTTTCCAATTCGTAACTGTATCGCTTTGATTTGTTTTTTTTCCTTAGTCTTTAGGATTAATTTCCACATTACTAGGAAAATTTCCAGGAATTCTATTATTAAGCGCAATGAGTGATATGCCCAAGTTGAGTTTCAATATTTTTAATAGCAGTTCCTTGATTTTGTAATTGATTTCCTTGAATTTGTAACTGATTTCCTTGATTCTGCAAATGCTGACCCATATTTAATATAAATTCTTCCATATATAATTTCTTTTCCTTAAATTGAGTGTTATTATTAAATCCAGGCGGATAAGAAGGTTTATAATTAGAATTTCCTTAGTTAGATGAATTTCCTAATGGGTTTACTGAGTTGTTCGTCCATTGTTGATTAGTAGAATTGTTATTCCAATTAAAATTTGGATGATTCTTCCAACCAGGGTTGTAATAATTTGCATAAGGATTATTGGGTCTATTATTAATAAGCATTTAAAGTTTCATAAGAAGGTCGAGCATTCACAGATTGCCCGCATGAATTTTCTTCTATTATAGTAGGAGAATAATTCATTCCAAAATGATCTAATTTCTTATATATAGCAGCGAATCTGAGAAGCTAACATAGATATTGCATCAGAATCATGGATACTACCTATTTTTTTATGATTTAGCCTTTCGAAGACCATTGAAAATTGTTGGTAGCCATTTCTTCAATTAACGAATAAGCCTCATCAAATGGTTTTGACATTAATGAACCACTTCCAGCAGCATCAATAATAGATCTAAGAGATCCTACTAATCCATTATAAAAAGTTTGAATAATTAACCAATCTGGTAACGCATGATGTGGGCATTTCCTAAGAAGATCTTTAAATCTCTCCCAAGCTTCACATATCGATTCTCCATCAAACTGACTAAAAGAGGTTATATCATTTCTAAGCTTAACAGTTTTTGAAGGAGGAAAGTATTTGGACAGAAATTTTTATGATAATTCTCCCCAAGTTCTAATAGATCTAGGTGCTAACGAATTTAACCACATCTTAGCGTTTTCCCTTAAAAAAAAGGAAAACGCCTAAGCCTAACAACATCATTAGATACTTCGTCATATTTAAAAGTAGCACAAAGTTTTAAAAAACTAGCGAGATGTAAATTAAGATCTTCATTTGGTAAACCACTAAATTGATTATTCTATACCATTTGGATAATTGCAGGTTTAAGCTCAAATGAATTAGCTGCTACATCAGGGTTTTGGATAGTTAAGTGAATTTCATCTAATGTAGGGTTAGTGTAATCTCTTAAAGGTCTTGCTTGAATTGTATTTTCAATTGCTAGATTATTTGCCATTTGATTTAAATTTATAATTTTTCTTTTCTCGTTTTCTAATTTTTTTAATAGTGTGTTCTAATTCTGAATCGTAAGGTATTAAACTTTCGGTTCCAAATTTACGCATACAAAACTTAAGTAATTTTAAAATAGTCTGTTACTCTAGTAATTATCTTAATAATTATGTTACTAATTATTTTAATAATTACTTTACTTCCTCGGCAACGGCGCCAAAAACTTGACAGGGTGGATGCGTAACTAAGTGTTAACAAGTGTAAAGATAATAATATTCAATAATAACAAAATTACCCCTTATCAACGCAAGTATACGTATCGTTCAAGTAATACAGGGCTCTAATGGAGTCCTAGATATCGATCCCACAGAGAAGTTAGAGATTATGAACTAATTACAGCAGTTGAAATTACTATCTAATAAACGTAAATAAAGAACACTTCTACTAAATTCTACTACTAATTTTTGAATGGGAAATTGCAATATAGAAAAGTAACTTTCACCTTGTTAAGAGAATTAAGTGAATGGATAATTAAATTAGTTAAAATTTTATTGTGCAAAATAGGAGCATTCCTATTCTTTACCCTTTGGTCCAAGCATAATGAATATCGACTAATCCTATGCTTGGTTATCGAATCATGCGTAAGTCGGGAGGATACCGGCTCTCACTTCGGAGCTTCCACGTTCCCTCGCCTGAGGGCTAACATCTACACTTCAGCACTCAAATGATAGGACCGAATTGAAGATTTTAGTCTGTCACTCTAAAATATCCAATTCTACGCCCTATAAATAATATTTCCCTATTTATTTGCACCATCCTTTCAAGGACTTTGATTTCCCTGAATCTTGGATGTAATCTTTACTTTAGTTGTGAAATCAACATATTTTAACAGTTCAATTGGCCAAATTGAAAGAAATTAAGATTTAAGTAGAAAGATTATCACAATTTTTATTGAATATTTTAGGCATAACTAATTCAATTTTCCATTTCACAAAATCTCAAAAACAAGGAGAAAGACAGAGAAGACTACTCAGAATGCATAGGAAGAATAACACAAAACTTGGATTTCATATAAAATCAAAACTATAAAACAATAAACAGAACTTATCTCTAATTTTCCCTCCAAGCAGACTCCTTGAAGTTTCTCTGATTCTTCCTTCTTGTACAACACACTCAACTAAACTCACTATTATACTCTATAGAACACACTTGCACACACTAATGACACTTTAGAGACACTAAAGACACTAAATAGACACTCAAAAAGGACACTAAAAAAGGACACACTTTTGGCCTAAATTTGTCTCTTTTTAAAGAGGGAGAAACATTTTCAAAGGTTGCTTAAGCACTTTTTCAAAAAGCATCCAGATTCAATGAATCTTGCTTGAACCGACTTTCTCGCCGTCGGCGGGCTTCTAGAACATAGGCCAACTGCTCAGGCTCGCTGTCAGCGGGCTCGATTTCGCCGTCGGCGGGCTCCTTTATAATATATTTGAATGCTTTCGGGAAAAATACGCCGTCGGCGGCCTATTCCTTGCCGTTGGCGGCCTAGTTCAACTTATGTCTCTTTTGGTCATTTTTGTTCCAGATTCGCTCATTTTCTCATCTTTTTGCTCTATTATCTATAAATCTTCATACCTGCAATAAAACATAGAAAATATCTCTCTTTAAAGTGCAATATTATCAAAAATTAATATAAAATCGATATGAATTTCTTAATACATTTTTCTTTGGTCAATATACAGACAATTATAACAATAATTGTATGACCTACAAGTTTTATGTCTTACTTGTTTACATCCTCATTACCAACATCTTGAAGGAAAGCAATCATAAAATTTATGATGCAATAATTTTGGAGCCTAAATGTCTCACTCAGTATATTAAATGATAAGCCAAATAAAAGCTGAATGCCACAATGTAAAATGATGAAATGAATACATTGAGTAGCACTTAGCTAAGATTTTTTTTTTAATGGGTGCTACACCTATTATATACTTTCTTCTTCCATATCATCATGCTAGTTTCAAGTGCTTTAATTGCTACTTTTTGAGATTCAATCTTGCCTGCACCACATGCTAAACAATATGAAGCTTTTTGAGATGGGTTAATTTTTATTGGGCCTAAGACCATTTGTTTTGTGCCTTATTTTTGGGCTTCTTTTTTTGAACCATAATTAGAGAGCTCAACGAGTGTCTTACTTTAACTGAAGCTATATCTGTCATAACTCTTCGGTTTTTGACTCATACGACTTTTTTTTGTCCATGTTTTGAGAGGTTTTTTGGCTTTCAAAATTTCTTTTTTATATTTATTTGTCATAGTGTTTATTTTTCTCTAGTGAATTTTTATTTTTATTATGATATTAATTAGAAGATATGCCAATCACATATTTCAATTTTATCTTTTTTTTGGCATATTATTACATACTTTTAGCTTTTTAATATGTTCGAGTAGGCTCTTAATTTCCAAAGAATGTACCAATCCATTTAAGATTTAAATGATGTATTCAAATATTAAATCTTAGGCCATTAGTTAGTATATTTTTATGGTATTATTTGTAAATTTTAAAATTTACTAGGATTCATTAGAATACAAATATAGCCTCATTTTAAATAAATTCATGATTATCATTCACTCCCAAAATATTCTAATGCCAAAATAATAGTTTTTATTTCTTTTATCTTAAATGCATTTGGATATAAGATTCACTCTTTTATTTACATAAATTATCAACAACAAAAAATAATAATAATAATAATAATAACGTGATTCTCTTAATGAATATAACATCACACCAAATACAGATTAATAATGGTAGATGAGAATGAATTCTCACTCATTATTGTTGAGTCTCCTCTATCTCTGCCGAAGCTTCTTTAATAGAGCATCTAAGAAATCAATGCGGTAAGAGCTTTGCCACGCGGATGGCTGGAAATCCCTGTATGGCTATCTAGAACCATTTTTTTAAGGCAGCATTTACACATGCCACACAAATTTTATATATTTACATTTCTAAGATCTAACCTTTCATTTTTACATATTGGCCACTCAAATCTTTGATATTACATAATTATAGGTATGTTGGTAAACTTTACTTCTTGTGTAGGCGTTCATAAACTTCCTAAATAACATTATCAGCTAATTATGTTGTGAAAATATTTGAGGTTCATAGGTTAAGAACTTTTTTCCCCCTTAAAACCACAAGTTATCATTATTGAAGATAATAAAGAATTAATTGATGAAATTGATTGAAGTTTTGATAAATCAATCACTTCTAATATTAATCAATTTTGTAATTTTTTTTTAAAATTTTATGATGACTCAAAAAAAGTTAAGATTAAAGATTAAAAAATAATTACAATATAATATCGTAAAATTTTTATTTAAAATTATATTCAAAATAGTAAAAAATAAAATGTTATGAATTAAAATATTATATATATTAAATTAATAAAAATATAATTATTACATCATTATTACCTCAAAAAATTTTGTTTTTCTTTCAATTCAATATCCTATCTAATTTTATAATCTAAAATAATAATGATATGCAATAAAAAAATAAGAATAGAAATCCTTTTTCAAAACAGAGAAGAAAAATGAAATCAAAGACCTATCATCTGTTGCATTCATACAACAACCTTTTAGAAAGATGATCAAGAAAAAAAATCACAAAATCATTTCAAAATTCATCTAAGGCTGTGTTTGGGATGGATTTTTTTCCGCGGCACCATATATGTTTGCTATGACACAGATGTTTTGATTTAAGCACACCCTCATTTTTATGGCGCACTCGCTCTACCGCGGTCCGCTGTTTTGTTCTCTTTAAATGATAGAATTATCCTTGGGAACGGTATTTCATGCTATCGAAATCGAGTCCTCAATACGCTGCCCAGTGTTTGTTGTTTGTAATTTTGCTGAGAGCTCGATTGCTCGTCTTTTTTACCTTTGCATTCCCTTGTCCTCCTATATTAACTTCTATCAATAGACTTTGTTTGATTGGCTTGCTCTTTATGGTTTGTGGTCTCTGTCTTTGTTTGATGGCTTTGTGCGTTGTGATTTGTGGTCTCTGGCTCAGAGAATTTGTTCTTTATGTTTTATGGTCTCTGTTCTTTGTGCTTTTAGTATGAAATGTTCAGGCAGAACCTAAGTCTCTACTCATTTGCTTTTATGATTTTTTTATGTGATTTTTTTTTTTAAAAAATCATCATAAAGTAGATCATGAACAAGAAAAAAATATTAGGTTCCGAACTGCATCCGCTCCACCGGAAAGGAAAAAATTTGGGTCCGGACAGCGTACGCAGAGATGCGTACGTAAAAATGTACGTGGAAGTTACACGGGAGTTACACTGGAGTTACGCGGGGTTTATAACCCTCTTGTACACCTTTGTAACTCTCGTGTACAAATGGATGAAAAGAGGGTTATAAGCCCCGCATAACTCCCGTGTAACCCCCGTGTAACTCTCACGGACATTTTTACGTTGCGTACACTGTCTGGACCCAAATTTTTTCCCACGGGAAGACGAGTAAAAAAATGACTTATGAGTGATCTTAACTGTTATCCGAATGTAGCTGATATCGGAACTCAGATGAAATATTCGTTTAACTCTAATCCCTCTTTTCTGTATCATTCTTCGGCATAAATCTGTACAAATTCTTCACTAAACCCACCCCAACATTTCAAGTAATCAAACATCTCCGTTTCTCGCAAAGAAAAAAAAAAAAAAAACGTTTTAATGCTGTATCAGTTTCAAATCGTCCTCTTCTTCTTCCCAAATGAAAAATCTAAGAACTTTCCAACATACTTTCATCTCTGAAGTGAAATCTCAAACAGATCCGACTCGGCTTCAATACCGTCGTCCAAATACCCGTTGCTCTTCTTACTACTGCTACTGTAGTAGTTGTTGTTCTGGTTCTTACTTCTTTTCCCATGTTCAGTCCACTCTTCATCCGCACGAGATGCTGCAAGCTCGCCGCTTTCAATGGAGCCCGACAATGGCCGCCCGCCGGAAGTAATTCGAATAAAGCAGGGATTTTGCGTTCTCGCAGCGTTTGCAGGCGCGTACTTGAACGGTGCTTGGCCCAGATTTACGAGAATCATGGCGTCTGCATCCGCTGCCAGGACGGGATACAGTGGACTGCTATATACCTCTGAGCTACAGCGTATGGCATGAACCAGCTGAGAATCAACGGTGAAGAACACCTTCTTCTTCCTCGGCGCGAATCCGCAACCTATCACTCTGTTTACATCCGCCCACTCTGCTTTCTCCGATTCGAAAACCAGTTTTATTCCTGTGATGAAAAATTCCTTTCAGAAACTATTTCCTATACACGAAACAATAATCAAGTTTATAACTTACCATCAAGGTAAACGGAGCCGTTGGAATGGAAACCAATCGATCCCGGAAAAGTACCCGGCATGAACTGGTTCGACATTGATGCTCTGTTTGTTAGACCTAAGGAGACGGCGAGATCTCGATGTTCTTCTGTTCTGGAAGCGGGTTCTTGAGAATTAAATACCATTGGAGCTGAAGCGCTGATGGAATCCCCTCTAATAAGCTTTGATCGATCGGTTTCTCGTTCTTTCACCCGCTTACTTGCAGTTTCCTGAAGCTTTTTCACCGGCTGGAGGTAGAGGATGGTGATTTCAAAATAGGCTTCTTGGGGAAAGGAGCTGCCGCTCAACGCAGGGCCGGGAAGAGGGAGGCTGGTTCTGACAAAAGAGAAGGATGCCTCGTCGGAGGTTTTCTTCGGTGCAGCGTTGAGTCTCACCGTCTGCATGAACTCCGACGAACCGGGAGGCAAATCCCAGCCGCTCGCCGCCGCATCACGTTGTATTCCTCCATCGCAAGCCGGGCAGAAAGCCCAAAGGGGACTGGAAGAAGACCGGAGAATGGAGGAGGAGAAGGCGAAGCGTGGCCAGCCACTCTCCGCCGCCTCGGAGATGAGCCGGGGGTGTTCTTTCCAGTTGAACGGAGAAGACGGAGTTTGGTGGTGGTGTTGGTGGAGATGGTGGAAGCGGTGGCTATTCCATGTGCTGTTTACGGATTTGTAAGAAAGGTGGAATTTTGATTTAGCGGCGGTTTCGGAGATTTGGGGGAGGGAGGTTTGGGGGCTGATGAGCTGCTGCCGCCGCTGCCGGCGGCGGCGGATAAGGATGAATGAGAGGAGGAGCAGGAGGACGGCGGCAGCGGGGATGGCGGCGGATATTATTTTGATCCAGAGCTTCATCGATCTCTGTTGTCTGTGTTCTGAAACGATCAGCTTCTCTTCCGTCAACGATGGAGAAAGTTGTTGGCTTGCGAAGTGGGGGATAAGTTGGTCTATTGGGGCGGCGCCTGCGTGGACTGGAAATCAGAAAAAGAGGATTAATGGCGGAAGGAGAACGGATGAGGAGGGAGGTGGAGATCTGAGATGGGAGATTGAAAATTTTCAAAGGTTTGATTTCTTCTTTCGTGTGTTTTTAAATAAATGGGGAAGGTTTGAGGAAGCGTGGGCGGGTTGGCGAAAGTTGATTGTTCATAAATACCGATTCAAATATTCAATATATATATTTTTTGATGTAACCGTTCTTCTTTGAATGGTAAATTTCATGAATTTATTTTGAGCAATGATAGAATCAGATTATATGAGATTTTTATCCTCCGGTGTATGGGCAATTCAATAAGAAATTAATGTTTGCTAGGGATTTATATAATCATTTTTGATAATAGAAAAAAATATTAAGATGGTAAGGGGGAAGTCAAGATGTTGACGAACCAAACAAAAAACTAATGACTTGGAGATTCAGGCATGGCAACTTCAACAATTGATGGTTGTAATGGAGATAAAGATGTTGAGTAAGAAGATTTCTATAGTAAAATTTGGAATCTTATAGTTAAGTTTAGAAGCGTTATTCATAAAGAAATATATTGTTATCATAAGAATGAGAAACTTGTGGAAATTCTAGTTGGCAAGAAAATGACTCAAAAAAATGAGAACATTGATGCTTTTTTCAAAACCCAAAGAATTTATTTTTTGGGATTGGTGTTGCGCACCGTGCTTGGCACTATGTTGCTCGAATGTTTATAAATAAGGGATGAATCCTAATGGTTCCCTAGCATCAAATTTGATCGCGGTGACCTATAAATTTTCTCTCTCCTTAAAAAAATTCTCTTATTTCTCTCTTCCTTTAAAAAGATGGAACAC
Source organism: Papilionanthe hookeriana x Papilionanthe teres (assembly GCA_022702705.1). NCBI lineage: Eukaryota > Viridiplantae > Streptophyta > Magnoliopsida > Asparagales > Orchidaceae > Papilionanthe > Papilionanthe hookeriana x Papilionanthe teres. Next base: position 32,568,875 of record CM040429.1, on the reverse strand, counting down.
TAGCGCACCCGTGCGGCAAGACTAGGGACAGGTCGTGCTCCCCGCCTCATCCTTGATAGCAATTTCATGAAGAGATGTCGGATGCCAGCCTGCCGCTGTAGCCCTTAGGGTTCAAAGGTCACTTAGTGTGCACACTTGGCTTGCTCGCAGGGAGGCGTTTTGACATACAGCGGTAGCCCATCACCTCTCCATGGTGAGGGACGAGATCGACAAATTAATCTTCGACTGAACAATCTCATGGGGTGGTTAAACTGCATTTTATGTTGGTTGGATTGCATCAAGCTGCAGCAAAACCCGTCGGTTGATTGACATGTGGTTGCTTGCTTAATGTCCCCCTTAGGACTGCAATATGAGAGAAATTGACAGAGAGGTGAATCGCCATGAGGCCAGAGGCGGATGGTTGCCTGAATTCTATAGACCGCTCGTTCGTTCTACTCCTTTTCTACTCTCATATATCTACTTCATTTCCAACTGTATAAGAAATTTCATATTTATTAATGGGTTGTTTTTAATCCCAAATTTTACATTTAATGAAGCAAATACGCCCTTTTGACATATACTCGCTTGGTATGCTGCCTATTATTTATGGCCTGCATCATTTTTTCCAATTAGGGAGCTCTCCGAGTTCTCAAGAACACTCTAATACCAACTCAATCACTTTTACATGATTCATACATATCTCGAAACATGATTGAAGTACCAAGGCAATACCGTGACACCGGGTGCAACGTCATGCCACCCTGTATTGTTGTAAGGAACCTGCCATTTTCTAAGGGACCAAGTGTTGACATTTTGTCACTACCGTGGCATCTTGGTCCACCATCGTGATGCCCTGCTGCAATGTTGTGGCACCTTGGTTGAAGCGTTGTGGTGCGCAATGTTCTGTGTTCTAAAGGTGGTGCCCGATTGGATGACCGTCATGATGGCCTTCTGACATGGCATCAACCAAGTCAGCGACACCACGACACTTCCATGTTGCACCATATTTCCTCCACAGTGCATCACAACATCCAGCCAAAATCATTAAGCCTCGATTCATCCCACATCCTTTTGTAGGTAAGGTGCTCGTCGCGTAGTAGGTATCGCGGTACCATGCCTAGGCGCTGAAGCGCTGCAACACTTAGTTGCCCTATATATGGGGTAACTCTTGGTTGCCTCAAGGGTTCAATTTTTTTGGTTGTACCCTTATGTTGGATAGACTCTCCAGTTTTTTAGTCTTTTTTAGGTTTGACAGCTGGAGATCAGTGAGCTTTTGCCCCTCTTACACTTGGGTCTTTTTTGTGCAAGCTTCCCTCCACACCTCATCTTCAATGCCTTTCCATTGAGTTTCCTTAGCCCGAGTTGGTGCTTTCCACAAAAGGAGGTATTTGAGTATCCATTTCTGAATTTTTTGAGTCGAGGGACTTTATCAAACTTCATGTATGTGAGATTTTCTTCTCCATCGTAACCCTTCCTTTTGTAGGATAAGCCTTAGGCTTTGTAATATAGAATCTAGGCTAGAATACTATTAGAAGATGCTTGGTGATGTGCATAGAATCAAGACAAGATCGTGGAGATTGATGTTCTAGTTAGAAAACCCGATTACTAAATCAAAACTGAAAGGAATTGATGGAAATTTGTATGAGATACATGAAACAACACAAGAAAATTTTCTAAAGGTGGAACAAACCGAATTAATGGTCGAACTTAGAGGTAAAATGGATGGATAGAGATAAACTTTGACCCAATGCTCAATGCAAATAAGTACGTTGGTATAAGACCTTCACCCTATGCTTGATGTGAGGAAAGAAACTTGGTACAATGGTACACGCCACAAACGAGGTGGAAATCCACTTGATAAGTCAGGGAAGAACTCCTTGGGCGATGGCCAAGAGTTTTGTTGGAATCCTAAGGAAAACCAAAGGAAATAGCCACATGCAGGTTTTTTTCCAAAATCCAAAATCCCTTTTTTATTTAAAGTAAGGCCTATATATAGGCTAAAACATACAAGAAAAATAAAAAGAGAAAATAAAATATCTTTTAAAAAATAAATAAAGCTACATTAAGTTGGTATGCAAGCTAATATTAAACCGCAATAAAGGATGAAACATCCAGCCATAATATTATGGCTCCTTTATCTTTGGAATTCGATTAAATTGACAAATCTTTGTAGGTCTTCCTTCTTAAAACCCTCATGAATTGGCTTGAGTCCAAGCCTCCTGGACTAATTCATTAAGAGTTTCCTTCGACCTCTTTGCACGACATCTAGTAATTGGCCCACATGGAACTTGAATTAAATCTTCTCTTGAAGTCATATCTTTGCCATCCATGCTATCATTTGCATCATTCCCCTCCTCTTGAAAAGGATTTGTCCTTAAATCAATACTTGCATTAAAAAGACTTAAATCAGTAATGTTGAAAGTGGCACTCACATTATACTTACCTGGTAGATCCAACTTGTAGGCATTATCGTTGATACACTCAAATACTTAGAAATGACCATCTCCTCTTGGAAGAAGTTTGGAATACCTATGTTCTGGAAATCTTTCCTTTCTCATGTGTAACCAGACCAATCTCCAGGTTTGAAGATCATTTTGTAACGCCTATAGTTGGCATATTTTTCATATTGCTTTATCCTTTGTTCAATATTGATTTGTGTCTTCTCATATACCTGATTTATAAACTTAGCCTTTTTCTTACCATCCAAATTATCATGCTCAAGAAAAAGGTAATGGAATTAAATTAAATGGCGTTAAAGGATTGAAACCATGGACAATTTCAAAAGGTGAAAAATTTAGTAGCAGAATGAACAACTCTATTATAAGCAAACTGAACGTGTGGTAAACATTCTTCTCATGTTATGATATTATTCTTTATGATTGCTCTTAAAAAAAGTTGACAAAGTCCTATTTATTACTTCAATTTGACCATCAGTTTGTGAGTGACAAGTAGTAGAAAACAACAATTTGGTTCCCAACTTACACCACAAGGTCTTTCAAAAGTAACTCAAGAACTTAGTATCTCTATTAGAAACAATTATTCTAGGCATACCATGCAATCTTATAATCTCTCTAAAGAACAAATCCATAATATTTGAAGCATCATCAGTTTTGTGAAATGGAATAAAATGTGCCATTTTGGAAAATTTATCCACCTCCACAAAAATTGAATATGTACCATGTTTAGTTCTAGGCAAACCAAGAACAAAGTCCATAGAATATCAATTCAAGGTGCATTAGGAATTGGTAAATGAGTATACAAACCATAGGGTTGCACTCAAGATTTAGCTTGTCGACAAGTGACACACCTACCACAAATCCTTTTGACATCCCGCCTCATGTGTGGCCAGTAGAAGTGCTCCTACAAAACAGCTAAAGTCTTTACAACTCCAAAATGTCCCCCTCCATGAGATTCTTGTATAAGAAATTCTCACAAAGTACTTTTAGGCACACATAAATTATTTTCTCGAAATAGAAACAAATCATATTTAAAGAATTTATCGCAAGCAGTTTTATCACAAGCTCGTTGTTCATAACAAAAATCAACATCATCATGGTATAAATCTTTAGTATGTTCAAAACCAAGTAGCTTTGCATCAAGAGTAGATATTAATGCATACTGACCGAAGAAAAAAAGGTCAAGATTTTCATGCTTATTTTACACTGATTTTGATGTTATTGCACTTTAAAGAAAGGTATTTTTGGTGTTTTCTGTAGGTATGAAGAATTGAGGACAAAAATCGAAAATATGCAAAAATGAGTGGATTTGGAGAAAAAAGGTCTAAATTATGCAAATTTGACCTAGGCCGCTGACGACGAGGTCGAGGCCGCCAACGGTGTGATTTTCCTGAGAGTTCAGAATTAATTGCAAGGGAGGCCGCCGACAGCGGGGACTGTTTAAATGCATTGTTTTTAGAAGGCCGCCGACGACGCCTCGAGGCCGACGACGACGGGGTTGACGAATCTTTCCAGAAATACGTCAAATTTGGATGATTTTCGAAGGGGTTCCTTCACAAACCTTAGAAAATCTTCAATAACTTTAAAAGGAACGAATTTAGGCCGAAAAATGGCTCTTCTTCTCATCTCTAAAGTAATTATTAGTAAGTCCATAGTGTAAAAGAGAGTTTATTAGTGAGTTTAATTTAATGAGTAGTGAGTTCAAATAGAGAATTTGTAAGAAATTCTTTGAGGGATTGTAAGAGTGGAAGGGAAGTGAGAGAACTCTTCCACATTGTCGTTTCAAAGGAGAATTCCAAGGAAAAGATCCAGAAGAACTTCAAAGAGTTTTCTTGGGAGGAATTTGAGATAAGTAATGTTTATTTGTTTTTAGTGTGTAGAACTTTACTTTATTATATGAAATCTAAGTTTTATTGCATCCTCTTCATGAATTCTGAGCAGTTGTTCTATCTTTCTCCTGGTTTTGATGTTTTTGTGAATTGATAATATAATTAGTCTATTAAATAAATTATAAAAGAAGTTGTGATGGTACTATACCTAAACTTACTTTACTATAAGAATTGCCCATTTGCATTGTTCAAATCCGTGAAGAATTCTTAAGACCTGACCGTGGGCTAAGGATTTTTAACTTGTATGTATCACATTTCTCTTTACAAGGTAGACGGGTAAATCCTTGAAGGGAGAAGTGTAAATAAATAGGGAAATAATATTAATCGGGCGTAGAATTGGAGATTTTAGAGTGACAGACTAAAATTCTCAATTCGGTCCTATCATTTGGGTGCTGATGTGTAGCTTATTAGCCCTCAGGTGAGGGGTGTTGACCTCATTTTTTGATAAAGTTCTTTCTTTTCTCTCCTTAGTGCTTAGGATCTAGCCATAGGACTTCTCCTTGAATATCCTAGAAGACTAGAGATGGAACCCACCACTTAGAAATTCAAACACTTCTTAACTCCCTTCAAACCCCACATGTTTGATTGTAAACCCCCAGGCCACCTGGAGGGTTAAAACCAATATGTGAAGGTTTAAAGGATGAGTTTCCTATAGGGATTTTTGGCCTTAGGATTACCCTGGGTGGTCTGGTCTTGGTGAGGTTTAGCTTGCACACACCACACTCTCACACACATTCCATATCCTAAAACCATTCTTACCCAACTTGGCTTCCTGACTCATGTAGGTAACTCATATGGATGGACCTCAACCCCTAAGCCCTTGACTAAGAGGGTTAGGAACAACATATTGAATGCCTAAAATGAGTCATCTCATGGCTCTTGTGAGCTTAACATGGCTTTATGGCTCAACCAAAATGGTTTCTCTTTACTCACACCTAATCAATCTTCATTTTTCCCAAATTTCAATTTTTGACCTCCGGGGCCCTCAACCCACCAAACCTACTAAATACCCTTGAAATTGCCTAAATTACCCAAAATTTCTCAAAATCAATCATAAAAATTCCCCACCACTCAAATTGGTCATCCATGGCTAAATGTACCAAAATTTCCAAAAATACCCCCCCAATACCCTCCAAATACCTAAAATACCCTTTTTGACCCAAAAATCCAAAAATTCTAAAAATTCCCAAAAAATGCCAATAAATCCTAATTATTCCCAATTTTATTTTATTCAACTGCCACATACCCCAATTTTGTTAATTTAACCCAATTTGATTAAAGGTCTCAAATTAGCCCTTAAGGCCCAAAGTGACCAACCAACCCAATCCATCCCAAATTCAACCCAAATGACACTCAATTTTCCCCAAATTTATTTTGAAATTTTCCTAACATCCCCAAAAACAAAATTCTAACTTAATTTACCCTATGTTTGGACCCAAACTCCACCCAAGCCTAACTCAAACCAAAATTTCCCAAATTGGCCCAAACCAATCATGAACCCAAACAAGCCCAAATCTCAAAATTAAGACCCAACCAAAATTGAAAACTCTTCTTCACACCCACATAAACATTTTGCAACATTAATTTTACATCAAACCCAACTTTAGCCCAACTTTAGCCCAAGTTAGCCTAATTTGACCCACTTTGACCCTATTATTAAAAGGCCCAAATTAAGCCCAATTCAACTCCAAATTACCCCAAACTTGTTCCAAATCATTCATGGCCCATTCCTAAACCAAATGAAATATTTATTTGGCTCAAAATTTTTTCAAATTTTCATCCAAAAGGTTCATTTTGAAACATAAAAGCCCATCCCCTTAAAACACATAAAAACCCATTTTCACCAAATGTAAAAAACCCAAAATTTCAATCCAAAGCCCACATGACATTTCTTTCCATCATCCATTTCAATTACAATCTTCCCTAAGTTTCAAAATCATCATTAAATAATTCCAAACCAAGCCACATGCCAAAATCATCCCTAAATGCCAAAATTTCTAAAACCTATTTCCATGAAACTAAACCAAGCCATTCCCAAGCCAAATGGAGCCATGGAGCCATGCATAAGCCACATGAAAGCTATGGGGGGATCTTTCCACCTCATCATACTCAAAGTGACAAAAGGAGGGAACCATTAAATGATTCCCTTAAGAGTGATTAAACATTCCCATGTTTCCCCTAACCCATGCTTAAGCCTAATTGTACTTGGATTGTGACTTGACCCCACTAATCAAGCTAAACCAAATGACTTTCTCTCAGCCCAAATCAAGTATTGGGGAGGTGCACCCAACCCATTTGCATGGGTTCACCAAAATAAGCCAAAATGAGCTCTCTCCCCATACCATTTAAATCAAACCCCTTTACACATGTCCAAAGCCAATTGAACTCACCAAACCCCAGCCCTGACCTCACTGGTCAAGATGGTGACCCATGCCTACCGGCCAGCCACCTGGGTCGCCGGAAAATACCACACCCAAGAGCTCCATGTGAGCTAAAAATTCAAATTCTCCTTTGCTGAGCTGTCCAATAGCCAACGGTCACTGGAGCTATTCTTCTCCTCCCCTGAGCAGCTGATCCTAGCCTTCAATTGATCCTGGGAAGCTCTCTAGCCATGGCTATTTAAACTCCTCACCTCCATGGCCAAAAGGTTGGATGCACTGGACCTTAACAAAAATCTATCAAATTGGTTCTAAACTCCTCTCCTAACCTAGAGTAGTTGATCCCCACTGAAATCCAGCCCTAAAGTCCTCTCTGTGAGCTCAATTTCTGAGCTTAATTTTAAGCCCAAAAACAGGACACTTCACCACAGTGAGCCAATCTTCAAATTGATTAACTCTACACCATCACCTGACTAAGAGAAGAAGTTCCCCAGTGGAAGCCCCCTCACCAAGCCAGCCATTCCTTCTATCGGTCAGAGCTCAAAACCGGTCTTGGTGGAAGTCAGGTCTAGGCATTTCACCACAGCTCCAGGATTCATCCCTAGCTTCCTTGGACTCCAACGAATGTGCCAAGCCTCTCTGATTGAAGCTTCACTTCTCAGAGCCAAGGTATTGAACCCTTTCTTCCTGAGAGCTTCTTTCGATTCTCCATTTTATTTGAGTTAATTTCTATGCATCATAGCCGTATAGATGTGTTCGTCTTGTCTAGACGAGTTCATAGAGCCCAAGATCATGCAATTTGGTTGAGAGATGAGGGAGATCTTAGGGTTAGAGCATGGACGGCTCTCAGGATGCACCAGTCGTAGACGATGACCAGCTACCGTTGGATGGCGCGTGTAATGAACGAATGGTGGAGATCAAGCCGGACCAGGAGATGAAACGGAGCAGCGGGCCGCGTGGCATCCCAGTCAGATGGCGGCGTCGAATAAGAAAGCGCCACGTGGGACTTCGGAGCTACCAAGGATGATGAGGCGCCGCGCTGGATAAGTAGGAAATTAGGGTCTTTTTAATTTATTTAAATGCCCAGAACTTTAAAAATACATATCTTTGCATAGAAAAATCATAAAAATAAAATAAAAATACCCTCTTGCTCAGTGAACAGAGGAGAATAATGTGGAAAAAGAATTAAATTAATTTGTTGAGTTTATGATTTTTAATTTTTTAAATACTCTCTATGATGTTTTAATTCTCTATTTGCATACATAATTCAACATGACATGAGACAATAAGGCTTTTGTAGCCACTTTTCTTGGGAGCATTCCCTGAATTTTCCAAGACCAGAGGTCATCTCTATGACAAGTTATTTATTTTCTCAGTTTATGTGCCTGTTTTGGGATTTTAATTCTAATAATTAGCATATTGCTTAGAAAATTCTAGAAAAATTAGGGGAGGTATTTTATAACCAGAGGACCCTAGGAAAATTATGGTTTAATTTAATTGCTTACGAATAACGCTAATTAGCATAAACCCTTGGAGTTGAATTTTAATTAATTAGGAGTAACCACACATCAAAATCACTTGAAAATAATTCTCCATTATCATTTAGGATGCAGAGAACCTCACATAAAAATTTCAAGTCAATTGGAATTAATTTAACCCACTAAATGAATTAATTAATTAACAAAGCAATTTTAAAAATTAAAAAATTCAAAAAACTTAAAATACACTTCTAAAATTCACCAAACTTGTTTTGTGAGCTCTCTAGTATCAGAGGAGTCTAAAAAAAAGTAAAATTGGATTTTCTAAAAAAATTTCATTTTTAACCCCATTTTCAATATTTTACTAATTAAAAAATTAAGAAAATCACAAAAATTTTAAAAATCACAAAATAATCATATTTTGTTCATTAATCATATAGGAACCAACCAAATATTTTTCTTAAGTCTCTAGGTTAAGATATTGAATTTTAAAAACTTAATGTAATTTTTAATGTTAACAAATGAATTTTCAAACCTTCCCACTAAAATAATTCTAATAAATCAAAGAAAAATAAGAAAAATATAAAATTTATTTCTCTGACTTCCTTGAATTCATAAGGACTCATGAAAAATACAAAATCTGATTTTCAACTTTAATTTAATTTTATTATTAATTAATACCCTAAAACTCAAAATAATTATAATAGATAAAATATGATTTAAAAAATCACCAAAATTAGTCCAAGTGGTCCTCTGGTCAGTAGGAACATCCCATAACTTTCCTAATGATAGAAACCTTACTTGGTCATGCTGTTGATTTCATTGAAAACCCTTATTTTTCAAAAAAATAATTATATAAATTAAATTAAAAATGTAAAAATTATTTTTTCTTCTCTAATGTCTTAATTGACATGTGAGTGAGGTGACATAAAAATTCAAGTTCATTTGAGCTCAATTTGGTGAGTTATGGAGTGAACATGCTTAAAATGGCATAAAAGTAATTAAGGATTTTAACCCTAATTAATGCTTTAGGCTTAATCAAAGGGAGGGATGAATATTTGATCTTAATTTTCTATTGGATGATTGAAACTTAGGGAATTAAGGGGTAGAAACCTATTAATCACTTTTAATGAATAAAAAATGGAACCTTAATTAATTAAATCATTTAAATTTTGGGAGAATAATTAAAATTTGGATTATTAAGATTAGGGATATGATTTAAAGAAGATATCAATTCTTTAATTTAAAATCCCTAAATGAATCACTCCAATAATATTCAACTTTTAATTAACTTTAGAGAAATAATGATCAAAATTAATGATTAAAAAGGAGATAATTTTTAATTAAGTTAAAGCTTAAAACATTAAATGATTTAATAATCAAAATAAAATAAATTTAAAAAATTAAAACTAATTTGAAATCACTTGGAAACAAACTTAAAACAAATTTGAAACATAAAAATTAATCTCAAAACAATTAATAACAAAAAAACAAAAGTGAAAACCAAACCAATTAAAATTAACCTAAAGAACTATGATTAATTTAAACCAAATGTGAATCATTAAAATTTAATGAAATTAAATAATGTAAACACCTCTTTCAACTTAAATAATTTGAAATATCCAAGATTAACCTAGAAAAGTTTATGATTAAAACATCATAAATTAAATCATTTTAAAACATTAAAATTAACCTAAAATATTAAAATCATTTAAAACATAAAGGTTTAACTGAATTAAACAGCTTGAACACTTTTTCAACTCAAAATGATTTAAAACACCTAAAAGGACCAACTAAAACTTTATAATTAAACCAAAATCACTTTAAATCTTCAACTCAAAACTTTGATTAAGATTGGTTAAAATCTTTAATGAACCAAGTTACCCCTAAAGACTTTCATTATCATAACTCTTAAATGAAGCATTAAGTGAAATGTCACTTCACTCACCGGATAATCAAACATCCAAATTCACTGAGCAAGAAACAAAACTTAACTAAATTCTTGGATGACCAAATCATCTGTACAACGAAATTCATTTGGGCTTGAAATATTTTCAGAAATATTGAAAAGATGTTTAGGATCCGTCCTAAGCACTTTCTCAATATAATGTGATGTTTTAGAAGAACAATTGAACTTAATTGTTCTTTGGTGAAGAAAATCATCCTTAACAAAACACAATAACCTAGACGTCATAGGAAGTGACTAGCAATAGGATTAGGATTTTGGTAGACAACCAGAACCTTCCCTTAGCTTTACCTAGGTACTTGTTGCAAATATTTAAATGTTCTGACATGTGTTTTAAGTGCAGTTGGGTATGACGAGAAGACCCTCCAGGTACGCTTTTATTTTATTGCGATTTATTTACCTGCATTGTACTTTACTTCTCTTGCATGTTAAACAAGAATGTCACCCTGCATGAAAACTAAAACTTTTAGGATAGCCACAAAACTGAAACCCAAAACTAAATTAAAATTCACGACAAGATAATATTAATTGCCACAACATTCAAAATATAAAACAACTCAAAATTTAATCACAAACAAAACAACAAAATTATAACTTCAACTAAATTAAAACTTCTCGTTGGATGATCGGGAATCCCTCAGATGATGTAACCCACGTGTTGCTAATGAGATTTCCCACGGTCTAAATGAAAGTGTGGAACTCATTCAGTTGAGTTTAGCAAATTCATTTGGACTAAGTGAATCCGATGAAAATATCGGTGCCGGGATGACAGAACCGTGGGATCTTAGTCGGTCCTGCTTAATCAACTTTAAAATTTTTTTTAATTAAAACATTAAGACATTTGAACCTTAAGACTTTTCTAAACCAAAACACTTCTCTCATCTCTTGATTGCTATTTCTAAAACTAAACCTCTGCAACAACAAGGAGCTTGGAGCATAGTGGGCAGTACGACCATCGTCGTCAGCAAAACTTATGTCTACATCAGCAAAACCTTTTTTAGAATTAAATAACAAAGCATAGGATTTTGAGGTAGTCTGCCTAGTGCAACATAAATCCTCAACTTTTTGTTAGGCATTTTGCATAATTGTGTTATGCAAATTAAGCCTAACCGGTCTTAGGACTCCGAGGCAGTCGTTTGGTACGACATAAACCCTCACATTTTTGAGGCTATTTGTATGATTATATCATACAAACTTAAGTCCTAATTAACTAAAATTGGCAGGACTGAAACACCAAATAATTCTCTCAAATTGAAGCCAAACCATAGGATAGTTGGGAAGTCACTGAAGTTCACTTCGGGTCTGTGACATCTTCTACTTCTCTTCATTTAGACTCTCAAAATAAATGTTCTAAATTTGATCCAATCCCTTCTGAAATTTCTAAAATTCATTCCTTTGAAACCTTAAACTTTGAAATTCTTGAGAGCAAAACCACTGATCATTATCGAGAGTTTCTCAAAAGATTCCTGTTATTTGAGATGTAATTAACTATAGGGGCTTGCCCTTATAGGGAACTTTAAGAACCCAGTTAATATAAACCCTGCTTAATTCCTTTATATTAAGCAGGGAAACTTGTCGGCTTATAAAATTGGTTCGCAGACCAAACTGATGTCACAAATCTTCTAGTTTATTTAATCGAGCCCCATCATCAAGCAGTGTGTCTATTCCTTGGGATAAATATACGGTTTGTGATGCGTTGCTCGTTTATATAAACTATTTAGGATGTGAGATTGGTTTGTTTTCATATCGTAAAGTTTTCAAACTTAAAATTATTTTCAAAAATCAAATGCTTCTTTCTAAAATTATATATATATATATATATATATATATATATATATATATATATATATATATAAATTAAATTTAAAATATAAAAATTCACCGACAACTTCTGTAGATGACCCCCTTTTCAAAAAACTTAACCTAAAAATATGCCGACAATTTCTGGCGACTCCGCTGGGGACTAGTTCCTCTCTCCATCGTGATCAGATGGTTTTGCTTTCATAAATCGGTAGTGAGTCCATATCCCTAGTGGATCAAACTATCATTCTTTCCGTTGAAATACCACGTTCATTTCTGTTCTGAACGGGTATAGTCAACTCTCTTGGATTTTGGAGCCACTTTTTAGACACCCATAAACAAAGAGGTTCCGAAATCTTCCTTTTGTTACCTCTCCAGAGAGGTGGGGTGGACCCCCAAAAGGTGTTAGCTTAGGAGCGGTTCCTCGGGTTGAGAAGTCTTGTGAGACTCGCTCTTCCTTTCCAATTTCTGGACTGGGTCCCTTACCTTTCCTTTAACCTTTCCCCTTTTAATTTTTTTATTCCTAATAATCAAACCTTCTAATGAACAAACTCTTTAATAAATGAAATTTCTATTAAACCACAAATACATAAATAAGGAAAAACAAGAATATGAAATACTTTATAAAGAAAATAAAAAATAAATGAGAATGTGTTCGGACTCATTTAGAGAAGTTCCTCTCCTTTTCGTCCCGATGAAAGGAAGCATAATTTGGAACTGACGCTTAGAATCTACCCTGCAGAAAATGTCTGCACCGAAGCTGATTTTCTCCTTCACCAACGGGATAGACTTAGCTGTCTATAAAGACGAGCTGCCTAACAATGCAGTCATTCGCTTTGGACAAGGATTCGACAATACAGACGTTAAGTTAACAGATGTTACTCTTTTCGCACTAATGAACAAAGTACCGGAGACTGAGAAACCCATAATCGAGTTCAACCTGAAGTCAACTTAAGAGTACCCTCCCCTGCAAAGGGTCCCAACTGAAAGAAACACTGCTGTTCATAGGAGGTTAGCTGCTACCCCCAAAACTGTCATCTCTACCCCCACCTGCTCCCGCCAAACTGAAAGGGAAAGAAGTTCAAGTCGGTGAGGGGCCTATTACCATGGAGGGTTCAGATTTTGCTGCAATACCGTCTGTCTTCGAGATAGGGTCTAGCTCTAAAGTAACACCCTTAACTCGGACTCAAAGAAGAAATAGGAGCAGAAAGATCGCCAGGATCAATAAGACTAAGCCTGCTGAAGTTGCTTTTCTGGAAGAGATTCCTGAGGTAGAAGAAGAGCTGTCTGAGATCTCACCGCTGTTAGGAGGGAGTAAGTTTCACCCTCTCTCTGCTGCATTCGATGAAGAAGATGCTCGAAGGATAGCCGCTGCGTTACCTCGACCTACATACTACAGTGACTGTAAGAAGAAAGAGATTAAGACTACTCCGCTAACCTGTTTGCGAGCAGTAGTAGAGAAATTAGCTAAGAAGGAAGGTTGCCCCGTGTCAGAAATTCTGAGAAGAATGGGACGAGTACCAGCTAGATCCTGCCTCAGACCACGAGTAGACCCTGTCACTGCTCCAGAGAGACCAAGGAAGAAAGTGCGAGGTAGTGAGAGAAGTTCGCCTGTTATTGTATCAGGTCACCATATTAGGGAGGACACCACCTACCGACGTACAGTCGACAGACCATCTGGTCCTAGGCCTTCTCCTACAAGAAGGATGGTGTAGCAACCTATTATTACTGAACCGATACCGACAGAACGCTCTGGGAAGAGGAGTCTCGTCAGAGAGCCCGAATCTGAAGAAAGTGCTACTGCATTAAAGGAAACTCCTGAAAAAGAAGTTAAACAGTTATCACATGATAACCGCGAAACCATTTGGAAGAGACCACTTGAGGATGCTATAAGAAAGCTAAGAATGGACATCCGATGGTTGGCAAGGGAAAGAGGAGAAGAATTGAGAAATGAAGTGGATTCATCAGAATTCATGGATGAAGAATGTGCTGAGATCAACATGGTCGAGACCCGAGTGTCGTCAGCTTTGCAGGGAGCTCCGTCAGCTTCAGAAAGAGATGAATCAGAAGCGATGAGAGCACATCTTCAAGAAAAAGATGACACGATTTCTCAGATGGCAAAGAGAATGGAGGAGATGGCAGCTGCCTTAGCCACTCTCCAGAGCCAGCTTCAGCCTCAAAAGGAAACACCCCAAAGATTATTCACATTACCGATGGAGGAAAATAAGTCACATCCGTCAATGGAGACGAACAGCTGAAGAAGGATTCAGTGTAGAGTATGATTCCCGAAAAGGATATTAAGAACATGGTAGAACAGCAGGTGCGAGAAGCCTTAGCTCAGTCTAAGAGTGGAGCATCTATCCAGATGGGTAGACCTTACCCAGAGGAGTTTGATGCAGTCCATTACCCGAAAGGCTTCGTACCACCTTTGATTAAGACTTTTGACGGTACAGGAAACCCCCGACAGCATGTTGCACACTTTTGTGCTAGTTGCTGCAACGCTGGTGGGAGCGACGCTTTGCTATTTCTTCAGTTCATTAGTAGTTTGTCAAGGATTTCCTTTGATTGGTACACAAAATTACCGAATGGTTCAGTTAAGACATTTTCAGAATTAGAAAACCTTTTCGTTAAGCGGTTTGCTGGGGCTCGGCACCACATCACTTTCGATGATCTAGTGGTGGAGCAACAGAAACCAAACGAGACTTTAGTGGATTACGTACTTCGATGGAGAAACTTAAGTATGAAGTGTGAACCACAACTTTAGGAACAACATGCAGTAGGTATCCTGTTGAAGTGTATCCATGGCCTGATAGCACTCCTCCTTAAAGGATTCACAATTAAGAATTTTGAGAAGTTGCTTAGCAAGGCCGGGAGCTTACAGGAGGAGGCAAAGCAGCTGAGTTTTGTTGAAAACACTGATAAGCAGAAGCCCGTAAAGGCATTCGAAAAGAAATCCGGGATCGTCGCGGCAGTAGACAAAGGTAAGCAGCTAGTGCAAATACAACCAGAGTAGCCACAACCAAGTTATCAACCACCGCAATGGATTCATCAGCAACCTCAACAGAGTTATCAACAACCTCGACCAAACTATCAATCATGGCAGCATGATCAACCGCCGCCTCATCCACCGCGTGTCTTGAAGGAACTTTTGAGTAAGGAATACCCCATCAAGACTGAAGCAGTGGCAAAGATGTTTCACAGTTTGATGAAGACACCTGACTTTCAGCTACCAGAGCCCAAGAGGCCAGAAGAAGTCAATAAGAAAGATCATCCGAACTACTGCCCCTACCACCGGATGATCGGACACATAATAAAAGACTGCTTCACCTTTAAGAATTGGCTTGATGATAATCTCCGGAAAGGGAACATAACGATCTCGAAGGAATACATGAAGGAGCCCCAAAAAGGAGGTTCCGTTAATGTTATTTAAATGGATCCTATTGTTCTGATAGACCCGTACACGGCCAATGATGGATGGAGTACTGTCTAGACAAAGTATTTGAAGAAAATTTTGGATCGCATCCAGACCGCTTCGGTGCGCACTTCAACTCAGAGTTTGAAACCTGCCAAGTCGGCGCTATCGCTTGCGATTGAAGAACCGCCCCAGAAGGAGGAGAAGATCGTGAAAGAAGAAAAGACCGAGGCTCCGAAGGGTAGACTAGGGGCTGCTTATCCTAGGATGGTTGTTTCTGATTCGGGGGAGAAATCCCTCGGACCTCTGACTCTGTATGATTATTTGCTCGGTCCGGCGAGATCTTATAATGATAAGAGTTTTGGTGTTGGCTACGTTTTGACTGTTTCTAACGATTACGTAACTAACAACAACCAACCTAATCCTGATCTCGATTTCGATACAAATAACGATTCTCAAATCATACTAAACCTTGATGACCACGATGAAGGAGAAGTTCACAAGGATGGCTACGAAAGCTCGAGAAGCGACGAGTCCGTTTGTGAATTCTGAGGAGCTCCAATCACGATAGAATTGGAGTTCTCAGACACCGAAGCAACTGCAGAAGAGCCAGTTGTTCCAATTCAAGGGGAGACATCGGTAGGTTCAGCACCAAATGCAGAAGAAATAACATAAGTTAATTTAAGAAGCGTAAAAGTTATACCCCAGAGAATGGCTCTAATGGATAAAAGAAAGCAGGCGGTTTCTCAGGAAGAGCCAATCCCAGCGGAAGAATTGCCCGTTCGGGAAGAAATTGAAGAGCCTGTTAATAAAGTGGATTATAACGTGATAGCCCATCTTAGGAAGCTGCCAGCCAAACTGAGCATCTACGACGTTCTGATCCTGTTAAAGGAGATGAGAGAAACTCTGATCAAGGCCCTAATTGATCCAGAAATTTTTTTAGCTCAAATGGCCGGTAATTCCTTAGACGAAGTTTGCTCATTAAGAGAACAATGCGGTGTTACCTTCACAGCCATTGTTCTACTACTCGGAACAGCCGATCACAACTGACCGTTGTACATTTCAGTCACTATCGGAAAATTTACGCTCTCCACGGTGCTAGTTGATCCAGGAGCATCAATCAACATAATGAACCTTCAGACATTAGCATACTTAGAAATTGATGCTCGCGACCTCGAAGCAGACAAGATGTTATTAAGGGGCTTCAATTAGAAAGGAGAAAGAGCTCTTGGATCGATAATACTATTAATGAAAACTGGCGATTTGGCAAACACAACCGCAAAAATTCTACATAATAGATTCTAAGACATCATTCAACGCTCTACTGGGTCGGCTGTGGATCCATGAGAATCGGATGGTACATTCGTCTCTGCACCAGTGCATAAAATATTATGAAGGAGGAGAACAGTGTATCAAAGGTGATTTGCAACCGTTCTTTGTACACGAGATTGGGATTCACAAAGATGCAACCTACTACGCGCCTCCAAAGAAAACAATCTTCTCCGGAAATGCCATACCAAATGCAGCAAAAGAAGTTCAAGACGACGAAGAACCTAAAATGCTAGTTCAACAGTTACTCACCACTCCCTTACGACGAGATGGTGAAGGTCTCTCCAGAACTCGCACCCGAGGTCGAAGCCGGGGACGAGGTCGAAGCCGGGGACGAGGTCGATGAAGAAACGGTGGAACAATTGAACAAAAGAAACCGGTCATCAATGTTGAATGGGAAAACAATTCCGAAGAAGAAGAAATCAAGAAAAAAGCAGCGACAATAAGTCAGAAGAAATTTCAGTTCAAGATCTCTCTTGAAGATGAAAAGAATGAAGAATACAAATTAATGTACGAGAAGATTAACCACTATGTACATACTATGACCCTGACCCCGATCTATCCTAATAAGGTCGAGGGTATGGTGGTCAAAGAAGTACTTGGTGGCTATAATAAGTCGATCAAATTCTACCGTGGTGCTTCTTCTTCCAAAATTGAAAATGATGTATAATTTGAAGATGTTACTTCATCTGAATTAATCGAATTGCCTTTTGAGTGGTACTCTCCCTGTGTTCAGAATTTAATTCAACGTGGTGTCTTACCTAAACAATGGACAAAAGGTCGATCACAACACTTTGAAAAATTATGGAATAATGCCAGTCGCCCTCCCAATTCAAAACATGGTCTCGGATTCGGCACAGTAGGATCAGTTGATGATACGGGATTTTGCTTGGTTATCACTTGCGAGCCTAATGAAGACTTCTTGGAAGCTTCAAATAATCTCGAGGATCTACCAATAGGAGATGCTCCATTAGAATTCGAAGAAGAAATTAAATCGATAATAGACGAGTTAATGGAAGTTAACTTAGGTACTAGCGAAGAGCCTAGGCCGACCTCTGTTAGCTCCTTACTCAATAAAGAAGATTCTGAAAACATGATCAAGCTATTAATGGAATTCAAGGACAGTTTTTCTTGGAGTTATGATGAAATGCAAGGATTAGCTCCAGAAGTTGCAGTTCACAAGCTAGGAGTGGATTACGCTGTCATTCCAGTTAGACAAGCTCTGAGAAGAATACGTCTAGAGATTGAACAACAAGTAATAGCTGAAGTTAAGAAGCTAATAGATGCTAAATTTGTCCGTGAAGAACAATATCTAACTTGGTTAGCCAATGTGGTACCAGTCAGAAAGAAGAATGGTCAGATCAGAAACTGCGTGGATTTCAGAGACTTGAACAAAGCATGTCCCAAAGAAGAGTTCCCACTACCAATTCCAGAATTGATGATCGACATCGCTTCGACACACGAAGTCTTCTCTTTCATGGATGGATCATCAGGATACAATCAGATAAAGATGACACCAGAAGATGAGAAGCTCACAGCCTTCAGAATGCCGATCGGAATATACTGCTACACAGTAATGCCTTTCGGATTGAAGAACGCAGGAGCAACCTACCAAAGAGTGATGACGAGGATTTTTGATGATCTCATTCACAACCAAGTCGAGTGCTACGTGGATGATGTCATCATCAAGAGCAAACTGAAGGAAGATCACCTGTATGATTTGAGAATTGTTTTTGAGAGATTAAGGCAATTTAACCTTAAGATAAATCCCTTAAAATGCGCCTTCGGTGTCACCTCTGGGAAATTCATAGGATTTGTTGTCCGACATTGTAGAATTAAAATCGATCCGGAAAAGATTAAAGCTATCTTAGAAATGCCGCCTCCCAAAACTTTGAAACAACTACGATCCTTTCAAGGGAAATTGGCATATCTTCGACGCTTTATCTCGAATTTGTCAGGTAGGTGTTAGCCCTTCTCGACATTAATTAAAAAGGATGCCAAATTTGTTTGGGAAGAGAAGTGCCAGCGGGCCTTCGAGGACATTAAGCAGTATTTAATGACACCTCCTGTCTTAGCAGCCCCAGTCCCGGGTAGACCGTTGATACCTTATACCGCGGCTTTAGACGACTCCCTTGGAGCCTTGCTAGCCCAGGTCAACGACAAGGGGAAAGAAAACGCTCTCTACTACTTAAGTCGTCACCTAATTCCAACGGAAGTAAAGTATCCTTTGATTGAAAAGCATTGTTTGGCCCTGATCTTTGCTGCTCAAAAGCTCAGGCCTTACATGCTTTCTCATAAGGTCAACCTTATTTCAAAGTTTAATCCACTGCAATATTTGATGACTCGACCGACGCTTTCTGGCAGACTTGCCAGGTGGTCGATGATACTATTACAATTCGATATAACTTTCGTTCCTCTTCGTACCGTAAAGGGATAAGTCCTGGCAGACTTTCTCGCATCACACCCTTTACCGGCAGAATCGTCTCTTAACGACGACTTGCCAGACGAGCAGATAATGAGCTTAGAAGACCCCGATGATCAGCGTTGGGAATTGTACTTCGATGGAGCATCTTCAGCGTAGAAGAATAAAGAATTGCAAACGATAGTGCCCGGTAAGGCAGGAATCAGACTAATATTTATAACACCGGAGCGGGGGATGTTAAGGTATTCCTACCATCTAACAGAGCCGTGTACGAATAAGGAAGCAGAATATGAAGCCCTTATAACTAGACTGGAGTTAACCATTCAGATGGGGATAACCGATATTAACATCTACGGGGATTCACAGTTGATCATACAACAGGTCGCAGGACAGTACAGAATTTTGAGACCAAGGCTCAAGCAATACTTTCAGTATGCAATGAAGTTGCTAGAGCAGATTCTGAATGTAATGATCTATAAAATCTCCAGAAGAGAAAATGCCCTTGCAGATGCGCTATCCTGCCTTGCAAAAGAATTTGCCTGCTTACAGGAAGAGTCAGTTGAAATGTCAGTTCCGGGACGACAGGTCATCTCACAGCTCGACATGGATGCAATACACCAATCAGAAGGAAAAGAAGAAGAAACGAGTTGCAGCGGTAGCAGAAATTACGGAGGATCGGCGGCGGCCGGTAATCGAATACCTGCAAACAGGAAACCTACCGGACGATAAGTCATTAGCCCATCAGATTAAGAAAAGAACTCTGTCATACGCATTAATAAACAATACATTATACAGAAGGTCTTTCGACCAGATGTGGCTAAGGTACCTGAACGGGTCCGAGGCTAGCAAAATTGATAAAGAGGTGCACTCAGGACTTTCTAGCGCTCATCAGTCAGGTCCGAAGATGAAAATGAAGATTAAAAGACTAGGGTACTACTGACCCTCGATGATGACCGATTGCATGAAAGTTGCCAAAAGTTGTCACTAATGCCAAGTGCATGGAGTGGTTCTACATCAACCTCCAAATGAGCTACATCCGAAAATCGCATCGTGGCCATTTGAGTGTTGGGGCACAGATATCATGGGTCCAATAGAACCGCCCTCTTCAAGAGGACATCGCTTCATTCTTGCAGCGACAGATTACTTTTCCAAATGGACAGAAGCTATACCGCTCAGAGAAGTGAAAGCACATCACGTGCTACAGTTCTTCAAGAATCAAGTCGTCTACCATTTTGGGATACCACACAGAATTATCTCAGACAACGGATCTGCATTCAGAAGTACAAAGATCAATAATTTTGTCAGAAGATATGGGATCGACTGGCGCTATTCGACGATCTACTACCCAAGAGCGAACGGCTTAGCCGAGGCTTTTTAATAAAACTCTCGTCCAATCTAAAGAATACTTTAGACGAAAATAAAAGAAATTGGCACGAGAAGTTGTTAGAAGCCTTATGGACCTATAGAACGACGTTCAGAACTCCTACTCAGTCTACACCTTACGCTCTAGTGTACGGGTCCGAAGCCGTTTTACCCTTGGAGGTGCAGCTTCCGTCACTCAGAATTGCAGTTGCGAACAAAATTACTACAAAAGAGAATGCCAGATTATGACTAGAAGAATTGGAAAGCTTGGAAGGGAAATGATTTACAGCGCAGCAGAATCTTGCCAGACCCACGATAAGCTGGTCCACCCAAGGACATTCAAAGTCGGTGACTTGGTTCTAGTTCTCAGAAGACCTATTCTTGCACATTGCAAGATAGGAGGTAAATTTGAACCAACCTGGGAGGGGTCATTCTTGGTCGAGACAGTCTACTCAGGAGGTTCCTACCAACTTGTGAATTACCGTGGAGAACGACCTATGCTTTCAATCAATGGACGATATTTGAAGAAGTATTACGCAACGTGATGTTTCGAAGGATGAACTTTAAAAAGTGAAATCTCATTCCTAGAAGCACGGGTGGAGTAATCATTTGTAACAGGGTCCAAACCCAAAATATAAAAATGGACGATAAAAATCATTAACAAAAAATGTGTTAAAAAGAAAATATGTGAAATCATAATAATAAAATTTTGATCCCTCCTTTTAAATCAGCTCACTCCTGATCTTTCCTCATCTTTTCCTACTCTTATTAAAATTTGAAAGAAATGAATAAAATTTTTCCATTGATAAATGAATTTTCTTATTGTTCTTGTTCTTAGCACAGCCCCTGATCCTTTCCTTGTTGTTCGCAGGGAAATGTCAAACGGGCTGTTGGTTCTGAACTTTAAGAATGGCGTGAGTCTAGCACTCGACAAAAAGAGGATGAAAGATGGGACCGTGATTGAGATCGACTCTGATTTCACACCGGCCGGGCTATAGTACGAGGAAACGGATTGGACCCCGATTGACTGGGAAGAGTTCCACAGCCAGACAGTGATGAAATTGGGTGGCCCAAGTCAGCAGTCCACCAGCAAGAAAAGAAAAGCAAAAGCCGCTCATGCAACAGGAGAGGACAAGAAAGTTAAGTCCGTGGTTGCTACAGCAAAGGGCGGGCTTGTTAGCACCATGCCCACAGAAGTTCAAGAGGTAAGAAGAGCTACTCTCACTCCGACCCAACGAAGAAACAAGAGCCGTCGCATTCGCAAGATGCTGACCAAGCTAGCAGCGGATCAACATGAAGAGACATTTGCTGCCATCAGTGCAAGTATTTCGAAGAAATTAGTTCAGCGGAAGCCAGAAAAGAGGAGATCAACTCCAAGAACAGCAGAAAAGATGAGAGAAATCCTAAGAAGAGCAGGAACAGAATCGGTGCCACGACTCCAGACAAATGCACTAGTTTTGAAGAGTCTTGTTGCAAATGCAACCACGGAGGATGTCCTGACAGAGACTATCCCCGATGAGCCAAGACATGCAGGAGAACGTGCTGGGGTTGAACCATACATCCCACAATACGTTACCAGACCATGCCAATTGCAAATAATTCTGGAATACGAGCTGGAAAGAATGCAGAAGGTTGAAAAGAAAACTTTTGAGTATTTTGAAAGAATTTGAGGCAAGAGGATCAACATCCTGGAGGGCCTTGAGCTGCATACAGATGTGTTCTCAGACTACGAGCAGTAGCAAATTGTGGACTGTGTCGTTGAGCTTCAGAAAATGGGTCGAGCTAGTCATTTGAGAGAGAAGACCTACTCAGAACCTCGAAGGTGGATGAAAGGAAAAGGAAGAGTTACAATCCAGTGCGGGTGTTGCTACAACTTCACCGCGGACAGAAAAGGAAATCCATCAAGGATACTCCATTGTAGTGAAGTGGATCTGATGCCAAGAATTATCTAGAGAATGGTAAAAAGAATGGTGACATGGAGGGTATTGCTCGCAGATTGCATACCCAACAGCTGCATCATTAGCATATACAGGGAGGGCGACTGCATACCGCCACACATAGATCATCATGACTTTGTCAGACATTTCTGCATAGTGTCCTTCGTCAACCAATGTAACATCATGTTCGGATCTGACCTCCGGATAGCAGGCCCCAAAGAATTCCGAGGGCCGATGGAGATACCTCAACCAGTAGGTTCCATCTTGGTGTTAAAAGGAAATGGAGCGGACATAGAAAAACACTGCATTCCAGGTGTGCCTGTTGAGCGGATCTCCGTCACTTTCAGGAGGATGGACGACATCAAAATGCCTTTCCACTTTCAGCTAGATCCAGAGTTAGAGAGCCTTCAGCCCTACGAGCTGTGAGTTACATGGAAAATAACACACCTCTAATGCACACCCAAACAGCATTTCCTGCCAAGGGTGGATTGGAAGGTGATGTTATAATCCATGTGTCTCGCTATTTAGACATGGATTTCGATGGATGCTCTTGGAAGAAACTTGTAAGGATCTTACACAATCTGTTTTTGGATTTATGAGGATTGTATGAGATGCTAAATTTTCAAGGAAAATACTATCATGTTTTGGATCGAGCTATATGATGTATTTTCAACAAATTGGAATGGATGTCGTGTTTTGCCTTCACCTCTTTTATTCAAATTGACTGGGAAACACCATTAAGTTAAATGAACTTCGAACAAAGAACAAAAAATAAAAGAAAATAAATGAAGAACTCATTTTAAGAATCCGAGTGTCAAAACAAACTTCAAATTAACACGAACTCTAAATAAATGAAAATGAAATTGAATCACCAAAACAAACGAAACGAATCTAAATCTCGAATTGATATTCGATCCAAATCCGTCGATTTGAATCTTTCTACTGAAATCCATTTTAAGCTCCTTTGAACCCTCTTGCGAGGCAATTCTTCCCCACAGAAGACTTCAACTTCAAACTTCTAAACTTCTTTGTCGTCTTGAAATCCTTTCGACTCTCTGTGATCTCTTTCCTCTTTTGAGAAGTTCGACTGAGTCTACCGACACAGAACCACGAAAATTTTTGATTTGGTTCTGATGGCATGGATTCATATCCTTCGCCAAACAATCAAACTTTAATCAACTCTCTTGGGATGTGAAACACTTTTATGTCTCATTCCAATCTTCCACTAAACTAAAATTTCCACAGAATCTTCAAAACCAAATCAAATACCAACTTTTGGGGATTGGTACTTAAATTCCAATTCCCATATTTCCTGAGGTTGGTACTTAAATTCCAGTCCTCGTTTCAAATCTTGAGATCGATACCTAAATCCGATTCTCTTCTGAGGCTGGTACTCAACTTCCAGTTCTCATTTCAAGATCGACACTTGAATTTCGATTCTCTTCTTTGAATGTCCGCCAAATCCGCATCCTTTCAAGAAATTTTTCCGCATTTTAATCCTCCGACTTGGGTATAAGATCGACAAGGCATCCCGATCTCGGTGTCCGCCAAATCCGCATCCTTCCGAGAAATTTTTCCACATTCTAATCCTAAGACTTGGGTATAAGACCGACAAGGCATCTTAATCTCGGTGTCCGCTGAATTCGCACTCTTTTTGAGAAACTTTTCCGCATTCTAATCCTCCGACTTGGGTATAAGACCGACAAGGCATCCTAATCTCGGTGTCCGATAATCTTGCATTCTATCCGAGAAAATTTCTTACACTCCTGAAATTTTGACGTCGGTACTTAACTTCCGACTCTCTTCCGAGACTGGTACCTAACTTCCAGTTCTCATCCTTTTCGAGGATGGTACCTAACTTCCAACTCTCTTCCAAGACTGGTACCTTAATTCTGGTTCTCTTTGCAATCCTGAGGTTGGAATCTAACTTCCAACTCTCATTTTAAATCCACAATCTCTACGAAAATCACCTTGAAATCAATCTCAAATTAGATTTCAATCAAAATTCCGATTAAGTCAAATTGCAACCGAAATTGAAACTCGAATTGAAAATTCAAACTCAAAATTGAAACTTGAAATGAAAATGAAACGAATCTAAATCCAATCTATCTCTCTCCAGATCTTGTGATTTGGAATTCACCTCTTCTTCCCCAGCGAGAGTTTTGGAATCTTCAGTCTTGGAGATTTACCTGATACTCCCCAGCGGAAATTTCCTACACTTTGTTCTGAGTATGTCACTTAGACATATGTGTTGGTTTTGTAGCACACCACACTTATTGGGGGTCCATCTGTTGACCTCATTTTTTTGATGAGGTTCTTTCTTTTCTTTCCTTAGTGCTTAGGATCTAGCCATAGGACTTCTCCTTGACTATCCTAGAAGACTAGAGATGTAACCCACCACTTAGAAATTCAAACACTTCTTAACTCCCTTCAAACCCCACATGTTTGATTGTAAACCCCCAGGCCACCTGGAGGGTTAAAACCAATATGTGAAGGTTTAAAGGATGAGTTTCCTATAGGGCTCTTTGGCCTTAGGATTACCCTGGGTGGTCTGGTCTTGGTGAGGTTCAGCTTGCACACACCACACTCTCACACACATTCCAAATCCTAAAACCATTCTTATCCAACTTCTCTTCCTGACTCATGTAGGTAACTCATATGGATGGACCTCAACCCCTAAGCCCCTGGCTAAGAGGGTTAGGAACAACATATTGAATGTCTAAAATGAGTCCTCTCATGGCTCTTGTGAGCTTAACATGGCTTTATGGCTCAACCAAAATGGTTTCACTTTACTCACACCTAATCAATCTTCATTTTTCCCAAATTTCAATTTTTGTTCTCCGGGGCCCTAAACCCACCAAACCTACCAAATACCCTTGAAATTGCCCAAAACTTCCAAAATTACCTAATTTACCCAAAATTTTTCAAAATCAATCCTAAACATTCCCCACCACTCAAATTGGTTATCCATGGCCAAATGTACCAAAATTTCCAAAAATACCCCCAATACCCTCCAAATACCCAAAATACCTTTTTAACCCAAAAATCCAAAAAATCCAAAAATTCCCAAAAAATGCCAGAAAATCCTAAATATTCCTAATTTCATTTTTTTTAACTGCCATATACCCCAATTTTGTTAATTTAACCCAATTTGATTAAAGGTCTCAAATTAGCCCTTAAGGCCCAAAGTGACCAACCAACCCAATCCATCCCAAATTCAACCCAAATGACACCCAATTTTCCCCAAATTTGTTTTGAAATTTTCCTAACATCCCCACAAACAAAACTCTAACTTAATTTACCCTATATTTGGACCTAAACTCCACCCAAGCCTAACTCAAACCAAAATTTCCCAAATTGGCCTAAACCAATTATGAACCCAAAAAAGCCCAAATCCCAAAATTAAGACCCAAAAAAATTGAAAACTCTTCTTCACACCCCCATAAACATTTTGCAACATTAATTTTACATCAAACCCAACCTTAGTTCAACTTTAGCCCAAGTTAGCCCAATTTGACCCACTTTGACCCTATTATTAAAAGGCCCAAATTAAACACAATTCAACTCAAAATTACCCCAAACTTGTTCTAAATCATTCATGGCCCATTCCTAAACCAAATGTAATATTTATTTGGCTCAAAATTTTTTCAAATTTTCATCCAAAAGGTTCATTTTGAAACATAAAAGCCCATCCCCTTAAAACACATAAAAACCCATTTTCACCAAATGTAAAAAACCCAAAATTTCAATCCAAAGCCCACATGACATTTCTTTCCATCTTCCATTTCAAGTACAATCTTCCCTAAGTTTCAAAATCATCATTAAATAATTCCAAATCATGCCACAAATCAAGCCACATGCCAAAATTTCTAAAACCTATTTCCATGAAACTAAACCAAGCCATTCCCAAGCCAAATGGAGCCATGGAGCCATGCATAAGCCACATGAAAGCTATGGGGGTATCTTTCAACCTCATCATACTCAAAGTGGCAAAAGGAGGGAACCCTTTAATGATTCCCTTAAGAGTGATTAAACATTCCCATGTTTCCCCTAACCCATGCTTAAGCCTAATTGTACTTGGATTGTGACTTGACCCCACTAATCAAGCTAAACCAAATGAATTTCTCTCAGCCCAAATCAAGTATTGGGGAGGTGCACCCAACCCATTTGTATGGGTTGACCAAAATAAGCCAAAATGAGCTCTCTCCCCATACCATTTAAATCAAACCCCTTTACACATGTCCAAAGCCAGTTGAACTCACCAAACCCCAGCCCTGACCTCACTGGTCAAGATGGTGACCCATGCCTACCGGCCAGCCACCTGGGTCGCCGGAAAATACCACACTCGAGAGCTCCATGTTAGCTAAAAATTCAAATTCTCCTTTGCTGAGCTGTCCAATGGCCAACGGTCACTGGAGCTCTTCTTCTCCTCCCCTGAGCAGCTGATCCTAGCCTTCAATTGATCCTGGGAAGCTCTCTAGCCATGGCTATTTAAACTCCTCACCTCCACAGCCAAAAGGTTGGATGCACTGGACCTTAACAAAACTCTGTCAAATTGGTTCTAAACTTCTCTCCTAACCTAGAGCAGTTGATCCCCACTGAAATCCAGCCCTAAATTTCTCTCTGTGAGCTCAATTTCTGAGCTCAATTTTAAGCCTAAAAATAGGACACTTCACCACAGTGAGCCAATCTTCAAATTAATTGACTCTACACCATCACCATACCAAGAGAAGAAGTTCTCCAGTGGAAGCCCCCTCACCAGGCCAGCCATTCCTTCTATCGGCCAAAGCTCGAAATCGGTCTTGGTGGAAGTCAGGTCTAGGCATTTCACCACAGCTCCAGGCTTCATCCCTAGCTTCCTTGGACTCCAACGAACGTGCCGAGCCTCTCTGATTGCACTTCTCAGAGCCAAGGTATTAAACTCTTCCTTCCCGAGAGCTTCTTTCGATTCTCCATTTTGTTTGAGTTAATTTCATAGCATCATAGCCATATAGATGTGTTCATCTTGTCGAGATGAGTTTATAGAGCCCAAGATCATGCAATTTGGTTGAGAGATGAGGGAGATCTTAAGGTTAGAGCGTAGACGGCTCTCGGGATGCACCAGTCGTAGACGATGACCAGCTACCATCGAATGGTGCGTGTAATGAACGAACGGTGGAGATCAAGCCGGACGAGGAGATGAAACGGAGCAGCGGGCCGCGTGGCATCCCAGTCAGATGGCGGTGTCGAATAAGAAAGCGCCGTGTGGGACTTCGGAGCTACCGAGGATGACGAGGCGCCGCGCTGGATAAGTAGGAAATTATGGTATTTTTGATTTATTTAAATGCATAGAACTTTAAAAATGCATATCTTTGCATGGAAAAATCATAAAAATAAAATAAAAATACACACTTGCTCAGTGAACAGAGGAGAATAATGTGGAAAAAGAATTAAATTAATTTGTTGAGTTTATGATTTTTAATTATTTAAATACTCTCTGTGATGTTTTAATTCTCTATTTGCATACATAATTCACCATGACATGAGACCATAGGGCTTTTGTACCCACTGTTCTTTGGGAGCATTCCCTGAATTTTCCAAGACCAGAGGTCATCTCTATGGCAAGTTATTTATTTTCCAAGTTTATGTGCCTGTTTTGGGATTTTAATTCTAATAATTAGTATATTGCTTAGAAAATTCTAAAAAAATTAGGAGAGGTATCTTATAACTAGAGGACCCTAGGAAAATTATGGTTTGATTTAATTCCTTAAGAATAACACTAATTAGCCTAAACCCTTGGAGTTGAATTTTAATTAATTAGGTGTAACCACACATCAAAATCACTTGAAAACAATTCTCCATTATCATTTAGGATGTAGAGAACCTTACATAAAAATTTCAAGTCAATTGGAATTAATTTAACCCACTAAATGAATTAATTAACATAGCTATTTTAAAAATTAAAAAATTCATAAAACTTAAAATACACTTAAAAAATTCACCAAACTTGTTTTGTGGGCTCTCTAATATCAAATGAGTCTAAAAAAATTAAAATTGGAATTTTCTAAAAAAATTTCATTTTTAACCTCATTTTTAATATTTTAATAATTAAAAAATTAAGAAAATCACAAAAATATTAAAAATCACAAAAATGTCATATTTTGTTCATTAATCACTTAGGAACCAACCAAATATTTTTCTTAAGTCTCTAGGTTAAGATATTGAATTTTAAAAGCTTAATGTAATTTTTAATGTTAAAAAATGAATTTTCAAACCTTCCCACTAAAATAATTCTAATAAATAAAAAAATCAAAAAAATATAAAATTTATTTCTCTGACTTCCTTGAGTTCATAAGGATTTAAGAAAAATACAAAATCTAATTTTCAATTTTAATTTTATTTTATAATTAATTAATACCCTAAAACTCAAAATAATTATAATAAATAAAATAAGTTTTAAAAAATTACCAAAATTAGTCCAAGTGGTCCTTTGGTCAGTAGAAACATCCCATAATTTTCCTAAGAATAGAAACCTTACCTTGGTCATGTTGTTGAATATTCAATGAAAACCCTTATTTTTCAAAAAAATAATTATATAAATTAAATTAAAAATGGAAAAATCATTTTTTCTCCTCTAATGTCTTAATTGACATGTGAGTGAGGTGACATAAAAATTCAAGTTCATTTGAGCTCAATTTGGTGAGTTATGGAGTGAACATGCTTAAAAGGGCATAAATGTAATTAAGGATTTTAACCCTAATTAATGCTTTAGGCTTAATCAAAGGGAGGGATGAATATTTGATCTTAATTTTCTATTGGATGATTGAAACTTAGGGAATTAAGGGGTAGAAACCTATTAATCACTTTTAATGAATCAAAAATGGAACCTTAATTAATTAAATCATTTAAATTTTGGGAGAATAATTAAAATTTGGATTATTAAGATTAGGGATGTGATTTAAGAAGATATCAATTCTTTAATTTAAAATCCCTAAATGAATCACTCCAATAATATTCAGCTTTTAATTAACTATAGAGAAATAATGATCAAAATTAATGATTAAAAATGAGATAATTTTTAATTAAGTTAAAGCTTAAAACATTAAATGATTTAATAATCAAAATAAAATAAATCTAAAAAATTAAAACTAATTTGAAATCACTTGGAAACAAACTTAAAACAAATTTGAAACATAAAAATTAATCTCAAAACAATTAATAACAAAAAAAAAGTGAAAACGGAACCAATTAAAATTAACCTAAAGAACTATGATTAATTTAAACCAAATGTGAATCATTAAAATTTAATGAAATTAAATAATCTAAACACCTCTTTCAACTTAAATAATTTGAAATATCAAATATTAACCTAGAACAGTTCATGAATAAACATCATAAATTAAATCATTTTAAAACATTAAAATTAACCTAAAATATTAAAATCATTTAAAACATTAAGGTTTAACTAAATTAAACAGCTTGAACACTTTTTCAACTCAAAATGATTTAAAACACCTAAAAGGACCAACTAAAACTTTATAATTAAACCAAAATCACTTTAAATCTTCAACTCAAAACTTTGATTAAGATTGGTTAAAATCTTTAATGAACCAAGTTACCCCTAAAGACTTTCATTATCATAACTCTTAAATGAAGCATTAAGTGAAATGTCACTTCACTCACCGGATAATCAAACGTCCAAATTCACTGAGCAAGAAACAAAACTTACCTATATTCTTGGATGACCAAATCACCTGTACAACGAAATTCATTTGGGCTCGAAATATTCCCAGAAATATTGAAAAGATGTTTAGGATCCGTCCTAAGCACTTTCTCAATATGATGGGTTGTTTTAGAAGAACAATTGAACTTAATTGATCTTTGGTGAAGAAAATCATCCTTAACAAAACACAATAACCTAGACGTCGTAGGAAGTGACTAGCAATAGGATTAGGATTTTGGTAGACAACCAGAACCTTCCCTTTGCTTTACCTAGGTACTTGTTGCAAATATTTAAATGTTCTTACATGTGTTTTAAGTGCAGCTGGATATGACGAGAAGACCCTCCAGGTACGCTTTTATTTTATTGCGATTTATTTACCTGCACTGTACTTTACTTCTCTTGCATGTTAAACAAGAATGTCACCCTGCATGAAAACTGAAACTTTTATGATAGCCACAAAATTGAAACTCAAAACTAAATTAAAAGTCACGACAAGATAAAATTAACTGCCACAACATTCAAAATATAAAACAACTCAAAATTTAATCACAAACAGAACAACAAAATTATAACTTCAACTAAATTAAAATGTCTCGTTGGATGATCGGGAATCCCACGGATGATGTAAACCACGTGTTGCTAACGAGATTTCCCACGGTCTAACTGAAAGTGTGGAACTCATTCAATTAAGTTTAGCAAATTCATTTGGACTAAGTGAATCCGATGAAAATAGCTGTGCCGGGATGACGGAACTGTGGGATCTTAATCGGTCCTGCTTAATCAACTTTATGATTTTTTTAATTAAAACATTAAGACATCTGAACCTTAAGACTTTTCTAAACCAAAACACTTCTCTCTTCTCTTGATTACTACTTCTAAAACTAAACCTCTGCAACAACAAGGAGCTTGGAGCATAGTGGGCAGCACGACCATCGTCGTCAGCTAAACTTCTGTCTACATCAGCAAAATCTTTTTTAGAATTAAATAACAAAGCCATAGGATTTTGAGGTAGTCTGCCTAGTGCAACATAAATCCTCAACTTTTTGTTAGGTATTTTGCATAATTGTGTTATGCAAATTAAGCCCTAACTGGTCTTAGGACTCCGAGGCAGTCGTTTGGTACGACATAAACCCTCACATCTTTGAGTTTATTTGTATGATTATATCATACAAACATAAGTCCTAATTAACTAAAATTGGCAGGACTGAAACACCAAATAATTCTCTCAAATTGAAGCCAAACCATAGGATAGTTGGGAAGTCACCGAAGTTCACTTCGAGTCTGTGACTTCTTCTACTTCTCTTCATTTAGACTCTCGAAATAACTGTTCTAAATTTGATCCAATCCCTTTTGAAATTTCCAAAATTCAATCCTTTGAAACCTTAAACTTTGAAATTCTTGAGAGCAAAACCACTGATCATTATCGAGAGTTTTCTCAAATAATTCCCGTCATTTGAGATGTAATTAACTATATGGGCTTACCCTTATAGTGAACTTTAAGAACCCATGTAATATAAACCTTGCTTAATTCCTTTATATTAAGCAGGGGAACTTGTTGGCTTATAAAATTGGTTCGCAGACCAAACGGATGTCACAAATCTTCTAGTTTATTTAATCGAGCCCCATCATCAAGCAGTGTGTTTATTCCTCGGGATAGATATACTGTTTGTGATGCGGTGCTCGTTTATATAAACTATTGGAATGTGAGATCGGTTTGATTTCATATCTTAAAGTTTTCAAACATAAAATTATTTTTAAAAATCAAATGCTTCTTTCTAAAATTATATATATATATATATATAAATTAAATTTAAATTATAAAAATTCGCCGACAACTTCTGTAGGCGACCCCCTTTTCAAAATACTTATCCTAAAAATATGCCGACAAGGGGAACGTGGGAGCTCCGAAGTGAGAGTCGGTATCCTCCCAGTCTAGCCGCAGAATCTATAACCAAGCATAGGATTAGTCAATGTTTTTTATGCCTGGACCAAAGGGTAAAGAATAGGTATGCTCATATTTGAAACAACACATTAAAACTAATTATAATTATCATTTCACTTAAACTTCTTAACTAAGGATAAAGATTCTTGCTATTATCTATATTTGAACTTAACTTTAGTAGTATTAGTAAATTGTTAGTAAAACTAGTTTTAATATAAGTTTCATATTATTATCGATTGCATATTAGTGACAGACAGGCATATCATTTTTGTTGTGATTTTGAATTGGTTTTTATAATCCTAGTCCGTAGGCTTTAATATATTTCTTTGTGGGATAGATATCCAGGACTCCATTAGAGCCAGTATTACTTGAACGATACTTATACTTGCGTTTGAAAATAACTCTGCGATTAAAGGATTAAAATATTTAATTGTTTCTAAAGTTAAAATTACACTCCAGGTAAAGTCTTTGGCACTGTTGCTAAGGATTCATATCTTTTAGTAGTGGTGCTGAATTCTTATATATTAAAGTGCATTCGAATTGGATTAAAGAGCAGTGTGGTTCAAGTTTTTGGCACCGTTGCCGGGGAGATTTTATATGTTATAGAAATATAACATAATTAGAGTAACAGAAAATAATTTAGGACTGTTAGAAAACCTTTATAGAATTGCAACTTATTTAGTTAACTGCTTTTGCTATGTACTAATTTCGAGTGTATACGCAAATTTGGTTCTGAAAATCTTATACCTTATGATTCGAAATAAGAACGCACAGTTAGGAGAATTAGAAAACTGAGAAAAGAACCTATAAATTTTGAAATAATGGAAATCAACATAAATAACCAAAAAATAGAAAATGAACAACAATCTAGACCATTAAGAGATTATGTAACCTTACATTAGATGAAATTTACTTAACTATTCAAAATCCTGATGTAGCTGCTAATTCATTTGAGCTTAAACCTGCAATTATACAAATGATACAAAACAATCAATTTGGTGGAACTTCAAATGAAGATCCGAATTTATATCTTGCAAGTTCCTTAGAACTTTGTGCTACTTTTAAGTACGACAGAGCGTCTGATGATTCTGTCAGACTTAGAATTTTTCCTTTTTCACTAAGGTATAAGGCTAAGGCTTGGTTAAATTCGTTAGCACCTGGATCTATTAGAACTTGGGGAGAACTTTCACAAAAATTCTTATCGAAATATTTTCCACCATCTAAGACTGCTAAGCTTAGAAATGATATCACATCTTTTTGTCAGTATGAGGGAGAATCGATATATGAATCTTAGGAAAGATTTAAAGAACTTCTTAGGAAATGTCCACATCATGCTTTACCAGATTGGTTAATTATTCAAACTTTTTATAATTGATTAGTAGGATCTCTTAGATCTATAATAGACAATGCTGCTGGTGGATCACTAATGTCTACATCTTTTGAAGAAGCCTATGTGTTAATAGAAGAAATGACTACCAATAATTTTCAATGGCCTGCTGAAAGGGTTAATCCTAAGAAAGTAGCCAGTATTCATGATTCTGATGCTTTAACCATGATAGTTTCTCAAATTGCTGTTCTTTCAAAGAAAATAGATCAATATGAAATGAATAGTTCTCAAACACCTCAAGTGTTAGAAGAAAATTCATTAGGACAAATCATAGATGCTCAATCTTCATATGAAACAATAAATGCAATAAATAATAGATAAAATAATCCTTATTCAAACTATTATAATCCAGGTTGGGAGAATCATCCAAAGTTTAATTGGAATAACCAAAATAATAATAATAATTTTCAGTGGGGGAACAATCCTGTAAATCCATTAGGAAATATAAATAATCCAGGTAATTCCAATTATAGACCTTCTAATCCACCATGTTTTTATAATAATTCACAATTCAAGGAGAAGAAGTTGTCTATGGAAGAAATAGTTTTGAATATGGGTAATCAATTACAAAATCAAGGAAATGCTATTAAAAACATAGAAAACCAATTAGGGCAAATTGCTTGTGCATTAAGCAATAAACTTATTGGAACTTTACCTAGCAATGTTGAAGTAAATCCTAAAGATCAAGGAAAAGAACAAATCAAAGCTATTCCATTAAGAAGTGGAAAAGAGTTGGAAACAAGAGTTCAAAAAGAAACTATAGTTGAAAAGAAAAAAGAAGAAACTGAAGGAGAAAACGAAAGTTTATATCCTGATTTTCTTCTGAAACCTATGAAAATTACTGTTGAAAAACCACCTCCACCATTTCGTCAAAGACTAAGGCAACAAGATAAAGGAAAAAGATTTGCCAAATTTTTAGACATTTTGAAAAAATTGTCAATAAATATTCCTTTTGTTGAAGCTTTAGAACAAATGTCTGATTATGTTAAATTTATGAAGGATATACTCAACAAAAAGAGGAAGTTATTAGATCATGAGACTGTTGCACTCAGTGAAGAGTGTAGTGCTTTAATTCAAAGAAAACATCCTGAAAAACTTAAGGATCCTGTTAGTTTCACTATTCCGTGTGCTATTGATGAAAAATTTTATGGGCGAACATTATGTGATTTGGGAGCTAGCATAAATCTGATGCCCTTATCAACTTTTAAAAGGTTAGAAATTGGAGAGATTGCACCAACTTCTGTAACTTTACAGTTAGCTGATCGATCTATTACACATCCTAAGGGAATTGTAGAAGATGTTTTGGTCAATGTTGATAAGTTTATTTTTCTTGTGTACTTTATCATTCTAGATATGTAAGAAGATAAATAAATTCCAATAATTTTAGGAAGACCATTCCTAGCTACAGGAAGAGATATGATAGACGTTTAAAAAGGAGAATTGACTATGAGAGTAAATGACCAAGAAGTAACCTTTAACATCTCAAAGTCAATGAAATATCCATCAATAGAAAAAGATGATGAATGTTTCAGAATGGACATATGTGATTATTTGAAAAGAGAATATTTCCAAGAAAATTATGAAGAAAAAGAAGATGTAGAAAAAGATAATTATGAAGAAATAGAAACTAAAGAAGCTGATTATATTCAGGAAAAATATGAAATGCTTATCAACATCACCAGAAAAGCAAACATTAATTCCATCTGTTGTAAAACCCCCTGAACATGAATTAAAGAATCTTACAAATCATTTGAAGTGTGTATTTTTAGGAGAATTTTCAACATTACCAGTAATTGTATCCTTAGACTTAAATGAAATTCAAGAATAAAAATTAATGGATACATTAAAAAAATACAAAAGAGCATTTGGTTGGACTTTAGCTGATATTAAAGGAATTAGTCCTTCGATTTGTATGCACAGAATTTTATTAAATGAAGAACATAAACCAAGAATTGACCCTTAAAGGAGACTAAACCCTATAATGAAAGAAGTAGTTTAAAAAGAAATTTTAAAATGGTTAGATGCTGGAATTATATATCCTATTTCAGATAGTACTTGGTGTTGACCTCATTTTTGGTGAGTTCTGATCTCTCTCTTTAGTGCTAAGGATCTAGTTGTAGGTTTTCCCTTTGACTATCCTAGAAGACTAGAGATGGAACCCACCATTTAGAAATTCAAATCAAATCTAAACTCTCTTTAGAATTCTACATGGATGGTCATCAACCTCCAAATTACTTGGAAGGTTAGGACCGATGTGTAGAAAGACAAGGATGAGTTCCTATAGGATGGTCAAGCCTTAGGA
Source organism: Papilionanthe hookeriana x Papilionanthe teres (assembly GCA_022702705.1). Lineage (NCBI taxonomy): Eukaryota > Viridiplantae > Streptophyta > Magnoliopsida > Asparagales > Orchidaceae > Papilionanthe > Papilionanthe hookeriana x Papilionanthe teres. The sequence continues at coordinate 32,533,134 of CM040429.1, read as the reverse complement.
CAACCCTGAGTGGCCTGGTCTTGGTGAGGTCCAACTGCACACACCACGTTCTCACACATATTCCAAACCCTAAAACCACCAACTTGGCTTCCTGACTCATGTAGGAAACTCATATGGATGGACCTCAACCCCTAAGCCCTTGACTTAGAGGGTTAGGAACAACATATTAAGTGCCTAAAATGAGTCATCTCATGGCTCTTGTGAGCTTAAAATGGCTTCATGGCTCAACCAAAATGGTTTCATTTTACTCATATCTAATCAATCTTCTTTTTTCCCAAAATTTCAAATTTGGACCCCCGGCCCTTAAACTCTCCCAAAATTACCAAATTGCCCATGAAAAGGACCTCGAAACTCAAAACTTCACAGTCACTTGGGTTCCCAAAGAACAAAATCATGCCAGAGCGTTCCTCTCATCAAATTGAGAAGTTTGACTATAAATATGCCTTACTTCCGATCTACCTTTGGCCACTCGCGGCCAAAATAGCAGATACTTAAAAAATCCTCCGGGATTCATAAATCCTTCCACATAAATAAAAAATGACCCCGGACACTTTTATTTGACTCAAAATTTCTTTTTAAACCACCTCGAGCCTTTAATTCAGCTTTTTGACCACTTACCCCCAAACTCCCCAAAATTACTAAAATGCCCTTCATAGCAAAAAAATTATGAAAATTCCAAAAAAATCCCAAAAAATTGCAAAAATTCCAAAATACTCTCCACATCATTTTGTTCAACAATCACATACCCCATTTTTGTCAATTTAACCCAATTTGATCAAAAATTCCAAATTTGCCCTTAAAGCTCAAAATTGACCCTATGTCCAAACCTAACAAATTGATCATCCAATTCAATTCAAAATGACTCCAAATCTTTTCCAAACTCTTCATACACTTTTATAAGCCAAACGCAACATTCACTTAGCCCAAATTTTAACCCAAACCTAACCCAAACTCAAGCCCAAGTTCACCCCAAATTTAAAGGCCCAAAATCAAGCCCATGAGCTAAATCACTTCAATTAGCCCAAATCCACTCAAAAGCCCACATGCCAATTATCATTTCATCATCCCTTTGATTAAATTATTTGTCTAAAGTTCCAAATTCATCATTTGAATCAACCAAAAATAACCTCATGACATTTTTCCATCAAATCACCCAAAAGTCATAAATCCATTCTCATGCAAGCTCCCAAGCCAAATGTGAGCCATAGAACTTTGTTCCAAGCTAAATGACAAGCCATGATTGAGCCACATGAAGCCATGAGGGCCTTTTCCATGTCACCAAACCATTAATGGCAAATGGAGGGGCCACTTTCCAACCTCCTTAAAAAAGTTTTTAACCACTCTAATGACACACTCTAACCAAGCTTAACAAAAATCCTTTGGATAGGGACTTCTCCACCCTTTTTAAGCTGAACCCAAATAATTTTTTCAACCCAAATTAAACCATGGGAGGGTGCACCAAGCCAAATCCATGCTTTGACCCAAATTGACCCAAAAATGGCCCTTACACCCATACCACTTAAACCTATGCCTTTACACATGGCATAACCCAATTGACTTCATCGAAATCAAGTTATGACCTCCCCTCCACCTAAGCACACATTTTGAACCCACTAGCCAACCCCCATGGTGACCTAAGCTCCACCATAACCTTCCTTATTTAAACCTCACCTCTTGGACCAAGGTATCAAATTGTTTCTCCTCTAACCAAGGTTATTTTAATTTTCTGTAAATATTCACATTATTTAAGTATATAATCACTGTATAGATGTGTACAACTCGATTAGATGATCATTTAAAAAAAAAAATTCACTCAATTTCGTTGAGAAACGAGTGAGATATCAAGGTTTGAAGGTGGACGGTTTCAGGTAAATAACAGTTGGAGAAGATGAGCAGCAGCCATCCGATCGCGTGTGTATCAGACGGACGGCCGAGATGGAGTCGGACGGGAGCTTCATCCATAAACAGAAACATGCCAGTGAATTACAGAGTGACACGTGGCCCCCTTGTACAACGATAGTTTGAGCGGGAAATTTAGCGAATTTTGGTTTATTGTGACATAAACTTTGAAAAATCACAGCTTTGCCTAGAAAACTCAAAAAAATAAAATAAAAATATCTGCTTACTCATTGAAATGAGGAGAATAATGTGAAAGTAATTTCATATTTATTTGATGCATATTTGATTTTTAATTAATTAAATGATTTTTTCAAACTTATAATTCTTCATGCATGTAGGAGCTTCATCATAACTTGAAATTTTTCTATGTTATTCTATGCATATTTCTTGATTTTTCCATATTCAGGGAAGATCTCCATGATGAGATATCTTATTTTCAATATTATTTATCAGTTTTACTATAATAATTATAAAAATTATCATGTCACTTAGAAAAATCTAGAAAAATTAGGGTGTGTTCCCTTTGACTAGTGGTACAACAAAAAATTATCTCATGATTTATTTCAATAAAAAAACTCTAATTTGGCCAAAACCTAAAAATTTAATTTTAACTAATTAGGAGTAACCACACATTAAAATCACATGAAATAAACTCTCCACTATCACTTAGGATCAATGGAACCTCAAATAAAAATTTCAAATCAACTGGAATTAATTTAACCCATTAAATGAATTAATTAAGGGACATGACTATTTTGCACATTAAAAAATTCATAAAACCTAAAATACATTTCAAAAATTCAATAAATTACTTTTGGGAGGTCTATGTGATCAGAGGAGTCCAAGCAAAATGAAATTGTATTTTTCATAGAAATTTGATTTTTAATCATTTTTTAAATATTTAATAATTAAAAATTATAAAAAATAAAAAAAATATACAAATTTACCAAAATGCCAAATTTGGTCTCCTAATCATTTGGGAACCATAAAAATATTTTTCCTAAGTCTCTAAGTTAAGATATTAATTTTTAAAGGCCTAGGATAATTTTTAACATTTTAAAAGATTGAATTTTCTTAACCTTCCACTAAAATAATTCTAATAAATCAAGTAAAAATCAAAAAAATATAAAATTTGTTTCTCTAGATTCCTTGACTACAGAGAGATTTTCTAAAAATATATAATTAATTTTTCCACCATTAAAATATTTTAAAATGAATTAATAGTTGAGAAATAAATATAATTCTAATAATTAAATTAAAGCTAAAAAAATCCCCAACTTTAGTACAAATGGTCCGGTGGTCAAGGGTCACTTCCAGTTAAAATTTCAAAGTCATAGGTCTTTCCTTGGTTAAGTTATTGATTTTACATTAAAAACCCTATTTTTGCATTAAAATAAATATATAAATTAAATTAAATTCAGAAAAATCACATTTTCTTCTCTGATATTTTAATTGACCTATGAATAGGGTGACATAAAAATTTCAAAGTCATTTGAGTTATGTTTAATGAATTATGAAGTGAACAAACCTAAGGGGCAAAATGGTAATTATTGAAATTTAGCCTTAACTAATATTTAGGCTTAATTATGGGTAGTGGGTAACAAACGATCCTAATTAATCTCCTTAGATGATTGAAACATAGGGGGTTAAAGGGTAGGAACCCATTTTATCACTTTTCTAACATAAATAAAATGATTATAATTTCTTAAATTATTGAAAATTTGAAGTTAATTAAAAGAGAATGTATTAAGTGAAGGGGTTTAATCTTGGAAGATATTAACTTATTAATTTTAACCCCTAATTAATGAAAGAAATCAAATATCACTTAATATTAATTTAATAACTCATTAATGAAAACTAAGATAAATTAAATAATCAAATTAAAATAATTTCTAAGATAAATTAAATTACCAAATTAAAATAATTTCTAAGATATTTTAATAAAAAATAATTTTAAAATAATATAATTAATTAAATTAAAAATAATTTTAAAATGACATAATTAATAAAAAACAATTTACATTAAATATAATTAAATTTAAATAATTTTAAAATAATTTAATCAACTTTAAATCAAAATTAATTTAATGCAACTAAATTAAAATCAACTTCAAATCAATGCAATTAAATTAAATAGAACTAAAATTAAAGTTAAAACAATTTTAAAATAACTAAGTCAACTTTTGAAATTATACAATCAAATTGAAATAAAATAAGACAATTATAATTAAACTAAAATATTATAGTTAATTTGAATCATTCTTAAAAAACCAACTCAACTTCATACAAGTTGGTTAAGTTTCTTAATAACCTAACTTGCCCCTAAAGACTTTCACCCATATAACTCTTAAGTGAAACGCCAAGTGAATGTCATCTTTCTCATAAGATAATTAAAACATCTAAATTCACTAAGCAAGAGTCAAGACTCAACTAAACCCCGGATGATCAGTTCATTCAAACGATGAAATTCATTTAGATTCAAAATAATCCCATAAGCATTGAAAAGATGTTCAGGACTCGTCCTAAGCACTTTCTCAATATGATGGGGTATTTTAGAAGAACAATTGAACTTAATTGTTCTTTGATGAAGAGAATCATCCTCAACAAAACACAAGAACCTAGACGTCATAGGAATTGACTAGCTGTAGGATTAGGATTTTGGTAGACAACCAGAACATTCCCTTAGCTTTACCTAGGTACTTGTTGCAAATATTTAAATGCTCTAACATGTGTTTTAAGTGTAGCCGGGAATGACGAGAAGATCCACTAGGTACGCTTTTATTTAATTGTGATTTATTTACCTGCACTGTACTTTACTTCTCTTGCATGTTAAACAAGAATGTCACCCTGCATGAAAAATGAAACTTTTAGGATAGCCATAAAACTGAAACCCAAAACTAAATTAAAATCAACACAAGATAAAATTCACCGCCACAACATTCAGAAGATAAAACAACTCAAAATTTAATCACAAACAGAACAACAAAACTATAACTACAACTAAATTAAAACGTCTCGTTGGATGATCGGGAATCCCTCGGATGATGTAACCCACGTGTTGCTAACAAGATTTCCCATGGTCTAAATGAAAGTGTGGAACTCATTCAGTTGAGTTTAGCAAATTCATTTGGACTAAGTGAATCCGATGAAAATAGCAGTGCCGGGATGACAGAACCGTGGGATCTTAATCGGTTCTGCTTAATCAACTTTAAGATTTGTTTTAATTAAAATAATAAGCCATCTCAATTTTCAACTTTTCTAAACTAAAACACTTCTCTCATCTCTTGATTGTCACTTTCTAAAACTAAACCTTCTGCAATAACAAGGAGCTTGGAGCACAGTGGGCAACATGACCATCTTCATCAGCAAAACCTGAGTCTACTTCAACAAAACCTTTCTTAGAATTAAATAACAAAGCCATAGGATTTCGAGGTAGTCTTCCTAGTGCAACATAAATCTTCAACTCTTCGTTAGGAATTTTTCATAATTGTGTTATGCAAATTAAGCCCTAAGCTGTCTTAGGACTCAGAGGTAGTCGTTCGGTACGACAAAAACCCTCACATCTTCGAGGTTATTTGTGTGATTATGTCATACGAATATAAGTCCTAATTAACTTGAATTGACAGGATTGAAACATTAAATAATAGTCTCAAATTGAAGTCAAACCATAGGATAGTTGGGAAGTCACTGAAGTTCACTTCGGGTCTGTGACATCCCCTACTTCTCTTCCTTTGGACTCTTAAAAATAAACTGTTCCAAATTTGAGCTATTCCCTATTGAAATTTCCAAAATCTAATTTGTTTGAAACCTTAAAATTTGAAATTCTTGAGAGCAAAATCACTGATCATTATCGAGAGTTTTCTTGAGTGTCTTCGGACATTTAGGATGTAATTAACTATAGGGGCTTCCCCTTATAGGGAACTTTAAGAACCCAGGTATTATAAACCCTGTTTAATTCTTTTATATTAAGCAGGGGAACTTGTCAGCTTATAAAATTGGTTTGCAGACCAAACGGGTGCAACATATCTTCTAGTTTGTTTAATCGAGCCCCGTCATCAAGCAGTGTGTCTATCCCTCGGGATAGATATATGGTTTGTGATGTGGTGCTCGTTCATATAAACTATTTGGGATGTGAGATTAGTTTGATTTCATATCTTAAAATTTTCAAACTTAAAAATATTTTAAAAAAATTAAATGCTACTTTTCAAACTATATATATAATTAAATTAAACTTAAAATCTAAAAATATGCCGAACTTGGGTAAGTCCAATTCATTGTGTTCCCAAGAAAGGAGGAATAACTGTCGAAGAAAATGAAAATAAAGAATTAATTCCTATCAGACAAATTTCTGGATGGCGTATTTGTATAGATTATCGAAAATTAAATGCAGCCACCCGAAAAGATCATTTTCCTCTTCCTTTCCTAGACCAAATGTTGGATAAACTTGCTGGACATAAGTACTATTGCTTTCTGGATGGATATACTGGTTACCATCGAATACCTATTGCTCCTAAGGATCAAGAGAAAACAACTTTTACTAGCCTTACGGAACTTTGCTTTCAGAAGGACGCCTTTTGGACTATGTAATGCACTTGCAACATTCCAGAGATGTATGATGTCGATTTTTAGTAAATTAATAGACAATGGAATTGAAGTATTAATGGATGATTTCTCTGTGTTTGGAACATCATTTGACGCATGCTTAAATCATCTTGAAAAATTTTTGGAGCTACGCAAAAAAACTATGTTAGTTCTAAATTGGGAGAAATGTCAATTTATGATTGCAGGAGGAATTGTATTAGGGCATAAAATTTTAGAAAATGGCATGGAAGTAGACCTTGTAAAAATACAAGTAAAAGCTAAATTACTACCTCCTACTACAATGAGAGGGGTAAGATGTTTTCTTGGATATGATGGTTTCTACAGGCCTTATATTAAAGATTTTTCAAAAATTACAAAAGCTCTATGCCAACTTTTAGAAAAAGATAAGGAATTTGAATTTACTGAAGACTTCTTGAATGCCTTTGAATTATTAAAGGAAGAACTAATCACAACACCTGTAATAGTTTCACCTGACTGGGAGAAACCATTTGAACTAATGTGTGATGCTAGTGATTATGCTATTGGAGCTGTTCTTGGTCAAAGATATGACAACATTTTTAAGGTTATATACTACACTAGTAGAAATCTTAATGATGTTCAAATTAACTATACGGTTACTGAAAAAAAGTTACTGGCTATTGTATATGCTTTTGATAAATTTAGATCATATTTAATTGGAACAAAATGTATTGTGCATACTGATCATTCTGCTATTAAATATCTGATGCAAAAGAAGGATACTAAACCAAGATTAATTAGATGGGTAATTTTAATGCAAGAATTCGATTTTGTGGTGATTGATAGAAAATGAACTGAGAATCAAATTGCTAATCATTTGTCGAGACAAGAATATAATGTATTATCTGACACCGATAAAGAAATAATAGACAATTTCCCTGATGAAAAAAATTATAATATTAATGAGTGGAAAATACCTTGGTATGCTGATATGGTAAATTATTTAGTAAGCGATATTATGCCACCTATGCTAACATTGCAGCAACAGAAAAAATTTGTTCATGATTCAAAAGCATATTTTTGGGATGAACCATATTTATATAAGCAATGTAATGATCTTATTATTAGGAGATATGTGTCTTATGAAGAAACTGAACAGATCATTCAGAAATGTCATGATTCTGATTTTGGAGGATATTTTGGAATTGATAAAACTACATATAAAATCTTACAAGCTGGATTTTATTGGCCTACTCTTTTTAGAGATGTTTACAGATATATCAAAACCTGTGATAGATGCCAACAATTTAGAAAGCTATAATTAAATGAATTAGAAGAATTAAGAAATGAATCTTACAATAACAACGGAATTTATAAGGAAAAACTAAAGTTAAGACATGATCGGAAGATTAACTGAAAGAACTTTGAACCAGGACAAGAAGTTTTGCTTTACAATACAAGGCTAAAATTATTTCCTGGGAAATTGAAGTCTCATTGGTTAGGACCCTTTAATGTAACTCAGGTTTATACTTATGGAGCTGTTAAAATTGAAGATCCTAAGACTGAGAATAGATTTAAAGTAAATGAACATAGACTAAAACCATATTTTGAGGGTAAAATACTAAATTTTAAAGAGGTTTTAATGCTCTGTCAACCTGAATAACACCTAAATAGGTCGGACTGATGATACATCTAAAATATATAGTATTTTTATGCACATTTTTATACCTATTTTTAATGATATTGCACTTTAATGGAAGATATTTTTTGTTTTTCTTGCAGGTATAATGAAAATGGATGGTCACGATGAAAGGAGCAAAATTGGATCAAATTTGGAGCAAAAAAATGAAAAATAAAAAATTTGGCACTGGTGGCTAAGCGCCGCTGGGCCGGCGCTTAGCCGCCACAGTTAAAAATCAAGACTCAAATGGATTTGGCGCTATCTTTGATGGGGATGGGATGCAACTCTTGGTGGTAACGTCCATAACTTCCTTTGGGCGGCAAGTTTGAATGAAGGGGTGCGTTCCTTGGTAGATACATCGAATCTGGACACATTTTCAAGAGACACCAAGGCACCTTTTGGTTTACTATTTAAAGAGAGTCTTAGGAAAGATTTAGGGGAGGCAATTTGAGGAGACTCTTCTACTGCATTTTGAAGAGTACTTCCATTGTTCTTCCACTACATTTTAAAAGTTTTTATTTAGAGTAGGAGTAGAGAGTAGAAAGGAGAAAAGGGTCGGAGTGAAGTATTCTTCTTCCCACTTCTTTTTTTTTCTTTTAGATTAGTTTTTATTGAAGTCTGAAGTCTGTATTCTGAGTCAATGAAGTTGGGAGACTTGCTCTGAGAAGTAGTTTAGCGAAGAGTTAAAGTTTCAGAGGAACTTCTTTAGTCTTGTGGAGAGGATTTTTAGCTAAGTATTTACCTTTATTTAGTTTATTAATACTTATTTTCGTTTATTATTTTTCTTATCATTGTTTTTAATTTCAAATCAATGTGTTTTTATATTTTCTCAATGCATTCTGAGTAGTTTACTTTATCTTTTTCTTTCTTAAATGGAGAAGTAATTAATTTAAAGAGAATTGTTGTAGAAAGTATAAGTGTTTAAAAGTTGGAAGAAGTTGTGAAGATTGATTCTAAAAACTTTGTTTACTTCTTAATTTGGCCTGTTAAGTTGTAAAATTTATTGAGATTATGTAAGATCCAATGCGGTATTGTCTCATCAAAGTTAGTAAGAATAACATGAAATTATATGGGTAAGAACTGTAGTCCATATAATTGAATGTAATATTAGAAGATATTTTTATAAAAGGGAGTAAAATTAGAGGATTTTAGAGTGACGAGCTAAAACCCCTAATTTGGTTCGAAGTTTTGAGTTTTTTCATGAGAAGTTAGCTCCCAGTGTGGTGGGAATCGAGGGAACTCTAGAGTGAGAGACTGGTATCTTCCCTGCCTAACCATGTTCAAAATAATATAAATTTCAAATTAACCTATGTTCTTTATAGAACCAAGTAAGGGAAAAGAACACATTTGCTTCTATCTGTCACAACAAAAATTTGAATACTTCCACAACAATACTTTAAGAATTATTACTACTTCATGAAAGGAAAGAAAAAGATATTCTAGTTAATAGTATTTTACATCCAGTGTTATTAGTTATTGTAATTTTAATTTCTTGCTTTGCATTTTTATTAAGAAAATTTCAAAAGATATATCAACCTTCAAAACTTTTCAAAATCAAGACATATTTTTCGAAAACAATTAAAGAAAATAAAAAGATAATTTCTCTGATTCCTTTAAAGATTTCACATTTTCCCTGTGGGTTCAATATCTCGAGGCTTGATCAAAAAGTCCTATATTACTTGATAAACGATACTTATACTTGTGTAGTATCCCATATTATAAAATCATTATTTTCATATCTTAAATCATCAGCGCATTTATCCAGCGGAACCAAGTTTCTGGCATCCGTTGAACTTATATCTATCGGGGATCAACTGACGACGTTAAACCAAGCGCTTTATGGGAGGCAACCCATATTTATCTTTAATAGTTGTGTGTTTTTTTGGAATTATTGTTAATTTGTAGTAATATTAAGTCCTACTACTTATATTTACCCTTTTGATTATCATAGAATTTGAATCCATAGAGAAAATTTGGAACTTATTGGACCACGACGTTTTTATGCAAATTTTTGCCTAGGGCGCCGACGGCATGTTTTTCCCGAGAGCTCTGGTATTTAATTGCATAAGGCTCACTGATGGCGCCTCTGAGGCCGCCAACTGCGGGATCTCGAGTGGGTGGTTTTTCGTGTTCAAAAAGATGGTTTTTGGCGGGTTTTAGCAAATTTGTCCTTTATAAACTCCTATGGATGGTTCCTAAACATTCCAAACTCCCAAAAATGAATGGATTCTCTCTTCAATTTTTCTCAAATGGCTTCGAATTCGATTGACAACCCAAGATTTTGAGTTTACAACAGGAAAAAGTTTGTCAGTGCGGAGGCACAGCGACTCTTCAACAAGGTAATCTCGAAGAAAAGATTGATTAAAGAAAGAGGATTTGTCAATAGAGGACAAAGTAATTCTTTGTCACCAATCAAAGAAATGATCGTGTGAAGAAGATGGGAAGTGTTCTGCTACACTACTGCCGCAGTAGTCGTTCCAGTGGTTAAAAAATTCAACGCAAATTTACACGGAATCAACCAAGGAAGCGTTTATGTGCGAGGTTGGTGGATTACATTTAATTCCGGGAGAAATAATGAGTTATATATGCTTGAGAATGTTCCAGTCTGTTACTTTTCAAATTTCGTGCTAACGAAAGAAAAGATGAATGCGATATATCAATTTTTGACGGACGAGACCGATGAATGGGAAGTTAGAGAGAATGAGTATGTTAGTTTTTCTTCTACTCTCTTAAATCCTATTTCAAAACACTGGCACTTTTTCATCTCTGCAAAATTGTTGCCGACGATGAAAATTGACAAGGTTATGAAAGAAAGTGCAGTCTTAAACTACTGCATTCAGAGGGAATGGCCCATTGATATTGGATCGATTATTGTGAAATCTGTTTATGGCTTGATCGTTCAAGGATCATCCCAAGGGCTTGGACATCCTTCCACAATTTTCTCAATTTGCAGTTTGTTTTAAGTTTCATACAAGGTTTGGGAGAAGATATTTCTACCTTGGAAACCCTTAGATCCAACTTAGATGTTCCCAACCATTGATAGAGAGAGTGACGTAGGCTTGATCTTGGATCAAGCTTCGCATAATTTTGTTCCAGTTCAACCTTTAGTAGCAGACAAGACACCGATACTCATGCATAGAATCAAAAGTCTGGAGAATCAGGAGCAGAACTTAACAAGCATAGTTAACAATATGTTTGATTTCGTCGATCACATCGATTGGAGAATGAAAGAGCATTTTGACCATACTGGGCAATTTGAAGCAAGTTTAGGCAATTGATGATAAACATGGGATGGATCGATGAAGATTGCACTGAAGAATTCCCATTCTGACCTTTTTACAACGTGTTTGTTCATGTTCAAACGATGGGAGATATTAAAGGAGAGACCAGTACTAGTTCAGAAGAGTAGTGGACTTAATTAGTTTATTTCAGTATGATGTGTTTGGTTTAAACAATGTTTGTTTGTGTGTTTGATTAGTTTGTTTTTAATCTCAGTATAGATGAGATTAAGTTTGAAATGTTTGTTTTCAGCGTTTTGAGTGTCGTGGCTTGGATTGCGATACTGATTGATGGATTTAGGTTGAAAGAATTCCTACTTATGTGTGTTATGTATTGGGTGTTGCAAAAACTTGAATTCAATATATATAAATGTGAAGTTTGTTGTGTGTACGTTTATTTGTGTTAATACATCACTAAATTAATTAAAATATATAATAAAAAGGATCGAACGGATGATGACGAGGCTTAAAATTGAGAAAAATCGCAAAATGTTCAATTTTAGAGAATCTCGCCGACGACGCCCTCGAGGCCGCCGACGGCATGATTTTCTCGAAAAAAAAGGAAATTAACTCCATAGAGCCCGCCGATGGCGTGGTCGCAAAAAATACCTATTTACCGCAATTTTGATCGGTCAAATGCCACTATTCATCCTGTTCTTCCGTTTTTTACCCAAAAAGCCGACCTAAGGCTTGAGAGATCTTAGATTTGGAGCTATTTCAACAAATTCTAACACTAGATTTCATCTTCCCTTGGTAAGTGCTTCACTCCTATGTAGAAATTTTTGATTTTCACCATGAATTTCTTCCACATTGAGAAATTTTGGAAATTTGAAAATGTGGAGAAAAGACTTGGAAGGGATTCATGGAAATTGATTTAGATTGTTTTAAATCCCATTTAGAAGCCATTGTGTTATTACTTTGGAGATTAGTTGGAGTTTTTTGTGATTTGATAGATCGAAAGTTGGCTCCATGACAAAAGAGAAGACTTGAATTCGACGAAACTCGATTCGTTAATGCGAAAGCCCAATCGAGGTAAACTTAAGTGTATTCATGATAGAGTTTTTGAGAATCCTAGAGGAGAGGTGGAACGAACTATCGAGGAGAGAGGATGGGAAAATTTATGCTATACAACAAACAAGGCTGCTGTCAAAGTTGTTAGAGAGTTTTGCTCAAATATGACTCAAATTGAGGACGAGCCTGTCCAAGTAAGGGGATTATCTATCGAATTTAGTGCTAATAGAATTAACTCTTTTTACGAGCTTCAAGACTATTATACTAGCGAGTTGAAACTTTTGGAACAAAGGAAGGTCCGTTGTATGATGTTATCGACTTTCTCACTGATGGGAAAGGAGTTTGGAAAATTAAAAATCGTAAACGAATTAACTTTTCACTATCCATGATGAATGCCAATGCTAAGGCATGACATTATTTCATCTGTTCAACTCTGCTACCTACATACCATCATAGTGAAGTCTCTAGAGAGAGAGCTATTCTGAATTTTTGTATTCAAAACAATAGAAGAATTAATGCGGGGAAGATAATCTGTAAGAATATTATGGCTACTACATAGAGTGAGACAAGTGGATATTTAGGGCATCCTGGCCTCATTTATGCACTTTGTCAACTGTTTGGAGTTGAAGCAAGAGATGATTAGGAATGGGTTTATCCTATGAGACCCATTACTAAAGGAAATATAAAGACTTATACATCCCGTGAGGAATGGAGATAAGGGAGTAGGAGCAAAGAACCATTTAATAGTAGAGATATCCCTTCTACTAGCTATGACCCTCCTGCCTCCAGTTCCCCTACCTTGTATGATCTGATGAATACCATGAATATGGAGAGGAAAAGTTTTGAGAAATTAGATGAAAGATTAGAAAGGTTTGATCACAGAATTGAAGGGCTAGAAAGAAGACATGATCATGATAGTGAGTATCTTCAGAGGCATTCAGATTTTGAGATGGCTTATTACGATGCTCAGGCTAGATACTACCGAGGAGAGCCATATGTGACTTTTCCAGAGTGCCCCAGATATACTCAGTATCAGCCCAATCCTCCTGCTAACCAGGGTGATGAAGACATTGTGTGGGATTTTGATGCTTGATCATTTGATAGTGATGTATTGTTTATGTTTTTGTTTGTTTTTGTTTAAGTTGTTGAACTTTTATTTTTATGGATTGTATTATGGACAATGCTTTATTTTTTGTGATATGTGTTTAGTGTGGTAGTTTCCATTTTCATTTCTATATGCTTGTGATATCTATAAAAGTAAGTGTAATTGTGAACTATTTAATTTAAATTAGTAAACTGTTTGTTCTGTGTTGTAAAATGTATATGTCCTATGTAGTATAGTTAGTTGTTTATGTTTAATGTATAGTTTTATATACTTGTTTTAAAATTTCATTACCCCAACAAAAATTCTAAACTGTATGTGTGTAGAAAAGATTTTAATATTACAATACAGTTGAAGTTAGAAATTTTGAAAAGAACCTACAAATTTCAAAAAGACAAAAATGCTTAAAGTGCAAAGGTATGAATTTTATATTTATAATTTTTTCCTTTCACCCATGTACTATTTTTATTTATAGAAAACTTTAAGTTTGGGGAGGGAAGAAAAATCTTAACTATTATGTGTTCTCAAATGACATATTTTCAAAAATTATTAATATGATTTTTGAGATAAAATTTAATTCTAAATACTATGTTTAGATTCTATCTAAATATTATAAAAGATTCGAAGAAATATTTTTGATAATAAAAATTAATTTTGTAGATTAAGATATTTAGTATAAGAGGATAAGACTATAGTTAACTATTTAAAGTAAAGAAAACTATAGTTTAAAATATTAAGAATCTTATGAATTCAGTTGAGAAAGAAAAAATTGGGATTCAATAATGTAAAGACTATGAAATACCTATAAGGTAAAGAATGTTGAAAGTTTCAAATATAGGAAAAGAAGAGTGAAGTTCAAAATTATTAACAGACTATCCAAAAATAATAATCCTCACTTGAAAAAGAGAAAGAAAATAGAAAAAAAAAGAGAAAAAGGATTGAAAAACAATCCCTAAAAAGAAAAGAAAAGAATATATATATATATATATATATATATATACATATATATATATATATATATATATATATATATATATATATATAGTGAGGAGAAGCTTCGAGGAAATGCCTAATCAAAAATTGGCTTCACTTGGATTAACCTAAAAGGAAAACTAAAAAACATTTCGAACTTATATTTATGACTAGTTTCTTTCTTTATAGTTTCCTCATGAATTTCCTATCTTCCGGATATTCTAAGTGAATTGGTATGCAATATAAAGTCATTCTTGAAATGAATAGAAAGCTAGAACTCTTAAATTTGATGACTAAATAACATTATACCTGCAAAATTAATCTAATTATTTAAAAATCTTTCTGAGAATTATTATTATAATATTTATTTAAATCAAAATTACAATATTTCTGAATTAAAACTTTACCACAATAAACCATAACTTTTATGTAGTATTAAGGATTACTTGAGGGCAAGTAATAGTTAAGTTTGGGGGATTTTGACCAAAAAAAAGGTCAAGATTTTCATGCTTATTTTACACTGATTTTGATGATATTGCACTTAAAAAAAAAGGTATTTTTGGTGTTTTTCTGCAGGTATGAAGAATTAAGGAAAAATGAACAAAAATATGAAAAAATGAGCGGATTTGGAGCAAAAAAGACTAAATTATGCAAATTTGACCTAGGCCGCCGACGGTGAGGTCAAGGCCATCGACGACTTGATTTTCCCGAGAGTTCAGAATTATTTGCAAGAGAGGTCGCCGATGGCGACGATCAAGGCTGCCGACGGCGGAGACTGTGTAAATGCATTATTTCTAGAAGGCTGCCGACGGAGCTTCGAGGCCGCCGACGGCGGGGTCGACGGATCTTTCCAGAAATACGTCGAATGTGGATGATTTTTGAAGGGGTTCCTTCACAACCCTTAGAGACTCTTCTACAACTTTAAAAGGAACGAATTTAGGCCAAAAAATGGCTCTTCTTCTGATCTCTAAAGTGATTATTAGTGAGTCCATAGTGTAAAAGAGAGTCTATTAGTGAGTTTAATTTAGTGAGTAATGAGTTCAAATAGAGAATTTGTAAGGAATTCTTCAAGGGATTGTAAGAGTGGAAGGGAAGTGAGAGAACTCTTCCACATTTTCATTTCAAAGGAGAGTTCCAAGGAAAAGATATAGAAGAACTTCAAAGAGTTTGCTTGGGGAGAAATTTGAGATAAGTAGTGTTTATTTGTTTTTAGTGTGTAGAACTTTACTTTATTATATGAAATCTAATTTTTATTGCATCCTCTTCATGGATTCTGAGTAGTTATTCTATCCTTCTCCTGGTTTTGATATTTTTGTGAAATGATTGAATAATTAGTCTATTAAATAAATTATAAAAGAAGTTGTGATGGTACTATACCTAAACTTACTTTACTATACGAATTAGCCATTTGTATTGTTAAAATCCGTGAAGAATTCTTAAGACCTAACCGTGGGCTAAGGATTTTTAACTTGTATGTATCACATTTCTCTTTGCAAGGTAGGCGGGTAAATCCTTGAAGGGAGAAGTAAAAATAAATAGGGAAATAATATTAATTGGGCGTAGAATTGGAGATTTTAGATTGACAGGCTAAAATCCTCAATTCGGTCCTATCGTTTGGGTGCTGATGTGTAGATTGTTAGCCCTCAGGTGAGGGGAACGTGGGAGCTCCGAAGTGAGAGCCGATATCCTCCCAGCCTAGCTGTAGAATCAGTAACCAAGCATAGGATTAGTCAATGTTCTTTATGCCTGGACCAAAGGGTAAAGAATAGGTATGCTCCTATTTGGCATAACACATTAAAACTAATTATAATTATCATTTCACTTAAATATCTTATCTAAGGAGAAAGATTCTTGCTCTTATCTATATTTGAACTTAACTCTAGTAGTATTAGTAAATTGTTAGTAAAACTAGTTTTAATATAAGTTTCATATTATTATCGATTGCAAATTAGTGACAGATAGGCATTTCGATTTAGTTGTGATTCTGAATTGGTTTTTATAATCCTAGTCCATAGGCTTTAATATATTTCTCCGTGGGATCGATATGTAGGACTCCATTAGAGCCCTTTATTACTTGAACGATACATATACTTGCGTTTGAAAATAACTCTGCGATTAAAAGATTAAAATATTTAATTTTTTCTAAAGTTAAAATTACGCTCCAAGTAAAGTCTTTGGCACTGTTGTTAAGGATTTATATCTTTTAGTAGTGGTGCCAAATTCTTTTATTTTAAAGTACATTCAAATTGGATTAAAGCGCAGGGTGGTTCACATACCTTCGAGAAAGAGCGTCAGCAACCACATTTTCCTTATCTTGCTTGTATCAAATGACATATGGAAATGTCTCAATGAACTCCATCTAATGAGCATGCCTTTTGTTGAGCTTGTATTGACCTTTCATGTGTTTCAAGGACTCATGATCAGTGTGAATCACGAACTCGTTAGGCCAAAGGTAGTGCTACTGATCACGTAAAAAATATGTTAAGAAATTCATACCTATTTTTTATGAAATTGCACTTTAAAGAAATGTATTTTCTTTATTTTATTGCAGGAACGAAGATTTATAATTGATGGAAGAAAAAAAGCATAAAATAGAGAAAATTTGGATAAAAAAGGAAGAAATACATGCAAAATGAACTAAGTCCCCGACGGCGAAATCGAGCCAGCCGACGGCGAGATTATAAAGAGAATTTCTTAAAGGTTTGCATCTACCTCATCGACAGCGAGCCCGAGCCCGCCGAAAGCGAGATCGCGCGGTTTGAAGACCTTCTAGAAGCCCCGCTGACAGCGAGGTTGTCTCTCGACGACGGCGAGACCGTTCAAAATGCCAGATACATTGAACCTGGACGCTTTTTGAAGAGGTGCTTAAGTACCCCTTGGACCTTTGTCTACCTCTATAAATAGAGGACGAATTTTAGTATGTAGTGTGTCTATTTTAGGAGTCTTAGAGTATTCTATCAGTGTGCTTTTGAGTCTAAGTTGAAGTTTAGTGTGATTAAGTGTAAGTAGTGAGTTAAGAAGTGTGCTGTACTAGAAGGAAAAGTGAAAGGAACTTCAAGGAGTCTGCTTGGGGAGGAAATTGAGATAAGTATCTTTGTTTATTATTGTTAACTTTAAATGAAATCCATGCTTTGTTTAATTCCCATGCATTCTGAGTAGTTTTCTTAGTCTTTCTCCTTGTTTATGAAATTATGTGAATTGATGAAATTAAATAGAAGTGCCTAATATATTAAAATAAATTGTGATAATCTTTTACTTAAAACTTAATTTACTTTCAATATGGCCAAATGAATTGTTAAAATATGTTGAATTATCAACTATAGTAAAGATTACATCCAATATTTAGGGAAGTCAAAAGCCTTGGAAGGAGGGTGCAAATAAATAGGGAAATATTATTTATCGGACGTAGAATTGGACATTTTAGTGTGACAGACTAAAATATTCAATTTGGTCCTATTGTTTGAGAGCTGAAGTGTAGATGTTAGCCCTCAGGTGAGGGGAACGTGGGAGCTCTGAAGTGGCAGCCAGTATCCTCCCAAGCCTAGCCGTAGATTCAGTAATCAAGCATAGGACTAGTCAATGTTCTTTGCACCTGGACCAAAGGGTAAAGAATAGGAATGCTCCTATTTGTCAGAATACAATAAACAAATCTATTTGAATTCATCACTCACTTAAGTTTCTAAAATCAAGGGGAAGGATACTTTTTCTGAAATCTTTAAATCAACTTTATTTAAAGCATTAGTTTACTTTAGATCACTTTAGTTAAGTATTCTAATTTCCGTATACTATATTAGTAAGTAAATCCTTTAAATTTAGCTGTTAGAAATCTTTTAAAACTTCCCTGTGGGATCGATAACCAGGACTCCACTAGAGCCCTGTATTACTTGATACGATACGTATACTTGCGTAGAATCCACATCATACATTCCATCATAAAATTAAATATATATTAAAAAGTGGGTCAAGTTTTTGGCGCCGTTGCCGGGGAAGTAAAGAAATTATTTACTAGAGTAACCGACTATTTTAAATTTTATTTTACAAAAATGTATGCGTAAATTTGGAAATGAAAATTAAATACCTTACGATTCAGAATTAGAGCGTACAATTAAAAGAATCAGAAAACAAAAATGAGAAATTATAAATTTAACACAAATGGCGAATATTCCTGAAAATGAAAATATCAATCAACAGAGACCATTAAGAGATTATGCCAACCCTACATTAAATGAAATTCATTTAACTATTCAAAACTCGATGTAGCTCGCTAACTCATTTGAACTTAAACCCGCAATTATCCAAATAAGTACAAAACAATCAATTTAGTGGTTCACCTATCGAAGAACCTAATTTACATCTTGCTAGTTTTTTAGAACTATGTGCTACTTTCAAATATGAAGGAGTATCTAACGATGCTATTAGACTTACCTTTTCCTTTTTCTTTAAGGGATAAGGCTAAAATGTGGTTAAATTCGTTAGCACCTGGATCTATTAAAACTTGGGGAGAGTTATCACAAAAATTTCTATCCAAATATTTTCCACCATCTAAAGCTGCTAAGCTTAGAAATGATATAACTTCTTTTAGTCGATTTGATGGAGAATCAATATATGAAGCTTGGGAGAGATTTAAAGAACTTCTTAGGAAATGCCCACATCATGTGTTACCGGATTAGTTAATTATTCAAACTTTATATAATGGATTAGTAGGATCTCTTAGATCAATCATCGATCTGTCTGTCTTGGAGGATCATTAATGTCAAAACCATTTGATGAAGCCTATGCACTAATCGAAGAAATGGCTACTAATAATTTTCAATGGCTCGTCGATAGAATGAATGCGAAAAAGATAGCCGGTATTCATGAAAATGATGCAATATCCATGTTAGCTTCGCAAATCGCCGCTATATCTAAAAAATTAGATCATTTTGGAATGAATTACTCTCCAACTATATTAGAAGAAAACTCATCCGGACAACTTATAGAATCTCAACCTTCATATGAAACTATGAATGCTATTAATAACGGACCCAATAATCCTTATGCAAATTATTATAATCCCGGATGGAAAAATCATCCTAATTTTAATTGGAATAATAATACAACTAATCAACCATGGATGAACAACATAACACAACCATTAGAAAATCCCTCTAACCAAGGAAATTCTAATTATAAACCTAGTTATCCACCTGGATTTAATAATAATAACCCTCAATTTAGAGATAGGAAATTATCTATAGAAGAATTAATATTAAATTTGGGTCAACATTTACGAAATTAAGGAAATCAATTACAAAATCAAGGAAATCAATTACAAATACAAGGAAACCAATTACAAAATCAAGGAACAGCTATTAAAAATATTGAAACTCAACTTGGACATATCACTACCGCGCTTAATAATAGAATACCTGGAACATTTCCTAGTAATGTGGAAATAAATCCCAAAGACAAAGGAAAGGAACAAATTAAAGCAATACAATTACGAAGTGGAAAAGAATTAGAACCTCGAATTCAGAAAGAACTTGAAAGTCAAAAAGAGGAAGTGGAAATCGAAAAGGAAAAGAATCAACAAGATCCGAACTTAGAAAATCCTTTAATACCAATGAAAATTTCGTTGAAAAACCTCCACCACCATTTCCTCAACGACTAAATCAACATAAAAAAGATAAACAAGTTGCTAAATTCCTTGAAATTTTGAAGAAATTAACAATAAATATTCCTTTCGTAGAAGCTTTAGAACAGATGCCAAACTATGTAAAATTCATGAAAGATATTCTAAATAAAAAAAGAAAATTTACCGATAATGAAACGGTCGCACTTAGTGAGGAGTGTAGTGCTATTATTCGTAAAAGCTTCCCGAATGATTAAAAGATCCCGGTAGTTTCACTATACCCTGCGCTATCGGAGAAAAATTCTATGGAAAAGCTTTGTGTGACTTAGGAGCAAGCATCAATCTAATGCCTCTATCAATTTTTAAGAGATTAGGATTGGGAGGAATTTCACCTACTTCAGTAACCCTTCAGTTAGTCGATCGTTCGTTACATATCCTAAGGGAGTTATTGAAGATGTTTTAGTAAAAGTGGATAAATTTATCTTCCCTGTAGATTTTATTGTTTTAGATATGGAAGAAGATAAAGAAATTCCTATCATCTTAGGAAGACCATTTCTAGCCACTGGGAAAGCTATGATTGATGTTCAGAAAGGAGAATTAACTATGAGAGTAAATGACCAAAAAATTACTTTTAATATTTCTAAATTAATGAAATATCGTGCGCTAGAAAAAGATGATGAGTGTTTTCGAATGCAAGTACTCGATCATTTACAAAAAGAACATTTTAAGGAATATTATGAAGAAAAATTAGAAAAAGAAAATACTGAATTAATTGAAAAAGCCAATATAAATGAAGAACTAGATTATATTCAAGAGAAATTGAATTTTTTGATAATACAGAAAACACTGAAAAAAATATAGTTCCATAGATTATTAAACCTCCTGAACTTGAGTTAAAAATATTATCTAATCATTTAAAATATGCTTACTTAGGTAATTCTTCAACTCTACCAGTTATTATTTCATCTGAATTAAATGAATCTCAAGAACAAAATTTTTTAGATACCTTAAAAAAATATAAGAAAACTTTTTGTTGGACTTTAGCAGATATTAAAGGAATTAGTCCTTCAATCTGTATGCACAGAATTATTTTAGACAATGAACATAAGCCTAAAGTAAATCCCCAAAGGAGATTAAACCTGATAATGAAAGAAGTAGTCAAGAAAGAAATTTTAAAATGGTTAGATAATGGTATTATATATCCTATTTCGACGATGCTTGGGTAAGCCCAATTCACCGTGTGCCTAAGAAAGGAGGAGTGACCGTAAAAGCTAATGAAAATAATGATCTTATCCATATAAGACAAGTTACTCGGATGGCAAATATGTATCGATTATAGAAAATTAAACATAGCCACCGTGAAAGATCACTTCCCTTTACCATTTCTAGACCGTATGTTAGATAGATTAGCCGTACATAAGTATTTTTGTTTCTTAGATGGATACACCTAGGTTATCATCAAATACAAATTGCTCCTGAAGATCAAGAGAAAACTACATTTACTAGTGCTTATGGAACTTTCGCTTTTCGAAGGATGCCTTTTGGGTTATGTAATGCACCTGCAACATTCCAGAGATGTATGATGTCTATATTTAGTAAATTGATTGATAATGGAATATAAGTATTTATGGATGATTTCTCTGTATAACATCATTTGACACATGCTTAAATCATCTTGAAAAAGTATTTGAAGTATGTGAGAAACTAATTTAGTTCTTAATTGGGAGAAATGTCAATTTATGGTTGTAGGCGGCATTGTATTAGGGCATAAAATTTCGGAAAAGGGCATGGAAGTAGACCCTGCAAAAATTCAAGTTATTGCTAAATTACCACCTCCAACTACGGTGAAAGGGGTAAGAAGTTTTCTTGGACATGCTGGATTCTACAGATGTTATATAAAAGATTTTTAAAAAATTACTAAACCTTTATGCCAACTTCTTGAAAAGGATAAGAAATTTTAATTTACAATTGAATGCCTGAATGCTTTCGAATTATTAAAAGATAAATTAATTACAACACCTATAATAGTTTCACCTAATTGGGAGAAACCATTTGAGCTTATGTGTGATGCTAGTGATTATGCTATAGGAGCAGTTCTTAGGCAAAGATATGATAAGATTTTCAAAGTTATATATTATGCTAGTAAAACTCTAAATGATGCTGAAATAAATTATACGATTATCGAAAGAGAATTATTAGCAGCTTGTATATGCTTTTAATAAATTTCGGCCTTATCTAATAGGAACTAAATGTATTGTGCATACTGATCACTCTGCTATAAAATATTTAATGCAAAAAAAAGGATTCTAAACCAATATTAATTAGATGGATGTTATTAATGCAAGAATTTGATTTTGAGATCGTTAACAAAAAGGGAACTGATAATCAAATTGCTGATCATTTATCAAGATTAGAATATCATGAATTATTTGATATTGATAATGCAATTATAGACAGTTTTCCTGATGAACAACTTTATAATATAAATGAGTGGAAAATACCTTGGTATGTTGATATAGTAAATTATATTGTAAGTGACATTTTACCACCTATGTTAACTTTGCAACAACAGAAAAATTCATTCATGATACTTAAACATACTTTTGGGATGAACCATACTTATATAAGCAATGTAAGGATCTAATTATTGGAAGATGCGTGCCTTATGAAGAAACTGAACCAATTATTCAAAAATGTCATGATTCTGATTTTGGAGGACATTTTGGGATAGATAAAACTGCGTATAAAATTCTACAATATGGATTCTACTGGCCTACTCTATTTAGAGATGTATACAGATATATAAAAACCTGCGATAAATGCCAAAGAGTAAGATACATATCAAGAAAAAATGAAATGCCTCTGAATTTTATATTAGAAGTTGAAATTTTTGATGTTTGGGGATTAGATTTCATGGGACCTTTTATTCCTTCATTTGGAAACTCATATATATTAGTAGTTGCTGATTATGTTTCCAAATGGATCAAGCGCAAGCTTTACCTAGGTGTGATGCTAAAAGTGTTTCAAAATTTTTAATGAAAAATATTTTTACTAGATTTGGAATGCCGAGAGTGATTATCACTGACGGAGGAACTCATTTTAGAAATAAATATATTCACAAACTAGTAGAAAAATATAATATTATTCATAAGATATCAACTGCTTATCATCCATAAACTAGTGGATTAGCTGAAGTTTCTAATCGAGAGATTAAGCGTATTTTAGAAAAGTCTGTAAACCCTAATAGATTGGACTGGTCTATAAGACTAGACACTGCATTATGGGCATACGAGATCGCTTATAAAACTCTGATTGGAATGACTCCTTACAAGCTTATATATGGAAAAACTTGTCACTAACCAGTTGAATTAGAACATAAAGCATATTGGGCGATTAAAAAATTTAATTATAATATGAAAGATGCTGGTGAGAAGAGATTGTTGCAATTAAATGAATTAGAAGAATTAAGGAATGAATCATATGATAATGATAGAATTTATAAAGAAAGGATGAAATTATGGCATGATCGGAAGATTAATCAGAGAAATTTTGAACCATGACAAGAAGTTTTGCTATATAATACTAGATTGAAATTATTTCCTGAGAAATTGAAATCTCGATGGTTAGGACCTTTCACTATAACTCAAATATTTTCATATGGAACTATAGAAATTGAAGATCCAAAAACAGGACATAGATTTAAGGTAAACGTACATAGATTAAAACCATATTTCGAAGGTAGAAGACCAAATTTTAAAGAGGTTTTAATGCTTAGTCGACCTGATTACTAACTGAAATTAGGTCGAGCTGACGAGGTTAAACCAAGTGCTTTATGGGAGGCAACCCATAGTAGTATTTTATTTTAATTATATACAAATTAGTGAGTTTGTAATATTAAAATAAATCTTACTATTCAATTTTTAATTAGAATCATCACAAATTCAAACCTATATGATGAGATCATAAAATATTCGGACCAGAGCGAAATTGGGCAATTTTACCGAATCTCACCGACAGTGAGCCCGAGCCCGCCGACAGCGAGATCGCGTGCCATATCTTTAAATCAGTTTTATAACTAGCTAGCCGACGGCTAGAAACTTCCCGCCGACGGCGAGGCAGTTGAAAAATTGGTCTTTTAAGTTTTATGTGCGGTTTTGGATTATTCTAAAGCCATTTCTTTGTAGAAAACCATCCCAAATTCATTTTTACACTGTTTTCTTCCCTAGAAACGACTAGAGACCATTCCTTTCAACTCGAAATGGCCACCAAACTCTTAGAAACCACAAAAACTGGAGTTTTCAACCGAAGAAAATTCGTCAGTTCGGAGGCGCAGCGTATTTTCAAGAAAGTTTTGATGAAGAAGCGATTTATTAAAGAAAGGGGATTTGTCAACAGAGGAGTAGAGAATTCCACCACAAAAATTGAAGAAATGATCGTGCAGCGGAATTGGGAGGTATTTTGCTATACGACATCCGCTGTAGTTATTCCTGTAGTTAAAGAGTTTTACTCTAATCTACATGCGATCAACAATGGAAGTGTCTACGTCAGAGGAAGATGGGTAACATTTTCTCCTTCAAGGGTAAGTGAATTATTTTCTATAGAGAATACCCCTGTCTGTCATTATTTAAACTTTGTTCCTTCAAGATACAATATGAACGAGATTTATAGATACCTGACCGACGAACCTGATGATTGGGAGTTGCGCGAAGACGGGTATGTCAGTTTCTTTGCATCACTTCTTAACCCTGTCTCGAAGCATTGGCATTTCTTTATCTCATCAAAATTATTACCCACTATGAGGGTAAATAAGGTTTCAAAGGAATGCACTATATTAAATTTCGTATTCAAATTGGATTACCTATCGATGTTGGATCAATTATAGTAAAGTCCGCATTGGGATTGATCGTGCATGGGTCGGCTTCATGGACTTGGACACCCATCGACTATATTTGCTTTATGCGATCGATACCAAGTTTCTTATGAGGCGTGGGAAAAGGTACTTTTGCCATGGAAACCACTCGATCCTATGGATATGTTTCCAACTTTGGATAACAATGATGAGATTACCATTATTTCTGATAGAGCATCATAGAACAATCCTTTAGTGAGGCCCCTTACTGATAAAACAAATTTCATTCTGAAAAAGTTTAAAGGATTAGAGAAAGAGTTGCAAAACATGATGAATTCCATCGATAATATCTCTGATATGTTTGATCACATTGACTGGAGGATGAAAGAGCACATTGATCATACTGGACATCTGGAGGACAGTTTTATTCATTTACTGAGACAGAAAGGGTGGATTGATGAAGAATCTACTACGAATTCCCTTTCGAGCCTTTCTACAATCTATTTGTGCACCTGCGTCACATCGGGAATATCGGAGAGGATGTTTGTTCGTACACTGAGGAGTAGTAAAGATTTCTATCTTATGTTATATTTGTGTGTATATATGTGTTGATTTGGATTTAGGTTTTACTATGATTTAAACTTTAAATTTGATCATCTCAGATTTGATGAAATTATATGTATTTGTTATGTCTCAGCATTTAGAGTGTTGTGGTGTGGATTGCAATGCTGAGTATTTATGAGAGTTTGAAGTATTGAAGTCTTAAGTGTAAGTATTTAAAAGTGTGAAGTTTGTAAGTATTATATATTTCATATATAAAGTTATATTGTTTGTGTGAACTTTTTGTGAGTATAAGTATCTAGTCTTCATACTAAATTATCAAATTAAGTGATCGGAAGATTAATTAGGGCCAAATCGAGGTTGAAAATGATTGAAGAACTTTAAATATTTAAAATTTTTAGGAGCTCGCCGACGGCGAGAATTATCCCGCCGACAGCGAGGGAAGCCCGCTGATAGCGGAAACGATCTCGCCGACGGTGAGATTTTCCAGAAACTTTGGCCTTGGTAAATTAATTAGCTCGCCGACGGCGAGAAAAATCTCGTCGATAGCAAGATCACGAAATGTCCTATATTTGACCAGTCAACCGACACTATTCATCATCCCCTTCCTCAAAACTTCGAAAAAAATCGACCTAGGGCTCGTGAGATCTTGGATTTGAGGCGATTTCAACACTTTTTGACATCGGATTTCATCTCCCCTTGGTAAGTGCTTCACTCCTATGCAAAAATTTTTGAGTTTCACCATGAATTTCTTCTACATTGGGAAATTTTGGAAAAATTCAAAATATGGAGAAAATACTTTGAAGAAATTCATGGAGATCGATTTAAATGGTTTTTAGTTGCTATAGGAAGCCATTTTAGTAATAATTGGAAGTTTAGTTAGAATTTTTGTGATTTTCATAGATCGAACGAAATGGCTCCTCGACAAAGATGAAGGTTGGATTACGACGAAACCTGATTCTTAAATGCAAGAGCACAAAATCGATACTTTCAAAACATTCAAGCAAGAAAATGCATACAGGATCGAGTTTTCAAGAATCCGAGCGGAGAAGTGGAACGAATAATTAAGGAAAGAGGATGGGAAAATTTTTTCTACACCACAATATGGCTGCTGTAGAAGTTGTCAAGGAATTTTATGCCAATCTGACTGCAATTGAAGATGCACCGATCAAAGTAAGAGGATTTTTGGTTGAATTCAGTGCTGTTAGGATTAATTCGTTTTATGAGGTACGTGACCGGCATACCAGTGACTATGATACTTTTGGAACAATGGAAGGATCACTGGAAGAGGTGATAAACTTTCTCACTGACGGGAAAGGAGTTTGGAAGATAAAGCAGCGCGAAAGGGTAAATTTTCCTCTTTCAATGTTAAATGCATTATCTAAGGCTTGGCACTACTTCATTTGTTCTACCTTGTTACCCACATATCACCACAGTGAGGTAACAAGAGAGAGCAATTATGAATTATTGTATTCAGAATCAGAAAGTATAAATGTAGGAAATATTATTTATAAGAATATATTAGCCACTGCACGAAGTGAAACTGGAGGAGGACTAGGACACCCTGGTCTGATTTATGCACTCTGCCAACTCTCTGGAGTTGAGGCTAGAGATGATGAGGAACGGGTGGAACTAATGAAGCCCATCACTTCGGCTAATATTAAGACATATGAATCCCACGAAGGATGGAGATCAGGGAAGAGGAGTTATATGCCTTCATCGAGTAGAGATATACCTTCTACTAGTTATGACCCCCCTTAGTACACCACCCCTACCCTTCATGATCTGATGAATGAGCTGACCCTACATAGAAAGAGTTTTGAAAAATTTGGAGAGAACATGGAAAGGAAGTTTGAGCATATGGACCATAGGATTGGAGGCTTGGAGAGAAGACATGATTATGATAGTGAATATCTCCAGCGACATTCAGAATACGAAGTAGCATATTATGAGGCTGAACGTCGTTACAGGAGAGGTGAATTAGATGTTGTCTTTCCTGAATGTCCCCGCTACACACAAGTATCGCTCGCTCGACCTTTCTCAACTTCGGAGATCGAGGAGATGATATAGTTTGGGATTTTGATGCTCGAAGATTAGAGACTTTATTTGGTTTGTTTAGATTAATTGTTATTTTAAGAACTTTATTACTTTGTGTGTAATTGTTATGTACTTTCCGTGGATCGTGGAGTTGGTGTGTTTGTTTTAAATTGCTTAAGCTCGTTATGTTAGACTTTTTATATATGTTAAATTAGTATGCAAATTCTCTTTAAGGTAGTATGTTAGTTTTTCTTTAAATGTGTTGTTTAAGTTTTATAAATTGTGAACTTTAATTTTAGATTGTTTTATAACCTGACTGATTGGATGTGTAATAAGTAGATTAAGTTTTAATCTGTTTGTGTTTTTATACTTATTTCAAAATTTCTTTACCCAACACTCTCTTTTAAATACTATATATATGGAAGAATACTAACAATACAGGTTCTTTAAATAATGAAAAAGCCTGCAAAAATTTCAAGGAAAAGAAATACCTAAAGCTCAAAGGTATGATGTAAATTCATTGTATATTTTCCTTTTCACCATTTAGAAATAGATAGAAAAATTTAAGTTTAGGGGAGGAAAAATACAAATTTAATTATTAAATTGTTCTCAATTTCTATGTTAAAAAAAATATTATTATTATTTGATTTTCTGTAATAATTTTTAATTCAGTAACTTAAATTAATTTATATAATTATTATAGAAAGTTGAATAAAATATTTCTAGAAATCCAAATTAATTTAATAGAATAAGATATTTGGTTAAAAGGAATAAGAATATAGTAAACTATTTAAAGTAAGGGAAACTATATTCTAAAATTGAAATTCTTAAGTATTTAAGTGAAAAAGAAGAGATTGAAACTCAATGAAGTAAAGGCTAAGAAATACATATAAGCAAAGAAATATTTTAAGTTTCAAATTTAGGAAGAGAAAGTTGAAGTTCAAAATTATTAACAGGCTATCCAGATACAGTAATCCTCACTTGAAAAAGAAAAAGAGAAGGATTGAAAATCAATCCAAAAAGAAAAAAAAAGAAAAGAAAAGAAAAATATAAGTGAGGAGAAGCTTGAGGAGATGCCTTATCAAAAATTGGCTTCAATGGAATCAACCTAAAGGGTAAAACTCAAATATATTTCTAAACTTATATATATGGATTAGTATTTTACTAAATAGTGTTTTCTTGAACTTCCTATCATCTAAATATCTTAAGTAAATTACTCTTTTAAATATAGTCTTTCCTGAAAAAAAATAGAGAGCTAGAAATCTTAGTTCTGATAACTAAATAATCTTATATCTATAAAGTTAATTTAATTACTTAAAAATATTTCTATTTAACTTTACTATAGTATTATTTAAATTTAATTCATAGTTTATTTGAATTAAAAAATTCTATTACAAAAATCATTGTTTTTTATTTAGTATAAAAATTACTTGAGGACAAGTAATAATTAAGTTTGGGGGATTTTGATCACAGAAAAATATGTTAAGAAATTCATACCTATTTTTTATGAAATTGCACTTTAAAGAAATGTATTTTCTTTATTTTATTGCAGGAACAAAGATTTATAAGTGATGGAAGAAAAAAGCATAAAATAGAGCAAATTTGGATCAAAAAGGAAGAAATACATGCTAAATGAACTAAGTCACCGACGGCGAAATCGAGCCCGCCGACGGCGAGATTATAAAGAGAATTTCTTAAAGGTTTGCAACTACCTCACCGATAGCGAGCCCGAGCCCACCGAAAGCGAGATCGCACGGTTTGAAGACCTTCTAGAAGCCCCGCTGACGGCGAGGTTGTTTCTCGCCGACGGCGAGACCGTTCAAAATGCCAGATACATTGAACCTGAACGCTTTTTGAAGAGGTGCTTAAGTACCCCTTGGACCTTTGTCTACCTCTATAAATAGAGGACGAATTTTAGTATGTAGTGTGTCTATTTCAGGAGTCTTAGAGTATTCTATTAGTGTGCTTTTGAGTCTAAGTTGAAGTTTAGTGTGAGTAAGTGTAAGTAGTGAGTTAAGAAGTGTCTCGTACTAGAAGGAAAAGTCAAAGGAACTTTAAGGAGTACTGCTTGGGACGAAATTGAGATAAGTATCTTTGTTTATTGTTGTTAACTTTAAATGAAATTCATGCTTTGTTTAATTCCCATGCATTCTGAGTAGTTTTCTTAGTCTTTCTCCTTGTTTATGAAATTATGTGAATTGATGAAATTAAATAAAAGTGCCTAATATATTAAAATAAATTGTGATAATCTTTTACTTAAACTTAATTTACTTTCAATCTGGCCAATTGAATTGTTAAAATATGTTGAATTATCAACTATAGTAAAGATTACATCCAATATTTAGGGAAGTCAAAAGCCTTGGAAGGAGGGTGCAATCAAATAGGAAAATATTATTTATCGGATGTAGAATTGGACATTTTAGTGTGACAAACTAAAATATTCAATTTGGTCCTATTGTTTGAGAGCTGAAGTGTAGATGTTAGCCCTCAGGTGAGGGGAACGTGGGAGCTCCGAAGTGGCATCCAGGTATCCTCCCGACTTAGCCGCGATTCAGTAATGAAGCATAGGACTAGTCAATGTTCTTTGCACCTGGACCAAAGGGTAAAGAATAGGAATGCTCCTATTTGTCACAATACAATAAAAAAATCTATTTGATTTCATCATTCACTTAAGTTTCTAAAAACAAGGGGAAGGATAGTTTTTTCTGAAATCTTTAAATCAAGTTTATTTAAAGCATTAGTTTACTTTAAATCAATTTAGTTAAGTATTCTAATTTCCGTATACTATATTAGTAAGTAAATCCTTTAAATTTAGCTGTTATAAATCTTTTAAAACTTCCCTGTGGGATCGATAACCAGGACTCCACTAGAGCCCTGTATTACTTGATACGATACGTATACTTGCGTAGAATCCACATTATACATTCCATCATAAAATTAAATATATATTAAGCGGGATCAAGTTTTTGGTGCCGTTGCTATTTTTGTAAACATTTAAAAGTGGTTCAGCTACCAAGTTTTTAAAGCTCTAACCAATGCATACATCTCCTTGTCAAAAGTTGGGTAGTTTAAGGCGGCCCACTCAACTTTTCACTGAAATTAGCAACTAGTCTTCGCTCCTGCATAAGAACAACACCTATGCTAATACCTGAAGCATCACATTCAATTTTAAATGTTTTAGAAAAATCCACTAAAGATAAAACAAGGGCGTGGGTAAGGTTTTCCTTGATCAATTGAAATGCATTTTCTTGTGCTTCTCCTCTCTTGAATCCAATGTTTTTCTTAATCACTTCAGTTAGTGGTGCAGCTATGCTACTAAATTCTTTCACAAACCACCGGTTAAAACTAACAAGTGCATGAAAACTACAAACATTTTTTACACTAGTGGGACTAAGCCACCCATGTAAAACACGCACCTTTTCTTCATCAGCCTGTATACCCTGTACACTCACAACAAATCCTAAAAATAAATGTTTATTGGTGCAAAAGGTACACTTTTTCAAGTTACCAAATAACTTTTCTTTTCTAAAATCATTTAAAATAAGTTTTAAATGTTCAGTATGATCCTTCAAGTTTTTGCTATAGATCAAAATATCATCGAAATAGAGCACAACAAATATTCTAATTAAAGCATGCAAAACATGGTTCATTAGTCTCATGAAAGTATTCGGTGCATTAGTCAATCCAAAAGGCATAACTAATCATTCATACAAACCATATTTTGTCTTAAAAGAAGTTTTTCACTCATCACCTTCCTTCATCCTAATCTCTTGATATCCACTTTTTAAATAAATCTTAGAAAACACACAAGATCCATGTAACTCATCTAGCATATCATCTAAGCGAGGAATATGGTGTCTATACTTTATCGTAATATTGTTGATGGTTCGATAATCCACACACATCTCTAAGACCCATCTTTCTTAGGAACTAGAATTACAGGAACAACACATGGACTTATGCTCTCTCTCACATACCCCTTCTCTATTAGTTCCCCAACTTGCCTTTGTAGCTCTTTTATCTCCTCGATAATTTCTTCTATAGGCTGGATGGTTTGGAATGGTGGCTCTTGGTATAAAATCAATTTAATGCTTAATCCCTCAAATGGGTGGTAAACCATGTAGAATGTCCTCAGGAAAGTCATCTTGAAAATCTTGCAAAAGAGAAACAATAGAGCTAGGCAAAGTATTGTCACGTTCATTAGTGTTTAAAAATGTCTGTTTGTATAGAAGTACAATCATTGGTTGTTATAAAAACAATGCTTCCTTGATCTCACTTACCTTTGCATAAAAATTCTTTTGTTCTCTCTCTTATTTTCTCTTAATGGCAGCTTGTTCCATTTCTTCCTTTTTCTTATTTGAGTGGGCCTCTTTATGTTGACCACTCCTTTTTGTTTGACAATAATTGTTTTGTGATCTTACTTGATCCTCATAGAATTCCTTTGGTTTCATTGGAACTAGAGTGATAATTCTATTATTGACTTTATTGAGTATTTATTGGAGAAACCATCATGTTTAACCCGTCAGTCAAATTGCCATGGCCGACCTAGTAATAAATGGCTTGCTTGCATTGGTAGTACATCACACAAGACTTCATCTTCATATTTTCCAATGTGGAATGAGATTAAAACCTGCTTGTTCACCTTTACCTCACCGCTATCATTAAAAAATTGCAACTTGTAAGGTTGGGAATGCTTGATGGTTGGTAGTCCTAGTTTTTCAACCAAAATAGTGCTAGCAGCATTAGTACAACTTCCTCCTTTAATGATCATACCTAGTGTGAAAAATGTTTTCTATTTGAATTCCTTCATCAACCTTGGCCTGCACAATTAAAGCTCTTCTTATGATTAAAAATTTTGCTATGACCGCATAACTTCACATTCAATGTTCTCTACTGGTGGTATAGAATTAATTTCTAATTCTTCATTAGTCTCAATTTCTCCATTGTCCCTTATCACCATTATTCTTTTGTTAGGACATTGGCTGGCTATATGACCCCTGCCTTGACATTTAAAAATTTAATTTCTCTATTTCTAGAAGTGGAAGGGACAATTTTCCCTTGAGTTCCTTGGCTGGTTGTCTCTTGTCTTGGCTCTGGTTTGGACTTTACAATTGGCTTTCCTCTATTTTTTTTTGATAATTTGGCTTACATGAAGTACCCACACTAGTTGACACACTTAGGCCACCCATTCTCTTGAGTTGTTGCTCCACCTTGATGGCCACATGTAACATGCCCTCCAACTCCATATAATGTTGAATTTCCACTCTATCCCTGGATTTCTGGGTTTAAACCATTTAAGAATCTATCCATAGTAGCTTCTCGATCTTCCTTTACATTAGCTTGAATCATAGCAATTTCTATTTCCTAATAGTAATCTTCCACACTATGATTACCTTGCCTGAGCCTTTGTAACTTCTAATACAATTCTCGATAGTAATGACATGGCACAAATCGCTTCCTCATGACAGCTTTCATTTATTCCCATTTCTTTATGGGACGTTCTTGATTTCTCCTT
This sequence comes from Papilionanthe hookeriana x Papilionanthe teres, assembly GCA_022702705.1. NCBI lineage: Eukaryota > Viridiplantae > Streptophyta > Magnoliopsida > Asparagales > Orchidaceae > Papilionanthe > Papilionanthe hookeriana x Papilionanthe teres. The sequence goes on along the minus strand of CM040429.1, from coordinate 32,500,058 downwards.
CTTCTCAACATTAATTGATCCCACCAAACAATAGCATAATCAGTAAATTCAATGGGGGCTAATTTTACCTTCTTTATTTCAAAATAGTCGTGGCAGTTAAACACCAATTCCACCTACTTCTCCCATTCAAGATAGGCTTCATGATTGTTTCTGCCTTGAAAAGAAGGAATACGCTCTTAATACTACCCAAGTTGCTATCATCTCTATTCCTAATGTCTCAAGCTTGCCCACTGACCGCCAGACTTTATATATGCAAGAATGTATGAACTCAAATTTATATATGTTTATAATGATTTTGTAAAGTCCGAACACTCAATGTAAGTATACGTATCGTATCAAGTAATACAGGGCTCTAATGGAGTCCTGGTTATCGATCCCACAGGGAAGTTTGAAGTATAAGAAAATTTTTCACGGTATATATAATATAGCACTGAAATTGGATACTTAAATTGCACTTAAAGTTTACTACTTACTTCTACTACCACTATGTAGAAAACACTAACAATTAATTAAACTACACTTACTTCTAACAACTTTAAAGCCAAAATTAACTAGCAGACACACTAAACTATATATTTGAAATGTTTTTGATATATGAGAAAAGTATCTTTCCTCTTGCAATGAGAATATGATGTGTGGATTGATATGGAACAATTATCTATGTTATTGTGCCAAATAGGAGCATAGATGATTCCTTACCCTTAAAAGAGTACCCCCTCTTCTAAGCATGAATAGAACATTGTCATATCCTAAGTTTAGTCACTAAACCTAAGGCTAGGCTGGAAGGATAGTGGCTCTCACTTCGGAGCTCCCACTCACCCTTCACCCGAAGGCTAACCTTTGATATTTAGTTGTTAATCTTAGAACCAATTTGGGGATTTCAGCCTGACACCCTGAAATCTCCACATTGAAGTCCATCAAAACACATTTCCCTATTTATTTGCACTCAATTCCTATGAATTACGCAATTCATCCATGGAAATTGAATGGATATTTCATTATTGTTCTAGGACATTAAATCCTTTCAGAATTAATGTTCAACAACATATTTTAACATTTCAATTGGCTAAATCAAAAAGTAAATTAAGTTCGAAATGAAAAAACCATCATAATTTCATCAATACCTTAAAATCACATCAAATCCACATTTATCCATCACCACATCTCTATGCAAGAAGAAAGACAAAGGAGACTACTCAGAATTCATAAAGAAGATACAATAAAACATGAATTTTATATATAAAAGAAAATTCATACAAACCACAAAAGAAAATACAACTTATCTCTTTCTCTTTCCTAATGCAGTTCCCTTGAAGTTCCTTTGAATCCTTTTCTCTCTTGTTTACAACACTTGATTCTCTCTTTAGAATGGAAAGGAATAAGCAATCTCTCACTTTACTTCTTCTCCTTCTCTCCTTAGAGAAGAATTCCTCTTAAATCCTCACTTTTACACACTCTTCTCCTAAACCCTAACACTTTACACACTAAGAGAAACCAAGAGAGTCCCTCTCCACTCACTCTCACCCACTACTTTTCGTCAAAAAATAGTTACTTATAAGTTAGGAATAAAATCCCAAGAGTTTCCATAGGCATCCCTTCAAAAAGTTGCCAAAACACTTCAAATTTGAATTCCACTAACTTCAGGCGCTAGCGGCGCCAGATAGGGCGATAGTGGCGCTTTATCCTGCCAATATTTTCTGGAGTCTCTGGATTTGGGCGCCGGCGGTGCCAAAGCATGTTTTCCACCTTTTTGCTCCTTTTTGCTCCGAATTCGTTCCTTTTCACTTCTTTTCACTCTAATCACCTAAAATCATCATACCTGTAACAAATCATGAAAAATACATTTCTTTAAAGTGTAATATCACCAAAAATAGTTAAAATTATATAGCAAAAACTGTATATATTTTTGGTGCATCACCCACCAAAACACCTCTTCTCAATAAATGAATCCCAATCATTTTCTTCCTTAACTCCAGTCTCATAATATTCTTCATCCTCCTCTCTCACTCTCAGTGGAACTCTCTCCCTTTGTTTATTAGAAACATTTGGTGGCTATCTTTGTTGGATTCCTCCCTCAACCCGATCCAACCTTTCATGAATTTGCTCCAACTCAGCCCTCATCATTCTTCTCATCTCCCCCACCATTGCTTGAAATTGGAGATTAGGAATGGCTGGTTACCTTTCATCATCTTCAAAGTTCGGTTGGGACATGATTGAAGATTTACAATGAAGGTAGGTAAGCAAGAAAATAAAAATCAGGAACTTAAATGAAATTCAAGATTACCATAAATAAGAAAAAATAAAAAATACTAAGCAAACTATTTGTTTGATGGTAATTAATACGAATTTTGATATCTTGAATCAATAAAAAAGCACAACTAAACTTATGGAAACAATAATATAAAAAAAGAAATGAAAATAACAAGAAATGAAAATAACAAGAAATGAAATGAACAATATCACATCAAGAACAACATTTATCATGAACAAAGTCAAGAACAAGAAGATTTGAATAATAATAAGAGCACGAATATGAATAATAATAAGAGCAGCTAATTGAACAATTAATTATGAAATGAAAGTAAAAATTGGATTATGTAGTGAAAATTCAAACAAAGATAAAAATTCAGACAAAAGAAACAAGAATATAGCTATTCTTATCAATTACCCAAGAAAAAATAAAAAATAAAAAATAAAAGAATCCAACAAGAACATCAAAAAGCCAATCAAGAAAATTATGTATTCAGGAACTGTGAGGCTTTGATACCAAACTAATGTCAGTATATTCAAGACATTACCGTGGGGATTGATGTGCTAGTTAAAAAACCCGATTACTAAATCAAAACTGAAAGGATTTGATGGAAATTCATATGATATGCTGAAAAAATACAAGAAAATCATCCCAAAGCTGGAACAAACAGAACTATTGGTCGAACCTGGCAGTAAAATGGATGTATAAAGATAGAACTTGACCCAATGCTCAATATAAACAAGAACATTGGTATAAGACCTTCACCCTATGCTTGACGTGAGGAAAGAACCTTGGTACAATGGTATATGCCACAAACAGGGTGGAAATCTGCTTAATAAGTCAGGGAAGAACTCCTTGGGCGATGAACAAGATTTCTGTTGGAATCCTAAGGAAAACCAAAGGAAATAGCCACATGCAAGTTTTTTTTTTGACAAAATCCAAAATCCCTTTCTAATTTAAAGTAAGGCCTATATATAGGCTAAAGCATACAAGGAAAAAAAAAAAAGAGAAGATAAAAAAATCTTCTAAAAAATAACTAAAGCTAGAGCAAGTTCGCATGCAAGCCAATATTAAACCGCAATAAAAGAAGAAACATCAAACCATAATAATATGGCTCATTTATCCTTGGAATTTGATTAAATTGACAAATCTTTGTAGCTCTTCCTCTTTAAACCCCCATGAATTGGCTTGAGTCCAAGCCTCTTGGACTAATCCATTAAGAGTTTCCTTCAACCTCTTTGCACGACATCTAGTAATTGGCCCACATGGAACTTGAATTAAATCTTCTCTTGAAGTCATATCTTTACCATCCATGCTATCATTTGCATCACTTAGGCTAGGTTCCTTCATTTCTCTTGCTTAATCACATCTTGTTTGAGTGCAACTGTGTGTGTAGAACCTTAGTTTTCTCCAGTGTTGCGATGTCACCCTTTGAGCATTTCAACACAGTGTTCCAATTTATGTAATGTGAATAGACTCAAAACCATCTTCTTAGTGTTTGACCACCATTTCACTCTTTGGGTAACTGTATTTCATCGCCTCCATGATGGAGAAAGGCCACCTTATTTGATTTTGACTAACACTAGTTGTTGTTTTTCGAGCGATACAACACCATATCCACGGGACTTGGTTGTAGTGCTATTATAGTAATGTAGTCATGTGTGGGCTTTGCTTCAAATTATGCCAAATTTATGATGTTGATCTCGACATCAAGGTGTTGGCCTTTACTTTTAGGTCCCATATCATGTCTCCAATTAATAAGAATATGACACCACAATCTATTCCCATGATTTATAACACTAGCCTTTGACATTTCAACATTGAGATTCAACCAAAAATATGTGCATGCTTTATCACATTGTGTAGTCGATGCATCACTTTATGTTTATTGTATAATATATAGTGCATTAATTAATTATTTTGCATGTCTTTCTTTCCAGTTTAGTTATCCCAAATAGGTAAATTTTCTATATTTCTAGATGACTTACCTAGGGACTAACCCTCTCGAATCATTGGAACACCCTTCTGCATAGGTGGTAGTTCTGCATAGCCTAACTGATCGATTGGGTTTACGTTGGTTCTGTCACTCATCTATATGACCCCGAGTAAGCTCATTCTCACTCATTTTCACCTTTTATGACATTTTTTGTGAAGTGTGTAGAGCAGTACTAAAGTCCTTCCATTACATAGGAAGAAAAAATTGCATGTTGTCTTTTGACCTGTCTTTAACATGTCGTTACACCTTTATCGTGTCACATGCTTGATATGCCTTGGTTTCATCTTTGGTGTTTCATAATTTCTTTATGTAACTTCCTTTCTAGGATAGAAGATGGGCTCTTAGGGATTGTTATGCCTTGATTACCCACCTTGAGATCCTTTTGCATGCCTTAAAAGTGTGAGACTTGCACACTACTATTCCCAGGGTGAATTTTTATTGTTGGGTGTCAATGCGGGACTTATATTTTTGCAAGAATTTATGACCTCAAATTTATATATTTATAACGATTTTGTAAAGTCCAAGCACTCAACGTAAGTATACGTATCATATCAAGTAATACAAGACTCTAATGGAGTCCTAGTTATTGATCACACAGGGAAGTACGAAGTATAAGAAAGTGTTTCACAATATATATAATATAGCACTGAAATCCGATACTCAAATTGCACTTAAAGTTTAATACTTACTTCTACTACCAATATGCATAAAATAGTAACAATTAATTAAACTACAATTACTTCTAACAACTTTGAAAACAGATTTAAATAACAGACATACTAAACTATGTATTTGAAATGTTTTTGATATATGAGAAAAGTATCTTTCCTCTTGCAATGAGAATGTGATGTGTGATGATGTGGAACAAATATCTATGTTATTGTGCCAAATAGGAGCATAAATGTTTCTTTACCCTTAAAAGAGTACCCCCTCTTCTAAGCATGAAAAGAACATTGACATATCCTAAGTTTAGTCACTAAATCTAAGGCTAGGCTGAGAGGATACTGGCTCTTACTACGGAGCTCCCACTCACCCTTCACCTGAAGGCTAACCTTCGAGTTTAGTCACTAATCTTAGAACCAATTTAGAGATCTCAGCCTGTCACCCTGAAATCTCTAAATTGAAGTCCATCAAAACATATTTTCCTATTTATTTGCACTCAATTCCCATGAAATACGCAATTCATCCTTGGAAATTGAATGGATTCTTCATTATTGTTGTAGGATATTAAATTCTTTCAGAATTAATGTTCAACAACATATTTTAACATTTCAATTGGCCAAATCAAAAAGTAAATTAAGTTCGAAATGAAAAACCATCACAATTTCTTCAATACATTAAAAGCACATCAAATCCACATCAATCCATCATCACATCTCTATGCAAGAAGAAAGACAAGGGAGAATACTAAGAATTCATGAAGAAGATACAATAAAACATGGATTTTATATATAAAAGAAAAGTCATACAAATGACAAAAGAGAATACAGCTTATCTCTTTCTCTTCCCCAATGCAATTCCCTTGAAGTTCCTTTGAATCCTTTTCTCTCTTCTTTACAATACTTAATTCCCTCTTTAGAATGGAAAGGAAGAAGCAATCTCTCACTTTAATTCTTCTCCTTCACTCCTTAGAGAAGAATTCCTCTCAAATCCTCACTTCTATACACTCTTCTCCTAAACCCTAACACTTAACACACACCAAGACCACCAAGAGAGAGCAAGAGAAACCAAGAGAGCCCCCCCATTTTTGTCCAAAAATAGTTACTTATAAGTTAAGAATGAAATCCCAAGAGTTTTCATAGGTATCCCTTCAAAAACTCACCAAAACTCTTCAAATTTGAATCCCACCGACTTTGGGCACCGGTAGCGCCTGATAGGGCGCCGGCGGTGCTCAATCGTCAAAATATTACCGTAGTCTTTGGAAAATGGCACCGACGGCGCCCATTCTGGCGTTGGCAGTGCCAGAACCTGTTTTGCTCCTTTTTGCTCCTTTTTTCTCCAAATTCGTTCCTTTTCGCTTCTTTTAGCTCCAATCACCTAAAATCATCATACATGCAACAAATCATGAAAAATAACTTTATTTAAAGTGCAATATCACAAAAAATGGGTAAAATTATATAGCAAAAACCGTATATATTTTTAGTGCATCAAAATCCCCCAAACTTTAACTATTACTTGTTCTTAAGTAATCTTTTTACTACATAAAATTATAACTCTAGGCAATGTACTTTTCAACTGTAGGACACTAAAATTTTTCATTCAAAAGAATATATTGGTTAGATTTCAGAAAGAAATTTAGTAACTAAGGTCAACATTACAGGTATAAGAATATTCATCAATCATGTCTAAGGGTTCTAGTCTTTCATTTATTTCAAGATGAACCATAATTTGTCACATTAAGAGTGCCTTGAAAGACTATGTGAAAAAGGAGTTCATGTAAAATTTATTAGAATGCAGGTCAATACTTTAAACATAAATTTAGAAATGAATTCAAGTTCTCCCTTTAGGGTGACTCAAGTGAAGCTAATGTTTTATTAGGCATCTCCTTAAACTTCTCCTCATAAATATTTTTTTCTTTTTCTTTTCTTTTTCTTCCTTCTCTTTTTCTTTTTGGGATTGTTTTTCAATCCTTCTTTTCTTTTATTTTATCTTTTTTTTTAATGAGGATTACTATATCTGGATAGCCTTTAATGATTTTGAACTTCACTCTCCTCTTTCTAAAGTTCAAACTTGAGACACCACCTTACTTTGTAGTTAAGTACAAGCTTTATTATTCATCATAAAGTCACAATCTCCTCTTAACACACAATACTTTAAGTCCCTTAACATTTCAAAAATACAGTTTTCTTAACTTTAAATAGTTAACTATAATCAAATCCTTTCATACCAAATATCTTACTTCTATAAAATTAACCTTTATTACTAAAAAATTTCATCCTATCCTTCCATAATATTCAACTGAAATAAAAAGTTTTAGTTATCTGCAGTGAGGTTCAATTGCCAGAAGTTATGCTAATAATTTTGAAAATATAATAATTGAGGACAAATAAAAGTTAATATTTCTCTACCCTCCCCCAAACTTAAATTTTTTAGTAAATTTGAAACAGTAGAGTGTAAAAGAAAACTAACCTTTTTGTGCTGGGATCTTGAAATCTTTAATAGCTATCTGGTATTAGTCAAAATTTATAACTAGCAGGCATGAAATAATTAGTAGTAGTGATATAACAATTTTAAATATTTGCATGGGTAAAGAGAAATTAACCTTAACACCTAAACATCCAACAAAACACTACAATATTAAACAAAATATCATAGTACTACACAGTCCAGCTAAAAATTTCAATGTTTCAATACAACATAACAGTACACCTATAGGGTTACACATCACATGAAAAATAAATAACTACTACATCATAACAGTACAACACAACACAACAAAAGCAACAAAAATAGAAACAAACAATCTACCAATCTCCATCACCGGGATCATCAGCAGGGTCATCAGCAGGGTCATCAACAGGGTTAGGTCTATATGGTGTATAGCTGGGGCAAGTAGGAATTATCACATCAGACTCCCCCTCATAAATCTGACCTGTGCATCATAATAGGAAATATCGAACTCAACTCTCCTCTGCAGATAATCTTCATTCACATCACTCCTCGCCTCAAACACATCCATCCTACCATGGAGTTTATCCACACTAGCACTCTGTAATCTCAGTTTCTTCATAATATCTTGTGCTTCTATCCACTTTGATACATAATCAAAAATAATTAAAATATATAAGTTCCCAAATGAAGGAATAAATGGTCCCATGAAATCTAATCCATAAACATAAAAAATCTCAACTTCTAATATGAAATTTAGAGGCATTTCGTTTCTCCTAGATATATTACCTACTCATTGGCATCTATCACAAGTTTTGATATATCTATAAACATCTCTAAAAAAGTAGGCCAATAAAATCCAGCTTGTAAAATTTTATATGCAGTTTTATCAATTCCAAAATGTCCTCCAAAACCAGAATTATGACATTTTTGAATAATCTGTTCAGATTCTTCATAAGGCACACATCTCCTAATAATAAGATCATTACATTGCTTATATAAATATGGTTCATCCCAAAATATGATTTTGAATCATGAAAATTTTTTTTCTGTTGCTACAATGTTAACATAGGTGGCAAGATATCACTTACTAAATAATTTACTATATCTGCATACCAAGGTATTTTCCACTCATTAATATTATAAAGTTGTTCATTTGGGAAACTGTCTATTATTTCTTTGTCGGTGTCAGACAATACATTATATTCTGGTCTCGACAAATGATCAACAATTTGATTTTTAGTTCCTTTTCTATCAATCACCACAAAATTGAATTCTTGCATTAAAAGCACCCATCTAATTAATCTTGGTTTAGTATCCTTCTTTTGCATCGGATATTTAATAGCAGAATGATCAGTATGCACAATACAATTTGTTCCAATTAAATATGATCTAAATTAGATCAAAAGCATATACAATAGCCAGTAACTCTTTTTCAGTAACTGTATAGGTAATTTGAGCATCATTAAGAGTTCTACTAGCGTAGTATATAACCTTAACATTTTTATCATATCTTTGACCAAGGACAACTCCAATAGCATAATCACTAGCATCACACATTAGTTCGAACGGTTTCTCCCAGTCAGGTGAAACTATTATAGGTGCTGTGATTAGTTTTTTCTTTAATAATTCAAAGGCACTCAAGCAGTCCTCAGTAAATTCAAATTTCTTATATTTTTCTAAAAGTTGGCATAGAGGATTTGTAATTTTTGAAAAATCTTTTATATAACACCTGTAGAAACCAGCATGTCCAAGAAAACTTCTTACCCCTCTCACCGTAGTAGGAGGTGGTAATTTAGCTATTACTTGAATTTTTGCAGGGTCTACTTCCATACCATTTTTTGAAATTTTATGCCCCAATAAAATTTCTCCTACAACCATAAATTGAAATTTCTCCCAATTTAGAACTAAATTCATTTTTTGGCATCGCTCCAAAACTTTTTCAAGATGATTTAAGCATGCGTCAAAAGATGTTCCAAACACAGAGAAATCATCCATAAATACTTCAATTCCATTTTCTATTAATTTACTAAAAATCGACATCATACATCTTTAGAATATTGCAGGTGCATTACATAGTCCAAAAGGCATCCTTCTGAAAGCAAAAGTTCCATAAGGACTAGTAAAGGTTGTTTTCTCTTGATCCTCAGGAGCAATGGGTATTTGATGGCAACCAGTATATCCATCCAGAAAACAATAGTACTTATGTTCAGCAAGTCTATCCAACATTTGATCTAAGAAAGGAAGAGGAAAATGATCTTTTCAGGTGGCTGCATTTAATTTTTGATAATCTATACAAATACACCATCCAGAAACATGTCTGATAGGTATTAATTATTTTTTTTTCATTTTCTTCAACAGTTATTCCTCCTTTCTTGGGAACAAAATGAATTGGACTTACTCAAGTACTATCCGAAATAGGATATATAATTCCAGCATTTAACCATTTTAAAATTTTCTTTTTTAACTACTTTCATTATAGGGTTTAATCTCCTTTGAGGGTCAATTCTTGGTTTAAGTTTTCATTTAATAAAATTCTCTGCATAGAAATCGAAGGACTAATTCCTTTAATATCAGCTGAAGTCCAACCAAAAGTTCTTTTGTATTTTTTTAATGAATCCATTAATTTTTTTTCTTGAATTTCATTTAAGTCCGAGGATACAATTACTGGTAATGTTGAAAACTCTCCTAAAAATATATACTTCAAATGATTTGGAAGATTCTTTAATTCAAGTTTAGGGGGTTTTACAACAGATGGAATTAATATTTCATTTTTTGGTGATGTTAAATCAAACTTTTTATATTTTTCATGAATATAATCAGCTTCTTCAATTTTTATTTCTTCATAATTATCTTCTTCTATATCTTCTTTTTCTTCATAATTTTCTTGGAAATATTTTCTTTTCAAATGATCACATATATCCATTCTGAAACATTCATCATCTTTTTCTATTGATGGATACTTCATTGACTTTAAGATGTTAAAAGTTACTTCTTGGTCATTTAATCTCATAGTCAATTCTCCTTTTTGAACGTCTATCATAGCTCTTCCTGTGGGTAGGAATGGTCTTCCTAAAATTATTGAAATATCTTTATCTTCTTCCAAATATAGAATGATAAAGTCTACATGAAAAATAAACTTATCAACCTTGACCAAAACATCTTCTACAATTCACTTAGGATGTGCAATAGATCGATCAACTAACTGTAAAGTTATTGAAGTTGATGCAATCTCTCCAATTTATAACCTTTTAAAAGTTGATAGAGGCATCAAATTTATGCTAGCTCCAAAATCACATTATGCTCGCCCATAAAATTTTTCACCAATAGCACACGGAATAGTGAAACTACCAAGATCTCTACGTTTTTCAAGAAGTTTTCTTTGAATTATAGCACTACACTCTTCACAGAGTGCAACAGTCTCATGATCTAGTAACTTCCTCTTTTTGTTGAGTATCTCCTTCATAAATTTAACATAATCAGGCATTTGTTCTAAAGCTTCAACAAAAGGAATATTTATTGATAATTTTTTCAAAATGTCTAAAAATTTGGCAAATCTTTTTTCTTTATCTTGTTGCTTTAGTCTTTAAGGAAATGGTGGAGGTGGTTTTTCAATAGTAATTTTCATCGGTTTCAGAGGAAAATTAGGATATAAACTTTCATTTTCTCCTTCAGTTTCTTCTTTTTCCTTCTCAACTACAGGTTATTTTTGAACTCTTGTTTCCAACTCTTTTCCACTCCTTAATTGAATAGCTTTGATTTGTTAATTTCCTTGATCTTTAGGATTTACTTCAACATTGCTAGGTAAAGTTCCAATAGGTCTACTGCTTAATGCAGAAGCAATTTGGCCTAATTGGTTTTCTATTTTTTTAATAGCATTTCCTTGATTTTGTAATTGATTACCCATATTCAAAACTATTTCTTCCATAGACAACTTCTTTTCCTTGAATTGTGAATTATTATAAAAACCTGGTGGATTAGAAGGTTTCTAATTGGAATTACCTGGATTATTTATGTTTCCTAATGGGTTTACATGATTATGCCCCCACTGAGGATTATTATTTTTAATTTGGTTATTCCAATTAAAATTTGGATGATTCTTCCAACCTGGATTATAATAGTTTGAATAAGGATTATTCTGTTTATTATTTATTGCATTTATAGTTTCATATGAAGATTGAGCATCTATTATTTGTCCTAATGAATTTTCTTCTAAAACTTGAGGTGTTTGAGAACGATTCATTCCCTATTGATCTATTTTCTTTAAAAGAGCAGCAATTTGAGAAACTATCATGGTTAAAGCATCAGAATCATGAATACTGGCTACCTTCTTAGGATTTACCCTTTCAACAGGCCATTGAAAATTATTGGTAACCATTTCTTCTATTAAGGCATAAGCTTATTCAAAAGGTTTAGACATTAGTGATCCACCAGCAGCAGCGTCTATTATAGATCTAAGAGATCCTACTAATCCATTATAAATGTTTGAATAGTTCACCAATCTGGTAAAGCATGATGTGGACATTTCTTAAGAAGTTCTTTAAATCTTTCCCAGGATTCATATATCGATTCTCCCTCATACTGACTGAAAGATGTGATATCGTTTCTAAGCTTAGCAGTCTTAGATGGTGGAAAATATTTCGATAAGAATTTTTGTGAAAGTTCTCCCCAAGTTCTTATAGATCCAGGTGCTAACAAATTTAACCAGGCCTTAGCCTTATCCCTTAATAAAAAAGGAAAAAGTCTAAGTCTGACAGCATCATCAGACACTATGTCGTACTTAAAGGTAGCACAAATTTCTAAGAAACTTGTAAGATGTAAATTAGGATCTTCATTTGAAGTTCCACCAAATTGATTGTTTTGTACCATTTGGATAATTGCAGGTTTAAGCTCAAATGAATTAGCAGCTACATTAGGATTTTGAATAGTTAAGTGAATTTCATCTAATGTAGGGTTAGCATAATCTCTTAATGGTCTAGATTGTTATTCATTTTATACTCTTTAGTCGTTTACATTGATTTCCATTATTTCAGAATTTATAGGCTCTTTTCTCAGTTTTCTAATTCTCCTAACAGTGCGTTCTAATTCCGAATCGTATGGTATGAGATTTTCAGAACCAAATTTACACATACACTCGAAATCAGTATACAGTAAAATCAGTTAACTTAATAAGCTGCAATTCTAAAAAGGTTTTCTAACAGTCCTAAATTATTGTCCGTTACTCTAATTATGTTATATTTTTCCGGCAACGACACCAAAAACTTGAACCGATCCCGCACTTTAATCTAATTCGAATTCACTTTAGTAACACTTAAATATTTTAATCTTTTAATCGCGGAGTTACTTTCAAACGCAAGTATACGTATCGTTCAAGTAACACAGGACTCTAATGGAGTCCTGAATATCGATCCCACAGAGAAAGTATTAAAGCCTACAGACTTTGGATTATAAAAATCAATTCAGAATTACAACTAAATCGAAATACTTATCTATCACAAATATGCACTCGATAGTAATACTAAACTAATATTAAAAACTAGTTTTACTAACAACTTACTAATACTACTACTAGAGTTAAGTTCAAATATAGATAATAACAAGAATCTTTCTCCTCAGTTAAGATATTTAAGTGAAATGATAATTATAATTAGTTTTTAATGTGTTGTGCCAAATAGGAGCATACCTATTCTTTACCCTTTGGTCCAGGCATAAAGAACATTAACTAATCCTATGCTTGGGTTACTAATTTTGTGGCTAGGCTGGGAGGATACTAACCCGATATAAATATATGCGTACTAAAATCTTCCTCCCTGGCAACGGCGCCAAAAACTTGACCCGAAGTCCTCTGACGATTAACTTACTGATTAATGCTTTCAAAAATATATGTTATAAATAATAATAGCGGCTAGTGTATAGAAATATAATTTTATGGAAAATATTTTACGCACTAGGGGTACTAAGCAAGTATACGTATCATATCAAGTAATATAGGGCTTTGAAACGAAGACCCCAGTATCGTTCCCACGAGGAGAGAGTTATAGATCTTTAAATATTTTTATTTTAAAGTATTTCTTTTATAGTCAAAAATAAAATATCTTTAATTTACTAGATGCAATAATAAAGCATAAATAAAATGATTGATGTAAATAGCAATAAGAAAGCAACTTTCTCCCTTTCAATTAATCCAAGATTTTCTAAGATAATAATAATATTCGTCGAGAATATAAATTTATGGTATTGTGCCAAACAGAAGCATTCCTATTCTTTATCTTCGCTCGATAGTATAAAAAATATTGGCTAGCCTATAGATCAGGTCTGGATGTATTGTTAGTAGAATGGGTTAATCTAGGCTCACACTACTAGATGTCCAAGGGTGGCTATGGTCGGCCCTACTAGTGACCCTTTCCTTTTCTATAAAGAAAATCATAAGAATTTAATCTTTCACTATAAAAACTTATCAATTCTACGCTGGACTCTAGCGCGTAGGCGCCAGGCCAGTAATTTCGATAATTTTGCATTTTGGCTCTATTTTTGCTCCTTTTTGATCCTTTTTGCTCCTTTTTCATATTTTTCTCCTTCTTGAACATTTTTGCATCACCTACATCTAAAAACACAAAAATACCTTTCATTAAAGCATAATATCCTTAAAATTTAATAAAAATCAAGGCATAAAAATAGGTGTTTTTTTCTTGGATCAAAATCCCCCAAACTTAAATGTCACTGTCGGCATATTTTTAGCTTATGTGTTTTGAAAAGGGGGTCGCCTACAGAGATTGTCGGCGAATTTTCATATTTTAAATTAAATTTAAATATATATATAGTTTAAAAGATAACATTTGATTTTGAAAGTAATTTTAAGTTTAAAAGTTTTAAGATATGAAATCAAACCGATCTCACATCCCAAATAGTTTATATAAACGAGCACCACACCACAAACCGTGTATCTATCCCTAAGGATAGACACACTGCTTGATGGTGGGGCTCGATTAAATAAACTAAAAGATTTGTGACATCCCTTCGGTCCGCGAACCAATTTTATAAGCCGACAAGTTCCCCGCTTAATATAAAGGAATTAAGCAGGGTTTATATTACCTGGGTTCTTAAAGTTCCCTATAAGGGCAAGCCCCTATAGTTAATTACATCTTAAGTGATGGGAATCACTTAAGAAAACTCTCGATAATGATCAGTGGTTTTGCTCTCAAGAATTTCAAAGTTTAAGGTTTTCAAAGGATTGAGTTTTGGAAGTTTCAATAGGGATTAGCTCAAATTTGGAACAGTTTCTTTTAGGAGTCCAAAGGAAGAGAAGTAGGAGAAGCTGAGGATCCAAGAGGAATCTTGGCAACTTCCCGACTAACCTATTGTTTGGCTTCAATTTGAGAGAATTATTCAATGTTTCCATCCTGTCAATTTTAATTAATTAGGACTTATATTTGCATGACATGATCATACAAATAGCCTGGAAGATGCGAGGGTTTATTTCGTACCGAACGACTACCTCGGAATCCTAAGACTGGTTAGGGCTTAATTTACATGATATGATCATGCAAATGCCTAAAAAAAGGGTTGAGGATTTATGTTGCGCTAGGCAAACTACCTCGAAATCCTATGACTTGGTTATTTAATTCTAAGAAAGTTTAGCTGATGTAGAGTTGTTTTGCTGACGAAGATGGCCGTGCTCCAAGCTCCTTGTTGTTGCAGAGGTTTAGTTTTAGAAGTTATAAATCAGGAGATGAGGGAAGTGTTTTGGTTTAGATAAAATCTTAAAATCTAATTGTTTTTTAATATTTTAATTAAAACAAATCTTAAAGTTGTTTAAACAGAACCGATTAAGATCCCACGGTTCCGTCATCCCGGCACCGTTATTTTCATTGAATTCACTTTGTGTAGATGAATTTGCTAAACTCAACTGAATGAGTTCCACACTTTCATTTAGACCGTGGGAAATCCCGTTAGCAACACGTGGGTTACCTCATCCGAGGTATTCCCGATCATTCAACGAGACGTTTTAATTTAGTTGCAATTGTAGTTTTGTTGTTCTGTTTGTGATTAAATTTTGAGTTGTTTTATATTTTGAAATGTTGTGGCAGTGATTTTTATCTTGTAATGACTTTTAATTTAGTTTTGGTTTCAGTTCAGGGACTATCCTAAAGGTTTTGGTTTTTATGCAACAGTTGTTTATCATGCAAGAAAAGTAAAGTACAGTGCATGTAAGTAAATTGCAATAAAATAAAAGCGTACCTGGAGGGTCTTCCCGTCATCCCAAGCTGCACTTAAAACACATGTTAAGACATTTAAATGTTTCAACAAGTACCTAGGTAAAGCTAAGGGAAAGGTTTTGGTTGTCTACCAAAGTCCTAATCCTATAGCTAGTCATCTCTTATGACGTCTAGGTTCTTGTGTTTTGGTTTAAGGATGATTTTCTTCATCAAAGAACAATTAAATTCAATTGTTCTTATAAATATCCTATCATATTGAGGAAGTGCTTAAGACGAGTCTTAAACATCTTTTCAATACCTCTAGGATTGTTTTAAGTCCAAGAGAATTTAATTATACAAGTGAATTAATCATCCAGGAGTTTAAGTTTTGTTCTCTTGCTCAGTGAACTAGGACATTAGAATATCCTATAAGTGAAGTAACACTTCACTTGATACCTCATTTAAGAGTTATAATAATAAGAGCTTTAAAAGGGCAAATCAACTTATTATGTATTTTAATGATTTAAACTTAATGATTTAATTTTAATTTTGACTTAATTATAAAAAATTAGTTTAAGTTTGGAATAATGTTCAAGTTATTTTAGATTTAATTCTTAATGATTTCATTTAGGTTTGTTGTTAAATGATTTTAATTTAATTTAATTAAATTTAATTTTAATTCAATTTAATTTAATTTTAATTTAATTTTATTTTATTTTAATTTAATTTAATTTAATTTAATTTAATTTGATTTAATTTAATTTTAATTTAATTTAATTTAATTTTAATTTAATTTAATTTAATTTCAATTTAATTTAATTTAATTTAATTTCAATTTAATTTAATTTAATTTAATTTTAGTTTAATTTTAATTTGGATTATTATTTTAATTTTTTTAAGTAAGAATTAAGTATTATTGAAGTGTTTTATTTAGGGATATTTAAATTAAAGAATAAATATCCTCTTAATAATATCCCTACTTTAATAATTCCAATTTCTATTATTCTTCCATAATTTCAATTAATTAATTAATTAAAGTTTTATTTTAATTATATTTGAAATGGTAAGTAGATTTCTACCCTCAATCATTTAAGTTTCAATCATCCAAAATCAGTTTAAAATCGAATATTTTACCCTCCCCTTTTGATTATTCCTAAAATTTTAATTAAGGGTTGAAATTTTTAATTACCCTTTTGCCTTTCAAGCTTAATAATTCTGTAACTCACTAAATTAAGCTCAAATGAACTAAAAATTTTTATGTAACCTCACTCACATGTCAATTAAGACAATAGAGGAGAAAATGTGATTTTTCTTAATTTAATTTATTCATGTAATTATTTTTAATGGAAAATAGGGGTTTTTCAAGGAAAATTCAATAACATGACCAAGAAAATATTTCTGTCCTTAAAAAAATTATGGGATGTTTCTAATAACCAAAGGACTATTTGGACCAGTTTTGGTGATTTTTTGAATTATATTTTATTTATTAGAATTAATTTGAGTTTTTGAGTATTAATTAATTTTAAAAAAAATTAAAGTTGAAAAATGGATTTTAAATTTTTCTTAAATCTCTCTAACCTCAAGGAGTCCAGAGAAACAAATTTTATATTTTTCTGATTTTCCTTTGATTTATTAGAATTATTTTAGTGAAAAGGTTGGAAAATATATTTTTTAATATTAAAAATTACATTAAGCCTTTAAAATTCAATATCTTATCCTAGGGACTTAAGAAAAATATTTAGTTTGTTCCTAAGTGATTAGAGTTCAAAATGTGACATTTTGGTGATTTTTAATATTTTTATGATTTTTATTATTTTTTAATTATTAAAAATATTAAAATAATGATAAAAATCAACTTTTTTAGAATATTACAATTTTAATTTTCCATAGTTCCTCTGATATCAGAGAAGCTCCAAAACCATTTTTGTGAATTTTTGAAAAGTATTTTTGTGAGTTATGAATTTTTAAAGTTTAATTTTATCCATTTTACTTATGAGGCTTAATCAACCCATTTGGTGGGGTTAATCAAGTCCAATTGACTTCAAATTTTTATGTTATGTTCTTCTAATCCTAAAGATTAGTGGAGAATTATTTTCAAGTTAATTTGATGTGTAGTTAACCTCAATTAATTAAAATTCAATTTTGGGTATTTAGACCAATTAGGGTTATTCCATGTGAATTTACTCAAAATCTATTTTTCCTAGGTTCCTCTTGTCATAAGAAACATCACCAAATTTTCTTGGAATTTATTTCTCAACATGCTAATTATTGGAATTAAAATAATCAAAACAGTAACATGCAATTGAAAAATCAATAACTTCTCATAGGGATGGCCTCTGACCTTGGAAAATTCAAGGAATGTTTCCAAGTTCAGAGGCTTTAAAAGTCCTATGGTCTCATGCCATGGTGAATTGTCTATGTGCATGGAGAATTGAAATAGTGCAGGGAGTAATTAAATCATTAAAAATAAAATACTAAATGAAATTAATTGATTTCTTTTCCACATTATTCTACTCTATTCACTGAGCAAGAGGATATTTTTATTTTATTTTTAGGATTTTTCTACACAAAGTTATGGATTTTCTAAGTTCTGGTAATTAAATAAATCCATAAAATCCTATTTTTCTATTTATCCGAATCGGCGCCGCGTCATCCTTAGCATCTCTGAACAGCCACGCGGCGCTTTTTGGTTCGACGCCGCCATCCGACTCAGCCGCCCCGAGTCCCGCGGTTCACGCACGATCTCCTGGTCCGACGCAATCCGAGCCGTCCGTCCTATACACGCGGAAATGAACGGCATCTGTTCATCGTCCCCAATCGCTCTCAGCCGAGAACCGTCCACACTAAATCCTTAATATCTCACTCAATACTTAACGGATTTTTGTGTTCTTGTGCACTATGGATTCGTCTCGAAGAGACGAATACATCTATATGGTGATAATGCATTAAAATTAAGGCATTTGAAATAGAGAATCCCCAGAAGCTCGGGATAAAGAATTAGCTCATACCTTAGCTCAGAGAAGAGTGGCTTCAATCTGAGAGTTTTGTAACGTTTGATTGGGTCCAAGCAAGCTCCAGATGAAGTCTCTTGGCCTGGTGAATTGTCTAGGTATGATTTCGACCAAGCCCGATCACAACCTTTCGAGTCCGGAACAGTTCGGGTGGTCCGGAGAGGGGGCTTCCACTGGGGAACTCCTTCTCTTGGTCTTGTGCGGGTGTGGGTGAGTGTCATTTGATTTTGGTGGAGAATTTAGAGATGTCCTGGTTTTAGGTGGAATTTTGGCTGAGAAATTGCTCTAAGTGTAGGGAGTAGTCTGGAACAATTTTGACAGAGTTTCCTTAAGGTTTGTTTCAGCACATCTTCATGGCCGAGAGAGGTGGGGTTTAAATAGGAGTGGCTGGAGGGCCTCCCAAGGGGAGTTAGGGGTCGGGATCAGCTGCTCTGGTGAGGAGAAGAACAGCCATGGTGGCCACTGGGTATGGGGCAACTCAGCAGGTGAGAATTCCAAGCTTGGGCTCACATGGTGCTCTCGGGTGTGGTGTTTTCCGGCTACTCAGGCGGCTGGCCGGCAGGGTCAGGTCACTGTTGTCATCAGGAGGTTCAGAGCTTTATGTTTGTGAGCCCAATTGAGCTTTGCCATGTGTAAAGTAGTTGAATTAAAATGGCATGGGTAAAAGCTATTTTGGCTTGGTTTGGGTCAACCCAACACTATGGGCTTGGTTCACCCTCCAAGGTAGCTTTGGGTGCTGTGGGGAGTCAAAGGAATCAGCTGGTTTGGAAAGGAGAAGTCCCTATCCAAATATATTTGGATTAAATTTGGGTTAAGGGGAAACATGTTTAGGGTTAATGAATTTTAGGAGGTACTTAAAGGACCTCCTCCTTTTGCCATTTAAGGAGAGTTGACAAATTATAGATTCTCATGGCTTGCCAATGGCTTACATGTGGCTTCATGGCTCCATATGGCTTAGGGAAAAGATGGATCACTTGCATGAGAAAGGGTGTTGGAATTTTTGATGAATGTATGAGGAGTTAGCATGAAGCTTGATTTAGAATAATTTGATATTTGATTGGAACTTTAGGGATGGTTTTAATTGAAGTCATGATGAAGAACAGTGACATATGGGCTTTGGATGAATTTTTGGGCTTTTGAATTTGTTTTGGATGGGCTTTAGGTTTGAAAATGGGCTTTAGGCTTTTAAAATAATATTATGGATGGGAATTTTATAAAAGGTTGGGCCAAATAATTGTTTGGGTTTGGTTTAGGGATGTTTCATGAGTGATTTGAAGCAAATTTGAGGTAATTTGGAATTGAATTGGGTTGGATTTGAGCTTCATTGGTAAAGGGGCCAATGTAGGTCAAATTGGGCTAATTTAGGCCAATGTTGGGCTAAGGTTAAAATTGATGTAAAATTAATGTTGAAAAATGTTTGTGGGGGTGTTACAAATAGGTTTCAACTTTGGTTGGGTTTTGATTTTGGGATTTGGGCCCATTTGGGTTAGGTTTGGGTGTAGGCCCATTTAGGGAATTTTGGGTTTGGGATGAATTTGAGTAAGGTTTGGGTCCAAATTTTGGGCAAATCATGTTAGTGTTTTGTTTGTGGGGATGCTAGGAAGGTTTTAGAAAAGATTTGGGTCAAATTGGGATTGAATTGGGTTAGTTTGGGCTAGGTTTAGGTCATGAGTCAAAATTGGGTCTTAAGCTTAAAAATGAAATTGGATTTAAATGCCAATCAAATTGGGCTTGAATTTGGTCTAGATGGATATTGGGGATATTGAATTGAATTTTAGAATTGAATTGGACCAAAATTGAGGTCAATTGGGGTGATTTGGTTTGACATTGGGTTCATTTGGGTTTAAAAATGGCCTAAATTGGGGGTTTTGGTAAAAGTAGGGTAAATTGACAAAATTGGCCCATGGTGTAGTTGGACAAAATGAAATTGGGAACATTTGAGATTTAATGGAATTTTCTAGGAATATTCTGAATTTTTAGATTTTTGGGTCAAGAAGGGCATTTTGGTAATTCGGAGGGTATTGGGGGTATTTTTTGAAAGTTTGGTATTTTTGGCTATGGATGATCAATTTGAGTGGGAGGAAATGTTTAGGAATGATTTTGAGGAATTTTGGATAATTTAGGTGATTTTGCAAATTTTGGGTAGCTCCAAGGGCACTTGGTAGGTTTGGTGGGTCTGGGGCCCCAGGGGTCAAAAATTGAAAATTTGAAAAAATGAAGATTGATCAAATTCGAGTGAAATGGGATCACTTTGGTTGAGCCATGAAGCCATATTAAGCCCATATGAGCCATGAGAGGACTCATTTGAGGCATTCACTATGTTGTTCCTAACCCTCTTACCTAGGGGCTTAGGGGTTAAGGACCATCCATATGAATTACCTATATGAGTAAGGAAGTCAAGTTGGGTGAGAGTGTGATTTTAGGACTTGGAATGTGTGTGAGAGTGTAGTGTATGTGCAAGTCAACCCTCACCAGACCAGGCCATTCAGGGTAATCCTAAGGCTAAAGAGTCTTATAGGGAACTCATCCTTTAAACCTCCACATTTTATTTCAACCCTCTAGGTGATTAGGGGTTTACAATCAAGCTTGTGGGGTTTGCAGGGAGTCAAGAAGTAGTTTGAATTTCTAAATGGTGGGTTACACTTCTAGTCTTCTAAGATCAGTCAAAAGAAAAGCCTAAGGCTAGATCATAAGAACTAAGGAGAGAGAAGAGAAAAGACCTCATCAAAAATGAGGTCAACAAATGGACCCCCAATAGGTGGGGTGTGCTAACCAAGCACACCGCGCGTATTGGCGTTGACCGAAGAGATCAATAAATCCAACACAGATGTCCAAGTGACAAACTTTGGACGAAGTAGAAGAGTTTCTGCTGGGGAGTATCAGGTATATTTCCAAGACTGGAGATTCTTGAACTCTCGCTGGTGAATGGAAAAGGAGGTGAATTCCAAATCACAAGATCTGGGGATTTCAACTTAGATTTCATTTCATTTCATGTTCAAGTTTTTTTTTTTGATGTGTAAATTTAGATTTTGAGTTTTAATTTGGATTGAAGTTTGATTTAAAATCAATTTTTTCGGACTTGAAATGAGAATTAAAACCTAGGTTTCAACCTCGGGATTGTGAAGAAAAGAAACTGGAATTTGAGTATCAATCTCGGAGTGAGAATCAGAGTTTAAGTATCGATTGAACAGGATGAGAATCATAGTTTAGGTACTGATCTCGAAAGGGATGAGAATTGAAATTTAGGTATCAATCTCGGAAGAGAGTCAAAATTTTGGTATCGACCTCGAAAAGGATGAGAATCAGAATTTAGGAACTGATCTCGGAATGCGAACTAGAACTTAGGTACTAGTCTCGAAATGAGAGCTGGAATTTAGGTACCAGTCTCGAAAATTTTGAATTGAAATGTAGGTATCAATTCGAATGAGAATTGAAATGTAGGTATCGATCTCGAAATGAGAACTGGAATGTAGGTACCAGTTTTGGAAACTTGTACGGGAGTCAGAATGTAGGTACTGATCCCAAAATGAGGACTGGAATGTAGGCACCAGCCTCGGAAAGTTGTACGGGAGTCAGAATGTAGGTACTGATCCCAAGATGAGGACTGGAATGTAGGTACCAGCCTCGGAAAGTTGTACGGGAGTCAGAATGTAGGTACTGATCCCAAAATGAGGACTGGAATGTAGGTACCAACCTTGGAAAGTTGTACGGGAGTCAGAATGTAGGTACTGACCCCAACATGAGGACTGGAATGTAGGTACCAGCCTCGGAAAGTTGTACGGGAGTCAGAATGTAAGTACTGATCCCAAGATGAGGACTGGAATGTAGGTACCCGCCTCGAAAAGTTGTACGGGAGTCAGAATGTAGGTACTGATCCCAAGATGAGGACTGGAATGTAGGTACCAGCCTCGGAAAGTTGTACGTGAGTCAGAATGTAGGTATTGATCCCAAAATGAGGACTGGAATGTAGGTACCAGCCTTGGAAAGTTGTACGGGAGTCAGAATGTAGGTACTGATCCCAAAATGAGGACTGGAATGTAGGTACCAGCCTCGAAAAGTTGTACGTATGAAGAAGGACCCAGTCTCATGCCATCAGAACCAAATCGAACAGAGTTCGTGGCTCCGTGTCAATAGACCTAGTCGATCTTCCTACAAGAGGGAAAGGAGATCACAGAAAATCAAAGGATTTCGATTGTGACGAAAAGGTGTAAGATTTTGAAGTTGAAGTGTGGGCCTCCCGTGAGGAAGAACCATCCCGGAAAAGGAGTTTGAAGTAGATTTGATTTGAAAAGAGTTGGAGGATTTGAAAAGATGGATTTAGATTGAAATTCAATTTGAGATTCATTTTCATTTTGTTTGTCCTTTAACGATCCAATTTTATTTTTGTTATTCATTTGATGTTCATGTGAATTTGGAGTTCGTTTTAACATTTGGATTTTTTTTTTAAGGGAGAGAATTTTCATTTATTTTCCTTTTCTTTTCTGTTCTTTGTTCAAAGTTCATTTAACTCTAATGGCGTTTCCCAGTCAATTTGCACAAAAAGAGGTGAAGGACAAAATGTGACATAGTCACTTTCATTCCAATCTTTTTGAAGATACAGCATACAACTTGATCTGAAATATATCTCATACAATCCATGACTCAAAAAGGACTTTGTATGATTCTTGTTGATCCATCCAAAAAGTATCTGTCAAAAATCCATGTCTGAATAATGAGATACACGGTCAATAACATCACCTTCCAAGCCATCCTTGGCAGGAATGCCGCATGGATGTGCATTGGAGGTGTGCTATTTCCCGTGTAACTCACAGCTCGTAGGGCCGGAGACTCTCCAATTCTGGATCTGGCTGGAAAAGGTAAGGCGTCTTTTTGTCGTCCATCCTTCTAAAAGTGACGGAGATCCGCTCCACTGGTACTCCCGGTATACAATGTTTTGCGATGTCTGCTCCATTTCCTTGTAATATCATGATGAAACCTATCGGCCCTCGGAACTTACCCGGGCCTGCTATCCGGAGGTCAGATCCGAACATGATATTGCATTGGTTGACGAACGAAACTGTGCAGAAAGGTCTGACAAAGTCATGGTGGTCTATGTGTGGAGGTATGCAGTCACCCTTTTGATTAATGTTGATGATGCAACTGTTGAGTATGCAGTCTGCTGGCAGTACCCTCCACGTTATCATTCTTTTCACCATTCTTTTAATTATCCTCGGCATTGGATCCACCTCACTGTGACGGAGTATCTCTGGTGGATTTCCTTTTCTGTCTTCTGCGAAGTTATAGCAACATCTGCATTGTATTGTGACTCTTCCTTTCCCTGGCATCCACTTCCGGGGTTCCGAATAAGTCTTTTCTCTCAGACGGCCTGCTCGACCCATCTTCTGAAGTTCTAAGATGCAATCTAAAATCTGATGTTGCTCGTACTCTGAGAATACACCTGTGTGTAACTCGAGGCCTTCCAAAATGTTGATTCTCTTGCCTCTAATCCTTTCAAAGTATTTGAAAGTCTTCTTCTCAACATTTTGCATTCTTTCTAGTTCATATTCGGGATGATCTGCAAGTGACGAGGCCTAGTAACGTATTGCGGGATGTATGGCTCAATCCCGTCACGTTCTCCTGCATACCTTGGCTCCTCGGGGATTTTCTTTGTCGGGACATCCTCCGAGGTTGCTTTCGCAACAAGGTTTCTTACCACTGGTGGCTCTGTCTGGCGTCGTGGTAATCTCTCTGCCTCTGATCTTCTTAGAGTTCCCCTTATCTTTTCTGTTTTTCTCAGAGCTTGTTCCCTCTTTTCAGGTTCCTAATGAACCGGTATCTTTGAAATGTGTGTGTCGGCAAAGGTGGCTGTTTCCTCGTGTTGATCTGCTGCTAGTTTAGTCAACATCTTGCGGATACGGCAATTCTTATTCCTTCTTTGGGTAGCAGTGAGAGTAGCTCTCCTTACCCCTTGAATTTCTGCGGGCGCGGCGGCCGACGAGCTCGCCCTCGCCGTGGCAACTACAGACTTGATTTTTTTGCTTTCCTCAGTGTTTGTCTTTCTTTTCTTGTTGCTGGATTGGTGGCTTAGGCCACCCATCTTCATCACTGTCTAGCTGTGAAGCTCTTCTCGGTCAACTGAGACCCAATCATTTTATTTGTACTGTAGGCTGGCTGGTGTGAAGTCAGAATCGATTTCTATCACTGCTCCATCCTTCACCCTGTTTTCATCGAGTACGAGACTCACGCCAATTCTAAAGTTTAGGACCAACCTCCCGTTCGACATTTCCCTGCGAAAAAGACAAGGAAATGATCAGGGGCTGTACTAAGAACAAGAACATTAAGAAAATATTTATTACTGAAGATTCTTATTCACTTATTTTAATTTAAAGGAAGTAGGAAGAGATGAGAAGATATCAGGAATGAATGGATTTAAAAGGAAAGATTGACATTTTATTATTACGATTTCCCATGATTTCTTTTTAATATTTTCGTTGATGAGATTACTATTTTTTTATTATCCATTTTATTTTGTTTTGGGTTCGGACCCAGTCACAAAGTGATTACTTCACCTGTGTTTCTGGGGATAAGATTCTATTTTAGAGGCCACCCTTCGAAACATCAGGTTGCGTAATACTTCTTTAAATACCGTCCATTGATTGGAAGCATTTGTCGTTCTCCTTGGCAATTCACAAGTTGGTAGGAGCCTCCTGAGTAGACTGCCTCGACCACAAACGGCCCTTCCCAAGTCGGTTCAAATTTACCTCCTATCTTGCGATGTGCAAGAATAGGTCTTCTGAGAACAAGAACTAAGTCACCAACTTTGAAAGTTCTTGGGCGGACCAGTTTATCACGGGACTGGATCATTTTAACTTGGTACAGTTCCAAATTTTGCTGCGCTGCAAGTCTTTTCTCTTCCAAGCTTTCCAGTTCTTCCAGTCGTAATCTGGCATTTTCTTCTGTAGTAATTTTATTTGCAACTGCGATTCTAAGTGATGGAAGCTGGACTTCCAATGGTAACACTACCTCGGACCCGTACACTAAAGCGTAAGGCGTAGACTGAGTAGGAGTCCTAAAAGTCGTCCTGTAGGCCCATAAGGCTTCTAACAACTTCTCGTGCCAATTTCTCTTGTTGTCGTCCAAAGTTTTCTTTAAAATTTGAACGAGAGTTTTATTAAAAGCCTCAGCCAAGCCGTTTGCTCTTGGGTAGTAGATTGTTGAGTATCGCCAATCGATCCCGTGTCTTCTGACAAAATTGTTGATTTTTGTGCTTCTGAATGCGGACCCATTATCTGAAATGATTCTGCGCGGTACCCCAAAACGGTAGACAACTTGATTTTTGAAAAATTGTAGCACGTGGTATGGCTTTACTTCTCTGAGTGGAACTGCTTCTGCCCATTTAGAAAAGTAGTCTGTAGCTGCAAGGATGAAGCGATGTCCTCTTGAAGAAGGTGGTTCTATCATACCCACTATATCTGTGCCCCAACACTGAAATGGCCACGACACAATTGTCGGATGTAGAACATTTGGAGGTTGGTGTAGAACCACTCCGTGCACTTGGCACTGGTGACAGCTCTTGGCGATCTTCATACAGTCGATTTTCATTGAGGGCCAGTAGTACCCTAGTCTTTTAATCTTCATTTTCATTTTCGGACCCGACTGATGAGCGCCACAGAGTCTTGAGTGTACCTCTTTGACAATTTCACGAGCCTCGGACCTGCTCAGGCATCTTAACCACGTCTGATCGAAAGACCTTCTGTATAATGTATTGTTTATTAATGCGTAAGACAAAGTTCTTTTCTTGATTTGATGGGTTAATGACTTATTGTCTGGTAATTTACCTGTTTGCAGGTAGTCTATTAGAGGTTGACGCCAATCTTCTGTGTTTTCTTTTACTGCTGCAACTGATTCCTCTGCTTTTTCTGATTTCTGTATCATATCCATGTCGAGCTGTGATAGGACCTGCCGTCCTTGAACTGACACTTCAACTGACTCATCTTGTAAGCAGGCAAATTCTTTTGCAAGGCGAGCTAGCGCATCCGCGAGAGAATTTTCTTTTCTAGGGATCTTGTAGATCGTTACATTCGGAATTTGTTCCAACAGTTTCATGGCATACTGAAAGTATTGCTCGAGTCTTGGCTTTAAAATTCTGTATTGTCCGGCGACCTGTTGAATGATCAACCGAGAATCTCCGTAGATGTTGATGTCCGTTATTCCCATTTGAATGGTTAGTTCTATTCCTGTTATGAGGGCTTCGTACTCTGCCTCGTTGTTTGTGCACAGCTCCGTTAAGTGGTAGGAGTATCTTAACATCCCCTGCTCCGGTGTTATAAAGATTAGTCCGATTCCTGCCTTACCGGGCACTATCGTTTGCAATTCTTTGTTCTTCTGTGCTGAGGACGCTCCGTCGAAGCATAGTTCCTAACGTCGATCATCAGTGTCTTCTAGGCTCATTATCTGCTTGTCAGGCAAATCGTCGTCGAGAGGCGAATCTGCCGATAAAGGGTGTGCTGCAAGGAAGTCAGCTAGGACTTGTCCCTTTACGGCGCGAAGAGGAACGAAAGTTATGTCAAATTGCAATAGTATCATCGACCACCTGACAAGTCTGCCAGAAAGTGTCGGTCGGGTCATCAAATATTGCAACAGATTAACTCTCGAAATAAGGTTGACCTTATGAGAAAGCATGTAATGCCTGAGCTTCTGTGCGGCGAAGATCAGGGCCAAACATTGTTTCCCAATAGGAGGATACTTTACTTCTGTCGGGATTAGACGACGGCTTAAGTAGTAGAGAGCATTTTCTTTTCCCTCATCATTGGCCTGGGCTAGCAGGGCTCCAAGGGAGTCATCTAAAGCCGCGGTATAAAGTATCAACGGTCTACCTGAGACTGGGGCTGCTAAGACAAGAGGTGTCATTAAGTATCGTTTGATGTCATCGAAGGCATGTTGACATTTGGAGTCCCAAGTAAACTTGGCATCCTTCGTAACCAAAGCTGAAAAAGGCTGACACCTTCCTGACAAATTCGATATAAAGCGTCGAAGATATGCCAACTTTCCTTGAAAGGATCGTAGTTGTTTCAAGGTTTTAGGAGGTGGCATTTCTAAGATAGCTTTAATCTTTTTCGGATCAATTTCAATCCCGCGATGTCGGACAACAAATCCTAAGAATTTCCGGAGGTGACGCCGAAGGCGCATTTTAAAGGATTCATCTTAAGGTTGTATTGTCTTAGTCGCTCGAAAACAATTCTCAAATCATACAGGTGATCTTTCTTCAGTTTGCTTTTGATGACCACATCGTCCACGTAGCATTCAACTTGGTTGTGAATGA
Source organism: Papilionanthe hookeriana x Papilionanthe teres (assembly GCA_022702705.1). Classification (NCBI taxonomy): domain Eukaryota; kingdom Viridiplantae; phylum Streptophyta; class Magnoliopsida; order Asparagales; family Orchidaceae; genus Papilionanthe; species Papilionanthe hookeriana x Papilionanthe teres. Next base: position 32,472,196 of record CM040429.1, on the reverse strand, counting down.
GATCATCAAAAATCTTTGTCATCGCTCTTTGATATGTTGCTCCTGCTTTCTTTAGTCCGAATGGCATTACTGTGTAGCAATACACTCCGATTGGCGTTCTGAAGGCTGTGAGCTTTTCGTCTTCTGGTACCATCTTTATCCGGTTGTATCTCGATGATCCATCCATGAATGAAAATATTTCATGTGTTGAAGCAATGTCGATCATCAGTTCTGGGATTGGTAGTGGAAATTCATCCTTTGGACATGCTTTATTCAAATCTCTGAAGTCTACGCAGATTCTGATCTGACCATTCTTCTTTCTGACTGGTACCACATTGGCTAACCAAGTAGGATATTGTTCTTCACGGACAAATTTAGCGTCTATTAGCTTCTTAACTTCGGCTATTACTTGTTGCTCAATTTCTAGACGCATTCTTCTGGGAGCTTGTCTGACTGGAACAGAAGTTGGATGTATTCCTAACTTGTGAACTGCGACTTCTGGAGCTAATCCTGGCATTTCATCGTAACTCCAAGCAAAACAATCCTTGAATTCCATTAGTAGCTCGATTATTTCCTTGGAATCTTCTTTATTGAGTAAGGAGCTAACAAAGGTTGGCCTAGGCTCTTCGCTTGTACCTAAGTTAACTTCCATTAACTCGTCTATTGTAGATTTGATTTCTTCTTCGAATTCTGGTGGAGCATCTCCGATTGGTAGATCTTAGAGGTCCTCTGAAGCTTCGAAGCAGTCTTTATTATGTTCGCAAGTGACATCCAAGCAAAATTTCGTATCGTCAACTGAACCTACTGTACCGAATCTGAGACCATGTTTTGAATTGGGAGGCCGACCGGCATTATTCCATAGTCTTTAAAAATGTTGTGATTGACCCTTTATCCATTGTTGAGGTAAGACACCACGTTGAATTAAATTTTGAACACAGGGAGAGTACCACTCAAAAGGTAATTCCATTAACTCTGAAGAAGTGACATCTTCAAATTGTACATCTTTTTCATTATTGGAAGAAGAAGTACCACGGTAAAACTTGATTGGCTTAGTACCACCACCATGCACTTCTTTGATCACCATACCCTCGATCTTATTAGAATGGATTGGGGTTAGGGTCATAGTATGCACACAGCGATTTATCTTCTCGTACATTGATTTGTATTCTTCATTCTTTTCATCTTCGAGAGAAATTTTGAACTGGGGTTTCTTTTGACTTATTGTCGCTGCTTCTTTCTTGATTTCTTCTTCTTCTTTGGAGGTGTTCTCCCAATCAACATCGATGACCAGTTTCTTTTGTCCAACCGTTCCGATATTTCTTCCACGTCCTCGTCCCCGGCCTCGACCTCGGGTGCGAGTCCTGGAGAAATCTTCACCATCTCGCCGTAAGGGAGTGGTGAATGACTGTTGAACTAGAACTTCAGGTTCTTCGTCGTCTCGGATTTCTTTTGCTTCATTTGGTATGGTATTTCTGGAAAAGATTGTTTTCTTCGGAGGCGCGTAGTAGACCGCATCTTCATGAATTCCAATCTCGTGTAAGGAGAATGGTTGCAAGTCACCTTTGATGCACTGTTCCCCTCCTTCGTAATACTTTATGTATTGGTGCAGAGACGATGGCACCATCCGGTTTTCATGAATCCATGGTCGACCCAGTAGAGCGTTGAACGATGTCTCAGAATCAATTATGTGGAATTTTGTGGTTGTCTTTGCTAAATCACCGGTCTTCATTAGTAGTGTTATCGATCCAAGAGCTCTTTCTCCTTTTTGATTGAAGCCTCTTAATAGCATCTTGTCTGCTTCAAGCTCACGAGCGTCAATTTCCAAATATGCTAGCGTCCGAAGGTTCATTATGTTGATTGATGCTCCCGGATCAACCAACACTCTGAAGAGCGTAAACTTTCCAATTGTGACTGAAATGTACAACGGTCGGTTGTGATCTGCTGTTCCCAATAATAGATCATTGTCCGTGAAGGTAACACCTCGCTGTTCTTTTAACGAGCAAACCTCATCGAAGGAATTACCGACCACTTAAGCTAAACAGATCTCTGGATCGAGTAAAGCCTTGATCAGAGCCTCCCTCATCTCCTTTGACAGGATCAGAGCGTCGAATATGCTTAGTTTGGCTGGTAGCTTCCTAAGATGGGCTAGCACATTATAGTCCACTTTATTACCATGTTCCTCGGGTTCTTCCCGAATGGGCAATTCCTCTGCTGGGGTTGGCTCTTCCTAAGCAACCACCTGCTTACCTTTATCCTTCAGACCCATTCTTGGGGGAAGAACTTTTCCACTTCTTAAATTTACTTCAGTTATTTCTTCTAAATTTGGTGTTGAATCTGCCGGTGTATCCTCCTGAATTGGAACAACTGGCTTTTTTGAAGTTGCTTTGGTGTCTGATGGTTCTAATTCTATAGTGATCGGAGCCCCTCGGAATTCATAAATGGACTCGTTGCTTGTCGAGCTTTCGTAGCCTCCTTTGTGAACATCTTATTCAACATGGTCATCGAGGTTATGTATGATTTGTGAATCGTTATTTGTATTCGAATCGAGATCCGGATTAAGCCGGTTGTCATTAGTTACGTGATCGTTAGAGACAGTAAAAACGTAGCCAACGCCATAACCCTTATCATTATAAGATCCCGCCGGAGCGAGTAAATAATCATACAGAGTCAGGAGTTCGAGGGATTTCTCCCCCGAATCGGAAACAACCATCCTAGGATAAGCAGCCCCTAGTCTACCCTTCGGAACCTCGGTCTTCTTTTCTTTCATGATCTTCTCCTCCTTCTGGGGCGGTTCTTCAATCGCAAGTGATAGTGCCGGCTCGACAGGTTTCGAACTCTGAGTTGAAGCGTGTACCGAAGCGGCCAGGATGTGATCCAAAATTTTCTTCGATGACTTTGTCCAGACAGTACTCCATCCATCATCAGTTGTGTAAGGGTCTATCGGAACAATGGGATCCGTTGAAATAACATTGACGGAACCTCCCTTCTGGGGTTCCTTCATGTATTCTTTTTGGATCGTTATGTTCCCTTTTTAGAGATTGTCATCAAGCCAACTCTTGAAAGTGATGCAATCCTCTATCTTGTGTCCAAGCATCTAGTGGTAAGGGCAATAGTTCGGATGATCTTTCTTATTGACTTCCTCCAGCTTCTTGGGCTCTGGCAGCTAAAATTCCGGTGTCTTCATTAAGCTGCAGAACATCTTCCCTACTGCTTCAGTTTTGAATGGGTATTCTTTGTTTAGAAGTTCTCTTAATACTGATGCAACTGATAGCTCGGACGAGGTTGCTGATAATCCTACTGAGGTTGTTGATAAGTCCGTTGTGGTGGTTGATAACTAGGCTGTGGTCGCTCTGACTGTATCTGCACTGGCTGCTTGCCCTTATCTACTGTTGCGACGATCCTGGACTTCTTTTCGAATGTTTTCACAGGCTTCTGCTTATCGTTCTTGTCCGCGAAACTTAAGCTGTTTTGCCTCTTCTTGCAAGCTCCCGGCCTTGCTAAGCAACTTCTCGAAAGTCTTGATTGTAAATCCTTTAAGGAGAAGTGCTATCGGGCCATGGATACTTTTAAGCAGGATACCGACTGCATGTTGTTCTTGAAGCTGTGGTTCACACTTCATGCTTAAGTTTCTCCATCGAAGTATGTAATCCGCTAAAGTCTCGCTCGGCTTTTGCTGCTCCACCACTAGATCACCGATAGTGATGTGGTGCGGAGCCCTGGCAAATCTTTTCACGAAGAGATTTTCTAGTTCGGAAAAGGTCTTTACTGAACAGTTCGGCAATTCTGCGTACCAGTCAAAGGCAATCCCTGATAAGCTGCTGACGAACTGGCGGAAGAGAAAGCGTCGCTCCCACTAGCATTGCAGCAATTGGCACGAAAATGTGCGACATGCTGCCGAGGGTTTCCTGTTCCATCAAAAGTCTTAAATAGAGGTGGTACGAAGCCTTTCGGGTATTGAACTGTATCGAACTCTTCGGGGTAAGGTCTACCCGTCTGAATAGATGCTCCACTCTTGGATTGTGCTAAGGCTTCTCGCACCTGCTGTTCTACCATGTTTTTAATATCCTTTTCAGGGATCATGCTCTGTGTAGAATCCTTCTTTGGTAGTTCGTCTCCATTGACGGATGTGATTTCTTTTCCTCCATCTGCAATATGGATAATTTCTGGGGGTGTCTCTTTCTGAGGTTGGGCCTGACTCTGGAGAGTGGCTAAGGCAGCAGCCATCTCTTCCATCCTCTTTGCCATCTGGGAAATTGTATCATCTCTTTCCCGAAGTTGTGCTCTCAACATTTCCGGTTCATCTCTTTCGCATGCTCTTCGGAGCACCTTGTGAAGTCGATGATGCTCGTGTCTCAACCATGTTGATCTCAGCATACTCCTCATCCATGAACTCTGATGAGTCAATTTCATCTCCTAATTCTTCTTCTCTTTCCTTTGCTAATTGTCGGATGTCGGTCCTTAACTTGTCCATGGCATCCTCTAGTGGCCCTTTCCGTACGGTCTCGCAGTTGTCTCATGACAGTTGTTGAACTTCTTTTTCGGGAGTCCCCTTTATTGCAGTGGCACTTTCTTCTGACTCAAGTCTCCTGACGAGACTTTTCTTCTATGGACATTGTTTTAGTCTTAGCTGGCCAGTAGTAGGTCGTCATACCATCCTTCTTGTAGCCGGAAGCCTAGGACTGGATGGTCTGTCGGCTATGTGCTGGAAGGTGGTATCCTCCCTAATTTGCAGCCCTGATACGATAACAGGTGAGCCTCTTTCACTAGCTCGGACTTTCTTCTTCAGTCTTTCTATGGCAGTGGTAGGCTCCATTCGTGGTCCTAGGCGAGATTTAATTGGCACTCGTCCCATCCTTCTCAGAATCTCTGACACAGGACATACTTCCTTCCTGGCCAATTTCTCGACTAACGCTCGCAATCGGGTAAGCGGAGTAGCCTTGTTCTTCTTCTTCTTGCTATCATTGTAATATGCGGGCTGAGGTAACGCAACATCAATCCTTCTGGCATCTTTCTCATTAGATGTGGCAGAGAGCAGGTGGAATCTACTTCCTTCTAACAGCGGCGAGTATTCTGGCAACAGCGGCAGGTATTCTGGCAGTTCTTCTTCTTTTTCTTCAGGAATTTCTTCTAGAAAAGCAACTTCAGCAGCTCTAGCTTTCTTGGCGATCTTCCTGCTTCTATTTCTCCTTTGAGTCCGAGTTAGGGGTGCAACTCTTGAACTGGACCCAATCTCAAAAATAGATGGTATTGTAGCAAAGTCTGCACCCTCCACGGTGGCAGGCTCATCACAGACTTGGATTTCCTTCCCCTTCAGTTTGGCAGAACTCGGGGTAGGTGCTGAGATGACTAGACCGGTGGGGGTAGAGACAATAGTCCTTCTACGAATAGTGGTACTCCTTTCAACTGGAACCCTTTGCAGGGGAGGGAATTCTTGAGTCGACTTCAGGTTGAACTCAATCATAGGCTCTTCAGTTTCTGACACTTTGTCCATTAGTGTGAAGAGAATGACATCCGCAAATTTGATATCTGTGTCGCCGAATCCTTGTCCGAAACGGATGACTCCATTGTCGGGTAGCTCATCCTTGTAAACGGCGAAGTCCATTCCATTGGTGAAGGAGAAGATTAGCTTTGAGGCAGTCATTTTCTGCAGGGCAGATTCCGAATGTCAGTCCCGAATTATGCTTCTTTTCATCGTAAAGTTTAGGACGAAAAAGAAAGAGTCCGAACACATTTTTGTTTATCTTAGTGTTTTTTGTGATTTATAAAAGAGGTTGTTTGTTAGAAGGTTTGTTTGTTAGAAACAAAACGATTAAAGAAAAAAAAAGGTTATAGAAAAGGTAAAGGACACGATTTAGAATTGGAAAGGAAGAGAAAGTCTTACGCAAGACTTCTCAACTCGAAGGACCGCTCCTATACTAACACCTATTGGGGGTCCACCCCACCTCAGAAAAGAGGTAAAAGGATCTCGGAACCTCTCTGTTTAGGGGTGTCTAAACAGTGGCTCCTAAATCCGAGAGAAGTTGGCTATACTCGTTCAAGACAGAAATGAACGGGGTATTCCAACGGAAGAATGGTAGTTTGGTCCACAAGGGGCATGGATTCACTACCGATTTATGAAAGCAAAACCTTCCGATCAAAATGGAGAGAGGAACTAGATCCCCAGCGAAGTCGCCAGAAATTGTCGGCATATTTTTAGGTTACGTGTTTTGAAAAGGGGGTCGCCTACAGAAATTGTCGGCGAATTTTCATATTTTAAATTTAATTTAAATATATATATAGTTTAAAAGATAACATTTGATTTTGAAAGTAATTTTAAGTTTAAAAGTTTTAAGATATGAAATCAAACCGATCTCACATCCCAAATAGTTTAGATAAACGAGCACCGCACCACAAACCATGTATCTATCCCTAAGGATATACACACTGCTTGATGGTGGTGGGGCTCGATTAAATAAACTAAAAGATTTGTGACATCCGTTCGGTCTGCGAACCAATTTTATAAGCCGAAAAGTTCCCCTGCTTAATATAAATGAATTAAGCAGGGTTTATATTACTTGGGTTCTTAAAGTTCCCTATAAGGGCAAGCCCCTATAGTTAATTACATCCTAAGTGATGGGAATTACTTAAGAAAACTCTCGATAATGATCAGTGGTTTTGCTCTCAAGAATTTCGAAGTTTAAGGTTTTCAAAGGATTGAGTTTTGGAAGTTTCAATAGGGATTAGCTCAAATTTGGAACAGTTTCTTTTAGGAGTCCAAAGGAAGAGAAATAGGAGAAGCTGAGGATCCAAGAGGAATCTTGACAACTTCCCGACTATCCTATTGTTTGGCTTCAATTTGAGAGAATTATTCAATGTTTCCATCCTGCCAATTTTAATTAATTAGGACTTATATTTGCATGACATGATCATACAAATAGCCTGGAAGATGTGAGGGTTTATATCGCACCGAACGACTATCTCGGAATCCTAAGACTGGTTAGGGCTTAATTTACATGATATGATCATGCAAATGCCTAACAAAAGGGTTGAGGATTTATGTTGCACTAGGCAAACTACCTCGAAATCCTATGACTTGGTTATTTAATTCTAAGAAAGTTTAGCTGATGTAGAGTTGTTTTGCTGACGAAGATGGCCGTGCTGCCCACCATGCTCCAAGCTCCTTGTTATTGCAGAGGTTTAGTTTTAGAATTCATAAAACAGGAGATGAGAGAAGTGTTTTGGTTTAGAGAAAATCTTAAAATCCAAGTGTTTTTTAATATTTTAATTAAAACAAATCTTAAAGTTGTTTAAACAGAACCGATTAAGATCCCACGGTTTCGTCATCCCAGCACCGTTATTTTCATTAAATTCACTTAGTCCAGATGAATTTGCTAAACTCAACTGAATGAGTTCCACACTTTCATTTAGACCGTGGGAAATCCCATTAGAAACACGTGGGTTACGTCATCCGAGGTATTCCCGATCATTTAACGAGACGTTTTAATTTAGTTGCAATTGTAGTTTTGTTGTTCTGTTTGTGATTACATTTTGAGTTGTTTTATATTTTGAAATGTTGTGGCGGTAATTTTTATCTTGTAATGACTTTTAATTTAGTTTTGGTTTCAGTTCAGGGACTATCCTAAAGGTTTTGGTTTTCATGCAACAGTTGTTTATCATGCAAGAAAAGTAATGTAAAGTGCATGTAAGTAAATTGCAATAAAATAAAAGCGTACCTGGAGGGTCTTCCCATCATCCCAAGCTGCACTTTAAACACAGCTAAAGACATTTAAATGTTTCAACAAGTACCTAAGTAAAGCTAAGGGAAAGGTTTTGGTTTTCTACCAAAGTCCTAATCCTATAGCTAGTCATCTCTTATGACGTCTAGGTTCTTGTGTTTTGGTTTAAGGATGATTTTCTTCATCAAAGAACAATTAAATTTAATTGTTCTTATAAACATCCTATCATATTGAGGAAGTGCTTAAGACGAGTCTTAAACATCTTTTCAATACCTCTAGGATTGTTTTAAGTCCAAGAGAATTTAATTATACAAGTGAATTAATCATCCAGGAGTTTAAGTTTTGTTCTCTTACTCAATGAACTAGGACATTTGAATATCCTATAAGTGAAGTAACACTTCACTTGATACCTCATTTAAGAGTTATAATAATAAGAGCTTTAAAAGGGCAAATCAACTTATTACGTATTTTAATGATTTAAACTTAATGATTTAATTTTAATTTTGACTTAATTATAAAAAATTAGTTTAAGTTTGGAATAGTGATTTTTTTTTAAGTAAGAATTAAGTATTATTGAAGTGATTTATTTAGGGATTTTTAAATTAAAGAATAAATATCCTCTTAATAATATCCCTACTTTAATAATTCCAATTTCTATTATTCTTCCAGAATTTCAATTAATTAATTAATTAAAGTTTATTTTAATTATATTTGAAATGGTTAGTAGATTTCTACCCTCAATCATTTAAGTTTCAAGCATCCAAAATCAGTTTAAAATCGAATATTTTACCCTCCCCTTTTGATTAATCCTAAAATTTTAATTAAGGGTTGAAATTTTTAATTACCCTTTTGCCCTTCAAGCTTAATAATTCTATAACTCAGTAAATTAAGCTCAAATGAACTTGAAATTTTTATGCAACCTCACTCACATGTCAATTAAGACATTAGAGGAGAAAATATGATTTTTCTGAATTTAATTTATTTATGTAATTATTTTTAATGGAAAATAGGGGTTTTCAAGGAAAATTCAATAACATGACCAAGGAAATATTTCTGTACTTAAGAAAATTATGGGATGTTCCTAATGACCAAAGGACCTTTTGGACCAATTTTGGTGATTTTTTAATTATATTTTATTTATTAGAATTATTTTAAATTATGGAGTATTAATTAATTTTAAAATAAAATTAAAGTTGAAAAATGGATTTTATATTTTTCTTAAATCTCTCTGACCTCAAGGAGTTCAGAGAAACAAATTTTATATTTTTTTGATTTTCCTTTGATTTATTAGAATTATTTTAGTGAAAAGGTTGGAAAATATAATTTTTAATATTAAAAATTACATTAAGCCTTTAAAATTCAATATCTTATCCTAGGGACTTAAGAAAAATATTTAGTTTGTTCCTAAGTGATTAGAATTCAAAATGTGACATTTTGGTGATTTTTAATATTTTTATGATTTTTATTATTTTTTAATTATTAAAAATATTAAAATAATGATAAAAAATCAACTTTTTTAGAAAATTACAATTTTAATTTTCCTAAGTTCCTCTGATATCAGAGAAGCTCTAAAACCATTTTTGTGAATTTTTGAAAAGTATTTTTGTGAGTTATGAATTTTTAAAGTTTAATTTTATCTATTTTGCTTATGAGGCTTAATCAACCCATTTGGTGGGGTTAATCAAGTCCAATTGACTTCAAATTTTTATGTTATGTTCCTCTAATCCTAAAGATCAGTGGAGAATTGTTTTCAATTTAATTTGATTTGTAGTTAACCTCAATTAATTAAAATTCAATTTTGGGTATTTAGACCAATTAGGGTTGTTCCATGTGAATTAACTCAAAACCTATTTTTCCTAGGTTCCTCTGGTCATAAGAAACATCACCAAATTTTTCTGGAATTTATTTCTCAACATGCTAATTATTGAAATTGAAATACTTAAAACATTAACATGCAATTGAAAAATCAATAACTTCTCATAGGGATGGCCTCTGACCTTGGAAAATTCAGGGAATGTTCCCAAGTTCGGAGGCTTTGAAAGCCCTATGGTCTCATGCCATGGTGAATTGTCTATGTGCATGGAGAATCGAAATAGTGCAGAGAGTAATTAAATCATTAAAAATAAAATACTAAATGAAATTAATTGATTTCTTTTCCACATTATTCTCCTCTGTTCACTGAGCAAGAGGGTAATTTTATTTTATTTTTAGGATTTTTCCTACACAAAGTTATGGATTTTCTAAGTTCTGGTAATTAAATAAATCCATTCCTATTTTTCTATTTATCCGAATGGCGCCGCTTCATCCTTAGCATCTCCGAACAGCCACGCAGAGCTTTCTGGTTCGACACTGCCATCCGACTCAGCCGCCCCGGGTCCCGCGGATCACGCATGATCTCCTGGTCTGACGTAATCCGAGCCGTCTGTCCAATATACGCGGAAATGAACGACATCCATTCATCGTCCCCAATCGCTCTCAGCCGAGAACCGTCCACACTAAATCCTTAATATCTCACTCGATACTTAACGGATTTTTGTGTTCTTGTGCTCTATGGATTCGTCTCGAAGAGACGAATACATCTACAAGGTGATAATGCATTGAAATTAAGGCATTTGAAATAGAGAATCCCCAGAAGCTCAGGATAAAGAATTAGCTCATACCTTAGCTCAGAGAAGAGTGGCTTCAATCTGAGAGTTTTGTCACGTTCGATTGGGTCCAAGCAAGCTCTAGATGAAGTCTCTTGGCCTGGTGAATTGTCTAGGTATGATTTCGACCAAGCCCGATCACAACCTTTGGAGTCTGGAACAGCTGGGTGGTCCGGAGAGGGGCTTCCACCTGGGGAACTCCTTCTCTTGGTGTTGTGCAGGTGTGGGTGAGTTTAATTTGATTTTGGTGGAGAATTTAGAGATTTCCTGGTTTTAGGTGGAATTTTGGCTGAGAAATTGGGTTCTGTTGGTGGGGATTAGGGAAAATTGTCACTAGGGATCAATTGCTCTAAGTGTAGGGAGCAGTCTGGAATAATTTTGGCAGAGTTTCCTTAAGGTTTGTTTCAGTACCTCTTCATGGCCGAGAGAGGTGGGGTTTAAATAGGAGTGGCTGGAGGGCCTCCCAGGGGGAGTTAGGGGTCGGGATCAGTTGCTATGGTGAGGAGAAGAACAGCCATGGTGGCCACTGAGCATGGGGCAACTCAGAAGGTGAGAATTCCAAGCTTCGGCTCACATGGTGCTCTCGGGTGTGGTGTTTTCCGGCGACTTAGGCGGCTGGTTGGCAGGGTCAGGTCACTGTTGTCATCAGGAGGTTCAGAGCTTGATGTTTGTGAGTCCAATTGAGCTTTGCCATGTGTAAAGTAGTTGAATTAAAATGGCATGGGTAAAGGCTATTTTGGCTTGGTTTGGGTCAACCCAACACTTTGGGCTTGGTTCACCCTCCAAGGTAGCTTTGGGTGCTTGTGGGGAGTCAAAGGAATCGACTGGTTTGGAAAGGAGAAGTCCCTATCCAAATATATTTGGATTAAATTTGGGTTAAGGGGAAACATGTTTAGGGTTAATGACTTTTAGGAGGTACTTAAAGGACCTCCTCCTTTTGCCATTTAAGGAGAGTTGACAAATTATAGATTCTCATGGCTTGCCAATGGCTTACATGTGGCTTACATGTGGCTTCATGGCTCCATATGGCTTGGGGAAAAGATGGCTCACTTGCATGAGAAAGGGTGTTGGAATTTTTGATGAATGTATGAGGAGTTAGCATGAAGCTTGATTTAGAATAATTTGATATTTGATTGGAACTTTAGGGATGGTTTTAATTGAAGTCATGATGAAGAAGAGTGTCATATGGGCTTTGGATGAATTTTTGGGCTTTTGAATTTGTTTTGGATGGGCTTTAGGTTTGAATATGGGCTTTAAGCTTTTAAAATAAATTTATGGATGGGAATTGTATAAAAGGTTGGGCCAAATAATTGTTTGGGTTTGGTTTAGGGATGTGTTATGAGTGATTTGAAGCAAATTTGAGGTAATTTAGAATTGAATTGGGTTGGATTTGAGCTTCTTTGGTAAAGCGGCCAATGTAGGTCAAATTGGGCTAATTTGGGCCAATGTTGGGCTAAGGTTGAAATTGATGTAAAATTAATGTTGAAAAAGCTTTGTGGGGGTGTTACAAATAGGTTTCAACTTTGTTTGGGTTTTGATTTTGGGATTTGGGCCCATTTGGGTTAGGCTTGGGTGTAGGCCCATTTAGAGAATTTTGGGTTTGGGTTGAATTTGAGTAAGGTTTGGGTCCAAATTTTGGGCAAATCATGTTAGTGTTTTGTTTGTGGGGATACTAGGAAGGTTTTAGAAAAGATTTGGGTCAAATTGGGATTGAATTGGGTTAGTTTGGGCTAGGTTTAGGGCATGGGTAAAAATTGGGTCTTAAGCTTAAAAATGAAATTGGATTTAAATGCCAATCAAATTGGGCTTGAATTTGGTCTAGATTGATATTGGGGATATTGAATTGAAGTTTAGAATTGAATTGGACCAAAATTGAGGTCAATTGGGGTGATTTGGTTTGACATTGGGTTCATTTGGGTTTAAAAATGGGCTAAATTGGGGGTTTTGGTAAAAGTAGGGTAAATTGACAAAATTGGCCCATGGTGTAGTTGGACAAAATGAAATTAGGAATATTTGGGATTTTCTGGAATTTTCTAAGAATTTTCTAAATTTTTGGATTTTTGGGTCAAGAGGGGCATTTTGGTAATTCGGAGGGTATTGGGGGTATTTTTGGAAATTTTGGTATTTTTGGCTTTGGCTGATCAATTTGAGTGGGAGGAAATGTTTAGGATTGATTTTGAGGAATTTTGGGTAATTTAGGTGATTTTGCAAATTTTGGGTAGCTCCAAGGGCACTTGGTAAGTTTGGTGGGTCCGGGGCCCCTGGGGTCAAAAATTGAAATTTTGAAAAAATGAAGATTGATCAAATTCGAGTGAAATGGGATCACTTTGGTTGAGCCATGAGGCCATATTAAGCTCATATGAGCCATGAGAGGACTCATTTGAGGCATTCACTATGTTGTTCCTAACCCTCTTAGCTAGGGGCTTAGGGGTTAAGGACCATCCATATGAATTACCTATATGAGTCAGGAAGTCAAGTTGGGTTAGAGTGTGGTTTTAGGACTTGGAATGTGTGTGAGAGTGTAGTGTATGTGCAAGTCAACCCTCACCAGACCAGGCCATTCAGGGTAATCCTAAGGCCAAAGAGTCCTATAGGGAACTCATCCTTTAAACCTCCACATTTGATTTCAACCCTTTAGGTGATTAGGGGTTTACAATCAAGCTTGTGAGGTTTGCAGGGAGTCAAGAAGTAGTTTGAATTTCTAAATGGTGGGTTCCACTTCTAGTCTTTTAAGATCAGTCAAAGGAAAAGCCTAAGGCTAGATCCTAAGAACTAAGGAGAGAGAAGAGAAAAGACCTCATCAAAAATGAGGTCAACAGTTACTTGTCCTCAAGTAACCCTTTTTACTATATAAAATGTATAACATTTGGAATAAAAGGTGAATATTTAAGATTCCTTATGATTTTTGATTTTATAAAGGCTTTAGTAAATCATTAACCAAATTTCAATAACTAAGTTTAATTTTAAGAATTTAATGAATATTCTAACTACCAAATCATAAGACTTCAAAAATTTTTCATTCCCTTCGAAAATAATTTTAGTTTCTTATATTAAGATCACATAAATTATTCACAAGAAAAAGATCTTCATGAAATTCTTTTCTAATAAAAATACATGCATAAAAATTAAGTAATATATGTAATCAGATTTCTTTTTATAAGTTAATTCAAGTGAAGCCAATTTTTTATTAGGCATTTCCTCAAGCTTCTCCTCTCTTTTTCTCTTTTCTATCTTTTCTTTTTTTTTTTCTTTTTTTTTTTTTAAAGAGAGAAGATTACTGTATCTGGATAGCCTGTTAATGATTTTGAACTTCACTATCCTTAACTTAAATTTTCAAACTTATACATTTTCACTTAATTATTATAACTTAAATAGATTTCAAAAAGAATTTTAATCTATTCTTTTTCAAGTTATAATTTTTTATTTCTTAAAACTTCTAAAATTCAATTATCTCTACTATGAATAGAAAAATTTCTTAATCTTATTCTTCCTTAAGTTAAATAATTATATTTTTAAAATCAATCAAAGTTATTAAAATTTTTGGTTACGTCCACTAAATTATTTATAATTTCAAAAATTTAAGTGATCTTAAATAGATTCTTCATTCCTCATGTTATGTTAAAATTTTTATTTTAAGAAAATATTAGTTCTTTAAGGACAAATAAAATTTAAATTTGAATGTTTTTTCCCTTTCCCCCAAACTTAAGTTTTGGACTATCATGAAAATTTTTTAAAGTATGAGAGAAAGAAAAACATAATTTTAAAATGGAATTTTTATAAGTATGTAAAAAAAAATGTAGAAAGAAAAATTTACTTCTACACATGCTCTTATGAATAATACTGAAATAATGAAACAGGTATAAAAGTAAGCAGGCTCATTAGTAATTAAATTAAATGACTATACTACTTATAATAACAGAAATATAACAACAATACTAACTACTAAACAGTAGGCTGAAACAGAAATAAACATAAACTCATCCAAATTTCAATCTTAAACATAGTACATTAATAATTCTCTAACAACAGTCTCATCACCAAACAATCCACACAAAGTACATAAACAAATCTAAACTAGAAAACAACAAACAACAATCAATACTAGCAAACAAACTAAACTAACAATAGACTTATCACATCTCAGAGGTAAATCAGGCTACTAATCACTGTCTGTAGCCTCATCATCGTCATCATCACCAAAAGAAAACTCAACATCCTTAGGATTAACATATCGTGAGAATCTAGGAAAGGTAGAAAACAAAACATCATGCTCTCCCTTCAGGAATCTAACGAGAGCTTCATCATACTCAGCATCGTAACTACTCTTCCTCTAGGTATACTCAGATAAATGATTAGTTTTCTTGTCAATAGAATCAACTCTGCAGTGAGTTTAAAATAACACATGCTGCTGCTCTATAAACTGATCATGCATCGATTCCTAAAAACTAGATGGTGGCTCAGCAGTAGAAGTAGAAGGTCGAGAAGTAGAAGGTCTACCTGAAGTTGGTGCAGAAGTAGAATGAGCGGTCGATCTCTTCCCTCGAAGACGATCATATGTGCTAACACTCTCCTGCCCAATTGGTTTGGTAGTTTTCAGCTTCTCTTCAGAAATATCAACAGTATCTCCATTGCTAACACATAAAGAATAGATCAAAGATGGGAATCCCAGTCCCACAGAAGTGCTGGATCTAGCAGTAGACTCCACAGAATCATAAATGATACTCCAACATCTATCAACTTCCTCTCCTGAATGCAATAGTTTAAGATAGAACGATCTCTAGTGACTTCACTCAGGTGGTGGGAAGGTAGAAGTCTAGCAGAAATAAAGTAATGCCATACCTTGGAAATACCATTTAACTTAAAAGATTTGAAATTTACCCGTTTTTCATTCCGGAACTTCCAGGCTCCAGTGCCGTCAGTCAAATAAGCAATGATCATCTCAAGATCTCCCTCAGATGGAGATAATCCAGAATAGTGACACTCAATGGTAGGTGGCAGTCCATTAAACACATTGATCCTCTCCAGAGTAAATCCAACTCCGACACCTCTAACGAAGACTTCGTAATCTTTCGCATATAAAAAGTTAGCATATAATTCGCGAACGACTGGAATAACAGCAACAGCAGTGAAATAACAGAATTGTTGCCAGTTGTGCGCAACGATTGTGTTCTCGATCATTTCACCCGGATTGTAAAAGCTTCGCTCCGAGATAAACTTTCTCGACGTCTAATCCATAAAGAAAATATACCTATTTTTATGCCTTGATTTTTATCAATTTCTAAGGATATTATGCTTTAATGAAAGGTATTTTTGTGTTTTTGGATGTAGGTGATGTAAAAAGGTCCAAAAGAGGAAAAAGGGTGAAAAAGGAGCAAAAATGGAGCAAAATACAAGAATTATAAAAAATTATGGCCTAGCGCCTAGGCGCCAGAAGTTGGCGCCTACGCGCAAGACTCGATGCAAAAACTGTCAAGTTTTTGACGACTTTTGGACTGTTATTTTGACGGAGTAAGCCATTATTGGACATTCTAGAAGACTGGCAGTTGTTCCTTGATAATAGGACATGTGATACATTGCATTTGGACGCTCCAAAATGGTTTTAATCGGAAGAGGTGCGAAGAACTGGACGCGGTGTCCGGTGCCTAGGTGCCAGATAGTCCTTCTAGAAGATTCATTGAATGTGGACATGTTTTGAAGAGTTACCTCAAGGCAACCCTTGAAGCTTATAAATAGGAGTCCACTCCTTCAGAAAAACGTGCCCCCCATTGTAACCCTTATCACTTATCCACTTTAGGATCTCTCATCCTTAGAGAGAGAAATAGAGAGAGAAATTTAGGGGCACTTTTATTTAGTTTTGTGTGTTTATTTTCAAGTTGTTGCATCTGGAGTTCATTACACTGTGGAGTCAGTAGGAATCAGAAGATCTGTAGAAGGAGTATTTGAGATAAGTATTTTATTGTTGATTCAAAGTTTATTTATTTTGTTTTCGTTGTTTATATTCAATGTGTTACGAGTAGTTAGTTTACTTTCTTCCTTCAATTATGAAAAGATAAATAAGATAATATAAAATTCGATGGAGAATTGAAAATAAAAATATTTTCAAAATATTGTGATGATATTAAATACCTGAACTTACTTTACTTTTTAAATTGGTCATTTAAATTGTTAAACCTGTTGAAGAGTTTTGAGACCTAGAAGGAGAAGAACTCTTAACTTGTAGATATCACATGAATCCTTGGGTAGTCGAAGGCCATGCACGGGCTATTCAAGGTGAAGTGCAAATAAATAGGAAGATAAGATTTAAAAGGCATAAAATTGATAAGTTTTTATAATGACAGACTAAATACTTATAATTTGATTTATAGATAAGGAAAGGGTCACTAGTAGGGCTGACCATAGCCACCCTTGGACATCTAGTAGTGTGAGCCTAGATTAACCCATTCTACTAACAATACATCCAGACCTGATCTGTAGATTAGCCAATGTTCTTTGCACCTGGATCAAAGGGTAAATAATAGAAATGCTTCTATTTGGCACAATACCATAAAATAGATTCTCCAACGAATATTAAATTATCTTTAAAATCTTGGATTAATTGAAAGGAAGAAAGTTGTTTAATTTATATAGTTTTCACAAAATCATTTTCTTATTATTGTTTTCTTTACCAGCATATAGTAAATTAAAATTAATTTAAAGTTAGATTAAAATATAGAAAGATTTTGAAATACAATATTTAAAAATTAACTACCATTTTTCCCCGTGGGATCGATACTGGGGTCTTTGTTTCAAAGCCCTATATTACTTGAAACGATACGTATACTTGCGTAGTACCCCTAGTGTGTAAAATATTTTCTTAAATTTTACAACATTTTGATTTTATTCACTAGCCGCTATTTATAAATCGGGTCAAGTTTTTTGCCATGTTTTGGAAGCTTATATTACTGCATTATTGCGGGTCGGGTCAAGTTTTTGGCGCCGTTGCCGGGGAAATAGAAGGTAAATTTTTAAAATATTATATTTCCAAAAAAATAATAATAATAATAATATATATATATATATAATATAAAATAAAAAATATATATTTATTCCTTGCTTGATTTTTTTTATGCGTAGTTTTGGTTCTGAAGGATTAATACCTTTAGATTCTGAACTAGAAAGAACAATTAGAAAAATTAAAAAGGGAAAACAAATTAAAAAATTTCAAGAAATGGCTACTTTACAAAATCCAATCGAACTTAATGATCAAAATGTTTATAAACCATTAAGGGATTATGCTAACCCTACGATTGATGAACTTCATAGTAGTATTCAAATACCCACTATAGATGCTAATTCTTTTGAACTTAAACCATCTATTATTCAAATGGTGCAAAACAATCAATTTGGTGGAACACCAAATGAGGATCCAAATTTACACCTTGTTAGTTTTTTAGAACTTTGTGCTACCTTTAAATATAACAATGTTTCTATGATGCTATTAGACTTAGACTCTTTCCTTTTTCCTTAAGAGATAAAGCAAAGATGTGGTTAAACTCATTAGCAACTGGTTCTATTAATACATGGGCTGAAATGACACAAAAATTCCTTGCTAAACATTTTCCTCCTAAAACTGCTAAATTAAGAAATGATATTACTTCGTTTAGTCAATTTGACGGGGAGACAATATATGAAACTTGGGAAAGATTTAAAGAACTATTAAGAAATGTCCTTATCATGCTTTACCTGATTGGTTAATTATTCAATCCTTTTACAATGGATTAATTGGATCTTTAAAATCAATTATTGATGCTGCTGCTGGAGGTTCTTTAATGTCTAAATCATTTGAAGAAGCTTACACTTTAATTGAAGAAATGGCTAATAATAATTTTCAATGGCCTTCTGAAAGGCTTAATCCTAAAAAGATGGCAAGTATTCACAATAATGAAGCCTTTTCTATCCTAGCTTCATAAGTAGCAGCAATGTCTAAAAAATTAGATAATTTTGCAATTAATATTTCACAAAATAACTCTGCTAATATTGAAGATTCTCAAACTATTGAAACTTTACAAGCTATTGCAAGTAAAAATAATCCTTATTCAAATTATTATAATCCCAGGTGGAAAAATCATCCTAATTTTAACTGGAATAATTCACAACAACAATGGGGTAATAATCAAGCTCATCCCACTGGAAATTGGAATAATCAAGTTAATCCAAATTATAAACCTCCTGGATTTAATAATCAACAGAAAAAGTTTTCAATAGAAGAATTAATTTTACAAATGAATAATCAATTACAAAATCAAAATACTACTATTCGTAATATTGAAAATCAAATAAGGCAAATTGCTACTTTAATTAATCACAGACCTGTAGGAACACTTCCTAGTAATGTTGAAATTAATCCAAAGGAAACTGGAAAAGAACATGAACATATTAAGGCTGTGCAACTTAGAAGTGGAAAGGAATTAAAAGAAAGAATGTAGAATGAAATTGAAAAAGAGATTGAGGTTGAAGAGATTGAAAAACCTAAAGAAACTCTATCTCCTAATCAAGATTAGACTGTTATACCTATTAATGTGGAAGTTGAAAAACCACCACACCCTTTTCCTCAAAGAATTAAACAGCAGAAACTTGATCATCACTTTTCTAAATTCTTTGAAATTCTTAAGAAACTTACTATTAACATACCTTTTGTTGAAGCTTTGGAACAAATGCCAACTTATGCAAAATTTATGAAGTATATTTTAAGCAAGAAATGAAAATTTGAAGCTTTTGAAACTGTTGCATTAAGTGAATAATGCAGTGCAATAATTCAAAAGAAATTGCCTGAAAAGCTTAAGGATCCTCGAAGTTTCACTATACCCTGTGCTATTGGAGAAAAATTTTGTGGAAAAGCTTTATGTGACTTAGGAGCAAGTATTAATCTCATGCCATTTTCTATCTTTTGAAGATTGGATTTAGGAGAGATTACTCCCACCACTGTAATCCTTCAGTTAGCTGATAAATCAATCACTTATCCTAAAGGAATTATAGAGGATGTCCTTGTTAAAGTGGATAAATTTATCTTCCCTGTAGATTTCATCGTACTTGATATGGAAGAAGATAAAGAGATACCTATTATTTTAGGGAGAACTTTTCTAGCTACCGGACGAGCTATGATTGATGTACAAAAGGGAGAATTAACCATGAGAGTTAATGATCAAGAAATTAAATTCAATGTTCTTAAATCAATGAAGTACCCTGATAAAGAGAATTGTTATCGAATGGATATAATTGATTATTTAATTGAGAAACATTATCAAGAAAAATGTAAAGTCATTTTTAAAGAAAAATTTGAATTTTTAACTGATTAAAATGAAGAAGTAAAAGACGAAGAGACTCATTTTATTTAAGATAATTGGGAAACTTTAGACATAACTCAAAATGATATACTTTTACCATTAATTAAAAAAGCCCCTGAACTGGAATTAAAAATATTACCTTCACATTTAAAATATGCATTTCTTGGAAATTCATTAACTTTACCTGTTATTATTTCTTCTAAACTAAGTAAAGATCAAGAAGAAAAATTACTAGGTGTGTTAAAGAATTATAAGAAAGCTTTTGGTTGGACTATTGCTGATATAAGAAGAATAAGCCCTTCCATTTGTATGCATAGAATTTTAATGGAAGAAAATTTTAAACCTACTATTGAACCGCAAAGAAGATTAAATCCTATCATGAAAGAGGTTGTTAAAAAAGAAATTGTTAAGTGGTTAGATGCTGGTATTATTTATCCTATTTCGGATAGTCAATGGGTAAGTCTTATTCATTGTGTTCCGAAGAAAGGAGGTGTAACTGTCATGATCAATGATAAAAATGAACTAATTCCTACAAGACAAATTACTAGATGGCGAATTTGTATTGATTATAGGAAATTAAATAACGCCACAAGAAAGGAACATTTTCCTTTACCTTTCTTGGATCAAATGCTCGATAAATTAGCTGGACACCCATATTTCGTTTTACGGATGGATATTCTGGTTATCATCAATTACTTATTGCTCTTGAGGACCAAGAGAAAACAACTTTTACAAGTCCTTATGGAACCTTTGCTTTTAGAAGAATGCTATTTGGTTTATGTAATGCACCTGCAACTTTTCAAAGATGTATGATGTCAATATTTTGTGATTTGATTGACAAAGGAATTGAAATATTCATGGACGATTTTTTAGTTTTTGGAACTTCTTTTGAATCTTGCTTGGAAAACATTTCCAAATTTCTGAAAAAGATGTGAAGAAACAAACTTAGTTCTTAACTGGGAAAAATGTTAACTCATGGTCACAGAAGGCATTGTACTTGGTAAAAAAGTTTCACAAAAAGGGATGGAAGTAGATCAAGCGAAAGTGAAAATTATTGTTGAATTGCAACCACCTACTACCGTTACTGATGTGAGAAATTTTCTAGGTCATGCTGGATTTTATAGAAGATACATAAAAGATTTTTTTAAAATTGCTAAACCTCTTTGTCATTTGCTGGAAAAAGATGCGAAATTTGAATTTAACAAAGAATGTATTAATGCTTTTAATGTTCTAAAAGAAAAAACTAATAACTGCACCTATCAATGTTGCACCTAATTGGAATAAATCTTTTGAATTAATGTGTGATGCAAGTGATTTTGCAATTGGAGCTGT
The DNA here is from genome assembly GCA_022702705.1 of Papilionanthe hookeriana x Papilionanthe teres. NCBI lineage: Eukaryota > Viridiplantae > Streptophyta > Magnoliopsida > Asparagales > Orchidaceae > Papilionanthe > Papilionanthe hookeriana x Papilionanthe teres. The sequence goes on along the minus strand of CM040429.1, from coordinate 32,451,202 downwards.
ATTAGGACAAAAATATGAGAAGGTTTTCAAAGTTGTATATAATTCTAGTAAAACTCTCACCGAAACACAAAGAAATTACACTACAACCGAGAAGGAGCTTCTAGCTATAGTATATGCCTTTGATAAATTTAGACCTTATCTTCTTGATACTAAATGCATAGTTCATACTGATCATTCTGCTACTAAATATCTGATATCTAAGAAAGATTCTAAACCTAGACTGATAAGATGGGTTTTACTTCTACAAGAATTTGATTTTCAAATAGTAGATAGAAAAGGAACTAAAAACCAAATTGGTGATCATTTGTCTAGAATTAAAAATGATATTATTTCAGAAGAAAATATAAATGAAAAATTTCCTGATGAATCTTTATATGTTATTCAAGGATGCAAAACACATTGGTATGCTGATATTGTTAACTATTTAGTTAGCAAAATTTTACCTTATGAATTGGATAACAAATTTATTAGGAAATTTAAATATGATGCTAAATCTTATATTTGGGAAGATACTTATTTATTTAAAATTGGAAAAGATTATATAATTCGAAGATGCGTACCTTATGAGGAAACTTTTGCTATTATTCAAAAATGTCATGATTCCGATTTTAGAGGACACTTTGGCATAGATAAAACTGCATTTAAAATTTTAAATTATGTATTTTATTGGCCTACCTTATTTAAAGATGTGAGACATTATGTGAAAACATGTGATCGATGTCAAAGGATGGGAAATGTATCTAGGAAGGATGAAATGCCTTTAAACTATATATTGGAAGTTGAAATTTTTGATATATGGGGTTTAGACTATATGGGACCATTTGTTCCATCATCTGGAAAATTTTATATTTTATTAGCAGTTGATTATGTTTCAAAGTGGATTCAAGCTATTGCTTTACCAAACTGTGATTCCAAAAGTGTTTTTAAATTCTTAAAGAAAATGATATTTTCAAGATTTGGAATGCCTAAGGTAATTATCACTGATGGTGGAAGTCATTTTAGGAATATAAGAATTCAATCATTACTACAAAAATTTGGAATCAAACATAGAATTGCAACTGCTTATCACCCACAAACAAGTGGAATGGTCAAGTATCAAACGGAGAAATTAAAAGAATTTTAGAAAAGATCGTTAATCCTAAAAGAACTGATTGGGTTGATAGACTTGATTCGCATTATGGGCTTATAGAACGACTTATAATACACCAATCGAATGTCACCTTATCGGTTAATTTATGGTAAACATTGTCACTTACCTGTTGAACTTGAACATAAAGCTTATTGGGCAATAAAAGAGGTTAATTTTAATTTGAATAAAGCAGGAGAAAAGCGATTATTGCAATTGAATGAGATGGCAGAGATAAGAAATGAATCATATGAAAATGCAAGAATTAATAAAGAGAAAATGAAGATGTTACATGAAAAGAAAATTTCAAGGAAAATTTTTGAGCCTGGACAAGAAGTATTACTGTTTAATTCTTGTTTAAAACTTTTTCCTGGAAAATTAAGATCTAAATGGATTGGAACCTATATAATTGAGAAAGTATACTATTATGGAGCTGTGGATATTAGTGACCCAAAAATAGGAAAATTTTTTAAAGTAAATGGATTAAAGTTGAAGCCTTATTTAGGAGATATTAAAATGATTTATAAAGAGGCTTATGAATTGAGTCAACCTGATTAAAGATTTACTTAAGTCTGGCTGATGACGTTAAACCAAGCGCTTTGTGGGAGGCAACCCATAATTATCTTTTTTTTTAGTATTGTTTTTAATGTAAGGTTATGCCTCGATCTTGACTAATTTTATATTACGTTAGAAAAATTTGATGCTTATAAGTCTTTGTTGACTTAAGCTGAAGTTTATTTTGAAGTATGTAAGATTTATAAATTGGATCACTCTATGAGTAAAAAGGAGATCAAGTTAACCTTCATTATGATTGCTTACAATTTATGTTATTGAGTCTAGATTACTCTTACCAGTATAATTTACCTATCTTAGAGAACGAAACTTTGAAATTTGACAATTAGGCGAAACAGAGTTGAACATAGTTTCGGCGCCTAGGAGCCAAGATTCGGCGCCTAAGCGCCCGAGTTAAACTATGTATCAATAAGTCCGGCGCCTAGGCGCCAGATTTGGCGCCTAAGTGCCACGGTTACTGGGTCGTGCAAAAACCGAAAATTTTCAGTTTTTCACACGAATTCCATCTTTAAATCAACCCATCTTCATCCCTAACCATCAAGTAATCAAAGTTACATCCATTACACTTCATTCTTGAGAGATTTGAGAAATTTTTGAAGAAATGGAAGGAAGAAATCATGGAGAAGAGGCTAGGGACAAGGTTTCAAAGGATCCTCAACCCTACTTCAATGGTTTCATCACGGTAAGTTTAGAGAAAATTTCTAGGCGTTTGGATAAGTTTGAAGCGGAGTTTAAAAGCATTGGAAATCGCCTTCATGAGATGTTTCATCAGATTTAACATCTATAATGATAGATGAAACTTCAATTTGATCATTTTGCAACTTATCAAGATGCTCAAGTTGAAATGTATGCGAAGAACAAGTGGATTGATGAAAAGACGGCTACTGATTTCCCGAGAGCGTTAGTGTTCTTTCCAAGCGGAATACACAATTTCCCTTGTGAAGATTAGAGTATTCTGGTAATGAAATCACTATTGTCTGGTTTGTTGAGTCATTGTATCGATTGAGTGAATCGATTATGTTTGTTTTTGTATTTGCTTCCATGTTCAATGTGTGTTGTTTTTTCTTAGAAATTGTTATGTTTGATTGTGAATTAGGAATTTGAATCAAGTATGATACTTATCTGGAATATATTGAGCCAATATTGAAGATTATAAATGGAATTTAGTGAAGTTTGATTTAAAATTTATGTTTGATTGGTGGATTTAATATTTATTTTTTAAAATTTTTGAAAAATGTTTTGGAAGTTAGAAATTGAAGCCCTACTCTAATGTGAGTAATTGGAAGTTGAATTTATGAATTTTGGTGGAAAATTAAATTTAAAAATAATTTTTTGTGAAAGGCGAGTCTGGCGCCTAGGCGCCAGAATTCGGCGCCTAAGCACTGGTTCGGCCTGTACCCGAAAAATTCCTCAAATACCCCCCAAAAGCCATTATCGACGCCTAAGCCTTCTTCTTCCTTCATTTTTCGCAAAATCAGCCTTTAGAATCCATTTTGAGGTCAAAACATCAAGGATTTGGGCGCGAAACCACTCGATTTCTTCGTCTCAAGGTCAGATCTACACTTTAAACCATTTATTTTCAATTTCACCATAGATTTCCCTAGGTTTTGCTAATAACCGAAATTTTGAAAAAAATTTGAGTTTTAGTGATTTCTTTGGATTTTTAAACTTATTTTAAGTTTTCTAAATTTAAAAAGAGTTTAAATTTTTTATTCTTAAATTTGTTCTTGTTTTCTTTCATGTTTAGATGGCTCCGAAATCTAAACGCGGGAAAGCACGAGACAACTTCGATAGCAGCAAATTTTCATCTGCGGCTACGCATTTCCTATTCCACAAATTTGCAACGTCGAGGAAGTTCATTTTAGAACGAAGTTTCTATCATCTGGGGGAGATGATTGAAAACTCTACCATTGCACACAACTGGCAACGATTCTGTTATTTCACTGCTGTTGCTGTTATCCCTATAGTTCGAGAGTTTTATGCAAATTTTCTGGATGCTGAAGATTATGAAGTTTTTGTCAGAGGTGACGGAGTAGGATTTACTCCTGAAAGAATCAATGTATTTTATGGCCTGCCACCAACTATAGAGTGCCACTATTCTGGATTATCTCCATCTGAGGGAGATTTAGATATGATCATTACTTATTTGACTGACGGTACTGGATCTTGGAAGATCAGGAACGGAAAAAGGGTAAACTTCAAATCCTCCAAGTTAAATGGTATTTCTAAAGCATGGCACTATTTTATTTCCGCAAGATTGTTACCTTCCAACCACCTGATTGAAGTGACTAGAGATTGAGCGTTCTTAAACTACTGCATTCAGGAAAGGAAGCCTATTGATGTCGGCAGTATTATTTATGATTCTGTGGATTCTACTACGAGATCTAGCACTTCTGTTGGACTGGGATTCCCATCTCTGATTTATTCATTATGTATCAGCATTGGAGTCACTGCAGATATTTCAGAGGAAAGGTTGAAGACTACTAAGCCGATTAGTCTGGAGAGTATTAGCATATATGATCGTCTTTGAGGGAAGAGATCGACTGCTCCTTCATCTTCTGCACCCACTCCAAGTAGACCTTCTACTTCCCAACCTTCTACTTCTGCTGATCACCATCGAGTTTCTGGGAGTCAATGCATGATCAGTTTAAAGAACAACAGCATGAGTTATTTCAAACTCACTACAGAGTTGATACTATTGATAGGAAACTTGATCATTTATCTGATTATACCCAGAGGAAGAGTAGCTATGATGCTGAGTATAATGAAGCCCTCGTCAGATTTCTGAAGGGTGAGCATGATGTTAGTTTCCCAACTTTTCCTAGTTTCACACCATTTGTTGATCCTAAGGATGTTGAGTTTTCCTTTGATGACGATGATGATGATGAGGCTACAGCCAGTGACTAGTAGTTGATAGATATCTATGTTGTGCTACTTTATTGTTAGTTTTTTTTTGTTTGGTTTAATTGTTTGTTTGATGTTTGATGTATGTTGATTTGTTATGTACCTGTGTGGATTGATTAGTGTTAAGATTCTGTTGTTAGAATATTCTTAGTATATTGTGATTGAGACTGAGATTAGATTTAATTTCTGATACGTTTGTTTCATTCTACTGTTTAGTAATTAGTAATTTTGCTCTGCTTTTATTTTGTTTTAAATTTAGTATAAACATAAAAATTTGCCTGCTTACTTTTTTAAACCTACTTCAATTTTATCTTTATTATTCATAAAAGCAGGATTAGAAGTAAATTTTTCTTTTAAGATCGTTTTTACATACTTATAAAAATTTCCTTTTTAAAATTTTGATTTTCTTTCTCTCATACATTCAAATTTTCATGGTATACCAAAACTTAAGTTTGGGGGAAGGGAAAATACATTCAAATTTCAATTTTATTTGTCCTTAAAGAGCTAATATTTTCTTAAAATAAAAACTTTTTAACATAACTTAAGGAATGAAGAATCTATTTAAGATCACTTTTATTTTTGAAATTATAAATAATTTAGTGAACTTAACCAAAATTTTAATAACTTTGATTGATTTTAAGAATTATTTAACTTAAAGAAGAATAAGATTAAGGAATTTTTCTATTCATGATAGAAATAATGGAATTTTAGAAGTATTAAGTAATAAAAAATTATCACTTGAAAAAGAAAAGATTGAAAATCTTTTTGAATTTTTATTCATGTAATAATAATTAAGTGAAAATGTATAAGTTTTGAAAATATAAGTTAAGGATAGTAAAGTTCAAAATCATTAACGAGCTATCCAAATATAGTAATCCTCTCTCTCTCTCTATATATATATATATATATATATATATATATATATATAAAGATAAAGAAGAAGAAGAGAAGAGGGGAGAAGCTTGAGGAAATGCCTAATAAAAAATTGGCTTCACTTGAATTATCTTATAGAAGGAAAACTAGTTACATATTTTACTTAATTTTTATGCATGAATCTTTATTTAGGAAAGGTTTTTCAAGAAGATATTTTTCTTGTAAATAATCTATGAGATCTTAATACAATAAACTTCTATTATTTTCAAAATGGATGAAAATTTTGAAATCTTATGATTTGGTAGTTGAATATTCTTTAAATTCTTAAAATTAAACCTAGTTAGTGAAATTGGGTTAATAATTTACTAAAGACTTTATAAAATAAAAAATTATAAGTAATCTTAAATATTTATCTTTTATTCCAAAAGGTTATACATTTTATATAGTAAAAAGGGTTACTTCGAGGACAAGTAACATTTAAGTTTGGGGGATTTTGATCCATAAAGAAAATATACCTATTTTTATGCCTTGATTTTTATCAATTTCTAAGGATATTAAGCTTTAATGAAAGGTATTTTTGTGTTTTTGGATGTAGGTGATGTAAAAAGGTCCAAAAGAGGAAAAAGGGTGAAAAAGGAGCAAAAAGGAGCAAAAATGGAACAAAATACAAGGATTATAAAAAATTATGGCCTGGCGCCTACGCGTCAGACTCGATACAAAAACTGTCAAGTTTTTGACGACTTTTGGATGGTTATTTTGACGGAGTAAGCGATTATTGGACATTCTAGAAGACTGGCAGTTGTTCCTTGATAATAGAACATGTGATACATTGCATTTGGACACTCCAAAATGGTTTTAATCACGAAGAGGTGCGAGCCAAAGTGAAGAGGTGCGAAGAACTGGACTCGGTGTCTGGCGCCTAGGCGCCAGACAGACCTTCTAGAATATTCGTTGAATGTGGAAATGTTTTGAAGGGGTGCCTCAAGTCAACCCTTGAAGCCTATAAATAGGATTCCACTCCTTCAGAAAAACGTGCCCCCCATTGTAACCCCTATCTCTTATCCACTTTAGGATCTCTCATCTTTAGAGAGAGAAATAGAGAGAGAAATTTAGGGCCACTTTTATTTAGTTTAGTGAATTTATTTTCAAGTTGTTGCATCTGGAGTTCATTACACTGTGGAGTCAGTAGGAATCAGAAGATCTGTAGAGGGAGTATTTGAGATAAGTATTTTATTGTTGTTTCAAAGTTTATTTATTATGTTTTCATTGTTTATATTCAATGTGTTCTGAGTAGTTAGTTTACTTTCTTCCTTCAATTATGAAAAGATAAATAAGATAATATAAAATTCGATGGAGAATTGAAAATCAAAATATTTTCAAAACATTGTGATGATATTAAATACCTAAACTTACTTTACTTTTAAAATTGGCCATTTAAATTATTAAAACCTGTTGAAAAGTTTTGAGACCTAGAAGGAGAAGAACTCTTAACTTGTAGATATCACATGATTCCTTGGGTAGTCGAAGGCCATGCGCGGGCTATTCAAGGTGAAGTGCAAATAAATAGGAAGATATGATTCAAAGGGCGTAGAATTGATAAGTTTTTAGAGTGACAGACTAAATTCTTATAATTTGATTTATAGATAAGGAAAGGGTCACTGGTAGGGTCGACCATACTTGGACATCTAGTAGTGTGAGCCTAGATTAACCCATTCTACTAACAATACATCCGGACCTGATCTGTAGATTAGCCAATGTTCTTTGTGCCTGGATCAAAGGGTAAAGAATATGAATGCTTCTATTTGGCACAATACCATAAAATAGATTCTCCAATGAATATTAAATTATCTTAAAAATCTTGGATTAATTGAAAGGAAGAAAGTTGTTTAATTTATATAGTTTTCACAAAATCATTTTCTTATTATTTTTTTCTTTACATGCATAAAGCAAATTAAAATTAATTTAAAGTTAGATTAAAATATAAAAAGATTTTGAAATACAATATTTAACAATTAACTACCATTTTTCCCCGTGGGATCGATACTGGGGCCTTTGTTTCAAAGCCCTATATTACTTGAAACGATACGTATACTTGCGTAGTGCCCCTAGTTTGTAAAATATTTTGTAAAATTTTACAACATTTTGATTTTATACACTAGCCGCTATTTATAAATCGGGTCAAGTTTTTGGCCATATTTTGGAAGCGTATATTACTGTATTATTGCGGGTCGGGTCAATGTCGCAAATTCGTGATATCGAAAATGCGCAGTTGCTGTCGTGAATTTGCTACTGTCAAAATTTTCTCGTCCTTTCCCTCGCTTAGATTTCGGTGCCATCTAAACGTGAAAGAAAACAAGAACAAATTTAGGAATCAAATATTTAAACTCTTTTTAAGTTTAAGAAACTTAAAATAAGTTTAAAAATCCAAATAAAATACCTAAAAATCAAAATTTTTCTCAAAATTTCATTTTTTAGCAAAACATAGGAAAAACTATGGGGAAAATAAAAAATAAATGTATTAGAGTGTAGATCTGACCTTGAGACGAAGAAATCAAGTGATTTCGCACCTAAATACTTGATGTTTTGACCTCAAAATGGATCTAAGAGGTGTATTTTTCGCGAAAATGGGGAAGGAGATGAAGCTTAGGCGTCATCCATAGATATTGGGTTTCATATGTTAATTTTTGTTTAAACAGGCCGAATCGGCTCTTAGGCGCCAGACTCGTCTTTCACAAAAATCACTCTAAAAATTTTATTTTCCACCAAAATTCATAAATTCAACTTCCAATTACTCATATTAGAGTAGGGCTTCAATTTCTAACTTCCAAAATATTTTCCAAAAATTTTAAAAATTAAATATTAAATCCACCAATCAAACACAAGGTTTAAATCAAACTCCTCTAATTTCCATTTATAATCTTCAATATTTGCTCAATACACTTTAGATAAGTATAATATAATGATTCAAGTCCTAACACACAATCAAACAACACAATTCGAAAACAAATACAACACACATTGAACATGAAAGCAAATACACAAACAAACACAATCGATTCACTAAATCCATACAACGACTCACTAGATAAATCACGATCTCACCAAATCACTATCTAATTTCCATTATCTTGGCAAGGAAAACTATTCAGCCCGCTTTAGAAGAACATTAATGCTCTCGGAAAATTCATAGCCATCTTCTCGTTAATCCATTTGTTCTTCACATACATTTCAACTTGAGCATCTTGATAAGCCTCTAGATGATCCAATTGGAGTTTTTCTTGCCATTTTAGATGTTCAATCTGATGATACATGTCATGAAGGTGATCTCCAATACTCTTGAAATCCGCTTCAAATTTATCAAGACGACTAGAAATTCTCTCCAAACTTACAGCGATGAAACCATTGAAGTAGGGTTGAGGATCTTTTGGACCTTTGTCTCTAGCCTCTTCTCCAAGATTTCTCTTCTCCATTTCTTCAAAAATCCTCTCTAATCTCTCAAGAATGAAGTGTAAGGGTCGAAATATTGATTACGTAGGGATTGGGGACGAAGATGGGTTAATTTAAAGGTGAAAATCGTGTGAAATACTGATAATATTCGGTTTTTACATGACCCAGTAACCGTGGCGCTTAGGCGCAAAATCTGGCGCTTAGGCGCAAAATCTGGCGCCTAGGCGCTAGGCGCCAGACCCATCGACACACAGCTTTTTCTGGCGCTTAGGCGCCGAATTCTGGCGCCTAGGCGCCGGAACCATGTTCGACTCCGTTTCGCCTAACATCAAATTTCAAAGTTTCGTTCTCCGAAAATAGGTAAATTATAATGGTAAGATCAGAACAAACTCAATAACACAATTATACATAATTTCAATGAAGGTTAACTTGATCTCCTTTTTACTCACATATGAAATGGAGTGATCAAAAGTCCAAACTTTATATACTTCAAGATAATTTTTAATTTACTGAAGTTTTATAAAATTAGTCAAGACTGAGGCATAACCTTACATTAAAAATGTAAAAACACACAAAAAATAAAATCTATGGGTTGCCTCCCATAAAGCGCTTGGTTTAACGTCGTCAGCCCGACCTAAGTAATTCTTTGATCAGGTTGGCTCAATTCATAAGCCTCTTTATAAATCTTTTTAATGTCTCCCAAATAAGGCTTCAATCTTAATCCATTAACTTTAATAATTTTTCCCGTTTTGGGGTCTTTAATATCCACAACTCTATATTGGTATACTTTTTCAATTATATATGGTCCCATCTATTTTGATCTCAATTTTCCAGGAAAAAGTCTTAAACGAGTATTAAATAGTAATACTTCTTGTCCCGGCTCAAATATTTTTCCTGAAATCTTTTTATCATGTAATACCTTCATTTTCTCTATATAAATTTTTGCATTATCATATGATTCATTTCTTCTTTCATCCATCTCATTTAATTGCAATAATCGTTTTTCTCCTGAAGTATTCAAATCAGAATTAAACTCTTTCATCGCCCAATAAGCTTTATGTTCAAGTTCAACAGGTAAGTGACAGTGTTTACCAAAAACTAACCGGTAAGGTGACATTCCAATTGGTGTCTTATAAGCTGTTCTATAAGCCCATAAGTGCGTAATCAAGTCTATCAACCCAATCAGCTTCTTTTAGGATTAACAGCTTTCTCTAAAATGCTTTTAATTTCTCTCGTTTGATACTTCAGCCATTCCACTTGTTTGTGGGTGATAAGCGATTGCAATTTTATGTTTGATTCCAAATTTTTGCAGTAATGATTGAATTCTTATATTTCTAAAATGACTTCCACCATCTCGTGATAATTACCTTAGGCATTCCAAAACTTGAAAAAATCATCTTCTTTAAAAATTTAGATACACTTTTGGAGTCACAGCTTAGGTAAAGCTACGGCTTCAATCCACTTTGAAACATAATCAATCTGCTAATAAAATATAAATTTTTCCGGATGATGGTACAAATGGTCCCATAAAGTCTAAACCCCATATATCAAAAATTTCAACTTCCAATATATAGTTTAAAGGCATTTCATCTTTCTTGGATATATTTTCCATCCTTTAACATCGATAACATGTTCTAACATAATGTCTCACATCTCTGAATAAGGTAGGCCAATAAAATCCTGAATTTAAAATTTTAAATGCAGTTTTATCTACTCCAAAGTTTCCTCCAAAACCAGAATCATTACATTTTTGAATAATAGCAAAAATTTCTTCATAAGGTACACATCTTCAAATTATAGAATTTCTTCCTAAATTAAATAAATGAGGATCTTCCCAAATATAATATTTAGCATCATTTTTAAATTTCTTAATAAATTTTTCATCCAATCCATAAGGTAGAATATTGCTTACTATATAATTAACTATATCCGCATAGCAAGGTGTTTGGCATCCTTGAATAACATATAAATGTTCATCAGGAAATTTCTCATTTATGTTTTCTTCAGTAATAATATCATTCTTAATTCTAGACAAATGATCAGCAATTTGGTTGTCAGTTCCTTTTCTATCCACTATTAGAAAATAAAATTCTTGTAGAAGTAAAACCCATCTTATTAGTCTAGGTTTAGCATCCTTTTTTGACATTAGATATTTAATAGCCGAATGATCAGTATAAACTATGCATTTAGTACCAAGAAGATAAGGTCTAAATTTATTTAAGGCATATACTATAGCTAGAAGCTCTTTCTCAGTAGTAGTGTAATTTCTTTGTGTTTAAGTGAGAATTTTACTAGCATAATATAAAACTTTGAAAATTTTCTCATATTTTTGTCCCAATACAGCTCCAATTGCAAAATCACTTGCATCGCACATTAATTCAAAAGATTTGTTCCAATTAGGTGCAATAATGATAGGTGCAGTTATTAATTTTTCTTTTAAAATATTAAAAGCATTAACACAGTCTTTGTTAATTCAAATTTAGCATCTTTTTCTAATAAATGACAAAAAAGTTTAGTAATTTTAGAGAAATCCTTTATATATCTTCTATAAAATCCAGCATGACCTAGAAAACTTCTCACATCAGTAACAGTAGTAGGTGGTTGTAATTCAACAATAATTTTCACTTTCGCTTGATTTACTTCCATCCCTTTTTGTGAAATCTTGTGACCAAGTACAATGCCTTCTGTGACCATGAATTAACATTTTTCCCAGTTAAGAACATTTGGAAATATTTTCCAAACAAGATTCAAAAGAAGTTCCAAAAATTGAAAAATCGTCCTTGAATATTTCAAATCCTTTGTCAATCAAATCACAACATATTAACATCATACATCTTTGAAACGTTGCAGGTGCATTACGTAAACCAAAAGGCATTCTTCTAAAGGCAAATGTTCCTAAGGACTTGTAAATGTTGTTTTCTCTTGGTCCTCAGGAGCGACAAGTAATTGATGATAACCAGAATATCCATCTAAAAAACAGAAATATGAGTGTCCAGCTAATTTATCAAGCATTTGATCCAAGAAAGGTAAAGGAAAATCATCCTTTCTAGTGGCGTCATTTAATTTCCTATAATCAATGCAAATTCGCCATCCAAGAATCTTGTCTTGTAGGAATTAGTTCATTTTTATCATCGACAATGACGAGTTACTCCTCATTTCTTTGGAACACAATGAATAGGACTTACCCATTGGCTATCCGAAATAGGATAAATAATACCAGCATCTAACCATTTAACAATTTCTTTTTTAACAACCTCTTTCATGATAGGATTTAATCTTCTTTGCAGTTCAATAGTAGGTTTAAAATTTTCTTCCATTAAAATTCTATGCATACAAATGGAAGGGCTTATTCCTCTTATGTCAGTAATTGTCCAACCAAATGCTTTCTTATAATTCCTTAACGCTCCTATCAATTTTTCTTCTTGATCTTTACTTAGCTCAGAAGAAATAATAACAGGTAAAGTTAATGAATTTCCCAGAAATGCATACTTTAAATGTGAAGGTAACATTTTTAATTCCAGTTCAAGGGCTTTTTTAATTGAGGGTAAAAGTATATCATTTTGAGTTATGTCCAAAGTTTCCTAATTATCTTTAATATAATGAGTTTCTTCTTCTTTTAGTTCTTCATCTTCATCGGTTAATAATTTAAAATTTTCTTCAGAAATGACTTTACATTTTTCTTGATAATGTTGCTCAATTAAATTATCAATTATATCCATTCGATAACATTTTTCTTTGTCAGGGTACTTCATTGATTTAAGGACATTAAATTTAATCTCTTGATCATTAACTCTTATGGTTAATTCTCCTTTTGCACATCAATCATAGCTCGTCCGGTCGCTAGAAAAGGTCTCCCTAAAATAATAGGTATTTCTTTATCTTCTTCCATATCAAGTACAATGAAATCTACAGGGAAGATAAATTTATCTATTTTAACAAGAACAACCTCTATAACTCCTTTAGAGTAAGTGATAGATCTATCAGCTAATAGAAGGGTTACAGTGGTGGGAGTAATCTCTTCTAAATTCAACCTTCGAAAAATAGAAAATGGCATGAGATTAATACTTGCTCCTAAATCACATAAAGCTTTTCCACAAAACTTTTCTCCAATAGCACAAGGTATAGTAAAACTTCCAGGATCTTTAAGTTTTTGAGGTAATTTCTTTTGAATTATTGCACTACATTCTTCACTTAATGTAACAGTTTCAAAAGCTTCAAATCTTCGTTTCTTGCTTAAAATATCCTTCATAAATTTTGCATAAGTTATTATTTGTTCCAAAGCTTCAGCAAAAGGTATGTTTATAGTAAGTTTCTTAAAAATTTCAAAGAACTTAGAAAATTGATGATCAAGCTTCTGCTCTTTAAGTCTTTGAGGAAAAGGTGGTGGTGATTTTTCAACTTCCATATTAATAGAAATATCAGTTTGATCTTTATTAGGAGAAGGAGTTTTTTAGATTTTTCAATCTCTTCAACCTCAATCTCTTTTTCAATTTCATTCTGCATTCTTTTGTTTAGTTCCTTTCCACTTCTAAGTTGTACAGCTTTAACATGTTCTTGTTCTTTTCCAGTTTCTTTTGGATTGATTTCAACATTACTAGGAAGTGTTCCTGGGGGTGTATAATTAATTAAATTAGCGATTTGTCCCATTTGATTCTCAATATTACGAATAGCAGTGTTTTGATTTTGTAATTGATTACTTAGTTGTAAAATTAATTCTTCTATTGATAACTTTTTCTGTTCATTGTTAAATCCAGGTGGTTTATAGTTTGAATTAACTTGATTATTCCAATTTCGAGTGGGATGAGATTGATTATTACACCATTGTTGTGAATTATTCTAGTTAAAATTAGGATTATTTTCCATCTAGGATTATAATAATTTGAATAAGGATTATTTTTACTAGCAATAGCTTGTAAAGTTTCAATATTTTGAGAATCTTCAATAATAGCAGAGTTATTATATGATATATTAATAGCAAAAATATCTAATTTCTTAGACATTGCTGCTACTTGTGAAGCTAAAATAGAAAAGGCTTCATTATCATGAATACTTGCCATTCTTTTAGGATTAATCCTTTTAGAAGGCCATTAAAAATTATTGTTAGCCATTTCTTCAATTAAAGTGTAAGCTTCTTCAAATGATTTAGACATTAAAGAACCTGCAGCAGTAGCATTAATAATTGATTTTAAAGATCCAATTAATCCATTATTAAATGTTTGGATAATTAACCAATCAGGTAAAGCATGATGAGGACATTTTCTTAATAGTTCTTTAAATCTTTCCCAAGTTTCATAAATTGTCCGCATTCGTCAAATTGACTAAATGAAGTAATATCATTTCTTAATTTAGCAGCTTTTAGAAGGAGGAAAATATTTAGCAAGGAATTTTTGTGCCATTTCAGCCCATGTTTTAATAGAACCTCTTGCTAATGAGTTCGACCACAGCTTTTCTTTATCTCTTAAAGAAAAAGGAAAGAGTCTAAGCCTCAATAAGCATCATCGAAACATTGTTATATTTAAAGGTAGCACAAAGTTCTAAAAAACTAGCAAGGTGTAAATTTGGATCCTCATTTGGTGTTCCACAGATTGATTGTTTTGAACCATTTGAATAGTAGACGGTTTAAGCTCAAAAGAATTAGCATCTACAGTGGGTATTTGAATACTACTATGAAGTTCATCAACTGTAGGGTTAGCATAATCCCTTAATGGTTTATAAACATTTTGATCATTAATTTCAATTGGATTTTGTAAATTGTTATGTAAATTAGCCATTTCTTGAAATTTTTGAATTTGTTTCCATCTTTTAATTCTTCTAACAGTTCTTTCTAATTCAGAATCTAAAGGTAATAATCCTTTAGGTCCAGAACTACGCATAAAAAGTAAATTAGCAAGAATTAAAATAAATATTATTATTATATATATGTTTTTTTATATTATATATTTATTTTTTTATTTTTTTACAATAAAGAAAAATGAATAAAATAAAAATACTTAAAATCTAAAAATTTGCCTTTGCTCTCTCAGGCAATGGCGCCAAAAACTTGACCCGATATAAATATATGCGTACTAAAATCTTCTTCCCTAGCAACGACGCCAACAACTTGACGCAAAGTCCTCTGAAGATTAACGTACTAATTAATGCTTTTAAAAATATATGTTATAAATAACAATAGTGGCTAGTGTATATAAATATAATTTTTCGAAAAATATTTTACACACTAGGGGTGTTACGCAAGTATACGTATCGTATCAAGTAATATAGGGCTTTGAAACAAAGACCCCAGTATCGTTCCCATGATGAGAGAGTTATAGATCTTTAAATATTTTTATTTTAAAGTATTTCTTTTATAGTCAAAAATAAAATATCTTTAATTTACTAGATGCAATAATAAAGCAGAAATAAAATGATTGATGTAAATATCAATATGAAAGCCACTTTCTCCCTTTCAATTAATCCAAGATTTTCTAAGATAATAATAATATTCTTGGAGAATATATATTTATGGAATTGTACCAAATAGAAGCATTCCTATTCTTTATCTTCGCTCGATAATATAAAGAACATTGGCTAGCCTATAGATCAGGTCCGGATGTATTGTTAGTAGAATGGGTTAATCTAGGCTCACACTACTAGATGTCTAAGGGTAGCTATAGTCGGCCCTGCTAGTGACCCTTTACTTTTCTATAAGCCAAATCATAAGAATTTAGTCTGACACTCTAAAAACTTATCAATTCTACGCCCAATATATAATATCTTCCTATTTATTTGCACTTCACCTTGAATAACCCGCACAACGCCTTCGACTACCCAAGGATTCATGTGATATCTACAAGTTAAGAATTCATCTCCTTCTAGGTTTCAAAACTCTTCAACAGGTTTTAACAATTTAAATGGCCAATTTAAATAGTAAATTAAGAACTGGTATTAATATCATCACAATGTTTTGAAAATATATGATTTTAAATTCTTCTATGAATTTTGTAATATCTTATTTATGTTTTCATAATTGAAAGGAGAAAGTAAAGTAACTACTCATAACACATTGAAATTAAATAAAAAAAACATAATAAATAAAATTTGAATCAAAATAAAAATACTTATCTTAGATGTTTCTCCTACTGAACTTCTGATTCCTACTAACTCCACAGCGTAATTAACTCCAGATGCACCAACTCTTTCAAACTCTAAAAATACAAACTCTAAAATAAACTCACTAATTTATGAAGGAAAGTAAAAAGGTGGCCCTAATATTATCTCTCTAATTCTCTCTCTAGGTTTGGCATTTTTCTCTGAAAGAGTACCCTCCTATTTATAGTTTTCAAGGGTTGACTCAAGGCACCTCTTCAAAATGTGTCCAAATTCAATGAATCTTCTAGAAGGTGTGTCTGGCGCCTAGGCGCCAGAATCTGGCACCTAGGCGTCGGACACCGCGTCCAGTTCTTCACACCTCTTCACTTTGGATCGCACCTCTTTGCAATTAAAACCATTTTGAAGCGTCCAAATACATTGTATCACATGTCCTATAAACCAGGAACAACTGCCAGTCTTCTAGAAGGTTCAATAACTGCTCACACCGTCAAAATAACCGCCTAAAAGTCATCAAAAACTTAGGCGTCGGACTCTGGCGCCTAGGCGCCAGGCCAGTAATTTTGACAATTTTGCATTTTGGCTCTATTTTTGCTCCTTTTTGATCCTTTTTGCTCCGTTTTCATATTTTTCTCCTTCTTGAACATTTTTGCATCACCTACATCCAAAAACACAAAAATACCTTTCATTAGAGCATAATATCCTTAAAATTTAATAAAAATCAAGGCATAAAAATATGTATTTTTTTCTTGGATCAAAATCCCCCAAACTTAAATGTTACTTGTCCTCAAGTAACCCTTTTTACTATATAAAATGTATAACATTTGGGATAAAAGGTAAATATTTAAGATTCCTTATGATTTTTGATTTTATAAAGGCTTTAGTAAATCATTAACCAAATTTCACTAACTAAGTTTAATTTTAAGAATTTAAAGAATATTCTAACTATCAAATCATAAGACTTCAAAAATTTTTCATTCCCTTCAAAAATAATTGTAGTTTATTATATTAAGATCACATAAATTATTCACAAGAAAAAGATCTTCATGAAATTCTTTTCTAATAAAAATACATGCATAAAAATTAAGTAATATATGTAATCAGTTTTCTTTTTATAAGTTAATTCAAGTGAAGCCAATTTTTGATTAGGCATTTCCTCAAGTTTCTCCTCTCTTTTTCTCTTTTCTATCTTTTCTTTTTTTTTTTTTTTTAAGAGAGAAGATTACTGTATCTGGATAGCCTGTTAATGGTTTTGAACTTCACTATCCTTAACTTATATTTTCAAACTTATACATTTTCACTTAATTATTATAACATAAATAGATTTCAAAAAGAATTTTAATATATTCTTTTTCAAGTTATAAATTTTTATTTCTTAATACTTCTAAAATTTAATTATCTCTACTATAAATAGAAAAATTTCTTAATCTTATTCTTCCTTAAGTTAAATAATCCTATTCTTAAAATCAATCAAAGTTATTAAAATTTTTGGTTACGTCCACTAAATTATTTATAATTTCAAAAATTTAAGTGATCTTAAATAGATTCTTCATTCCTATTGTTATGTTAAAATTTTTATTTTAAGAAAATATTAGTTCTTTAAGGACAAATAAAATTTAAATTTGAATGTATTTTCCCTTTCCACTAAACTTAAGTTTTGGTCTATCATGAAAATTTTTTAAAGTATGAGAGAAAGGAAAACATAATTTTAAAAAGGAATTTTTATAAGTATGTAAAAAAATTCTAGAAAGAAAAATTTACTTCTACACATGCTTTTATGAATAATACTGAGATAATGAAGCAGGTATTAAAGTAAGCAGGCTCATTAGTAATTAAATTAAATGACTATACTACTTATAATAATAGAAATAAAACAACAATACTAACTACTAAACAGTAGGCTAAAACAGAAATAAACATAAATTCATCCAAATTTCAGTCATAAACACAATACATTAAAAATACGCTAACAACAGTCTCAACACCAAACAATCCACACAAAGTACATAAACAAATCTAAACTAGGAAACAACAAACAACAATGAATACTAGCAAACAAACTAAACTAACAACAGACTTAGCACATCTCAGAGGTAAATCAGGCTACTAATCATTGTCTGTAGCCTCATCATCGTCATCATCACCAAAAGAAAACTCAACATCCTTAGGATCAACATATCGTGAGAATCTAGGAAAGGTAGGAAACTGAACATCATGCTCTACGTTCAGGAATCTAACGAGAGCTTCATCATACTCAGCATCGTAACTACTCTTCCTCTGGGTATACTCAGATAAATGATCAATTTTTTTATGAATAGAATCAACTCTACAGTGAGTTTGAAATAACTCATGTTGCTCTATAAACTGATCATGCATCGATTCCTAAAAACTAGATGGTGGCTCAGCAGTAGAAGTAGAAGGTCTACCTGAAGTGGGTGCAGAAGTAGAAGGAGTGGTCGATCTCTTCCCTTGAAGATGATCATATATGCTAACACTCTCTTGCCCAATTGGTTTGGTAGTTTTCAGCTTTTCCACATAAATATCAACAGTAACTCCATTGCTAACACATAAAGAATAGATCAAAGATGGGAATCCCAGTCCCACAGAAGTACTGGATCTAGCAGTAGACTCCACAGAATCATAAATGATACTACCAAAATCTATCAGCTTCCACTCCTGAATGCAATAGTTTAAGATAGCACGATCTCTAGTGACTTCACTCAGGTGGTGGGAAGGTAGAAGTCTAGCAGAAATAAATTAATGACATGCCTTGGAAATACCATTTAACTTAGAAGATTTGAAATTTACCCGTTTTTCATTCTGGATCTTCCAGGCTCTAGTACCATCAGTCAAATAAGCAATGATCATCTCAAGATCTCCCTCAGATGGAGCTAATCCAGAATAGTGGCACTCAATGGTAGGTGGCAGTCCATTAAACACATTGATCCTCTCCGGAGTAAATCCAACTCCCACACCTCTAACGAAGACTTCTTAGTCTTCCGCATCTAAAAAGTTAGCATAAAATTCGCGAACGATTGGAACAACAGCAATAGCAGTGAAATAACAGAATAGTTGCCAGTTGTGTGCAATGATTGTGTTCTCGATCATTTCACCCGAATTGTAAAAGCTTCGCTCCGAGATAAACTTTCTCGACGTCGCAAATTCGTGATATCGAAAATGTGCTGCCGCTGTCGTGAACTTGCTACTGTCAAAATTTTCTCGTCCCTTCCCTCGCTTAGATTTCGGTGCCATCTAAACGTGAAAGAAAACAAGAACAAATTTAGGAATCAAATATTTAAAATCGTTTTAAGTTTAAGAAACTTAAAATAAGTTTAAAAATCCAAATAGAATACCTAAAAGTCAAAATTTTTCTTAAAATTTCGATTTTTAGCAAAACATAGGAAAAACTATGGTGAAAATCGAAAATAAATGGATTAGAGTGTAGATCTGACATCGAGACGAAGAAATCAAGTGATTTCGCGCCCAAATACTTGATGTTTTGACCTCAAAATGGATCTAAGAGGCGTATTTTCGCAAAATTGGGGAAGGAGATGAAGCTTAGGCGTCATCCATGGCTAATGGGGTTTATATGTTAATTTTTATTTAAGCAGGCCGAACCGGCGCTTAGGCGCCAAACCGGCGCTTAGGCGCCGAATTTTGGCGCCTAAGCGCCAGACTTGCCTTTCACAAAAATCACTCTAAAAATTTTATTTTCCACCAAAATTCATAAATTCAACTTCCAATTACTCATATTAGAGTAGGGCTTCAGTTTCTAACATCCAAAACATTTTCCAAAAATTTTAAAAATTAAATATTAAATCCACCAATCAAACACAAGGTTTAAATCAAACTCCTCTAATTTCCATTTATAATCTTCAATATTGGCTCAATACACTTTAGATAAGTATAATATAATGATTCAAGTCCTAACACACAATCAAACAACACAATTCGAAAACAAATACAACACACATTGAACATGAAAGCAAATACACAAACAAACACAATCGATTCACTATATCAATACAACGACTCACTATATCAATACAACGACTCACTAGATAAATCACGATCTCACCAAATCACTATCTAATTTCCATTATCTTGGCAAGGAAAACTATTCAGCCCACTTGGGAAGAACACTAATGCTCTCGGAAAATCCGTAGCCGTCTTCTCGTCAATCCATTTATTCTTCACATACATTTCCACTTGAGCATCTTGATAAGCCGCTAGATGATCAAATTGGAGTTTCGCTTACCATTCCAGATGTCCAATCTGATGATACATCTCATGAAGGCGATCTCCAATACTCTTGAAATCCGCTTCAAATTTATCAAGACGACTAGAAATTTTCTCCAAACATACAGCGATGAAACCATTGAAGTAGGGTTGAGGATCTTTTGGACCTTTGTCTCTAGCCTCTTCTCCAAGATTTCTCTTCTCCATTTCTTCAAAAATCATCTCTAATCTCTCAAGAATGAAGTGTAAGGGTCAAAAGATTGATTGCTTAGGGATTAGGGACGAAGAAGGGTTAATTTAAAGATGAAAATGGTGTGAAATACTGAAAATATTCAGTTTTTACATGACCCAGTAACAGTGGCGCTTAGGCGTAAAATCTGGCGCGAAGGCGCCGGACCCATTGACACACAGCTTATTCTGGCGCTTAGGAGCCGAATTCTGGAGCCTAGGCGCCGGAATCATGTTCGACTTCGTTTCGCCTAACGTCAAATTTCAAAGTTTCGTTCTCCAAAAACATGTAAATTATAATGGTAAGATCAGAACAAACTCAATAATACAACTATACATAATTTCAATGAAGGTTAACTTGATCTCCTTTTTACTCACATATGAAATGGAGTGATCCAAAGTCCAAACTTTATATACTTCAAGATAATTTTTAATTTTCCGAAGTTATATAAAATTAGTCAAGACCGAGGCATAACCTTACATTAAAAATGTAAAAACACACTAAAAATAAAACTATGGGTTGCCTCCCATAAAGCGCTTGGTTTAAAGTCGTCAGCCCGACCTAAGTAATTCTTTAATCAGGTTGACTCAATTCATAAGCCTCTTTATAAATCTTTTTAATGTCTCCCAAATAAGGCTTCCATCTTAATCCGTTAACTTTAAAAATTTTTCCCGTTTTGGGGTCTTTAATATCCACAGCTCTATATTGGTATACTTTTTCAATTATATATGGTCCCATCCATTTTGATCTCAATTTTTCAGGAAAAAGTCTTAAACGAGTATTAAATAGTAATACTTCTTGTCCAGGCTCAAATATTTTTCCTGAAATCTTTTTATCATGTAATACCTTCATTTTCTCTTTATAAATTTTTGCATTATCATATGATTCATTTCTTATTTCATCCATCTCATTTAATTGCAATAATGGTTTTTCTCATGCAGTATTCAAATCAGAATTAAACTCCTTTATCGCCCAATAAGCTTTATGTTCAAGTTCAACAGGTAAGTGACAGTGTTTACCAAAAACTAACCGGTAAGGTGACATTTCGATTGGTGTCTTATAAGTTGTTCTATAAGCCCATAATGTAGAATCAAGTCTATCAACCCAATCAGTTCTTTTAGGATTAACAGTCTTCTCTAAAATTCTTTTAATTTCTCTATTTGATACTTCAGCCATTCCACTTGTTTGTGGGTGATAAGCAGTTGCAATTTTATTTTTGATTCCAAATTTTTGCAGTATTGAATTCTTATATTTCTAAAATGACTTTCACCATCTGTGATAATTACCTTAGGCATTCAAAATCTTAAAAAAATCATCTTCTTTAAAAATTTAGATACACTTTTGGAGTCACAGTTAGGTAAAGCTACAGATTCAATCCACTTTGAAACATAATCAACTGTTAATAAAATATAAATTTTTCCAGATGATGGTACAAAATGGTCCCACAAAGTCTAAACCCCATATATCAAAAATTTCAACTTCCAATATATAGTTTAAAGGCATTTCATCTTTCTTCGATATATTTCCCATCCTTTGACATCGATCACATGTTTTAACATAATTTCTCACATCTCTGAATAAGGTAGGCCAATAAAATCCTGAATTTAAAATTTTAAATGCAGTTTTATCTACTCCGAAGTGTCCTCCAAAATCGGAATCATAACATTTTTGAATAATAGAAAAAGTTTATTCATAAGGTACGCATCTTCGAATTATAGAATCTCTTCCTAATTTTAATAAATGAGGATCATCCCAAATATAATATTTAGCATCATTTTTAAATTTCTTAATAAATTTTTCATCCAATCCATAAGGTAGAATATTTCTAACTAAATAGTTAACTATATCCGTATACCAAGGTGTTTGGCATCCTTGAATGACATATAAATGTTCATCAGGAAATTTCTCATTTATGTTTTCTTCAGTAATAATATCATTCTTAATTCTAGACAAATGATCAGCAATTTGGTTGTCAGTTCCTTTCCTATCCACTATTTAAAAATCAAATTCTTGTAGAAGTAAAACCCATCTTATTAGTCTAGGTTTAGCATCCTTTTTTGACATTAGATATTTAATAGCAGAATGATCAGTATGTACTATGCATTTAGTACCAAGAAGATAAGGTCCAAATTTATCTAAGGCATATACTATAGCTAGAAGCTCTTTCTCAGTAGTAGTGTAATTTCTTTGTGTTCCAGTGATAGTTTTACTAGCATAATATATAACTTTGAAAATTTTCTCATATTTTTGTCCCAATACAGCTCCAATTGCTAAATCACATGCATCGCACATTAATTCAAAAGATTTATTCCAATTAGGTGCAACAATGATAGGTGCAGTTATTAATTTTTCTTTTAAAATATTAAAAGCATTAACAAAGTCTTTGTTAAATTCAAATTTAGCATCTTTTTCCAATAAATGACAAAGAGGTTTAGCAATTTTAGAGAAATCCTTTATATATCTTCTATAAAATCCAGCATGACCTAGAAAACTTCTCACATCAGTAACAGTAGTAGGTGGTTGTATTTCAACAATAATTTTCACTTTTGCTTGATCCACTTCCATCCCTTTTTGTGAAATCTTGTGACCAAGTACAATGCCTTCTGTGACCATGAATTGACATTTTTCCCTGTTAAGAACTAAGTTTGTTTCTTCACATCTTTTCAGAATTTTGGAAATATTTTCCAAACGAGATTCAAAAGAAGTTCCAAAAACTGAAAAATCGTCCATGAACATTTCAATTCCTTTGTCAATCAAATCACAAAATAATGACATCATACATCTTTGGAAAGTTGCAGGTGCATTACATAAACCAAAAGGCATTCTTCTAAAGGCAAATGTTCTATAAGGACTTGTAAATGTTGTTTTCTCTTGGTCCTCAGGAGCGACAAGTAATTGATGATAACCAGAATATCCATCCAGAAAACGTAAATATGAGTGTCCAGCTAATTTATCAAGCATTTGATCCAAGAAAGGTAAAGGAAAATCATCCTTTCTAGTGGCGTCATTTAATTTCCTATAATCAAAGCAAATTCTCCATCCAATAACTTGTCTTGTAGGAATTAGTTCATTTTTATCATTGACAATGACAGTTACTCATCCTTTCTTTGGAACACAATGAATAGGACTTACCCATTGGCTATCCGAAATAGGATAAATAATACCAGCATTTAACCATTTAACAATTTCTTTTTTAACAACCTCTTTCATGATAGGATTTAATCTTAATTGCGGTTCAATAGTATGTTTAAAATTTTCTTCCATTAAAATTCTATGCATACAAATGGAAGGGCTTATTCCTCTTATGTCAGACATTGCCCAACCAAATGCTTTCTTATAAGTCTTTAACGCTCCTATCAATTTTTCTTCTTGATCTTTACTTAGCTCGAAGAAATAATAACGAGTAAAGTTAATGAATTTCCCGTAAATGCATACTTTAAATGTGAAGGTAACATTTTTAATTCCGATTCGGGGCTTTTTAATTGAGAGTAAAAGTATATCATTTTGAGTTACGTCCAAAGTTTCCCAATTATCTTTAATATAATGAGTTTCTTCTTCTTTTAGTTCTTCGTCTTCATCGGTTAATAATTCAAATTTTTCTTCAGAAATGACTTTGCATTTTTCTTGATAATGTTTCTCAATTAAATAATCAATTATATCCATTCGATAACATTTTTCTTTGTCAGGGTACTTCATTGATTTAAGGACATTAAATTTAATCTCTTGATCATTAACTCTCATGGTTAATTCTCTTTTTTACACATCAATCATAGCTTGTCCGGTCGCTAGAAAAGGTCTCCCTAAAATAATAGGTATTTCTTTATCTTCTTCCATATCAAGTACAACGAAATCTACAGGGATGATAAATCTATCTACTTTAACAAGAACATCCTTTATAACTTCTTTAGGCTAAGTGATAAATCTATCAGCTAACTGAAGGGTTACAGTGGTGGGAGTAATCTCTTCAAAATTCAACCTTCGAAAAATAGAAAATGGCATGAGATTAATACGTGCTCCTAAATCACATAAAGCTTTTCCACAAAACTTTTCTCCAATAGCACAAGGTAGAGTAAAACTTCCAGGATCTTTAAATTTTTGAGGTAATTTCTTTTGAATTATTGTACTACATTATTCACTTAATGTAACAGTTTCAAAAGCTTCAAATCTTTGTTTCTTGCTTAAAATATCCTTCATAAATTTTGCATAAGTTGATATCTGTTCCAAAGCTTCAGCAAAAGGTATGTTTCTTAAAAATTTCAAAGAACTTAGAAAATTGATGATCAAGCTTCTGCTGTTTAAGCCTTTGAGGAAAAGGTGGTGGTGATTTTTCAACTTCCATATTAATAGAAATATCAGTTTGATCTTTATTAGGAGAAGGAGTTTCTTTAGATTTTTCAATCTCTTCAACCTCAATCTCTTTTTCAATTTTATTATGCATTCTTTCTTTTAATTCCTTTCCACTTCTAAGTTGTACAGCTTTAACATGTTCATGTTCTTTTCGAGTTTCTTTTGGATTGATTTCAACATTACTAGGAAGTGTTCCTGGGGGTGTATAATTATTTAAATTAGCGATTTGTCCCATTTGATTCTCAATATTACGAATAGCAGTGTTTTGATTTTGTAATTGATTACTTAGTTGTAAAATTAATTCTTCTATTGATAACTTTTTTTGTTGATTGTTAAATCCAGGTGGTTTATAGTTTGAATTAACTTGATTATTCCAATTTCCAGTGGGATGAGATTGATTATTACCCCATTGTTTTGAATTATTTCGGTTAAAATTAGGATGATTTTTCCATCCAGGATTATAATAATTTGAATAAGGATTATTTTTACTAGCAATAGCTCGTAAAGTTTCAATAGTTCGAGAATCTTCAATATTAGCAGAGTTATAATATTATATATTAATAGCAAAACTATCTAATTTCTTAGACATTGCTGCTACTTGTGAAGCTAAAATAGAAAAGGCTTCATTATCATGAATACTTGCCATTCTTTTAGGATTAATGCTTTCAGAAGGCCATTGAAAATTATTGTTAGCCATTTCTTCAATTAAAGTGTAAGCTTCTTCAAATGATTTAGATATTAAAGAACCTTCAACAGCAACATCAATAATTGATTTTAAAGATCCAATTAATCCATTATAAAATGTTTGAATAAGTAACCAATCAGGTAAAGCATGATGAGGACATTTTCTTAATAGTTCTTTAAATCTTTCCCAAGTTTCATAAATTGTCTCCTCGTCAAATTGACTAAATGAAGTAATATCATTTCTTATTTTAGCAGTTTTAGAAGGAGGAAAATATTTAGCAAGGAATTTTTGTGCCATTTCAGCCCATGTTTTAATAGAACCTCTTGCTAATGAGTTCAGCCACATCTTTGCTTTATCTCTTAAAGAAAAAGGAAAGAGTCTAAGCCTAATAGCTTCATCAGAAACATTGTTATATTTAAAGGTAGTACAAAGTTCTAAAAAACTAGCAAGGTGTAAATTTGGATCCTCATTTGGTGTTCCACAAAATTGATTGTTTTGAACCATTTGAATAATAGACAGTTTAAGCTCAAAAGAATTAGCATCTACAGTGGGCATTTGAATACTACTATGAAGTTCATCAACTGTAGGGTTAGCATAATCCCTTAATGGTTTATAAACATTTTGATCATTAATTTCAATTGGATTTTGTAAATTGTTATGTAAATTAGCCATTTCTTAAAATTTTTGAAGTTGTTTTCCTTTTTTAATTCTTCTAACAGTTCTTTCTAATTAAGAATCTAAAGTTAATAATCCTTCAGGTCCAGAACTACGCATAAAAAGTAAATTAGCAAGAATTAAAATAAATATTATTATTATATATATGTTTTTTTTAATATTATATATTTATTTTTTTATTTTTTTATTCTTTTTACAATAAATAGAAATGAATAAAATAAAAATACTTAAAATCTAAAAAATGGCCTCTGCTCTCCCCGGCAACGGCGCCAAAAACTTGACCCGATATAAATATATGCGTACTAAAATCTTCTTCACTGGCAACGACGCCAATAACTTGACTGGAAGTCCTCTGAAGATTAACGTACTAATTAATGCTTTAAAAAATATGTGTTATAAATAATAATAGCTGCTACTGTATATAAATATAATTTTATGGAAATTATTTTACACACTAGGGGTACTACACAAGTATACGTATCGTATCAAGTAATATAGGGCTTTGAAACAAAGACCCCAGTATCGTTCCCACGAGGAGAGAGTTATAGTTCTTTAAATATTTTTATTTTAAAGTATTTCTTTTATAGTCAAAAATAAAATATCTTTAATTTATTAGATGCAATAATAAAGCAGAAATAAAATGATTGATGTAAATAGCAATAAGAAAGCAACTTTCTCCCTTTCAATTAATCCAAGATTTTCTAAGATAATAATAATATTCGTGGATAATATAAATTTATGGTATTGTGCCAAATAGAAGCATTCCTATTCTTTATCTTCACTCGATAGTATAAAGAACATTGGCTAGCCTATAGATCAGGTCCGGATGTATTGTTAGTAGAATGGGTTAATCTAGGCTCACACTACTAGATCTCCAAGGGTGGCTATGGTCGGCCCTACTAGTGACCCTTTCCTTTTCTATAAACCAAATCATAAAAATTTAGTCTGTCATTCTAAAAACTTATCAATTCTACGCCCAATATATAATATCTTCCTCTTTATTTGCACTTCACCTTGAATAACCCGCACAAGGCCTTCGACTACCCAAGGATTCATGTGATATCTACAAGTTAAGATTTCATCTCCTTCTAGGTCTCAAAACCCTTCAACAGGTTTTAACAATTTAATTGACCAATTTAAATAGTAAATTAAGAACTGGTATTAATATCATCACAATGTTTTGAAAATATATGATTTTTAATTCTCCGACGAATTTTGTATTATCTTATTTATCTTTTCATAATTGAAAGGAAAAAGTAAAGTAACTACTCAGAACACATTAAAATTAAATAAAAAAACATAATAAATAAACTTTGAATCAAAATAAAAATACTTATCTTAGATGTTTCTCCTATTGAACTTTTGATTCCTACTGACTCCACAGCGTAATGAACTCCAGATGCACCAACTCTTTCAAACTCTAAAAATACAAACTCTAAAATAAACTCACTAATTTATGAAGGAAAGTAAAAAAGCTGGCCCTAATATTATCTCTCTAATACTCTCTCTAGGTTAGGCATTTTTCTCTGAAGGAGTACCCTCCTATTTATAGTTTTCAAGGGTTGCCTCAAGGCACCTCTTCAAAATGTGTCCAAATTCAATGAATCTTCTAGAAGGTGTCTGGCGCGTAGGCGCCGGAATCTGGCTCTTAGGCGCCGGACACCGCGTCCATTTCTTCGCACCTCTTCGCGATTAAAACCGTTTTGAAGCTTCCAAATACATTGTATCACATGTCCTATAAACCAGGAACAACTACCAGTCTTCTAGAAGGTCCAATAGCTGCTCACACCGTCAAAATAACCGCCTAAAAGTCGTCAAAAACTTAACAGTTTTCTCGTATCGAGCCGGCGCTAGGCGTCGGACTGCGGCGCCAGCGCCGAGCCGTAATTTTGACAATTTTGCATTTTGGCTCTATTTTTGCTCCTTTTTTTTTCCTTTTTGCTCATTTTTCATATTTTTCTCCTTCTTGAACATTTTTGCATCACCTACATCCAAAACCACAAAAATACCTTTAATTAAAGCATAATATCCTTAAAATTTAATAAAAATCAAGGCATAAAAATAGGTATTTTTTTCTTGGATCAGATACCGGCTCTCAGTTCGGAGCTCCCACGTTCCCCTCACCTGAGGACTAACATCTACACATCAGCACCCAAACAATAGGACCGAATTGAGGATTTTATCCTGTCACTCTAAAATATCCAATTCTACGCCTGATAATATTATTTTCCTATTTATTTGCACTTATCCTTGCAAGGATTTACTCACTCTACCTTTCAAAGAGAATTGTGTTACATACAAGTTAAAAATCGTTAGCCCATGGTCAGGTCATAAGAATTCTTCACGGATTTTAACAATACAAAAGACCAACTCATATAATAAATTAAGTTTAGGTATAGTACCATCACAACTTCTTTTATAATTTATTTAATATACTAATTATATAATCATTTCACAAAAACATCGAAACCAGGAGAAAGATAGAACAACTACTAAGAACTCATGAAGAGGATGCAATAAAACTTAGATTTCATAAAATAAAATAAAGTTTTACACACTAAAGACAAAATAAACACTACTTATCTCAAACTCCTCCCCAAGCAAACTCCTCGAAGTTCCTTTGGATCTTTTCTTTGGAATTCTCCTTCAAAAAGTTAATGTGGAAGAGTACTCTCACTTCCATTCCACTCTTGCAATTCCTCGAAGAATTCCTCACAAATTCTCTCTTTGAACTCACAACTCACTACATTACACTCACTAAGTGACTCTCTTTACACTGTTAACTCGCTTATAATCACTTTAGAGACTAGAAGAAGAGACCTTTTTCGGCCAAAGTTCATTCCTTTTAATGTTGTAGAAGAGTCTCCATGGGTTACGAAGGCCAAAGTTCATTCCTTTTTCGGCCAAAGTTCATTGCTTTTTCAGTCAAAGTTCATTCGACGTATTTTTGGAACAAACCGCCGTCCCAGCCATCGGCGGTATCGAGGCACCGTCGGCGGCCTTATAGAAACCATGTCTTTGAACTGACCTCGCCGTCGGCAGCCTCGATCTGCGCCGTCGGCAGCCTCCCTTGTAATTAATTCTGAACTCTCGGGAAAATCACACCGTCGGCGACCTCGACCTCGTCGTTGGCGGCCTAAGTCAAATTTGCATAATTTTGTGTTTTTTGCTCCAAATCTGCTCATTTTTGCATATTTTCGTTCCTTTGCCTTTAATTCTTCATACCTGGAAAAAAACACCAAAAATACCTTTCTTTAAAGTGCAATAACATCAAAATCAGTGAAATATAAGCATGAAAATCTTGACCTTTTTATCTTGGGTCAATATATTAAAGATTTTTCTAAAACTACTAAACCTTTGTGCCGACTTTTAGAAAGTGATAGAAAATTTGATTTTAATGATGAATGCTTGAGTGGTTTTGAATTATTAAAAAAGAAATTAATCACTGCACCTACAATTGTTTCACTAGATTAGGAGAAACCATTTGAACTTATGTGTGATGCTAGTGATTATGCGATCGTAGTAGCATTGGGCCAAAGGCACGATAAAGTTTTCAAAGTCATTTATTATGCGAGTAAAACTCTTAATGAGGCTCAAATTAATTATACCACAAATAAAAGAGAGTATTAACTATAGTATTTAATTTTGAAAAATTTAGACTTTATTTACTTGGAGCTAAAAGTATTGTGCATACAGACCATTCAACTATCAAATATTTAATGCAAAAGAAGGATGTGAAACCTAGACTCATTAGATGGATACTTCTTCTGCAAGAATTTGATTTTATGATAGTTGATAGGAAGGGTGCTGATAATAAAATAGCTGATCATCTGTCAAGAATAGAGTATGATAAATTATCTGAATTTGAAAAAGAAATTACTGAAATTTTCCCTGATGAGCAACTCTATACTATTATCGGAAGCAATTTGCCTTGGTATGCTGATATTGTGAATTATATTGTAAGTGATATTGTACCACCTGATTTAACAAGGCAACAATAAAAGAAGTTTAAATATGATGTAAAATTTTATTTTTGGGATGAGCCCTATCTATATAAACAGTGTAAGGATCTGATTATTAGAAAATGTGTGCCACAAGAAGAAATAAATTTGATTTTTCAACGATGTCATGATTCTGAATTTGGAGGTCATTTTGGTGTTCATAAAACTGCTTTTAAGATTCTAAAATCTGGATTTTATTAGCCTACTCTTTTTAGAGATGTTTATAGATATATTAAATCATGCGATCGATGTCAGAGAGTAGGTAATATCTCTAGAAGAAATGAAATGCCTCTAAATTATAATTTGGAAGTTGAAATTTTTTATATATGGGGATTAGATTTTATGGGACCATTTACTCCTTCATTTGGAAATTTATATATATTGGTTGTCGTTGATTATGTCTTAAAATGGGTTGAAGCTAATGCTTTACCTAGATGTGATGCTCGTAGTGTTTCAAAATTTTTAAAGAAAAATATATTTACAAGATATGGAATGCCGAGAGTGATCATAACTAATGGTAGATCCCATTTCAGGAATAATCGAATTAAGAGATTAATTGAGAAATATAATATTATTCATAGAATCTCTACTACTTATCATCCCCAGACTAATGGTTTAGCAGAAGTGTCTAATCATGAAATTAAAAGAATTTTGGAGAAAACTGTGGATAATCATAAATTAGATTGGTCTACTCGATTAGATACTGCTTTGTGGGCTTATAGAACTGCTTTTAAAACCCCTATTGGAATGTCTCCTTATAAACAAGTGTTTGGTAAGACTTTCCATTTACCGGTTGAATTGGAGCATAAAGCATATTGGGCGATAAAAGAGTTGAATTTTAATTTGAAAAATGCTAGAGAGAAAAGATTTATGCAATTGAATGAATTGGAAGAGATTAGAAATGCATCTTATCACAATGATAGGATTTATAAAGAGAAAATGAAATTGTGGCATGATCGAAAGATATTGAAAAAGAACTTGGAATTTGGACAAAAAGTTTTATTATACAACACAAGATTGAAGTTATTTCCGGAAAAGCTCTAGTCTAGATGGTTAGGACCTTTTACAGTTGTAAAAGTTTATTCTTTTGGAGCTGTTGATATTAAAGATCCTGATACTGGAAAGATTTTCAAGGTTAATGAGCATCGATTAAAGCCTTACTTTGACGGTTTTAACCTACTTCAAAATGGTTTTAATGCTTAGTCATCTCGATTACAGAATGGTTTGTGAAGCTAACGACGTTAAACCAAGCGCTTTATGAGAGGCAACTCATATGTATCTTTGTGGTGTGTTTGCTTGTTCGATGTAGTTGTGCTTTTTAGAATTCATTTCAGTAAATCTATAATGATATATACATAGGTTAACTACGACCCAAACCATAACAGGCCCTTTAATTGAACTAGAAACCACTTTGAATTAATCAAATGCGTTTAGATGTCATAGACTCACTAAGCTAAGTTAGTGACAAATTTAAGCAAGTCAAAGTTAGGCTAATCTAAGCTAGATAAAACTTTGCTCAACATAATTAAATCTCATTCTCAGCAAAGACCATATACCTTTAAAAAAAAATAAAAGTTCATTAAAACTACGAAGAGGTTACAAAAATGAAGGGGCTCTCCAATAAGGGAGGTTCATAGTATCCCCATGCAAATGAGGAAAACTACTACAAGTAATTTGTTTAGAAGGCACTCCCTTTTTAGCAAACCAATCAGCTTGTTGATTGCTTTTCTCAAAATGAAATTCCATATGACTTGAAGAATTTGGGTTTTAATAAAAATACTCTTTAAAATTAGGTTGATATGTCAAGTGACGAGCTGAGCACCAAGTGAACATCTCCAGTGAATGAGGGAATCCATTTCCACCTAAATTTTAGTCCAACCAAAGACACTAATCAGTTTGAGGGTAAAAAAATATAGCTTCAATTTTACCCATAAAATCAAAATTAACACTTGAGGGAGAAGACAATAAGGCCATAAAACTACTGAAATGATTTATGAAAACCCCACCAAAAATCTAGATTAACTTTAACCTATATGTTATCAGGTTTCTTGTATAAAATTAGCTATGGAATGGACTTAAATATGTCGATGGAGTTAGAAAATGGAATCTATATCTTGTTAGCAACATCATTAAGGAAAATGCTTAAATTTGGACAATTTAAAAATCTAGAAGATGTAGGAAAGTATATGAAAAATTTTTGTATGTTAACTCTACATTTGAGTTCCATGCTTCATATTATTTCAGGCTATCAAGAGAAACAAACATATTATGCTAGATAACAAAATGATGATAGGATTTTGACTTGTAGACCAGTCTTCAACAACCAACAATACATTATAATAGCATATTCGAGGACATGAAGTTCCAATAGACCACAATCATATTCTAGACTTGAAGAGCATACCTGTAAGAGGAAAAATAGTGAGTGATGGGTAAGAATTAAACTATGTAGCAACCTCCATGTAAAAAATGAAACAGATGGTTTGATAAATGAGTTCCATAGCCACTTGACTTTACTGTTATGAGAATTAGAGCTAAAAGAAGGGGAGATGGTTTTAGAAAGTGAGCAACCCAATCTGATTTTCAGAACAATTAGGCCCCTGTTGTCAATTACAAATAGAATATTGCAAATGAAATCAACATCTACTTTGTCCAGCACTTGGAGCAAACTAGGGAGATTTCAATGATTGCCACTTCAAAATTCAGCCTCTTTCACTTTCACATCCATCAAATCACCATATAAATCAACAATAAGGCCACAAAAAACCTGATCATAATATCAGAACTTACATTTTCTTCTCCAATGTGTCAGATGTAATAATATTCAACAATTTAGCTCCACTTCAACATCTCCTTCCAAGTAGGGGATTCATAATTCAAAGTTGTAACCTCCAAAAGATGAGATTCAGAGTAATTATTTTCATTAAAAAAATTAGCCCAAAGTGAATCATCAGTCTTGAATTTGATCCAAAGTTTGATAAAATTAACTTTCATAGATTCTTAAATAGATATAAATCCCAACCTCCAAGATTATAAGGTCTATAAGATTTCCTCCAATCAGACCATGATATTTTAGTATCCTTATCATGGATAATAATTTTTATTAAACATTCATTCAATTTTATTGTTGATAGTAGAAGGCATATTTAACTCCTGAAGTGTGTATAGAGGGACAGAAGAGAGTAATGTTTTTAGCAAGGTAATTCTGCCACTAGGAAGAAAATTATTTACCTATGTAAAGTTTCACAAAGTGCTTTTAAACTTCCTCTTAAAATTGGATACATTCATCCTAACCATATTCAGATGAATGCCAAAATAAATAAACAAGAGTTCTTTTATGAAGAAAATAGAGAAATCTTGAATCCAAGTCCTTTTTGTCAATGAGACAATCTTCCTCACATGAAAGTGACATTTAACTTTATTTAACTTCAAACCACATACCATTTCAAAATGCGTGAGAATATTTAGAATTCTCTTAACATTCATCTTATTTGCATTAAAAAAGATAATGACATTATCTGCATCGACTAATTAAGAGATTTGAAAGTCACCCTTATAAGAATAATAGATTTTTGGATGCTTGCTAAAAGTAGCAGAATATATTAAAATATGTAATCAAAAGCCAAAATGAAAGGGTTAGGAGAAAGAGAATCCACTAGCTTTATGCCCCTTGATGCTTACACCTTAAACTCAATTTATCTTACTCAACCTGGTTCATATAGACTCAAGAAAACCATTGACTCATTTATAATCCTAATAGAATCAAAGGTTTCACCAAAAGCCAAAACTAGCTTAACCTAAGTAGAAAGCCCAAACTATAGTCTATGACCTCTACTTATGGGCTAGCTTAAATATGATTAACTATGAGCTTACATACCATGAAATTTACTTAAAATAAATTGATTTATGTATTATAAAAATATTTTTAATACATTTTGATACAACCAGATTTATTCTTCCATAGCAAAAGGCAATCTCTAGCATCTCCTCGTGTTATTGAACCATCTTATATTGATGTAAAAAAGAATTTAGATCCTTCACTTAAATTTATCCCAAAGAATATCTTAATATAAATCATAAAACCCTTATCTACTTAAACCATGCCATTCTTTAATTAAGCCATAATAAAGATAAATTAAAAAAATAACGCTCATGTGCCCTTGCAGGCCTCCAAAACCATCTAAACGCCTTCTAATAACTGAAACATGCGTAAGCTTGTCACCAATCTGAACAATAACACCTTAGTTTGAGCTTTCACTTGTAGTTGCTTCTTAAAATATAAAGGATTGTGCTTTAGTAAAAGTTAGTTTTAATGACTACTTTCTAATCATATCAAGCTGAATCTTTCGCCATAAACATTATTCATTACATTATTGGATGCACTCATCATATGACCCTGACTTTCTATGATGTCATTGTATAGCTCTTATTTTCTTGATCAATTTTGACACTTGAACTATGAAATTTTGTTATGGAATCAAAGATATGCAAGCATTCAAAATCCAAATGTATTACTTCAAAAGCATTAGGACTGTGACTACACAGTGTTGGATTTACGACATTACAATGTTAACAATCCTAATGTTGCTAGACCATGTTTTTTAAGATATAAAATTTTATTTGATATTTAATCACACTACTTTACACCTTGGACTATTCAAGAAGTTTCATTTAAAAAAGGTTTAGGGGTCCAAAATAATTTGTAGGATTATTAGATGAATGATTTAGAATAATTAATAGACAAAATAAAAATAATATAATTTATTTTGATATTAAATTTAGTGAAAAAAATTGTAAAAAATTTACAAATTAAACTCCATAAGATATAAATAGTGTAACAGCCTAAACACTCACCTATTAAATTATCATCCACTTTGGTCTAAACGACCTCATAAATTTGTCCCAATAGGCTAATTTCCCAAAATGTCCCACACCTCAAGTGTTATGAAATTAAATTTTTTTATGAAATGTCTCCCACCTCAAGAGTTATAAGCATGCTTTATATGAAAATTTTTTATGAAATTTCAATCATTACACCAAAAATTATCTTAATGTTCGAGAGTTCGACTTTATCTTACTTATAAAACTTCACAATCTTTCAGACTTGCGTAATTAGCTTCCTCACCAATATTCTTAATCCATAATCATCCACTAGGAAAATATGACTCTAGAGGTAACCAATATGGATTCAAAAATTGGCTGCCACTATGTACCACTTTGTCCCATATAGGATTCAAGAGGTAGCTCATATGGTATAACACTTTATTTTGTATGATATTTAGTTCCCATCTTTAAGTTGGTGTAATACTTTGATACCATTTGTAACAAGCTAACTCTCACATATAGAGATATTTTCTACATTGACATATTGGACTCATAGGTTTATCTAATTGGTGTAGCTTAATAGAAGACCAAACATCCCCAAAGTGCACCATTATGAACACACTTAACTTTTGAACTTATAATGAAATTTCAACCATTACACTAAAGTGTGTCTTGATTTTTACGAGTTTGGTTTCATTATATTTGAGGCATTTCAAAGATTGTTTCATTAAATTATTATTAAAAAAAATTATTTAACTTTTTTACATTATAAATTTAATCGACTTAATGCTAAATCATTTTGGAAAACTATAAAGTAAATTATAAAATATCTATATAATATTTTATATTTATTATAAACTTAGTCTTTTTATTGTAAGTCAACACAAAATTTAATAGAATTTAAACCCTAAAATAACCTTAATTTAGGCATTAAATGATTTTAAAACATAAAATAATGATTTAAATACTCTAAATGTATAATAATGGAATTAATTCACCTGATTAGTAAATAAAAATACAATCTCATTCGGTTTAAATAATTATTTTTTTTTAAATCAACCATTAAATCTTTATTTATCATAAATAATTAAAATATTCATTCATTTAAAATCTAAGCAAATTACATAAAGCGATTATTAAATATTGCATCCAATATCTAAATTTTCATATTTGCATTTAAAACACTTAGATGTTATAAATCTATGCATGAAAATGTGTATTTCACTTTTAGTAAGTAAATAACAGAAATATTCTGACGTGATGTTAATGTATTGAGTGATATTTATGTAAAATAATAAAGTTTAGGTGTTAGATATGCAAATACACAATAATTGCGAAGGTTTGCATATGAATGCCCCAAAAATTAAATGAAATACAAAATTAAAGTATTCAATACTTAAGGTTGTTTTAAATGATTTGGTAAAATTATAAAATCTTGAAAGATTATCATAACCTTAAATTATATTAATCTATTAAAAAATTAAATATCATATAAACTTTTATAATTTAAAAATTACAAAAGAATTATTTTAAATATTAAAAAAATTATAAATTAGTGACAATTTAATTTAATAAATTTGAATTAAAAATGATTTCTTAAAATCTCTAAATGACTCATCAACACACAATAGCAAGATATCGTTCTAATTAGATGACTTAATTATTTGATGGACCTAATTTAATCCACATTCCATAAATTTTGGTATTTTTTATTAAAATTTAGTAACAATATTGCAATGTTTTCC
Organism: Papilionanthe hookeriana x Papilionanthe teres; assembly: GCA_022702705.1. Lineage (NCBI taxonomy): Eukaryota > Viridiplantae > Streptophyta > Magnoliopsida > Asparagales > Orchidaceae > Papilionanthe > Papilionanthe hookeriana x Papilionanthe teres. The sequence continues at coordinate 32,414,448 of CM040429.1, read as the reverse complement.
TCCTTTTTTTTTTCTTCTTTTACTTTTAAAGGAGTTGTCGGCTTGTCAAACATCGTATACTTCCCTCTTCGAATAAATTTCTCTTCCGGATCATATGAACGATCAGAAGAAGGGAAGAACTGGAAAAGACAGACATACGCTAGAGAAAGAACGTGGAGAGTCAACGTGAAATAAACCTCGAAAGGATAGGTCAAGTATGTCCGCCAAAACAAGATTGGACTGAAGCACCTTGGACCAGTATTCCCTTAAGAATACCTACGTAAATAACCCATAACCAGGAGTTTAGGTGTATGTGTCTGTTATGGGGTCAAGAGTGCTCCAAAGTGGACATATCTCACTTAGTTAATTACATTTTGGGGATACCCAAAATATTCTCGATAAAAGTGGTTTCACTTTTATTATCATAGATCTGGGGAAATAGGGAAACAAAGGAAGGTTATTCTGTGTGTAGCACTCCGATGATTCAAAGTTCTTACTAATTCATTGGGCAGAGAGTGAGTCTCTCACATCTCAAATGGGTAGCAGCTCATCAATATACAAAGCCTATGAAATATCCATAATCTTCTTGATGCGAATATCCCAATACATCAAAGCATGACCGGGCCATAAGACAGAGGATAAATCATCGTATTCCAAATGGCTGTAGCTCATCGACATCGAGCCATCAAGATAATATCGATGGAGTCAAAAGAGCTACAAGGCTTAACAACAGGAAGGGTGTAATCCTAAAAGATAGATGTAGTTGGGTCGGGGTACCATGGACTCGTCATCCCAAGTAGCTGGGACCCTAAGTCTAGCCGGTCGTGAATGTAGTGGACCTAACAAGTCCAGAGATTTCTAATCAGCAATCCATGAATTGTGTCATCCACGGGGACCTCGGTAGCCCTAAGGTAAAAAGAAGGAAACTCAATCCTACGATTATCGGCTGTAGCTCCAAGAGTTGAGCCTTATATCCATCGAAATGATAAGGATGCCTCAAGAAAGAAAGAGAAAGGGAGGTTCAAATACAAATATGGAAATGCTCTAAACAGAAGTACTTACACCCCATATGGGTTGGGAGCCTTCTAACGACCTAGACATGCTAGAAAATCTTCTATAATAAAACGTATGCTGGGCTAGTCGGGTTGTAGAAACATGAGTGCTTCTCATCGGGACATGGAAATATGAATGCAGTTTTCAAAAGCAGTCCTTAAATATTGTGGATGCTCTATTAATTATGACTTGGGTTATGCCCATGCAATGTAACCACTCTAAAATCTGGCGTGAAGGTCATGCAGGAAAGTAAAAGTATAATATTTAAAATCTGAAATATTTTATTCCTAAAATTCATTACTTTGAATATTTTATTAAGGTTATGTTGAAAATTTAGAATTTTTAAATCATAAAGAGCCTATTTTGCATTCGTGATTCGCAAAAAACCACAAAAATAAAAAATGAAGAATTTCAAGCATTCAAACACACAATAAGGCGAGACAAGACAAATAAAAAATAATAAATGGCTAATGCTACCAGGTTGGTAAAACATCCTAGAAAGGAATAAGGGCAGCCAGAATCCGAATATACATGCCCGATCTTAATTCTATACATGAATATCAAATGCAGAACTAAGATTCATGACCTGATCATCTGCTCCCGGTCCCCCTCCATATAGTTCCCTCACGATAATGCCTTGAAACCCATACCCTTATCTCTGCTACAAGACTCTCATAGGACCCTAAAAGGACATAGAAAAATGAGAAAAGACTCAACCTGCATGAAAATAACATTAGCGGTGAAATCTAATCAACGTATAATGAGTTGTGTCTGATGGCGAAGCTAAGCAGCACCTGCAAGCAAAAGTTAGCATATAAATCATTACGAGATCCCCCTTTATTATACCTGCATATATATATGGGCATGGCTCCCAGCAGAAGAACGCCCAAACACACTGCCATGCATATCAAGCATACAAACATAGAAAAAAACACAAAGCAGGAAAGATGACTGACAAGACATCAAAAATACTACTTAGCAGCTTGAATCCTTGCCTAGCACACCATATACCGAAAAGTGTCCAATAACCAACATCTAAATGCATAAGATAATTTCTCCAGCTATTGTAAAGCTTCGACGGGGTCGCCGCGCCAATACTGTTCTAAAGATCTAGAGGATCTAAAGCATGTCACAAGAAATGGTTAAAGTTTTAAAATAAGTGGCCTCACATATGGCCTAATTTATATAGTTTTTAAAAGTAGGAAAATAATACAATAATATAAAAATATCTATTTTTATACTTTTAAAATAGTGAACCATAAAATGTGGGTTTGTGGTGCATCAAATGCACTTTAGAGTCTTTGGATCCTTAGAACAGTCATACTGTTTATTGCTCGTGATACAGAAATTTACATTACTTACTGAGGTGTCCTCACGGACAACACTCATTTGAGTATAACGTCCAATAAATGGGTCACTATCCTAAGGAGTAGGAGAAGCCATCAAGGCTTATTTGTGGTGCAACTTTTCTAAATTGCCAAAATTTATGAACTCGAATTTATATATATATATATATATATATATATATATATATATATATATATATATATATATATATATATATTGATTTAGTTTTCTATTGAGTCACACAATTAAACGCAAGTATACGTATCACTCAAGTAATACAGGGCTCTAGTGGAGTCCTGGTTATTGATCCCACAGGGAGGCAGTAAATTTTATAATGTAGCACATAAAGCACTTCACGAATCACAGCACAATTATAATTATTACTAATATTAAAAGAGAAACAAACAGTAGGAATTACTAATTCTACCAAAGTACATTCTAACTTTCTAGCAAGGTTAACTAACAGAAGACTAAATTTATAAAAAAAGTTCAATTGTAAGAAAGAATCTTCCTCCTCTCCAATAATAATGTGATGATTTAATGACATAGATCAGTGATGAAAATGAATTGTGCCAAATAGGAGCATTCATATTCTTTACCCCCTTCCAAGTGCATAAAGAATATTGGCTAATCCTAAGTTCAGTCCCCAAATCTGTGGTTATGCTGGGAGGATACTGCCTCTCACTCTAGAGCTCCCACTTCCCTTCCCCTAAAGGCTAACTCTCGTTTTGGTTTCTAAACCCCAGAACCAAATTGAGGATTTCAGCCTGTCACACTAAAATCTTTAATTCTACGCCCATCAAAATATATTTTCCTATTTATTTGCACTCAACCCCCATGAACTACGTCACTTATTCATGGACATTGAATGGGTGATCTTCACTTTTGTTGTGGAACTCATAATCCTTTCGGAACTTATGTTTCCCAACAAGTTTTAACAATTTAATTGGCCAGATCAAAAAGTAAATGAAGTATGAAGTGAAAAGGTCATCACAAATTCTCCATAATAAATCAGAACATTATTTCCATATCACAAATTTTGACACATCACATGAAAACGAGGAAGACAAAGAAATCTACTCGAGACTCATGAGGAAAGGATGAAAAATATGGATTGTCATACAAACAGAGTAAAGAAAAGACAACTTATCTCAAACTCTTCCCCAAGCGAATCTCAAGGAATTCCTTTGACTCCTCTTCTTTCTTCACAACAACACACAATTCTCTCTTTAGATAAGTAAGGAAGAATAAATCTCTTACTTTTCCTCTCCTCCTAAACTCCTTAGAAGAGAACACATAAACCCTAGATTTTCTAAAAAAATGAAAAGACAGACTCACTCTTCACTCCCTCACACTCAAGATTCTCTCCTCCCTTTCTAAACTTGGCTCCAAAACAGTTTAAATTTGGTCATAATTGATTTCCTAAGAGTTTATTCAAGCTTCTCTCCAAAATCCAGCCAAATACATTGAATCTAGTTTGAAATCAAGATATGGCGCCATTCGGCACTATTTTCCGCATACTAGTCCAAAAGTCTCTATAAATTGGCGTGGTCCGGCGCTGGTGACAGTGTCGTTTAGCGCTAGTTCAATAAAATGCATTTTGCTCCATTTTACTCCCAATTTGTTCCTTTTTGCTTCCTTTCGCTCCAAAGGCCTAAAATCATTGTACCTGCATGAAATCATAAAAATATCTTTCCTTAAAGTGCAATATCATCAAAAACATGTATGAAATGGACATTAAAAAGCTTTCAAATTTTTTAGTGGATCAAGATCCCCCAAACTTAAGTATTACTTGTCCTCAAGTAATTTATTTAATACATAAAATAATGATCCACTGCAATGAACTTTCTCTCTAAAATACCATAACTTTGACTTAGATAAGTACAGTAGTAAAATTTTCAGAATGATCTTTGAATAATTCACGTAAATTCTGTAGGTGTAAGGCTATCTAGTAACCAAGTTTATGAGTTTTAGCCTTCTATTCATTTTAAAAATGACTGTAGATTACCTATTAAGTAACATAAAAGGATTACATGAAAAGAAGTTTATTGAAACACTACTAGTAAAGATGCTAATCCATACATATAAGTTCAGGAAAGTAATTAAGTTATTACCTTTAGGTAGATCCAAGTGAAGCCAATTTTTTATTAGGCATCTCCTCAAGTTTTTCCTACTTTTTCTTTTCTTTTTCTTCTCTTTTTTTTTCTTTTTTCTCATCTTTTCTTTTCTTTTCTTTATTCTTTTTACTTTTTCTTTTTGCTTTTATTTTCAAGTGAGGATTACTATATCTGGATAGCCTTTAATAATTTTAAACTTCACCCTTCTCACCCTAAATTTGAAACTTACCACAATCCTTTACCTTATAGGCATTTCTTTAGCTTATTATTGATTTATCATATAGTCTCAATCCTTTCATTTCACATAAAGTTTTAGGATTATTAATCCTTCAAACATATAGTTTTTCTTATTTTGAATAGTTGACTATAGTCATATTCTCTTATATCAAATATCTTAGCCTACAAAATTACTTTTCATTACCAAATACTTTCATTCAAGTCACTAAAGTACTTAAATAAAATCAAAATACGGTTATCTGAAATTGAGCTCTATCACAGGAAATCATGTTAATAATTTTGAAAATACTTTTAAATGAGAACAACTAACAATTAATTATTTCCTTCCCCCAAATATAAATTTTTGAATATCAATAAAATTAACATGAGTAGAAAGAAAAGATATAAACATATAGAACTCATACCTTAATATGTTGAGCTTTTCATACCTTTGAGTTTAGGCAGGTCTTCTTCTTAAATTTAAAATAGTAGGCCTGAATTAATTAAGAGAATTACTACACATACATATAGGTTAGAAATTTGCAAGGGAATAAGTTTAAAATTTTAAGACAAAATACATCAACTAAACACACAACATTAACATCCATCTGTTACAATCACAGATTAAACTAACAGACTAAATACAATCACATTACATCCATCACAATTCAACATAAAGTTCACAAAAAACACATCCAAATTTAAATTACATCACAAATACAAATCAGAGTCTCAGGTACATCACAAATACATCAACAAATACAAAATGTAATGAAAATAAAAATACTAAACTACCAACCATCATATGCAGGAGCTCCATGATACACCTAAAATATATAGTGTTTATGCATATTTTTATACCTATTTTTTATGATATTGCACTTTAATGGAAGGTATTTTATTTTTTTCTTGCATATATGATGAAAATGATTAATTATGATGAAAGGAGCAAAAAAAGATCAAATTTGGAGTAAAATTATGAAGTTTGAGAAATTTGGCCTCTGGAGCCTAAGAGCCAAAGTGCTGGCGCTTAACCGCCACTGTTAAAATTGAATTTTAATCAAATTTGGTGCCATTACTAAGGGGTGTTTGAAGCAAATTTTTGTGGTAACTTCCTTTGGGAGGCAGATGTGATTGAAGAGATGCATCTTTTGGTGGATACATTGAATCTGGACATGATTTGAAGAGACACCATGACACCTTTTGAAAATTTATTAAAATGAAGCCTTATAATTTGCAAGAGAGTTCTTCTTTTTTTACAGAGTTTCTTAGAGAGTCTTTTGAAGTCTGGAGAGTGTGTGAAATTAGTGTAGTGTAGTTCTATAGTTGTTAGTAAAGAGTAGAGAGTAAGAAAGGAAACGGAGTTGGTGTGAAGCCTTCTTCTCACCAATTTTCTTTCATCCTTGTATCTAGTTTTTATTGAAGTCTAAAGTTTGTATTTGAGTCATTAGAGTTGGGCACCAACCTCTATAGATTTGTATTGTGGAAAGAAAAATTTCAAAGGAACTTCTAGGATATTCAGATAAGTATTTATCTTTGTTTTTACACTTTGTTTTTATGTAAGATTTGCTGTGTTTTCATTATGGTTTAAGCTTTCAAATTAAGTTGTGTTTATGTTTTCTCCATGAAATCTGAGTAATTTACTTTATCGTTTTCTTTCTTAGATGATAAAGTAATTAAATTATGGAAGTATGTTGTGGAAAGTAAAAGTGTTTAATGCTAGAAGAAATTGTGATGATTTAATTCATTATACTTAATTTACTTCTTGATCTGGCCAATTAAAATGTTAAAATTTGTTGTGAGATTATGTAAGATCCAATGCAGTATTGTCTCAATCAACAATTGGAAAGAATTACATGCAATTATATGGGTGAGAATTGTAGTCCATATGATTAAATGCAAATATATATGGAGATATATTTTATTGGGGAGTAAAATTAGAGGACTTTAGAGTAATAGGCTAAAGCCCCCTAATTTGGTTTATTATTTTAAATTTTGTTATGAGATGTTAGCTTTCAGGTGGAGGGAATATAGAGAACTCTAGAGTGAGAGCCGGAATCTTCCCTGCCTAACTGATGCACCAAAAATATATATTGTTTTTACTATATAATTTTACCCAATTTTGGTGATATTGCACTTTAAAGAAATGTATTTTTCATGATTTGTTGCAGGTATGATGATTTTAGGTGATTGGAGTGAAAAGAAGCAAAAAAGAATGAATATAGAGCAAAAAGGAGCAAAAAGGAGCAAAATGGTGAAAAAGTGTTCACGCGCCGCCGGCGCCAAATCCAGAGAGTCCATAATTAATTGCAGGATAGAGCGCCACCGGCGCCCGAAGTCGGTGGAGTTCAAATTTGAAGAGTTTTGACGATTTTTTGAAGGGATGCCTATGGAAACTCTTGGGATTTTGTCCCTATCTTATAAGTAACTATTTTTGGACAAAAATGGTGTGCTTCTTCAGTGGTTCTAGAGTAGTTTTAGTGAGCGTTAAGTGTTGAGGTTTAGGAGAAGTGTGTGTAGAGTGAGGATTTGAGAGGAATTCTTCTCTCAGGAGTGAAGGAGAAGGGGTAAAGTGAGAGATCGCTTCTTCCTTTTCCTTCTAAAGAGAGAATCAAGTGTTGTAAAGAAGAGAGAAGATGATTCAAAGGAACTTCAAGGGAATTGAATTGGGGAAGAGAAAGAGATAAGTTGTATTTGCTTTTGTGGTTTGTATGACTTTTATTTTATATATAAAATCGATGTTTAATTGTATCTTTTCTATGAATTCTGAGTAATCTCCCTTGTCTTTCTTCTTGCATAGAGATGTGATGATGGATTGATGTGGATTTGATGTGCTTTTAATGTAATGAAAAGAGTGTGATGATTTTTCATTTAGAACTTAATTTACTTTTGATTTGACCAATTGAAATGTTAAAACATGTTGTTGAACATTAAGTTTGAAAAGATTTAATGTCCTACAACAATAATGAATGATCCATTCAATTTCTATGGATGAATTGCATAGTTCACGGGAATTGAGTGCAAATGAATAGGGAAATAAGTTTTGGTGGACTTAAATGTGGAGATTTCAGGGTGACAGGCTGAAATCCCCAAATTGGTTCTAAGATTAGTAACTAATATCAAAGGTTAGCCTTCGGGTGAAGGGTGAGTTAGAGCTTCGAAGTGAGAGCCGGTATCCTCCCAGCCTAGCCTTAGATTTAGTGACTAAACTTAGGATATGTCAAAGTTCTTTTCTTACTTAGAAGAGGGGGTACTCTTTTAAGGGTAAAGAATCATCTATGCTTCTATTTGGCACAATAATATAAATATTTGTTCCATATCAATCCACACTTCATATTCTCATTGCAAGAGGAAAGATACTTTTCTCATATATTGAAAACCTTTCAAATACTTAGTTTAGTGTGTCTGTTAGTTAATTCTGTTTCTAAAGTTGTTAGAAGTAGTTGTAGTGTAGTTAATCGTTACTGTTTCCTACATAGTAGTAGTAAGTAGTAAACATTAATTGCAAATTGAATATCAGATTCTAGTGACACGTTACCTATGTTGTGAACACTTTCTTATATATTCCAAACTTCCCTGTGGGATCGATAAGCAGGTCTCCATTAGAGCCCTGTATTACTTGATACGATACGTATACTTGCGTTGAATGCTTGGACTTAACAAAATCATTATAAATATATATATCTGAGTTCATAAATTCTTGCAAAATATAAGTCCCGTGCATCATGTTTTTGGCGCCGTTGTCGGGGAAGGTAACGGAGTAAAGAAAGTAAATAGGAAGGTAACGAAGTAAAGAAAGTAAGTAGGAAGGTGACGTAGTAAGTTTATTTTAGAGTGTGTAATTGTGTGTTTGTTTACTTTATTATAATATTTGTGTTTGTATATGCATAGTAGCGGATCTATAGGTTTAGTGCCTTTCGATTCGGAGTTAGAACGTACTGTCAGAAAAATTAGAAAATAACAAAAAACAATAAAAACAAATTGAAAATTCTTGCAAAATGGGCAATATTCAAGATAATCAGAGAAATGATATAGAAAATTTGCCAAGACCTGTAAGAGATTATACTAACCCAACAGCAGATGAAATTCACATAACTATTCAAAATCCTTATGTTGCTGCTAATTCATTTGAACTTAAACCTGCTATTATCCAAATGGTACAAAATAATTAATTTGGAGGAACACCTAATGAGGATCCTAATTTACATCTTGCTAGTTTTTTAGAACTTTGTGCTACTTTTAAATATGACGGAGTATCTAGTGATGTTGTCAGAGTTAGGCTTTTCCTTTTTCATTAAGGGATAAAGCTAAGGCGTGGTTAAACTCATTAGCACCATGATCTATTAGAACTTGGGGAGATTTATCTCAAAAGTTTCTATCAAAATATTTCCATCCATCAAAGACTGCTAAACTAAGAAATGATATTACATCCTTTTGTCAGTTTGAAGGAGAGTCAATATATGAAGCTTGGGAGAGATTTAAAGATCTTCTTAGGAAGTGCCCACATCATGCTTTACTAGATTAGCTAATAATTCAAACATTTTATAATGGATTAGTGGGATCATTGAGATCTATTATAGATGCTGCTGCTGGTGGATCATTAATGTCAAAACCTTTTGATGAAGCATACGCATTAATTGAAGAAATGACTACTAATAATTTTGAATTGCAACTGAACGGGTAAATCCTAAGAGAGTAGCTAGTGTTCATGATTTATATATGATGACTATGATAGTTTCTCAAATTGCAGTCCATTCAAAGAAAATAGATGAATATGGAATGAATTATTTTCAACCACCACAAGTGTTTAAGGAAAATTCATTTGAACAGATAACATAATCTCAAACACCTTATGAGACTTTAAATGCTATTAATAGATCTAATAATCCTTATTCGAATTATTATAATCCTGGTTGGAAGAATCACCCAAACTTCAATTGGAATAATAGTAATGCTAATGTTAACCCGCATTGGGCTAACAATTCTATGAATCCAATTGGAAATTCAAACAATCAAGGAAATACTAATTTTAGACCATCTTATCCTCCTAGATTTAATATTAACCAACAATTTAAGGATAAGAAGTTGTCTACTGAAGAAATGATTCTTATTATTGGAAATCAATTACAAGCTCTTATGGAACATAAGAAGATATAAGAATTAATTCCAAGAATCAATTACAAGCTCTTAATAGAAGTATCTCTCAATGGAAAAAGATATTGAATGTTTTAGGATGGTGGTCTGTGATTACTTGAGAAACGATCATTTTCAAAATATATTTGAAAAATAAGAAGAATATAAAAATATGTTTGAAGAAGAAAGTGAAAATGAAGAAATTTCAGATAGTAAGAAGAATGAAGATTTGGAGTATGTTCAAGAGAGATTCGAAGTATTAGACACTATGGAAGGTGGAGATAAAAGCTTAATTCCATCTATCACAAAACCTCCTGAACTTAAAATGCAAATTCTCCCTAATCATTTAAAGTATATGTTTTTATGAGAATCATCTACTTTTCCAGTTAGTGTATTTTCGGAATTAAACGAATACCAAGAACAAAAGTTGTTGGAAACTTTAAAAAGATACAAGAAAGCTTTTGGATGGACTTTGGCAGATATTAAAGGAGTTAGTCCTTCGATTTGTATGCACATAATTTTATTAGATGAAGAACATAAACCGAGAGTTAATTCGCAAAGGAGATTGAACCCTATGAAAGAAGTAGTTAAGAAAGAGATTTTAAAATGGCTGGATGCTAGAATTATTTATTCTATTTCGGATAGTGCTTGGGTGAGTCCAATACATTGTGTACCGAAAAAGGGAGGAGTGACTGTTAAATCATACTCACAAGACAAATTAATGGATGGCGAATCTGTATTGACTATAGGAAATTAAATGCCGCCACCAGAAAAGATCACTTTCCTCTTCCTTTTCTCGATCAAATGCTAGATAGACTTGTTGGACACAAGTACTACTATTTTCTGGATGGATATATTGGTTACCATCAAATATCTATTTCTCCAGAGGATTAAGAAAAGACAACATTTACTAGCCCTTATGGAACCTTCGCTTTTTGAAGAATGCCTTTTGGACAATGTAACACACCTACAACATTTCAGAGATGTATAATGTCTATCTTTAGTAGTATGATATATAATGGAATAGAAGTTTTTATGGATGATTTCTCTGTATTTGGGACTTCATTTGAATTTTCCTAAAAAACTTAGCAAAAGTTTTGGAGCTTTGTGAGAAAACAAATCTAGTTCTGAATTGGGAGAAATGTCAATTCATGGTTGCATGAGGAATTGTGCTTGGGGATAAAATTTCTGAACATGGTATGGAGGTCGACCCTGCTAAAATTAGAGTGATTGAGAGATTTTTGCCACCCACTACTATGAGAGAGGTGAGGAGTTTCTTAGGACGCGCTGGATTTTACAGGCGATGTATTAAAGATTTTTCTAAAATTACTAAACCTTTGTGCCGACTTTTGAAAATGATAGAAAGTTTGATTTTAATGATGAATGCATAAGAGGTTTCGAATAATTAAAAGAAAAATTAATCACTGCACCTATAATTGTTTCACCAAATTAGTAGAAACTATTTGAACTTATGTGTGATGCTAGTGATTATGCAATCGAAGTAGCATTGGGGCAAAGGCATGATAATGTTTTCAAAGTCATTTACTATGCTAGTAAACTCTTAATGAGGCTCATATTAATTATACCACAACTGAAAGAGAGTTATTAGCTATAGTATTTGCTTTTGAAAAATTTAGACCTATTTAATTGGAACTAAAAGTATTGTGTATACAGACCATTCGACAATGAAATATTTAATGCAAAAGAAGGATGCGAAACCTAGACTCATTAGATGGATACTTCTTCTAAAAGAATTTGATTTTATGATAGTTGATAGGAAGAGAGCTGATAATCAAATAGCTGTTCACCTGTCCAGAATAGACTATGATAAATTATCGGAATTTGAAAAAGAAATTACTGAAATTTTCCCTGATGAGCAACTCTATACTATTATGAGAAGTAGTTTGCCTTGGTATGCTGATATTGTGAATTATATTGTAAGTGATATTGTACCACCTGATTTAACAAGGCAACAACAAAAGAAATTTAAAAATGATACAAAATTCTATTTTTGGGATGAGCCTTATCGATATAAACAGTGTAAGGATCTGATTATTAGAAAATGTGTGCCACAAAAAGAAACTAATTTGATTATTCAACGATGTCATTATTATGAATTTGGAGGTCATTTTGGTGTTGATAAAACTGCTTTTAAAATTTTACAATCTGGATTTTATTGGCTACTCTTTTTAGAGATGTTTATAGATATATTAAATCATGTGATCGATGTCAGAGAGTAGGTAATATCTACTGAAGAAATGAAATGCCTCTAAATTACAATTTGGAAGTTGAAATTTTTGATGTATGGGGATTAGATTTTATGGGACCATTTACTCCTTCATTTGGAAACTTATATATATTGGTTGTCGTTGATTATGTCTTGAAATTGATTGAAGTTGTTGCTTTACATAGATGTGATGCTCAGAGTGTTTCAAAATTTTTAAAGAAAAATATATTTATAAGATATGGAATGCCGAGAGTAATCATAACTGATGGTGGATCCCATTTTAGGAATAATCAAATTAAGAGTTTAACTGAGAAATATAATATTAATCATAGAATCTCTACTGCTTATCATCCTCAGACTAGTGGTTTAGCAGAAGTGTCTAATAGTGAAATTATAAGAATTTTGGAGAAAACTATAGATAATCATAAACTAGATTGGTCTGCTCGATTAGATACTGTTTTATGGGCTTATAGAACTGCTTTTAAAACCCCTTATTGGAATGTCTCCTTATAGACTAGTATTTGGTAAGACTTGTCATTTACCAGTTGAATTGGAGCATAAAGCATATTGGGCGATAAAAGACTTAAGTTTTAATTTAAAAAATGCTGGAGAGAAAAGATTTATGCAATTGAATGAATTGGAAGAGATTAGAAATGCATCTTATCACAATGATAGGATTTATAAAGAGAACAGGAAATTATGGCATGTTCGGAAGATATTAAAAAAGAACTTAGAATATGGACAAAAACTTTCATTATACAACACAAGATTGAAGTTATTTCCTGGAAAGCTAAGGTCTAGATGGTTAGGACCTTTTACAGTTGTAAGAGTTCATTCTTTTGGAGCTATTGATATTAAAGATCCTGATACTAGAAATATTTTCAAAGTTAATGGGCATCGATTAAAGCCTTACTTTGATAGGTTTCAACCTGAGTTTAAAGAGGTTTTAATGTTGATTCATCTCGATTAACTAATTGTTTTGTCGGACTGACGACGTTAAACCAAGCGCTTTATGGGAGGCAACCCATATGTACAGTTGTGGTGTGTTTGCTTGTTTGTTGTAGTTGTGCTTTTTAGATAGTTATTTTTGAATCCTAATTACTCCTAAATACTTTAAAAATTGATAAATGATGGATCAAATAGAGATATTGTAATATTTTGGATCAAACGAAGTTCGATGAGAATTTTTTACCACTGGCGCCGCCGGCGCACTATCACAAACCCTACACTGAACTTGCCTGTTTGAGTGCCGTCGGCACCCTATCGAAAGCCGCCAGCGCCCAAAATCTATTTGATGGTTTTTAAGTTTTAAAATGCTAGTTTTGGTGGTTTTTGGTGGGATCTTCATCCTTATAACTCCCTAAATTCCATTTTTTACTTCTTAACTCCAGAAAAATGAAAGCCACCAATCTCAATTCGTATCCTATGGATTCCCTTCTCATTGAAACCCCTCGATTTCGCATTTTCAACCGAAGGAAGTTCATAAGTTTTAAAGCGCAGTGTTTGTTTAACAAAGTGATGATGAAAAGAAGGATTATTAAGGAAAGAAGCTTCATAAATCGAGGTATGGATAATCCCACTACAAGAATTGAAGAGATTATTAAGGAGAGACATTGGGAAGTGCATTGCTACACTACTGCTGCCGTTGTTGTTCCCGTCGTGAAAGAATTTTATGCAAATCTTCACCGGGTCAATCAAGGGTTCGTATTTGTGCGTGGTAGATTTGCACAATTCACTCCTGCACAAATTAACGATCTCTTTATGATCAAGAACGTACTTATTTGCCATTATTCTAATTTTAAGGCCACGAGGGATAATATGAATGATGTGTATAGATATCTGACGGATGAGAATGAAGAATGAGAAGTTAGAGAGAATGGATACATTAATTTCCCATCTGCATCTCTTAATCCAGTATCAAAGCAGTGGCACTACTTTATTTCGGCAAAGTTATTTCAGACATTGAAGATTACCAAGGTAACCAAGGAAAGCGCCATTTTGAATTTCTGTATTCAAACTGGGAGGCTAGTTGATATTGGTAATATTATTGTGAAATCAGTACTTGGAATAATTGTGCATGGATCTAAATATGGGCTTGGACACCTGTCCACCATATTTCTGTTATGTAGTCAGTCACAAGTTCCTTATGAAAGTTGGGAAAAGGTTCTTCTTCCATGGAGGTCTATTGATCCAACTAATCCCTATGACTACCAGACAGTTGGAGATGAAGATGACATGAACTTGCTCGCTGATCAACCAACACAGACTTCACAACCGATTCAACCCTATTTTCTTGAAGGTTCCAGAATGATATTGAAGAGTATCAAATAGTTGGAGACTGAGGTACGGAATGTTATGAATGCGATCAATAACATTTCTGATTTATTCGATCATATAGATTGGAGAATGAAAGAGTAATTCGATCATTCTAGTCGAATTGAGATGGGCTTGATCAATCTGATGAAGAAGAACGTGGTGATTGCTGAAGAATCATCTAACGAAATTCCATTTTATCTATTCTATAATTTGTTTGTGCATCAGCAATCAATTGGAGACATTAGAGGAGAGGATAGTTCTAACACTGATTTGGAGTAATTGATGGATTCTACTTATGTTTGTTGTGCGTTTAGTTTGCCTTACTTAGTTTGGTTTGTGTAGTATTTGCTTTGAACTTGGATTTGGATGTGTTTACTTTCATTGTGTGCTTAGATCATAGTGTTTGCCTATCGTAGAGTACTTGCTCCACTAATTATCTAAGAGTAGTCGGTTTGAATGGACATATTTGGTGTCTATGATGTAACTTGGATTTTATATATATAAGATTGTTGTATTTTGTTTGTGTGAAGAATGTGTTAATTATGGCTTATGGGATGATGTAAATGCCTATTGAAGTGGTAAACATCATTGTGGACGTCGAAACGATCGAAAATATGAAAAAATTTTTGACAGAAAATATTTTAAACTGGCGCCGCCGGCGCCCAAATCCAGAGAGTTTGGCCAATTTATTTAAATAGAGCACCACCGGCGCCCGAACCTAGAAAAAGGCCTAAAACACTCAATTTCTTGATTTTTGCCCTGGGACCCGCAAATTTTTCCTTTTCCTTCGTCTTCCTCCTCCATTTTTACAATTGTGAAGATCTAGGACTTGCTAGATCTCGGATTTAAGGAGATTTCAGGGCGTTTCGACACCGGATTTACACTTCTCTTAGTAAGAGCTTCACTTTAAGTTAAAATTTTTGGATTTTCACCATGGAAATCTCTCACATAGCTTATGGTGGAATTTTTGGAGTTTTAAAGATATTTTGAGATTTCCATGATGAAATTTGCTCTTATTTGTTTAAGATAGTGTTTGGAGTTTTTTACATTGTGAATTTGGGATTTATTAGATTTTTCTTGCAAATTTTGGAAATTCACATGGCTCCAAGGATGAGTAATGGGAAGAAGAAATTGGATTTTGATGAGGAAAGATTCATCAACATCAATGCCTAGTTTCGCTATAACTCTTACCTTCATAACAAGAAGTGTATCCAGGATCGAGCTTTTGATAGTCCTAGAGGATCTGTAGTGAAATTGATTACAGAGCAGAATTGGGAGTGACTTTGTTATTTCACTGCAAATGTTGTTATGGGAGTGGTTAGAGAATTCTATTCGAATATACCCTGAACTGAGACTGAGTATGTGCTTGTTAGAGGGAAGATGGTTGAGTTTACCCCTCAGCGTATCAATGCTTTCTACCAGACTCGGGAACCATTAGTGTGTGAGTACGAGAACTTTGACACTGGCAGGGAGAATATGAGAGAAGTTATTGCTTTTCTGACTGACGGGCGAGGAGAATGGAAAGTAAGTCAAAAACAGTTGATGATCTTCCCCGCCTCCACATTGAATGTTGCTTCAAAAGTTTGGCATTATTTCATTTCTGAGAGATTATTACCATCTTATCACCACAGCGAAGTTATTAGAGATAGAGCGATTCTAAACTATTGTATACAGAAGATGAAAAAGATTGATATTGGGACTATTATTTACAAAAATATTTAGATGATTGCTAGAGGTGATACAACTGGAGGATTAGGACATCCTGCTTTAGTTCATTCCCTCTGTATTCAATCTGGAGTGGAGTTCAGTAGTTCTGGAGAAGTGGCTATACCTTTGAGACCAATTACAAAGAATATTATATGTACTTATGAGTCTCACGTAGGAGCCATAGCTGAGCGTAGGATTACTGATATTCCTACTACGAGTTATTATGTTCCATCTACTTCGGAGCCGCCTACCTTATCTGATATTATGGAGCAGCTGAGACTACAAAGTGCTACTGTAGATAGACTCCATGGTCGGATGGATGTATTTGAGGCAAGGAGTGATATAAATGAAGATTATCTGTAGAGGAGGGTTGAGTTCGATATTGGTTATTATGATGCTCAGGTCAGATTTATGAGGGGGGAGTCTGATGTGATATTTCTTTCTTGCCCCAGCTATACACCATATAGACCTGACCCTGCTAAGGACCCTACTGATGACCCTGTTGATGACTCTGATGATCCTGGTGATGGAGATTAGTAGATTGTTTGTTTTTATTTCTGTTGTTCTTGTTTTGTTGCGATTTACTGATTTGAAGTAGAGGATATTTACTTTTCATATGATGTGTAACCCTGTTGTGTTGTATTGTTGTGTTGTAGTATTTTATTTTCATACGTTGTGTAACTTCGTTGGTGTATTGTTATGTTGTACTGAAACATTCAAATTGTTACCTGGACTATGTAGTACTGTGATAGTTTGTTCATGTTGTAGAGCTCTGTTGTTGTTTAGTGTTTAATGTTAATTTATCTTTACCCATGCAAATATTTAAAATTGCTATATCACTGCTACTAATTGTTTCATGCTCGTTAGTTGTAAATTTTGATTAATACTAGATAGCTGTTGAAGATTTCAAGATCCCAGCACAGAGAGGTTAGTTTTCTTCTACTCTAAACTATTTCAAATTTATTGAAAAATTTAAGTTTGGGGAGGGTAGAAAAATACTAACATTTATTTGTTCTCAATTATTATATTCTCAAAAATTATTAGCATAACTTCTGGCAGTTGAACCTCGCTGTAAATAACTAAAACTTTTTATTTCAATTGAATATTATGGAAGGATAGGATGAAAATTTTTAGTGATAAAGGTTGATTTTATAGAATTAAGATATTTGGTATGAAAGGATTTGATTATAGTCTACAATTTAAAGTAAAGAAAACTGTATTTTTGAAATGTTAAGGACCTTAAAGTATTGTGTGTTAAGAAGAGATTGTAACTTTATGATGAATAATAAAGCTTATACTTAACTATAAAGTAAAGAGATGTTTCAGGTTTGAACTTAAGAAAAAGGAGACTGAAGTTCAAAATCATTAAAGGGCTATCCAGATATAGTAATCCTCAATAAAAAAAGAGAGAGAAAAGAAAAAAGGATTGAAAAACAATCCCTAAAAAAAGAAAAGAGAAAAAGAAAAGAAAAGAAAAAGAAAGAAAAAAGTTTATGAGCAGAAGCTTGAGGAGATGCCTAATCAAAAATTAGCTTCACTTGAATCACCTAAATGGGAGAGCTTGATTTCATTTCTGAATTTATGTTTTAAGTACTGGTCTACATTCTAATGAAGTTCACATGAACTCCTTTTTCACATAGTCTTTTGAGGCATTCTAATATGACAAATTATGGTTCATCTTGAAATAATTAGAAGACTAGAACTCTTAGACTTGATTGCTAAATATTCTTACACCTGTAGTGCTAACCTGAGTTGCTAAATTTCTTTCTAAAAATCTAACCAATATATTCTTTTGAATGAAAAATTTTAGTGTCTTACAGTTGAAAAGTACATTGCCAAGAGTTATATTTTATGTAGTAAAAGGATTACTTGAGGACAAGTAATAGTTAAAGTTTGGGGATTCTGATGCAACAAAAATATATAAGGTTTTTACTAAATAATTTTACCCATCTTTGGTGATATTGCTCTTTAAAGAAAGGTATTTCATGATTTGTTGCAAGTATGATGATTTTAGGTGATTGGAGTGAAAAAAGCAAAAAAGAATGAATCTGGAGCAAAAAGGAGCAAAATGGTGAAAAAGTGTTATGGCGTCGTCGGTGCCTAAATCCAGAGAGTCCAGAATTAATTGCACGATAGAGCACCGTTGGTGCCTTATCTAGTGTTTCCGGTGCCTGAAGTCGGTGGAGTTCAAATTTGAAGAGTTTTGGTGACTTTTTGAAGGGATGCCTATGGAAACTTTTGGGATTTCGTCCCTATCTTATAAGTAACTGTTTTTGGATGAAAATGTTGTGCTTCTTCAGTGGTTTTAGAGTAGTTTTAGTGAGTGTTAAGTGTTAGGGTTTAGGAGAAGTGTGTGTAGAGTGAGGATTTGAGAGGAATTCTTCTCTAAGGAGTGAAGGAGAAGGGGTAAAGTGAGAGATTGCTTCTTCCTTTTCATTCTAAAAAGAGAATCAAGTGTTGTAAAGAAAAGAGAAGATGATTCAAAGGAACTTCAAGGGAATTGCATTGGGGAAGAGAAAGAGATAAATTGTATTTTCTTTTGTGGTTTGTATGACTTTTCTTTTATACATAAAATCCATTTTTATTGTATCTTCTCCATGAATTCTGAGTAGTCTCCCTTGTCTTTCTTCTTGCATAGAGATGTGATGATGGATTAATGTGCATTTGATGTGCTTTTAATGTAATGAAAAGATTGTGATGGTTTTTCATTTAAAACTTTTACTTTCGATTTGGCCAATTGAAATGTTAAAACATGTTGTTGAACATTAAGTTTGAAAAGATTTAATGTCCTACAACAATAATGAAAGATCCATTCAATATCTATGGATGAATTGCGTAGTTCATGGGAATTGAGTGCAAATGAATAAGGAAATATGTTTTAATGGACTTAAATGTGGAGATTTCAGGGTGACAGGCTGAAATCCCCAAATTGGTTATAAGATTAGTACTAATATCAAAGGTTAGCCTTCGGGTGAAGGGTGAGTGGGAGCTGGTATCCTCCCAGCCTAGCCTTAGATTTAGTGACTAAACTTAGGATATGTCAATGTTCTTTTTTACTTATAAGAGGGGGTACTCTTTTATGGGTAAAGAATCATCTATGCTCCTATTTGACATAATAATATAAATATTTATTCCATATCAATCCACACATCACATTCTCATTGCAAGAGGAAATATGCTTTTCATATATATCGAAAACCTTTCAAATACTTAGTTTAGTTTGTCTGTTAGTTAATTATGTTTCTAAAGTTGTTAGAAGTAATTGTAGTGTAGCTAATCGTTACTGTTTCCTGCATAGTAGTAGTAAGTAGTAAACTTTAATTGCAAATTGAATATCAGATTCTAGTTCCACATTACCTATATTGTGAACACTTTCTTATATATTACGAACTTCCCTGTGGGATCGATAACCAGGACTCCATTAGAGCCCTATATTACTTGATACGATACGTATACTTGCTTTGAATGCTTGGACTTAACAAAATCATTATAAATATATATATCTGAGTCCATAAATTCTTGCAAAATATAAGTCCCGTGCATCACTAACCCATCTACAAAATTTCAAATTTTCAAATTAACAAATTTTCTTTATAGAACCATGTAAGAGTAAAGAATATAATTGCTCCTATTTGGCACAATACATTTAAATACTTGCACAAAATAAATATCCATAATTATTACTCATTCATTGAAGAAGGAAAAATATATTTGATTCTTATAGCTTTTATATCATGTTTAGAGTATTGATAATTTTAATTTCCTGTTTATCTTTTTATTAAAAATATCAAAAACAACATTTCAAACTTTGTACCTTAAAACATACTTACAAAAAATCAATTGAAAAAGTAAAAAGTTATTTTTCTTATTTATTTAAAGTTTTAGACATTTCCCTATGGGTTCGATATCTCGGGGCGTCATCAGAAAGTCCTATATTACTTGATAAACGAGACGTATACTTGCGTAGTATCCCATTTTATAAATCATATATTTCCTATCTAAATCGTAAGCATAAATATTCGGGGATCACTCCACCATCATCAGGTTCTTCAGACTGGTATGTAGTGTACTCAGGGTATGTAGGGAATACAGCACTAGTGTCTCCCCCGAGGAATCTCTTCTGTGCGTCATGATAAGCTTCATATTCTAACCGTTGCACTTGATAATCATCATTTATTTTATTCCTTGCTTCTAGTCCCTTTACTATGTTGTTCAACTTCTCTAACTGATCCATAACATCATGCAGAGTAGGTTCCTTAGATGTAGATGGTCTCTCTTGACTAGAAGAATGTACATTATCTTTCCTACTCCATTTCCATCCTACATGGGCTTCATAGGTTTTCAGATTTAGTTTACTTATGAGCTTCAGGGGATGGACTACCTCATCATTATCTTCAGTTGCTACACCTGACTGAATACATAAGGCATGAATCAGGCTGGGGTGTCCCAGTCCACTTGTGTCTCTCCTTTTGAATTTGTCCAAATAATTTTAGGAATGATAGCCCCAATATTGATATTCTTCATGTTCTGAATACAATAATTCAAAACAGCTCTACCTACAGTAACTTCGCTATGATGGCTGGTAGGCAAAAGTCTTGCAGAAATGAAACAATGTCAGGCTTTTGATACATGATTCAATGCAGAAAGGGGGAAGTTATTTTTTTGTTTCAGTTTAATCTTCCATTCCCCTTTTCCGTCAGTCAAATAGTACATAACTATATCCAATTCTTCATTAGTAAGAGGAAAATTTTCATATTCACATAAGAAAGGTTCTCTCAACTGATAAAATGCATTGATGCAGGCGGGTGTAAACTCAACTATTTGTCCTCTAATAAGGATATATTCGCTCCCAGAATAGTATAAATTTGCATAAAATTCTCTTACAATTCTTAGCATCTCTTCAGCAATAAAATAACAGAAAATTTCCTATTGACGATTTGCAATTAATTCTTCAATCACACCTCCAGGATTTTTAAAATTTTTTTCTTGGATACATTTCTTATTGCTAAGAAATGTGCTAAAGTGGGAAAAAGCCTTGAAATTCACAAATTTACTCTCATCATAATCAAATTTTTTCTTCCCCTTAGCCATTCATGGAGCCATTTTTCTAAAATATTAAATTTATCCAAATCAATTTCAAAATTGCAATGTAATAGACTCCAAAGTAAATTTAAATAGATAAAAACTCCAACACCATGGAAAATCTCCAAATTTTCTCTAAAACCTTCAAAATTCAAATCTTTCTAATGTAGGAGATTTCCACGATCAAAATTGAAAAAAATGTAGTTTAAAGTGAAGCTCTTAACAAGAGAAGATGAAATCTGAACTTTTCCAGCCACGAAATCGCTTCAAATCCAAATGCAAGTGAGCCCTAGGTGTGAAAATCGGCTTTGGCTGGAGGTAGAAGATGATGGTTTGGGCAAAAATGGTGGGTCCCAGGGTTAAATCATGAAATTTGAGGATTTAAGGCTTTTTTCTGGTCGAGTGCGGTCCAGCAATGGTGACAGTGCTGTTCGGCGCAATTTTCATTTCAATAGGCCAAACTCTCTATCTTTTGGCACGATCTGGTGCTAGTGATAGCGTCGTTTAGCTCCAGTTCAAAAATTGGGCTTCCAACTTTCTTTTGCAATTTTGATCTTTTCAAGCCCGCACCGACATCTAATTAGTCCATTTAAGCATTGAATAACGTACTAAAGCCATGATAAATAATATTTTTTAACACAAACAACACAAAATATCACTTTGATATATAAAATCCAAATTACAAACACACATAAATAACACTAAACTCACAATCACAACACAATAACGCTGAAAACTGAACAAGAAAACAAGTCCAAATATAACATCCAAGCAAAGTAAAGTAATTAGTTCAGACTACAAACATGCATGCATAGATATATATATATATATATATATATATATATATATATATATATATATATATATATATATATATAAATACATAAACACAGAAATACAATAATTAAGTCTTCATTCTTCCTCAGAACTATCATCAACTCTTAAATCTCCAATTGATTGAACGTGAACGAACAAATTGTAGAATGGACGAAATAGGAATTCTTCAGTAGAATCCTCCTCAATCCAACCTTTTCTTTTCATCAAACGTATCAAACTTTCTTTAAGGTACCTAGAATGATCAAAGTTTTCCTTCATTCTCCAATCCAGATGATCAAAAAAGTCAGATAGATTATTGATTGTATTCATTAGGTGTTGTATTTCTTTCTCTAATTTCTTTATTTTCTTCAAAATGATCTGTGAACTTTGAGAAAAGTAAGGTGGAATAGGTTTTGAACTCTGATATAGTTGATCTTCAATGATACTCATGTCGTTCATATCACCAACTGCCTGGTTGCTATGTTCGTCCGTTGGGTCAATCGGCTTCCAAGGTAGAAGTACTCTTTCCCAATACTCATATGGCACATGTGATTAGCTGCAGAGGAGAAATATGGTGGAAGGATGTCCAATCCAATACTTTGATCCATGAACGATCAATCCCAAAAAAGTTTTAACAATTATAGAACCAACATCAATAGTCATCCCTATTTGAATACAATAGTTCAAAATAGAACATTCATTTGTTACTTTACTGATTTTCATAGTTGGGAGCAATTTTGCACATATAAAATAATGTAAGTGCTTCAACGTAGTATTTAGCAGTGTGGTTGAAAAACTCACATACGTGTTATTTCTTATCTCCCAATCATTACTTTCATCCGTCAAATATCTGTATATATCATTCATGCTATCCTTCATTGGGACAAGTTTGAATAGTGGCAGATCAGCACATTCTTAATCATATATAAATCAGTAATCTTTGCAAAAGTAAATGTGACAAACCTACCTCGCATGTAGATTGATCATTGGTTGATTCCATGAAGATTTGCATAAAACACTTTTATAATAGGGACAACTACGGCGGCAGTTGTACAACATAACACTTACCAACTTCTCTAAATAATGATTTCTTCAATTCGAGTAATAGGAGAACTCTTACTCAATTCACGAAGCCTCGCTCCTTAATTAACCTCTTCTTTGAGATATTCTTATTGAATAGATGTTGCGATTAGAAACTGATAAACTTTCTATGGATGAAAACTTGAAATCTTGAAGTTTCGATCGAGTCGGAATCCATTGGGATGAGATTTGGGATCTTCCTTTTTGTTCCTTTAGAATTTTTTGCATATAGGGGTGGTTTTTGGGAGTTCAAGAGGAAGAAATGCCGCCTAGAACCGCCAAAAAGCATTTTTAAAGACGAAAAATTTTTTTCTGAATAGCAGCGTGGTCCAGCGCTGATAGCAGCGCTGTTCGGTGCTAGTTCAATTTTTGCCAAACTTCAATTTATCCAAAGTATTTCCAAATTTCAATTTGATTCATTTCTTTAATGTTTTTAATGATATTTAAGGAAGGGTAGGACTTAATTAAGTAACAAACAAACACAAATAACACACCAAACAAGCAAACACTCAATAACTGTGGGTTGCCTTCCACAAAGCGCTTGGTTTAACGTCGTCAGCCCGACATAACTTCATGTTATTCAGGTTGATCCAACATTAAAACCACTTTATAATTAGGTATATTGCCTTCAAAATATGGTTTTAATTTTTGTCTATTAAATTTGAATATTCTTCCAGATTGAGGGTCTTCGATAATCACAGCTCCAAATTGATAGATTTTTACGATAGTGAAAGGTTCTATCCTTCAAGATTTCAGTTTCCCAGGAAAATAATTTCAATTTTGTATTGTATAGTAAAACTTTTTGTCCTGGTTCAAATTCCTTTTTAACAATCTTCTGATCATGCCATATTTTCTTCTCTCCTTGTATATTTTGTCATTATCATATGATTCATTTCTGATTTCTTCCAACTCATTCAACTGGCAAGTGAAAAGTGTTTCCAAAGATTAATCTGTAAGGGGACATTCCTATAGGAGTTTTATAAGCAGTTTTGTATGCCAATAAAGCGGTGTCTAATCTAGCAGACTAATCTAATTTCTCGGGATTAATGAATTTTTCCAAAATTTGTTTAATTTCACGATTAAATACCTCATCTAAGCCATTAAATTGGGGATGATAAGATGTAGAGATTCTATGCATAATATTATATTTTTCTACCAATCTCTGAAACAGATTATTCTTAAAATGGGATCCACCATCAGTGATGATTACTCTAGGCATTCCATATCTTGTGAAAATATTTTTCATTAAAAATGTCGAAACACTTCTAGCATCACACTTAGGTAAAGTTATTGCCTCAATCAATTTTGATACATAATCAACAACAATTAATATATATAAATTCTCAAATGAAGGTATAAATGGTCCCATAAATCCTAATCCCCAAGCATAAAAAATTTCAACTTCCAAAGTAAAATTAAGAGGCATTTCATTTCTTTTAGATATATTGCCTATGCTCTGACATAGATCACAGGTTTTGATAAATCTATAAACATCTCTGAAAATAGTAGGCCAATAAAATCTAGATTGTAAAATCTTATGTGTTGTTCTATCAATTCTGAAATGTCCTCTAAATTCAGAATCATGACATTCTCGAATAATTTTTTCAGTTTCTTCATAAGGCACAGTTCTCCTAATAATAAGATATTTACATTGCTTATACAAATAATAATAAAATTTAGCATCATGTTTGAATTTCTTTCACTGTTGCATTATTAATTTAGGTGGTAAAATATTAATAACGATTTAGTTTACAACATCAGCATACCATTATATTATTCCTTCTGTAATATTATACAACTGCTCATCAGGGAAAGTTTCTATTATTTTCTTTTCAAATTCAGCCAAATTAGGTTGTTCAAGCCTAGATAAATGATCACCTATTTGATTATCGACCCCTTTTCTATTAAAAATCTCAAAATCAAATTATTACATTAAATGTGTTCATCGAATCAGTCTTAGTTTAACATCCTTCTTTTGCATTAAATATTTAATAGTAGAATGATCAGTATGCACTATACATTTGGCTCCAATTAAATAAGATCTAAATTTTTCAAAGGCATAAACAATAGCTAATAACTCTCTTTCTGTAGTAGTGTAATTAATTTGAGCTTCAGTAAGAGTTTCACTAGGGTAGTATATAAATTTAAACATTTTCTCGTGCCTTTGCCCTAAAACTACTCTGATAGCATAATTGCTCGCACCTTCAAATGGATTCTCTTAGTCAAGTGAAACTATTATAGGTACAGCGATTAATTTTTTCTTTAATAAATCGAATGCTTTTAAGCATTCATCATTAAAATCAAACTTCTTATCTTTTTTCAGAAGTTGGCATAGATGCTTAGTAATTTTGGAAAAGTCTTTAATATATCGCCTGTAGAATCCTACATGCCCCAAAAAGCTTCTTACCCCTCTCACAGTTGTTGGAGGTGGTAAGTTTTCTATAATTTGAATATTCGCAGGATCTGCTTCCATGGCATTTTCAGATATTTTGTGCCCAAGCACAATTCCTCCTACAACCATAAATTGACATTTTTCCCAGTCTAGGACTAAATTTGTTCTTCCGCATACCTCTAAAACTTTTTCTAAGTTGTAGAGGCATACATCAAATGAACTCCAAATATTGAGAAATCATCCATAAACACTTATATTCCATCATCTGTTAATTTGCTAAATATGGACATCATACATCTTTGAAATGTTGCAGGCGCATTACATAATCCAAAGGGCATTTTTCTAAAAGCAAAAGTTCCATAAGGGCTAATAAATGTAGTCTTCTCTTGATCCTCAGGAGCAATAGGTAATTGGTGATAACCGGTATATCCATCAAAAAAGCAATAATACTTGTGTCCAGCAAGTGTGTCTAGCATTTGGTCTAAAAAAGATAAAGGGAAGTGATCTTTTCTGGTGGCGGCACTTAATTTTCTATAATTAATACATATTTACCAACCAGTGACTTTTCTTGTCGGTATGATTTCATTTCGTTCATTTACATCAACAGTCACTCCTCTTTTCTTAGGAACGCAATGAATTGGGCTTACCCAAACACTATCAAAAATATCATATACAATTCCAGCATCTAACCACTTTAAAATCTCTTTTTTAATCACTTCTTTCATCATTGGGTTCAGTCTCCTTTGCGGATCAACTCTAGGTTTATATTGTTCATTCAACAAAATTCTGTGCATACAGATTGAAGGACTAAATTCTTTAATATCTGCTAAGGACTAACCAAAAGTCTTTTTGTATCTTTTTATGGTATACAGTAATTTTTGTTCTTTATATTCATTTAAATCCGAATATACAATGACTAGTAAGGTAGATGATTCTCTTGAAAACATATACTTCAAATGATTAGGGAGAATTTTCATCTCAAGTTTAGGAGGTTTAATGATAGATGGAATTAAACTTTTATCTCCATTTCCCATAGTATCCAATCTTTCAAATCTTTCCTGAACAAATTCTAACTTTTCCTTCTTCATATCATCCAAATCATCTTCACTTTCAATTTCATCCTCACATTTTAAATTCTCTTCAAACACTTCTTTAAAATGATCTTCTGTCAAATAATCGCAGATTTCCATATGAAAGCACTCTTCATCTTTTTCATCTTAAGGGTATTTCATAGATTTCAGAATATTGAAAGTTACCTCTTGATCATTAAATCTCATAGTTAATTCTCCTTTTTGAACATCGATAATAGCTCTCCCAGTAGCAAGGAATGGTCTTCCCAAAATAATTGGAATTTCTTTATCTTCCTCCATATCTAATACAATAAAGTCGACATTAAAGATAAATTTAAAACAACTCCTTTAGGACAAGTGATAGAATGATCAGCCAATTGAAGAGTCACAGATGTAGGTGAAATTTCTCATATTCCCAATCTTTTGAAAGTTGATAAAGGTATAAGATTAATACTAGCTCCCAGATCACATAAAGCTCTTCTAAAAAATTTCTCACCTATAGCACATGAGATAGTGAAACTACCAGGGTCTTTTAGTTTTTCAGGAAGCTTCATCTGAATAATTGCACTACACTCACCGCTAAGTGCAACAGTCTCATGGTCTTTCAACTTTCTTTTCTTTTTAAAAATATCCTTCATAAAATTTGCATAATCAGGCATCTGCTCTAATGCTTCAACAAAGGGAATATTAATCGTTAATTTCTTAAGGATTTCCAAAAACTTTGCAAATCTATTATCCCTATTCTAATTTTTTAGTCTTTGAGGAAACGGAGGAGGTGGTTTTTTGACAGTTATCTTCATTGGTTCAATATGATATTCTAAGTCTGGATATATCTTATTAGAACCATTTTCAATGTTCACTTCCTCTCTTTCAACTTCAACTTCTTTTTGTACTCTTGTTTCCAATTCTTTTCCACTCCTTAATTAATTAGCCTTAATTTGCTCCTTGTTTTGATCTTTTGGGTTGATCTCAACATTGCTAGGAAGATTTCTAGAAGGTATATTATTAAGCGCAGTAAAATATGTCCCAATTGATTCTCAATGTTCTTCATCGCAACATTTTGAGCTTGAACTTGATTAGCCATTCTCAGAATTATTTATTCAGTAGACAACTTCTTTTTCTTAAATTATGGGTTACTATTAAAACCAGGAGGATAAGAGGCTCTATAATTGGTATTTCCTTGGTTGTTCGGATTTCCAACTAGATTCATAGAATTGTTTCCCCATTGCGGGTTAACAACAGTATTATTATTATTCTAATTGATTCTAAAAGAATTTCATGAGAACTTTATTAGTAATGGATCTAACACTCAAATATAAGTTTAAAAAATGTAATAAAGTCTTTTTCCTCAAGTTGATTCGAGTGAAGCCAATTTTTTATTAGACATCTTTTCAAGCTTCTCCTCACATATTTTGCTTTTCTTTTCCTTTTTCTTTTTTTTTATTTTCTTTTTCTTTTGCTTTATTTATTTTTTTGTGAGGATTACTATATCTGGATGACCTTTAATAATTTTGAACTGCACTATCCTCTTCTTAAAGATAAAACTCCTTACTTTTCTTCACTTTATAAATTTATATTAGCTTTGAAAATTTTTAATAAAGTCTCATTCCTTTCTTCTTACATGAAACTCTAAGATTCTTAATACTTCAAAAATACAACTTCGTTTACTTTTAATAGAAAAAACATAGTCTTACCCCTTAATACTCAATATCTTAGCTCTAGAATTAACCTTCATCATTAAAATGTTTTACTTTAGTCTACTATATATTTAGAAACAAAAATATACTTTTGTAAAGTTAGCCTTCAATACCAAAGGTCGTGTTAAATTAAATTTTTATATAAAAATATACTAATTAAGGACAAAAGAAAACTTAGTTTCATTTTTTTAAAGAAATTTTTCATCCCCCCAAAGTAAAATTTTTAATAGGTAAAATATTTAGTATAAGAAATGTAGGAAACAATGAAAACTAAAATTACATGCTTACAGGAATTTTCATATCATAAATATACAAGTAAAAAAAATAAAAAGCAAGAGTAAAAATAAAGTGATCAAAATTTAACTCAATTTTAACATATATGAAATTCAATAGACTTCTATGCAGTGGAGGATAACATAAAAGTTATATAAACACAAACAAACATAAATTCATAACTACAACATAAAGAAAATATAAGGTAGTAATTTGAAACTTTAAACATGAAATTCTTAAGTGAAAGTTAGCAATATTCTAAACCGTCCTAATATCTCTGGAATAAGTTCTACACAAATCAATAAAATACAACTAAACAACAATGTTTACACACTAATACCTCAAAACAAAACATAACTACTCATAACAACACAAATACATAATAGTATCTATCAAACAAACAACACACAAACAGTAGCAAACTAAATAACTATAACACAAAATAACATATAAAATAATCAAAATACTATCACATTTTTCTTAACCAAACACAACGACATATCAATTAAAGCAAATACACACCAATAACAATGGGTTGCCTCCGAAAAAGCGTTTGGTTTTATGTTGTCAGTCTGACATAGTCAGTGCTTATTCTGGTCGACCCAACTACGTAAGTTCGTTTAATTTAAGTTTGTCCCCCAAAAAGTAGGGTTTCAGTCTGTGACTATTCACTTTGAATATTTTCCCAGTTTTAGGATCTCGGATATCCATAGCTCCATCAGGATAAGCTTTTATCACAACAAATGACCCCATCCACTTGGACTTAAGTTTTCCTGGAAATAATCTTAATCTTGCATTATATAGCAAAACTTGTTGCCCTGGCTCAAAATTTTTAGTAAGAATCCTCCGATCATGCCACATCTTCATCTTTTCTTTATAAATCTTAACACTTTCATAAGATTTATTCCTTATCTCTTTGAGCTCATTTAATTGTAAAAGTCCTTTCTCACGAGCATCTTTTAAATTATAATTGAATTCCTTAATATCCCAATATGCTTTATACTCAAGTTCAACAGGTAAATGACATTCCTTCCTAAATATTAGCCTATATAGAGACATTCTTATAGGAGTTCTATATGCAGTCCAATAAGCCCACAAAGCATAATCAAGATTAATTGACCAATCTTTTATTGTTGGATTTACAGATTTTTTAAAAATTCTTTTAATTCCCGATTAGATAATTCAACTAAACCACTTGTCTTAGGATGATAAGCAGTACCAATTTGATCGTTGATATGATATTTCTTAACTAATTTCTCCATTATTTCATTTCTTAAATGACTTCGCCCGTCAGTTATGATCACTCCTGACATCCCAAATCTACAAAATATGTTTGTTCTTAAAAACTTTGTAACACTATGAGCATCACATCATGGTAAAGCAACAACGTCTATCCATTTGGATACATAGTCTAATGCTAAAAATATATAAATTTTTGAAATATGGTACAAATGGTCCCATGAAATATAATCCCTAAACATCAAATATCTCAACTTCCAATACAAAATTGAGTGGCATCTCATTTCTTCTACAAATATTGCCTACACCTTGAAATCGATCACAAGTTTTGATATAAGAATTGACATCTCTAATGATTGTAGGTTAATAAAATCCATATTGCAAAATTTTGTATGTTGTTTTATCAACACTAAAACGTCCCCAAAAATCATAATCATGAATTTTTTGGATAATTTCATAAGTTTCTTCTATAGGCACATATCTTTGAATAATTAGATCATTTCCTTGTTTATATAAAAAGGGATCATCCCAAAAATAATTCTTAGCTTCAAATAAAAATTTTCTCTTTTGTTGGTATGATAGACCATATGGTATAATTAACTAACAATGAAATTCACAATGTCAGCATACCATGGAACACACAATTCATCAATTTTGAAGAATTTTTTATCTGGAAAATGTTCATTAATTTCTTTTTCAAGATAGAGTGATTTTTCTTATTCAAGCCTAGAGAGATGATCAACAACTTGATTATCAGCTCCCTTCCTATCTAATATTTCAAAGTCAAATTCTTGCAGAAGAAGAATCCATCTTATATGTCTTAGTTTTGCATCCTTCTTTTTCATTAAATATTTAATAGCATAATGATCTGTATGCACAACACATTTTGTTCCAATTAAATGTGATCTCAACTTATCAAAAGCATATAATATTGTTAATAACTCTTTCTTAGTTGTGGTATAATTAATTTGATCTTCATTAGGAGTTCTATTAGTATAGTAAATTACTTTAAAAATCTTATCACGTTTTTGTCCTAAAACAACATCAATAGCATAATCACTTGCATCACACATAAATTCAAAAGATTTTTACCAATCTTGTGAAATAATAATTGGTGCAGTGATTAATTTTCTTTTAGTAGCTTAAAAGCTTTTAGGCACTCGTGATCAAAATAAAAAGTTACATCTTTTTCAAGTAAATGACATAGAGGCTTAGCAAATTTTGAGAAATCTTTAATATATCGCCTGTAAAATCTAGCAAGTCCCAAAAAACTCCTAATTTCCATAACATTTGTTGGGTGAGGTAATTTAGTGATCACTTGAATTTTTGCAGGATCTACTTTCATACCGTTTTTAATATGCGATGTCCTAAAACAATTCCACTTGCTACCATAAATTGTCATTTTTCCCAATTAAGGACTAAATTTGTTTCTTTACAATGCTTGAGGACTCTTATGTTCTAAACATGATTCAAATGAAGTCCTAAACACAAAAAAATCATCAACAAAAACTTTAATTCCTTTTCAATTAAATAAAAAAAATAGACACCATACATCTTTAAAATGTTGCAGAGGCATTACATAAAACAAAGGACATTCTTCTAAAAGAAAATGTACCATAAGGACTGGTAAACATTATTTTCTCTTGATCTTCAGAAGCTTTTTGTATTTGGTGATAACTAGTATATCCATCTAGAAAATAAAATTGTTTATGCCCAGCTAGTCTATCAGCATTTGATCTAGAAAGGGTAGTGGAAAATGATCTTTCCTAGTGGAGAGATTTAATTTTATAGAATCAAAGCATATTCGCCAACCAGTGACTTCTCTTGTTGGTATTAAGTTGTTATGTTCATTAATAGTCACAATCACTCCTCCTTTCTTAGGAACACAGAGAATTAGACTAACCCATGCACTATCCGAATAGGATATATAATTCTAGCATCTAACCACTTTAAAATTTATTTCTTAACAATTTCTTTCATAACAGGATTCAATTTCCTTTAAGGATCAGCCCTAGGTTTGCAGTTTTCTTCCATAAGAATTCTATGCATACAAATTGAAGGACTGATTCCTTTAATATTAGTAATTGTCCATCCAAAGGCTTTCTTATATCTCTTCAAAGTTTTCATTAAACACTTTTCTTCTTCTAAAGTTAAATTTGAGGAAATTATAACTGGTAATGTTGAGGAATCACCTAAAAAGTCATATTTTAAATGTTTAGGAAGTAACTTTAATTCAAGTTTAGGAGGTTTTTCAATCGATGGACAAAAATATTCTCGGGATGGATTTCTAGGACTTTGTGTACCTAAGCACCTGTTTTTGAGCCTAGGTGATAGTTTTTTGTGCCTAAGTGTCCATAATATGCGTCTGGGTGTATGTTTAGCTATCTTCTACCATTTAGGCAACCATGATTGGTGCCTAGGCACCGAGACTGGAAAAGAGGTGTCTAACTCTGGCAAGGGGGCTCACGCAACCTAGTTTTACTTGTTTTAGCCTGTTTTGAGTCCATTTCATCCCATTTTCTTCTCAAATTGTCTAATAAAAAATATACTACAAATACACTCATAATTACCATAAAAACATAAAAAAAAATAATATAAATAAAGATAATAATATCTTAAAAATAACATACATATTTGATACACACAAAAACCTTGAAAGTACATCCCATCACCTGAGGCACTTCCTCTTATCCCAAGGTCCCTTCAGAAGAACCTAAGAATTAAGGATAAAAATAAGACATCACTGTTAGTGATAAGATTATGCTCCAAAGTTAGTGTGCCACCTCTTTTACAGATGATGATAGATTAGAAATTTCCTCTCAACTCACTTCACATATTTAAAGGAAGGTGTCACATCCTCGAGAAATAGTGAAGCATTAGTATGAGAATACCCTGATGAAAGTGGAGATATATGCCAAAGATTTCAATGTCATGCATATCTACTAGGATCAAGACAAAATTATGGAGGAAATTGATGAAAAAGTAGAAGAAATGGTTATTGATGAAAAACATAAGTAAATCCCAGTTGATTTAGAAAATATTAGAGGTCGATCTATTGATGAAGTGTTAAGTGAATTGAGAGCTATCATTAAATAACTCAAGGAAGAAGATAAATTCTTATATACTTTTGAGAAATATGCAACCATTATGATAATTAAGACCAGAGCTTTGCAGAGAGAGCGATAAGAAGAAGCTGATCTTTAAGATGTCATGATTGAAGAAGGTATTGCTCCAGACACAACTTGACATCTATTAAATCAGTTAAGTCAAATGAATGAACAAATAGAATGGTTAGAGAAAAAAATAGAAAAAATCATAAATTCTATTCCTGTAAGTCAAAACCAGTCCTATACCAGTACAATTATATGCACATAATCAAGATGTTGTATTTGAGAAAGGTCTCTCACATAACACAGCTCAATCTTTGTCTAAAGAATTAAGATAAAGAGGAGAAAAAATAGAATTTCTAGAAAAGAGGATAGTAGAATGATTAGTTTCAACAACCCTCCTTAAAAAATGAGTACCAAATCCAGTACCAGTACATGTAGATGTGGGGAAACCTAAGACTGTTGATAGAGTTGAAAACCCAAAGAAAATAACATCTGAGGAGGAAGTCCACAAGAAAAAAATTTGAAGCACCTTGTCTTCCTGAAAAAAAACATAAAGTAACTTATCAAGCAACAAGTAAAGGATACTTTAGCTTAATCCTAAGGTGATTCGTCAACACTTAAAAGAAGACCTTACTCTGATAAGTTTATTGTCGTATAATACCCTAAAAGATTTATTCCACCAACCTTTAAAGTGTCTTATGGAACTGGAAATCCAAAAAATCTCTTGAAATATTTTCATGCTAGTTGTTATAATGCTGAAGGGAGTGGTGACCAACTTTCATATCAATTTGTTAGCAATTTATCAGAGATAGTATTTGACTTGAATGCTAAATTGCCCAGTGGCTTAACTAAGAAATTTTCTAAAATAGAAGAGTTGTGCATAAGGAATTTTGTTGGAGCTCAGTAAAATATTACTGCTAGAGACTTAGTTATTGAGAAACAAAAGCCTAATGAGACTTTGGTAGACTATATCCTAAGATGAAAGAACTTGAGTTTAAAGTGTGGATCTCAATTATAAGAGCAATATGCTATAGAGATTCTAATCATGAATATTCATGAACCAATTGCCTTCCTGTTGAAAGGATTCACCATTAATACTTTTAATAGATTATTGAACGAGACAACTAATCTACATGAAAAAGCTAAGCAGTTGCAATTTCTTAAGTAAGGAAACCAAGCCAAAATCCAAGAAAATTTATGAAAAGAAATCTGATAATGTGTGTGTTGTTGATAAAGACAATTAACCTATACAAATAAAACCTGAAATTCCTGGGCAACAGTAAAAACAACCACTACAACAGTAATATCCACAACTACAACTACAATATTCACCGCCACAATAGTAATATTCACCACCACAATAGCATTATCCATAATGACAGTAGTGGTAACAACCACAACAACCATCTCAAAGCCTGTATTCACAGCAAGAACAATGATCATAACAAATTTATACGTTTGATCAAAGAAGGATTTTATACATACATTTGAAGAACAAAAAAGATCGATTTTATTCTTTGAAATATGAAGTCATCCAGAAAACATTCAAGAATTTCTCAAACAATCCAAACTTCAAACTCCATGAGCATGTTAAAACTGAAGAAATGGGAAGAGATAAGGAACCACAATATTGTCTGTACCATAGAATATTAGACACAATGGAAGAATGATTCTCTTGAATGCAGTCATTCATATCCCAAAGGAATACCAGATGTAACTAAAATAATAGTCTATCATTGTTGCCTTTGGTGAAGACATGGAACCACTTGACCCCTATGTAGAAATGGTTGAAATGTAGTCTTGTTCAAGACCTCCTAAAAATTTAAAATCAATATTGATTGATTATTAATATTCTGCTTGAGTTTCATTTCGGAAAAGATATTTTTTACTCAACTAGATTCTTTATTTGAACTTAGTTTTACTTCACACCTTGTTTTTGGTCCGTTTGTTTTAAGAAGATAAGATCGTTTTCACGTATCAATGCACTAAAATTTTGTTCTTTGTCTTCTTAATAACCAAATTAAATATGGGGGTTTGCTCTTGTAGTGATACTGGACTTCAGAATAAAATAAATCCAATATTACACACGTAAAATAGAGGAAAGATCATTGGTTATAAAGAGGCATAAATTTTAAAGATTTTCCTTATCTGAATGATTATATTCATTTTAAAGTAATATTTCAACATCTAGGATAGCATATTATTCTTCAAATTATGCAACTGATCATTTAGATAAAAATCTTTTAAAATGTGTTGTAGACACCCAACAACAACCAAAAACATATTTTTCTGTTTCCACAAAATATAAAGTTTAATCAATGTATAATATAAAATCATTTATTTAAGTTAATATTTATTAAATTTTAATTTAATATATTTTATTTAATTATAATAAACTAATATTAATCTTTTAAAAATTATACATATATATATATATATATATATATATATATATATATATATATATATATATATATATATATATATATCTATATTAGGGGAAGGAGTAGCTCATGGCTCTCATGTGTTAATATAAGAAAAAAGGGGTACATGTAAAGGGAGGGAGAGTGGATCCCCATTTAAAAATAAAAATCAATACATGAGTAGTCCTATAGGGTTCCTCTTTCCACATTACAACTCCACACAAGAAAATATAAATAGTAAGAAAAAGTGAGACCAAAGGTACAAGTAAACCAGTATACCAAAACCCAAAAATTGTATACCTAAATCCAATTGAGTACACCAAAATAGCCCAAAACGAAAGTGTCTTTAGTTGGGGAAAGCAGTAGAGGTAGATGGAGCAGTTCTCTCAGGTGACATCAAACTAGCATTGATCTCATCTAGGCAAGGAGCTAATCTAAAGTGTGGAGCATCAAAAAGATCTGCCTCCAGCAAAAATGAAAGTTAGGGAGGTGTCGGCATATTTTTAGGTTATGTGTTTTATTTTGAAAAGGGGGTCGCCTACAAAAATTGTCGGTGAATTTTTTATATTTTAAATTTTATTTAAATATATAGTTTAAAAGATAACATTTGATTTTGAAAGTAATTTTAAGTTTAAAAGTTTTAAGATATGAAATCAAACCGATCTCACATCCCAAATAGTTTATATAAATGAGCACCGCACCACAAACCGTGTATCTATCCCGAAGAATAGACACACTGCTTGATGATGGGGCTCGATTAAATAAACTAGGAGATTTGTGACATCCGTTTGGTCCGCGAACTAATTTTATAAGCCGACGAGTTCCCCCGCTTAACATAAATGAATTAAGCGGGGTTTATATTACACGGGTTCTTAAAGTTCCCTATAAGGGCAAGTCCCTATAGTTAATTACATCTTAAATGACGAGAATCATTTAAGAAAACTCTCGATAATGATCAGTGGTTTTGCTCTCAAGAATTTCAAAGTTTAAGGTTTTCAAAGGATCGGATTTTTGGAAATTCAAAAGGGAATGACTCAAAATTTGGAACAATTTATTTTTGAGAATCCAAAGGAAGAGAAGTAGGAGAAGCTGAGGATCCAAGAAGAATCTTGGCAACTTCCCAAACTATCCTATTGTATGGCTTAGATTTGAGAAAATCCTAATATTATCTGATATTTCAATCTTTCCAATTTTAGTTAATTAGGACTTATATTCGTATGACATAATCATACAATCAGCCTCGAAGATGTGAGGGTTTATGTCGTACCTAACATTCACCTCGGAGTCCTAAGACCGGTTAGGGCTTAATTTACATGATATGATCATGCAAATGCCTAACGAAGATTTGAGGATTTATGTTGCACTAGACAAACTACCTCGAAGTCCTATGGCTTGGTTATTTAATTCTAAGACAGTTTTGTTGAAGTAGACTCAGGTTTTGCTGATGACGATGGCCGTGCTGCTCACCATGCTCCGAGCTCCTTGTTGTTGCAGAGGTTTAGTTTTAGAAGTCATAAATCAGGAGATGAGAGAAGTGTTTTGGTTTAGAGAAAATCTTAAAATCCAAGTGTTTTTAATATTTTAATTAAAACAAATCTTAAGGTTGATTAAACAGAACCGATTAAGATCTCACGGTTCCATCATCCCGGCACCGTTATTTTCATCGAATTCACTTAGTCCAGATGAATTTGCTAAACTCAAATGAATGAGTTCCACACCTTCATTTAGACCGTGGGAAATCTCGTTAGCAACACGTGGGTAACATCATCTGAGGTATTCCCGATCATTCAACGAGACGTTCTAATTTAGTTACAATTGTAGTTTTGTGTTCTGTTTGTGATTAAATTTTGAGTTGTTTTATATTTTGGAATGTTGTGGTGGTGATTTTTATCTTGTAATGACTTTTAATTTAGTTTTGGTTTCAGTTCAGGGACTATCCTAAAGGTTTTGATTTTCATGCAACAGTTGTTTATCATGCAAGAAAAGTAAAGTGCATTTGCAATAAAGTAAATTGCAATAAAATAAAAGCGTACACCGGAGGGTCTTCCCGTCATCCCAAGCTGCACTTAAAACACATGTTAAGGCATTTAAATATTTCAACAAGTACCTAGGTAAAGCTAAGGGAAAGGTTTTGGTTGTCTATCAAAGTCCTAATCCTATAGCTAGTCATCTCCTATGACGTCTAGGTTCTTGTGTTTTGGTTTAAGGATGATTTTCTTCATCAAAGAACAATTAAATTCAATTGTTCTTATAAACATCCTATCATATTGAGGAAGTGCTTAAGGCGAGTCTTAAACATCTTTTCAAGACCTCTAAGATTATTTTAAGTCCAGAGAATTTAATTATACAAGTGAATTAATCATCCGGGAGTTTAAGTTTTGTTATTTTGCTCGGTGAACTAGGACATTTGAATATCCTATAAGTGAGGTAACACTTCACTTGATACTTCATTTAAGAGTTGTAATAATAAAAGCTTTTAAAAGGCGAAATCAAATTATTAAATATTTTGATGATTTAAACTTAATGATTTAATTTTAATTTTGATTTAATTATAGAAAATTAGTTTAAGTTTGGAATAGTGTTCAAGTTATTTTAGATTTAATTCTTAATGATTTCACTTAGGTTTGTTATTAAATGATTTTAATTTAATTTAATTCAATTTAATTTAATTTTTGATTTAATTTAATTTAATTTAATTTAATTTTAATTTAGTTTAATTTCAATTTAATTTCAATTTAATTTAATTTAATTTAACTTCAATTTAATTTTTAATTTAATTTCAATTTTAATTTATTTTAATTTAATTTAATTTAATTTAATTCAATTTATTTTTATTTTTATTTTATTTAATTTAATTCAATTTCATTTAGATTATTCTTTTAATTTTCTTTTTAATTATTATTGAAGTGATTTATTTAGGGATTTTTAAAGTAAAGAATAAATATATTCTTAAATAATATCCCTACTTTAATAATTTCAATTTTCCATTAATCTTCCAAATTTGATTAGTTAATTAATTAAGGTTTACTTTAATTATTCTTAAAATGATTGGCGGGTTCCTACCCTTAACCATTTAAGTTTCAATCATCCAAAATCAGTTTAAATCAAATATTTTACCCTCCCCTTTTTGATTAATCCTAAAATTTTAATTAAAGGTTGAAAATTTTAATTACCATTTTGCCCTCCAAGCTTAATAATTTTATAACTCACTAAATTAAGCTCAAATGAACTTGAAATTTTTGTGTGACCTCACTTACATGTCAATTAAGAAATTAGAGGAGAAAACATGATTTTTCTGTATTTAATTTATTTATGTAATTATTTTTTATAAAAAATAGGGATTTTCAAGGAAAATTCAATAACATGACCAAGGAAATGTTTGTGTCCTTAAGAAAATTATGGGACATTCCTAATTACCAGAGGACCATTTGGACCAATTTTAGTGATTTTTTGAATTATATTTTATTTATTAGAATGATTCTGAGTTTTGGAGCATTAATTAATTTTAAAATAAAATTAAAGTGGAAAAATGGATTTTATATTTTACTTAAATCTCTCTAACCTCAAGGAGTTCAGAGAAATAAATTTAATATTTTTCTGTTTTTTTTATTTATTAGAATTATTTTAGTGAAAAGGTTGAAAAATACATTTTTTAATATTAAAAATTACATTAAGCCTTTAAAATTCAATATCTTATCCTAGGGACTTAGGAAAAATATTTGGTTTGTTCCTAAATGATTAGAATTCAAAATGTGACATTTTGGTGATTTTTAATATTTTTATGATTTTTATTATTTTTTAATTATTAAAAATATTAAAATAATGATAAAAATCAACTTTTTTAGAAAATTACAATTTTAATTTTCCTAAGTTCCTCTGATATCAGAGAGGCTCCAAAACCATTTATGTAAATTTTTGAAAAGTATTTTGTGAGTTATAAATTTTTAAAGTTTAACTTTACCCATTTTGCTTAAGAGACTTAATCAACCCATTTCGTAGGGTTAATCAAGTCCAATTGGTTTCAAATTTTTATGTGGTGTTCTCCTATCCCTAGAGGACAGTGAAGAATTGTTTTTAAGTTAATTTGATGAATGGCTAACCCTAATTAATTAAAGTTCAATTTTGGGTGTTTAGGCCAATTAGGCTTGTTCAAAGTGAATTAACTCAAAACTTATTTTTCCTAGGTCCCTCTGGTCACAAGTAACATCACCAAATTTTCCTAGAATTTATTTCTCAACATGCTAATTATTGGAATTAAAATACTCAAAATAGTAACATGAAATTGAAAAATCAATAACTTCTCATAGAGATGGCCTCTGACCTTGGAAAATTCAGGAAATGTTCCCAAGTTCAGAGGCTTCAAAAGCCCTATGGTCTCATGCCATGATGAATTGCCTATGCAAATGGAGAATTAAAACAATGCAGAGAGTAAATAAATCATTAAAAATAAAATACTTAATGAAATTATTTGA
The DNA here is from genome assembly GCA_022702705.1 of Papilionanthe hookeriana x Papilionanthe teres. Lineage (NCBI taxonomy): Eukaryota > Viridiplantae > Streptophyta > Magnoliopsida > Asparagales > Orchidaceae > Papilionanthe > Papilionanthe hookeriana x Papilionanthe teres. The sequence continues at coordinate 32,374,699 of CM040429.1, read as the reverse complement.
TTTTTTTCCACATGATTCTCCTCTGTTCACTGAGCAAGAGGGTATTTTAATTTTATTTTTAGAATTTTTCTACACAAAGTTATGGATTTTTGAAGTTCTGGTAATTAAATAAATAGAAAAATAGCTTATTTATCTACTTATCCACGCGGTGCCGCGTCAACCTCGGCAGCTCCGAAGGGGGTGCGTGTCGCGCTGTGATTGGGCGCCGCCATCTGAGTCAGCCGTCCTGGGACCCTCCTCTCACGTAACATGTTCTGGTCCGATGCGATCCGAGCCGTCCATCCGATACACGCGCTATCCAATGACTCCCAGTCATCGTCTACGACTGGTGCGAACCCGTGACCGTAGACCTTCTAACCCTAATTTCTCACTCGATTCTTAATGGATTTATGTGTTCTTATGCTCTATGGATTCGTCTTGAAGAGACGAACACATCCATACGGTAAACATGCATTGAAATTAACTCAAACTAAATGGAGAATCTCTCGTAAGCTCGGGATGAAGAGTGAGTCCATACCTTTGCTCGCAGAAGTGAAGCTTCAATTTGAGGGTTGTGTCACGTTCGATTGGGCCCAAGCAAGCTCCGGATGAAGTCCCTCGGCTCGGTGAATTGTCTAGGTATGATTTCGACCAAGCCCGATCACAAAGCTTCGGAGGTCGGAAGCAATGGCCGGCCCGGTGAGGGGGCTTTTGCCGGGAAACTTCTCCTCTTGGTCTGGTGAAGGTGTAGAGTCAATCAATTTGAAGATTGACACACTGTGGTGAAGTGTCCTGGTTTTGGGCTTGGATTTCAACTCTGAAATTGAGCTCACAGAGAGGAAATGGCAGGGGGAGTTCAGTGGGGATTAAGTTCTCTATGTGTAGAGAGTGGTCTAGGATGATTTTGGCAGGGTTTTAGTAAGGTTTGGTTCAGCACCTCCCTTGGCCGAGAGGAGGGAGTGTTTAAATAGGAGAGGATGGAGGGCCTCCCAGGGGGGTTTAAGGGTTGGGATCGACTTGCTTCGGTGAGGAGAAGAACAGTTCGTAATGGCCATTTGGAGTGAGGCGGCTCAAGAAAGGGGAATTTCAAAATTTGGCTCCTCCCGAGGTCTCGGCCATGGTGTTTTCCGGTGATCCGGGCGGCTGGCCGGCTGAGCATGGGTCACCCTCGAGTTCAAGTGGGTCGGGGCTGGAGGTTTGTGCGAGCAATCGAGCTTTACCATGTGTAAATGGCTTGGATTAAAATGGCATGGGGGAGAGGCCATTTTGGCTTGATTTGGTCCAAGCCATGATTTTGGGTTAGGTTCACCTCCCTATGGCGGATTTGGGCTGAGGGAGGATCATTTGCATCAGCTAGAAAGGGGTGGTGAAGTCCCCATCTAAAGTGATGTGGCTAATCATGGTTTAGTGTGTAACATGGAAGGGGTTAAAAAGCTTAATGAATGTTTATGAAAGGGGGCCCTCCTCTTGCTACTTTGGGTATGGTCACATGTCAAACATCCCATGGCTTCATATGGCTTGTACATGGCTTGTCTTTGGCTCACCTATGGCTTGGCAAGAGCTTGGTCAATTTCATAAAAAAGGATTTTGTGAATTTTGGCATTTTGATGGGAATTGTTATGAGGCTTGATTTGGAATTGTTTATTTGATAAATTAGGACTTTAGGAATAATTTTAAATTGAATGTGTAATGAGGGAAAGTGTCATGTTGTCTTTAGATTGATTTGGGCTTTAGAATTTGGTGGAAATGGGCTTTTAGGAAGGTTTAAGGGAGTGGGCCTTTATGTTTAGCAATGGGCTTTTAGATAAAAAAAATTTTGCAAAGGGCCATGCCAAATAAATGTTGAATCTAGTTTAAGGATGTGTCTTGAATGATTTGAAGCAAATTTGAGGTGGTTTGGAATTGAATTGGGTTGAATTTGGGTTCATTTGGTAAATGGGCCAATGTAGGTCAAATTGGGCTAATATGGGCCAATGTTGGGCTGAGGTTGAAATTGATGTAAAATTAATGTTGGGAAATGTTTATGGGAATGTTTAAAAGAGGTTTTAACTTTGGTTGGGTTTTGGTTTTGGGACTTGGGCTTATTTGGGTTAGGTTTGGGTTTAGGTCAAAATTAGGCTTTTTTGGTTTTGGGTTGAATTTGAGTGGGGTTTGGGTCCAAATTTTGGGCAAATCATGTTAGTGTTTTATTTGTGGGGATGTTAGGGAAGGTTTAGAAAAGGTTTGGGGTCAATTGGAGTTGAATTGGTTTGGTTTGGGCTAAGTTTGGGTCATGGGTCCAAATTGGGCTTTAAGGTCAAAAGTGAAATTGGATTCAAATGTTAATCAAATTGGACTTGGATTTGGTCTAGATTGATATTGTGGAAATTAAATTGAAGTTTAGAATTGAATTGGACCAAAATTGGGGTCAATTGGGTAGATTTGGTTTGACATTGGGTTCACTTGGGTTAAGAATGGGCTAAATTGGGGGTTTTGGTAAAAGTGGGGTAAATTGACAAAAATGGCCCATAGTGTAGTTGGACAAAATGAAATTAGAAATATTTGGGATTTTCTGGAATTTTTTGGGAATTTTCTGAATTTTTGGATTTTTTGGCTAAGAGGGGCATTTTGGGTATTTGGAGGGTATTGGGGGGTATTTTTGGAATTTTTGGTATTTTTGGCTATGGATGATCAATTTGATTGGTGAGGAAATTTTCAAGGTTAATTTTTGGGAATTTTGGGTGATTTGGAAATTTTGGAGGATTTGGGCAATTCTAAAGGCTTTTAGTAGGTTTGGTAGGTGTAGGGTCCCCGGGCCAAAAATTGAAATTTTGGAATAATGAAGATTGATCAAATATGAGTGGAATGGAATCACTTTGATTGAGCCATGAAGCCATGTTAAGCCTATATGAGCCATGGGAGGACTCATTTGAGGCATTCACTATGTTGTTCCTAACCTTCTAAACCATGGGCTTAGGGGTTAAGGTCCATCCATATGAATTACCTACATGAGTCAAGGAGTCAAGTTGGGTATGGGTGTGGTTTTAGGATTTGGATTGTGTGTGTGAGAGTGTAGAGTGTGAGTGTAGTGAGTGTGTAAGTCAACCCTCACCGGACGAGCCACCTGGGGTGGTCATAAGGCCAAAGAGTCTTATAGGGAACTCATCCTTTAAACCTTCACATTTGATTTCAACCCTCTAGGTGATTGAGGGTCTACAATCAAGCTTGTGGGGTTTGCAGGGAGGCAAGAAGTGGTTCAAATTTTTGAGGGATGGGTCCCAATTCTAGTCCTCTAAGATAGTCAAAGGAAAAGCCTAAGGCTAGATTCTAAACACTAAAGAGGGAAGAGAAGACCTCATCAAAAATGAGGTCAACAAATGGACCCCCAATAGGTGTGGTGTGCTAACCAAGCTCACCGCTCGTATTGGTGTTGACCGAAGAAATCAACAAAACCAAAACAGATGTCCAAGTGACAAACTTAGGACGAAGTAGAAGAATTCCCGCCGAGGAGTATCGGGTAAATCTCCAAGATCGAAGATTCCAGAACTCTCGCTGGGGAAAAAGGAGGTGAATTTCAGATCACAAGATTTTAAGAGATTGGATCTTAGATTCGTTTCATTTTTTATTTCAAGTTTTAATTATGAGTTTGAATTTCGATTTGAGTTTCAATTTTGGTTTTATGCAAAGAAAAGAGTAGGGCTAAGGCCCACCCGAATGCATTTGTATGCTGAGAAGGAAGCATGACTTAACCTATTCCATATGTGTATGCTGAGAAGGATTAGGACTGAGCCTATCCCAAATGCTGAGGATGAATAGGACAAAGCCTATCCGAAATGCAGAGTGCTTTAATTACAATTTCTTGCTGAGAGGATCAAATTTTGAGATTGCTGAGAAAGGAGTAGGATCGTGCCTATCCCGAGTGCTGAGAATTGCTCGAGAAGGGAGTAGGGCGAAGCTTATCCCGAATCGTCGAGATTCGTTGAGATGGGAGTACGGTGGAAGCCTATCCCTAATGTTGAGATTGCTGAGATGGGAGTAGGGCGGAAGCCTATCCCGAATGCTGAGATTTGCTGAGATGGGAGTATGGTGGAAGCCTATCCCGAATGCCGAGATTCGTCGAGATGGGAGTAGGGCGGAAGCCTATCCCGAATGTCGAGATTGCTCTGAGATGGGAGTAGGGCGGAAGCCTATCCCGAATGTCGAGATTTCGTCGAGATGGGAGTACGGCGGAAGCCTATCTCGAATGCTGAGATTGCTGAGATGGGAGTACGGCGGAAGCCTATCCCGAATCGTCGAGATTTAGTTTATGCGAGTGGTTGTGAAAGATTTTGTCGATATTTGATTTATCTTTGTGACTATGAAGAATTTTACCGAGATTTGGATTATCGTCGAGATCGAAATGAGATATGAAAGTGTTCCATATCCCATGAGAATCCATCAAAGTCTGATTACTTGGAGAAGGGTACGAACCTATGCCATCCGAATCAAATTGAAGATTCCTCGTGATTCTGAAATCATCCCGAGAGAGGGTTTCAGAGGAGGTCTGGAATAGATCTTGATTTGAAGAAGGATTGGAGGATTTGAAAAGATGGACGTAAACTGGAATTCAATTTGAGCTTTAGATTTGTTTTGTTTGTTCTTTAACTATCCTTTTTTTTTTCTTAGTTTATTTGGTGTTCATGTGGATTTGAAATTCTTTTTAATGTTTGGATTTTTATGGAAGAGAGTTCTTATTTATTTTCTTTTTCTTTTCTGTTCTTTGTTCGAAGTTCATTTAACTTTAATGGTGTTTCCCAGTCAATTTGCACAAAAAGAGGTGAAGGCAAAATGTGACATGGTCACTTTCATTCCAATCTTGTTGAAGATACATCATACAACTCGATCTGAAATATTTCTCATACAATCCATGACTCAAAACGGACTATGTATGATTCTTGTTGATCCATCCAAAAAATGTCTGTTAAATCCATGTCTGAATAATGAGATACACGGTCAATAACATCACCTTCCAAGCCATCCTTGGCAGGAATGCCACATGGATGTGCATTGGAGGTGTGCTATTTCCCATGTAACTCACGGCTCGTAGGCCGGAGATTCTCCAATCTCGGATCCGGCTGGAAGTGGTATGGTGCCTTTCCGTCGTCCATCCTTCTAAAAGTGACAGAGATCCGCTCCACTGGTACTCCCGGTATACAATGCTTTGCGACGTCTGCTCCATTTCCTTGTAATATCATGACGGAACCTACCGGAAGTGGTATCTCCACCGGCCCTCGAAACTTACCCGGGCCTGCTATCCGGAGGTCAGATCTGAACATGATATTGAATTGGTTGACGAACGAAATTGTGCAGAAATGTCTGACAAAGTCATGCTGGTCGATGTGTGGAGGTATGCAGTCGCCCTCCTGATAAATGTTGATGATGCAACTGTTGGGTATGCGATCACGCTGCGTACCCTCCACGTTATCATTCTTTTCACCATTCTTTTAATTATTCTCGGCATTGGATCCACCTCACCGTGACGGAGTATCCCCGGTGGATTTCCTTTTCAGTCCTCTCGCGAAGTTATAGCAACATTCGCATTGTATCGTGACTCTTCCTTTCCCCGGCATCCATTTCCGGGGTTCCGAATAAGTCTTTTCTCTCAGACGGCCTGCTCGACCCATCTTCTGAAGTTCTAAGATGCAATCCACAATCTGCTGTTGCTCGTACTCTGAGAATACACCTGTGTAACTCGAGGGCTTCCAAAATGTTGATTCTTTTGTCTCTAATCCTTTCAAAGTATTCGAAAGTCTTCTTCTCAACATTTTGCATTCTTTCTAGTTCATATTCTGGGATGATCTGCAAGTGACGAGGCCTAGTAACGTATTGCGGGATGTATGGCTCAATCTCGTCACGTTCTCCTGCATACCTTGGCTCCTCGGGGATTGTCTCTGTCGGGACATCCTTCGGGGTTGCTTCAACAACAAGGTTCTTCAGATACGGTATCTCTATCTGACGTCGAGGCGATCTCTCTGCCTCTGATCTTCTCAGAGTTTCCCTTATCCTTTCTGTTGTTCTTGGAGCTTGTTCTCTCTTTTCAGGTTCCTGATGAACCGTTATCTTTGAAATGTGTGTGTTGGCGAAGGTGGTTGTTTCCTCGTGTTGATCTGCTGCTAGTTTAGTCAACATCTTGCGGATACGGCGATTCTTATTCCTTCTTTGAGTAGCGGTGAACGTAGCTCTCCTTACTTCTTGAATTTCAGTGGGCGTGGCGCTGACGAGCCTGCCCTCTGCCGTGGCAACTACTGACTTGATTTTCTGGCTTTCCTCAGTGTTTGCCTTTCTTTTCTTATTGCTGGATTGGCAGCTTGGGCCACCCATCTTCATCACTGTCTGGCTATGAAGCTCTTCTCGGTCCACTGGGACCCAATCATTTTCTTCATACTGTAGGCTGGCTGGTGTGAAGTCAGAATCAATTTCTATCACTTCTTCATCCTTCACCCTCTTTTCATCGAGTGCGAGAATCACGCCATTTTTAAAGTTTAGGACCAACCGCCCGTTCGACATTTCCCTGCGAAGAAAACAAGGAAAGGATCAGGGGCTGTACTAAGAACAAGAACATTAAGAAATTATTTATCACTGAAGATTCTTATTCACTTATTCTAATTTTAATTTTTAAGGAAAGCAGGAAAAGATAAAGAAAGATCAGGAAAAAGATTTGATTTGAAAGGAAGGGTAAAACTTTATTATTATGATTTTCACATATTTTATTTTTAGTACATTTTTTTTTATTTTATCCATTTTTATGTTTTTGGGTTCGGACCCAGTCACAAAGTGATTGCTTCACCCGTGTTTCTAGGGATAAGACTCTATTTTAGAGGCCACCCTTCGAAACATCAGGTTGCGCAATACTTCTTCAAATATCGTCCATTGATTGGAAGCATTTGTCGTTCTCCTTGGTAATTCACAAGTTGGTAGGAGCCTCCTGAGTAGACTACCTCGACCACAAACGGCCCTTCCCAAGTCGGTTCAAATTTGCCTCCTATCTTGCGATGTGCAAGAATAGGTCTTCTGAGAACAAGAACTAAGTCACCAACTTTGAAAGTTCTCGGGCGGACCCGCCTTATCATGGGCCCGGATCATCTTAGCTTGGTACAGTTCTAAATTTTGTTGCGCTGCAAGTCTTTTTCCTTCCATGTTTTCCAGTTCTTCTAGTCGTAATATGGCATTTTCTTCTGTAGTAATTTTATTTGCAACTGTAATCCTGAGTGATGGTAGCTGAACCTCCAAAGGTAAAACGGCCTCGGACCTGTACACTAAAGCGTAAGGCGTAGACTGAGTAGGAGTCCTGAAAGTCTTCCTATAGGCCCATAAGGCTTCTAACAACTTCTCGTGCCAATTTCTCCTGTTGTCATCCAAAGTTTTCTTTAAAATTTGAACGAGAGTTTTATTAAAAGCCTCGGCCAAGCCGTTTGCTCTTGGGTAGTAGATTGTTGAGTATCGCCAATCGACTCCATGTCTTCTGACAAAATTGTTGATCTTTGTACTTCTGAATGCGGACCCATTATCTGAAATGATTCTGTGCGGTACTCTGAAACGGTAGACGACTTAATTTTTGAAAAACTGTAGCACGTGGTGTGCCTTTCTTCTCTGAGTGGAACTGCTTCTACCCATTTAGAAAAGTAGTCTGTAGCTGCAAGGATGAAGCAATGTCCTCTTGAAGAAGGTGGTTCTATCGGACCCACTATATCTGTGCCCCAACACTCAAATGGCCATGATGCAATTGTCGGATGTAGCACATTCGGAGGTTGGTGTAGAACCACTCCGTGCACTTGGCACTGGTGACAACTTTTGGCAATCTTCATGCGATCGGTCATCATCGAGGGCCGGTAATACCCTAGTCTTTTAATTTTCATTTTCATTTTCGAACCCGATCGATGAGCGCCACAAAGTCCCGAATGCACTTCTTCGACAATTTCACGAGCCTCGAACCCGTTCGAGCATCTTAACCACATTCGATCAAAAGACCTTCCGTATAATGTACTTGTTTATTAATGCGTAAGACGAGCTCTTTTCTTGATTTGGTGTGCTAATGACTTATCGTCCGGTAATTTCCCCGTTTGCGAGCGGTCCATTAGCGGCCGACGCCAATCTTCTCGTGTTTTACGTCACTCGCCGCAATCGATTCCTCTCGCTTTTCTGATTTCTGTATCATATCCATGTCGAGCTGGGATAGGACCTGTCGTCCTTGAGCTAACACTTCAACTGACTCATCTTGTGAGCAGGAAAATTCTTTTTCAAGGCGAGCTAGCGCATCTGCGAGAGCGTTTTCTCTTCTAGGGATCTTGTAGATTGTTACATTCGGAATTTGTTCCAACAGTTTCATGGCATACTGAAAGTATTTCTCGAGTCTTGGCTTTAAAATTTCGTATTGTCCGGCGACTCGTTGAATGATCAACCGAGAATCTCCGTAGATGTTGATATCTCGTTATTCCCATTCGAATGGTTAGTTCTAGTCCTGTTATGAGGGCTTCGTATTCTGTCTCGTTGTTTGTGCACGGCTCTGTTAAGTGGTAGGAGTATCTTAACATCCCCTGCTCCGGTGTTATAAAGATTAGTCCGATTCCTGCCTTACCGGGCACTATCATTTCCAATTCTTTATCTTTCTGTGCTGAGGACGCTCCGTCAAAGTATAGTTCCCAACGTCGATCATCAGGGTCTTCTAAACTCATCATTTGTTCGTCTGGCAAGTCATCGTCGAGAGGCGAATCTGCCGGTAAAGGGTGTGCTGCAAGGAAGTCAGCTAGAACTTGTCCCTTTACGGCACGAAGAGGAATGAAAGTTATGTCGAATTGAAATAGTATCATCGACCACCTGGAAAGTCTGCCAGAAAGTGTTGGACGGGTCATCAAATATTGCAACGGATTAACTTTCGAGATAAGGTTGACCTTATGAGAGAGCATGTAATGCCTGAGTTTACGTGAGGCGAAGATCGGGGCTAAACAATGCTTCTCAATTGGAGGATACTTTACTTCCATCGGAATCAAACGACGGCTTAAGTAGTAGAGAGCATTTTCTTTTCCCTCATCATTGACTCAGGCTAGCGGGGCTCCAAGGGAGTCGTCTAGAGCCGCGGTATAAAGTATCAACGGTCTACCTGAGACTGGGGCTGCTAAGACAGGAGGTGTCATTAAGTATTGTTTAATGTCCTTGAAGGCCCGTTGGCATTTCTCTTCCCAAACAAATTTGACATCCTTTTTAACTAATGCCGAGAAGGGCTAACACCTAGCTGACAAGTTTGAGATAAAGCGTCGAAGATATGCCAGCTTCCCTTGAAAGGATCGTAGCTGTTTTAAGGTTTTGGGAGGCAGCATCTCTAAGATAGCTTTAATCTTTTCCGGATCAATTTCAATCCCGCGATGTCGGACAAAAAATCCAAAGAATTTCCCAGAGGTAACACCGAAGGCGCATTTTAAGGTATTCATCTTAAGGTTGTATTGCCTTAGTCGCTCGAAGACAATTCTCAAATCATACAGGTGGTCTTCCTTCAGTTTACTTTTGATGACCACATCGTCCACGTAGCACTCGACTTGGTTGTGAATGGGATCATCAAAAATCTTTGTCATTGCTCTTTGGTATATTGCTCCTGCGTTCTTTAGTCCGAATGGCATTACTGTGTAGCAATACACTCCGATTGGTGTTCTGAATGTCGTGAGCTTTTCGTCTTCTGGTGTCATCTTTATCTGGTTGTATCCTGAAGATCCATCCATGAAAGAGAATATTTCATGTGTCGAAGCGATGTCGGTCATTAACTCTGGAATTGGTAGTGGAAATTCATCCTTCGGACATGCTTTGTTCAAGTCTCGAAATCCACGCAGATTCGATCTGACCATTCTTCTTCCTGACTGGTACCACATTGGCTAGCCAAGTAGGGTATTGTTCTTCACGGACAAATTTAGTGTCGATTAGCTTCTTAACTTCAGCTATTACTTGTTGTTCAATTTCCAAACGCATTCTCCTGGAAGCTTGTCTAAGTGGAACGGAAGTAGGATCCACTCCTAGCCTGTGAACTGCGACTTTTAGAGCTAATCCTGGCATTTCGTCGTAACTCCAAGCAAAACGGTCCTTGAATTCCATTAATAGCTTGATTATTTCCTCAGAATCTTCTTTATTGAGTAAGGAGCTAACAAAGGTTGGTCTAGGCTTTTCGCTAGTACCTAAGTTAACTTCCATTAACTCATCTATTGTAGATTTGATTACTTCTTCGAACTCTGGTGGAGCGTCTCCAATTTACAGATCTTCAAGCTCTTTTGTAGTTTTCAAGCAGTCTTCATTAGGTTCGCAAGTGACAACCAAACAAAATTCCGTATCGTCAACGGAACCTACTGTGCCGAATCCGAGACCATGTTTTGAATTGGGAGGCCGACCGGCATTATTCCATAATTTTTCGAAGTGTTGTGATCTTCCTTTTGTCCATTGTCGAGGTAAGACACCACGTTGAATTAAATTTTGAACACAGGGAGAGTACCACTCAAAAGGTAATTCCATTAATTCGGAAGAAGTGACATCTTCAAATTGTACATTGTTTTCAGTATTGGAAGAAGAAGTGCCACGGTAAAATTTGATTGGCTTTGCACCGCTGCTATGTACATCTTTGACTACCATACCCTCGATCTTATTAGACTGGATCGGGGTCAGGGTCATAGTGTGTACATAGTGGTTAATCTTCCCGTACATCGATTTGTATTCTTCGTTCTTCTCATCTTCGAGAGAAATCTTGAATTTTGGTTTCTTCCGGTTTATTGTAGCTGCTTCTTTCTTGATTTCCTCTTCTTCCTCAGAGCTGTTCTCCCAATCAACGTTGATCATCGGCTTTTTCCGTCCAATCGTCCCGAGTGTCTCTTCCACGACCTCGTCCCCGGCCTCGACCTCGGATGCGAGTTCTGGAGAAACCTTCACCATCTCGCCGTAAGGGAGTGGTGAGTGACTATTGGACTAGAACTTCAGGTTCTTCATTGTCTCGAATTTCTTTTTCCTCATTTGGCACGGTGTTTCTAGAGAAGATTTTTTTCTTCAGAGGTGCGTAATAAGCTGCATCTTCATGGATTCCAATCTCATGTACGGAGAAAGGTTGCAAATCACCTTTAATGCACTGTTCTCCTCCTTCGTAGTATTTTATGCACTGATGCAGAGACGATGGTATCATCCGGTTTTCATGGATCCACGGACAGCCCAGTAGAGCGTTGAACGATGTCTCAGAGTCAATTATGTGGAATTTTGTGGTTGTCTTTGCTAAGTCACCGGTCTTCATCAACAGTGTTATTGATCCAAGGGCTCTTTCTCCTTTCTGGTTGAATCCTCTTAGTAACATCTTGTCCGCTTCGAGGTCGCGAGCATCGATTTCCAAGTATGCTAGCGTCTGAAGATTCATTATGTTGATTGACGCTCCTGGATCCACCAATACTCTGGAGAGCGTAAACTTCCCGATTGTGACTGAAATGTACAACGGTCGGTTATGATCGTCTGTCCCAAGTTGTAGATCACTGTCCGTGAAGGTAACACCTCACTGTTCCTTTAACGAGCAAACCTCGTCTAAGGAATCTCCGGCCATCTGAGCTAAACAAATCTCTGGATCAAGTAAGGCCTTGATCAGACCTTCCCTCATCTCTTTTGATAAGATGAGAGCATCGTAGATGCTCGCTTGGCTCGGTAGTTTCCTAAGATGGGCTAGCACGTTATAGTCCACTTTGTTACCATGTGTCTCAGTTTCTTCCCGAATGGGCAATTCTTCTGTTGGGGTTGATTCTTCCTAAACAACCACCTGCTTTCCTTTGTCTTTTGGACCCATTCTCGGAGGTAGAACCTTTCCGCTCCTTAAGTTGACTTCTGTGATTTCTTCTGAGTCTGGTACTGAGTTTACTAATGTCTCCTTTTGAATCGACATGACGGGTTCTTCTGGAGTCGCTTCGGAATTTGAAAGCTCTAACTCTATTTTGATTGGAGTTCCTTGGAATTCACAAATAGATTCATTGCTTGTTGAACTTTCGTAGCCTTCTTGATGAATGTCTTCTTTGTCATCGTGATTGTCGAGGTTGTGTATGATTTGAGAATTGTTATTTGTATTGGAATCGAGATCCGGATTAGATTGGTTGTCGTTAGTTATTTAATCGTTAGAAACAGTCAAAACGTAGCCAACGCCATAACTCTTATCATTATAAGATCCCGCCGGAGCGAGCAAATAATCATACAGAGTCAGAGGTTCGAGGAATTTTTCCCCCAAATCGGAAACAACCATCCTAGGATAAGCAGGCCCTAGTCTAGCCTTGGGAGCCTCGGTCTTTTCTTTTTCTTCGATCTCCTTCTTTTCTATGATCTTTTCTTCCTGGGGCGGCTCTTCAATTGCAAGCGATAACGCCGGCTTGACAAGTTTCATACTCTGAATTGAAGCACGCGCCGAAGCGGTTTGGATGCGATCCAAATTTTTCTTCGATGACTTCATCCAAGCGGTACTCCATCCATCATCGGTCGTGTAAGGTTCTATTGGAACAATGGGATCCGTTGAAGTAACATTGATGCGAACCTCCTTTATGGGGTTCTTTCATGTATTCCTTTGGGATCGTTATGTTCCCTTTTCGGAGATTGTTGTCAAGCCAACTTTTGAAGGTGATGCAATCCTCTATCTTATGTCCAAGCATCTGGTGGTAAGGGCAGTAGTTGGGATGGTCTTTCTTGTTGACTTCTTCTAGCTTCCTGGGTTATGGCAGTTGAAAATCAGAAGTCTTCATCAAACTGCGAAACATCTTTGGCACTGCCTCATTCTTAAATGGATACTCTCTGTTTATAAGCTCCTTTAACGTGCGCTGTGGGAGAGGCGGTTGCTCATATTGTTGAGTTGGCTGATAACCGGGTTGAGGTTGTTGGTAGTTCTCCTGAGGTTGTTGATAGCTGGGTTGCGGCTGCTCCGTCCGTATTTGCATTGGCCGCTCGCCCTTAGCAACCTGCAGCGACGATCCCGGATTTCTTTTCAAATGTCTTCACAGGCTTCTGTTTGTCTGTTTTGTCGACGAAACTTAGTTGCTTCGCTTCCTCTTGCATGCTTCCGGCCTTGCTTAACAACTTCTCGAAAGTCTTAATTGTAAATCCCTTAAGGAGGAGTGTTATCGGGCCGTGAATGCTTTTAAGCAAGATACCGACTACATGCTGCTCTTGTAGTTGTGGCTCACACTTCATGCTTAGATTTCTCCATCGAAGTATGTAGTCCACTAAAGTTTCGTTCAGTTTCTGTTTCTCCACCACTAAGTCACCGATGGTGATATGGTGCTGAGCTCCGGCAAACCGTCTCACAAAAAGGTTTTCTAATTCTGAAAATGTCTTTACCGAACCGTTTGGTAACTCTGCATAACAATCGAAGGCGATCCCTGACAGGCTGCTGACGAATTGTCGGAAGAGTAAGGCGTCACTTCCACCGGCGTTGCAACAACTAGTACGAAAATGTGCAACATGCTGTCGAGGGTTTCCAGTACCATCGAAAGTCTTGAACAGAGGTGGTACGAAGCCTTTTGGCTATTGTACTGCATCAAATTCTTCGGGGGTAAGGTCTACCCGTCTGAATAGATGCTCCGCTCTTAGACCGTGCTAAGGCTTCTCGCACTCGCTCGTTCCACCATGTTCTTGATGTCCTTCTCTTGGAATCATATTCTGGGTAGAATCTATCTTCGACTGATCGTCTCCATTAACGGATGTAATCTCTTTTCCTCCGTCTGTAATATGAATAACTTCTGGAGGTGTTTCTCTTGAGGGTTGAGCCTGACTCTGAAGAGTGGCTAGGGCTGCAGCCATCTCTTCCATCATTTTTTCCATTTGAGAGATTGTATCATCTTTTTCTCAAATTTGTGCTCTTAATGCTTCCGGTTCATCTCTCTCCGTAGCTGCCAGAGCACCTTGCGAAGCTGACGATGCTCGTGTCTCAACCATGTTGATCTCCACATATTCTTCATCCATGAATTCCGATGAATCGACTTCATCTCCAAACATTTCTTCTCTTTCTCTTGCTAATCGTTGAATCTCGGTTCTTAGCTTTTCCATAGCGTCTTCCAATGGTCTTTTTCGTGCGGTTTCGCAGTTATCATGCGATGGCTGTTGGGTTTCCTTCTTGGGAGTCCCCTTCATTGCAGTGGCGCTCTCTTCGGACTCGAGTATCCTGACGAGACTTCCTTTTCAGGTCGTTGTTTTTGTCTTAATTGGCCAGTAGTAGGACGCCATACCATCCTTCTAACAGCAGAAGGCCTAGGACCGGATGGTCTGTCAGCTGAATGTTGGAAGGTGGTATCCTCCCTGATCTGTAAACCTGAAACAACAATAGGTGGACTGGCCTTCATCTTCTTATTCGGCTTTCTTGTGGCGATAACGGGTTCTACTCGCGGCCCAAGACGGGACTTGGCTGGCACCCGCTCTATTCTTCTTAAAATCTCCGATACAGGACATTTCTCTTTCTTTACAAACTTCTCTATCATAGTCTGTAGTCGGGCAAATGGTGTAATCCTAGCCCTTTTCTTTCGGATGTCGCTATAGTATGCGGGTTGAGGTAATGTAGAAGCAATCTTGCGGACATTTTCCTCGTCAGCTGCGGCGGAAAGGGGATGGAATCTACTTCCTTCCAAAAGCAGTGTATACTCAGGCAATGGTATGTATTCAGGTAGTGGTGTGTACTCAGGGATTTCTTCTAAGAAAGCGACTTCAGCAGCTCTGGCCTTCCTGGCAATCTTCCTACCTTCGTTCCTTCTCTGAGTCCATGTTAGGGGTGGAACCCTTGAGCTGGACCCAATTTTGAAAACAGAAGGTCTTGCACGGAAATCTGTACCCTCCACGGTAACATGCTCGTTACAAATTTGAACTTCCTTCCCCTTCAGTTTGGCGGAAGCCGGGGTAGGTGTAGAGACGACTAGACCAGTGGGGGTAGAGATAACAATCCTCCTATGGACAGTAGTATTCCTCTCAGCTGGAACCCTTTGCAGGGGAGGGAACTCTTGTGTTGACTTAAGGTTGAACTCGATCAAAGGCCTTTCTGTTTCAGGCACTTTGTCTGTAAGTGTGAAAAGGGTGACGTTGGTGATCTTGACATCTGTGTTGCCAAATCCTTGTCCAAAACGGATAATCCCATTGTCGGGCAGCTCATCCTTGTAAACAGCGAAGTCCAGTCCATTAGTGAAGGAGAAAATCAGCTTTGGGGCAGACATTTTCTGCAAGGTAGATTCTGATTGTCAGTCCCAAGTTATGCTTCTTCTTATCAGGACAAAAAGAAAGGAATCGAAAAGAGTCCGAACACATTTTTGTTCATGTATTTATAAAAAGGAGTTATTTGTTAAAAGAGTCATTCATTAGAGGGTTTGTTTATTAGGAACGGAATGTTCAAAGGTGTAGAGAAGGTAAGGAATCCGATTCAGAATTGGAAAGGAAGAGAAAGTCTTATGCAAGACTTCTCGACTCGAAGTACCGCTCCTAAACTAACACCTATTGGGGGTCCACCCCACCTCAGAAAAGAGGTAAAAGGATCTCGAACCTCTCCGTTTTGGGGTGTCTAAACAGTGGCTCCTAAATCCTAGAGGAGTTGGCTATACTCGTTCAAGACAGAAATGAACGGGGTATTACAACGGAAGAATGGTAGTTTTGGTCCACTAGGGATATGGACTCACTACCGATTTACGAAAGCAAAATCATCTAATCAAAAATGGAGAGAGGAACTAGTCCCCAGCGGAGTCGCCAGAAGTTGTCGGCATATTTTTAGGTTATGTGTTTTATTTTGAAAAGGGGGTCGCCTATAGAAATTGTCGGCGAATTTTTTATATTTTAAATTTAATTTAAAAATATAGTTTAAAAGATAACATTTGATTTTGAAAGTGATTTTAAGTTTAAAAGTTTTAAGATATGAAATCAAACCGATCTAACATCCCAAATAGTATATAAACGAGCACCGCACCACAAAGTGTGTATCTATCCCGAAGAATAGACGCACTGCTTGATGATGGGGCTCGATTAAACAAACTAGGAGATTTGTGACATCCGTTTGGTCTGCGAACCAATTTTATAAGTTGACAAGTTCCCCTGCTTAATATAAATGAATTAAGCAGGGTTTATATTACCTGGGTTCTTAAAGTCCCTATAAGGGCAAGCCCCGATAGTTAATTACATCTTAAATGACGGGAATCATTTAAGAAAACTCTCGATAATGATAAGTGGTTTTGCTCTCAAGAATTTCAAAGTTTAAGGTTTTCAAAGGAATGAATTTTTGGAAATTCAAAAGGGAATGACTCAAAATTTGGAATAATTTATTTTTGAGAATCCAAATGAAGAGAAGTAGGAGAAGCTGAGGATCCAAGAAGAATCTTGGCAACTTCCCAAACTATCCTATTGTTTGGCTTAGATTTGAGAAAATCCTAATATTATCTGATATTTCAATCTTTCCAATTTTAGTTAATTAGGACTTATATTCGTATGACATAATCATACAATCAGTCTCGAAGATGTGAGGGTTTATGTCGTACTGAACGATCACCTCGTAGTCCTAAGACCTAGTTAGGGCTTAATTTACATGATATGATCATGCAAATGCCTAACGAAGATTTGAGGATTTATGTTGCACTAGGCAAACTACCTCGAAGTCCTATGGCATGGTTATTTAATTCTAAGACAGTTTTACTGAAGTAGACTCAGGTTTTCCTGATGATGATGGCCGTGCTGCCCACCATGCTCCGAGGTCCTTGTTGTTGCAGAGGTTTAGTTTTAGAAGTCATAAATCAGGAGATGAGAGAAGTGTCTTAAAATCCAAGTGTTTTTAATATTTTTAATTAAAACAAATTTTAAGGTTGATTAAACAGAACCGATTAAGATCCTACGGTTCCGTCATCCCGGCACCATTATTTTCATCGAATTCACTTAGTCCAGATGAATTTGCTAAACTCAAATGAATGAGTTCCACACCTTCATTTAGACCGTGGGAAATCCCGTTAGCAACATGTGGGTTACATCATCTGAGGTATTCCCGATCATTCAACGAGGCGTTCTAATTTAGTTGCAATTGTAGTTTTGTGTTCTGTTTGTGATTAAATTTTGAGTTGTTTTATATTTTGGAATGTTGTGGCGGTGATTTTTATCTTGTAATGACTTTTAATTTAGTTTTGGTTTCAGTTCAGGGACTATCCTAAAGGTTTTGATTTTCATGCAACAGTTGTTTATCATGCAAGAAAAGTAAAGTGCATTTGCAATAAAGTAAATTGCAATAAAATAAAAGCGTACTTGGAGGGTCTTCCCGTCATCCCAAGCTGCACTTAAAACACATGTTAAGGCATTTAAATATTTCAACAAGTACCTAGGTAAAGCTAAGGGAAATGTTTTGGTTGTCTATCAAAGTCCTAATCCTATAGCTAGTCATCTCCTATGACGTCTAGGTTCTTGTGTTTTGGTTTAAAGACGATTTTCTTCATCAAAGAACAATTAAATTCAATTGTTCTTATAAACATCCTATCATATTGAGGAAGTGCTTAAGACGAGTCTTAAACATCTTTTCAATACCTCTAGGATTATTTTAAGTCCGGAGAATTTAATTATACAAGTGAATTAATCATCCGGGAGTTTAAGTTTTGTTCTTTTGCTCGGTGAACTAGGACATTTGAATATCCTATAAGTGAGGTAACACTTCACTTGATACTTCATTTAAGAGTTATAATAATAAGAGCTTTAAAAAGGGCAAATCAAATTATTAAATATTTTGATGATTTAAAGTTAATGATTTAATTTTAATTTTGATTTAATTATAGAAAATTAGTTTAAGTTTGGAATAGTGTTCAAGTTATTTTAGATTTAATTCTTAATGATTTCACTTAGGTTTGTTATTAAATGATTTTAATTTAATTTAATTTAATTTAATTTAATTTAACTTAATTTAATTTTAATTTAGTTTAATTTCAATTTAAATTCAATTTAATTTAATTTAATTTAACTTCAATTTAATTTTTCATTTAATTTCAATTTAAATTTATTTTAATTTAATTCAATTTATTTTTATTTTTATTTAATTTAATTTAAGTCAATTTAATTTAGATTATTCTTTTAATTTTCTTTTTAATTATTATTGAAGTGATTTATTTAGGGATTTTTAAATTAAAGAATAAATATCTTCTTAAATAATATCCCTACTTTAATAATTTCAATTTTTCATTAATCTTCCAAATTTGATTAGTTAATTAATTAAGGTTTACTTTAATTATTCTTAAAATGATTGGTGGGTTCCTACCCTTAACCATTTAAGTTTCAATCATCCAAAATCAGTTTAAATCAAATATTTTACCCTCCCCTTTTTTATTAATCCTAAAATTTTAATTAAAGGTTGAAAATTTTAATTACCATTTTGCCCTCCAAGCTTAATAATTTTATAACTCACTAAATTAAGCTCAAATGAACTTAAAATTTTTGTGTGACCTAACTTACATGTCAATTAAGACATTAGAGGAGAAAATGTGATTTTTCTGTATTTAATTTATTTATGTAATTATTTTTTATAAAAAATAGCGATTTTTAAGGAAAATTCAATAACATGATCAAGGAAATGTTTCTGTCCTTAAGAAAATTGTGGAATATTCCTAATGAGTAGAGGACCATTTGGACCAATTTTGGTGATTTTTTGAATTATATTTTATTTATTAGAATTATTCTGAGTTTTAGAGCATTAATTAATTTTAAGATAAAATTAAAGTTGAAAAATGGATTTTATATTTTTCTTAAATCTCTCTGACCTCAAGGAGTTTAGAGAAACAAATTTTATATTTTTCTAATTTTTCCTTGATTTAATAGAATTATTTTAGTGAAAAGGTTGGAAAATACATTTTTTAATATTAAAAATTACATTAAGCCTTTAAAATTCAATATCTTACCCTAAGGACTTAAGAAAAATATTTGGTTTGTTCCTAAATGATTAGAATTCAAAATGTGACATTTTGATTATTTTTAATATTTTTATGATTTTTATTATTTTTTTAATTTTTAAAAATATTACAATAATGATAAAAATCAACTTTTTTATAAAATTACAATTTTAATTTTCCTAAGTTCCTTTGATATCAGAGAGGCTCCAAAACCATTTTTGTGAATTTTTGAAAAGTATTTTGTGAGTTATAAATTTTTAAAGTTTAATTTTACCCATTTTGCTTAAGAGACTTAATCAACCCATTTGGTAGGGTTAATCAAGTCCAATTGGTTTCAAATTTTTATGTGGTGTTCTCCTATCCCTAGAGGATAGTGGAGAATTATTTTTAAGTTAATTTGATGAATGGTTAATCCTAATTAATTAAAGTTCAATTTTGGGTGTTTAGGCCAATTAGGGTTGTTCAAAGTGAATTAACTCAAAACTTATTTTTCCTAGTCCCTCTAGTCACAAGTAACATCACCAAATTTTCCTAGAATTTATTTCTCAACATGCTAATTATTGGAATTAAAATACTCAAAACAGTAACATGAACTTGAAAAATCAATAACTTCTCGTAGGGATGGCCTCTGACCTTGGAAAATTTAGGGAATGTTCCCAAGTTCAGAGGCTTCAAAAGCCCTGTGGTCTCATGCCATGATGAATTGCCTATGCAAATGGAGAATTAAAACAATGCAGAGAGTAAATAAATCATTAAAAATAATATACTTAATGAAATTACTTGATTTCTTTTCCACATGATTCTCCTCTGTTCACTGAGCAAGAGGGTATTTTTATTTTATTTTTAGGATTTTTCTACACAAAGTTATAGATTTTTGAAGTTCTGGTAATTAAATAAATAGAAAAATAACCTATTTATCTACTTATCCACGCGGCGCCGCGTCAACCTTGGCAGCTCCGAAGGGGGTGCGTGTCGCGCTGTGATTGGGCGTCGCCATCTGAGTCAGCTGTCCCGGGACCCGCCTCTCACGTAACATGTTCTGGTCTGACGTGATCCGAGCCGTCCATCCGATACACGTGCGATCCAACGGCTCCCAGTCATCGTCTACGACTGGTGCGAACCCGTGACCGTAGACCTTCTAACCCTAATTTCTCACTCGATTCTCAACGGATTTATGTGTTCGTATGCTCTATGGATTCGTCTTGAAGAGACGAACACATCCATATGGTAAACATGCATTGAAATTAACTTAAACTAAATGGAGAATCTCTGTAAGCTCGGGAGGAAGAGTGAGTCCATACCTTTGCTCAGAGAAGTGAAGCTTCAATCTGAGGGTTGTGTCACGTTCGATTGGGTCCAAGCAAGCTCCAGATGAAGTCCCTTGGCCTGGTGAATTGTCTCAGGTATGATTTCGACCAAGCCCGATCACAAAGCTTGGAGGTTGGAAGCAATGGCCGGCTCGGTGAGGGGGCTTTTGCTGGGAAACTTCTCATCTTAGTACGGTGAAGGTGTAGAGTCAATCAATTTGAAGATTGACTCACCGTGGTGAAGTGTCCTGGTTTTGGGCTTGGATTTCAACTCCGAAATCGAGCTCGCGTAAAGGAAATGGCTGGGGATTTCAGTGGGGATCAAGTTCTCTATGTGTAGAGAGTGGTCTGGGATGATTTTGGCAGGGTTTCAGTAAGGTTTGGTTCAGCACCTCCCTTGGTCGAGAGGAGGGGGTGTTTAAATAGGAGAGGATGGAGGGCCTCCCAGGGGGATTTAAGGGTTGGGATCAGCTGCTCTGGTGAGGAGAAGAACAGCTGCAATGGCCATTTGGAGTGAGGCGACTCGAGCAAGGTGGAATTCCAAAATTTGGCTCCTCCCAAGGTCTCGGCCATGGTGTTTTCCGGCGATCCAGTGTGGCTGGCCGGCAGGCATGGGTCACCCTCGGGTTCAGGTGGGTCGTGGCTGGAGGTTTGTGCGAGCAATCGAGCTTTGCCATGTGTAAAGGGCTTGGATTAAAATGGCATGTGGGAGAGGCCATTTTGGCTTCGATTTGGTCCAAGCCATGATTTTGGGTTAGGTTCACCTCCCCATGGCTGATTTGGGCTGAGGGAGGATCATTTGCATCAGCTAGAAAGGGGTGGTGAAGTCCCCATCTAAAGTGATGTGGCTAATCATGGTTTAGTGTGTAACATGGAAGGGGTTAAAAAGCTTAATGAAGGTTTAAGAAAGGGGGCCCTCCTCTTGCTACTTTGGGTATGGTCACATGTCAAACATCCCATGGCTTCATATGGCTTGTACATGGCTTGTACATGGCTTGTCTTTGGCTCACCTATGGCTTGGCAAGAGCTTGGTCAATTTCATAAAAAAGGATTTTGTGAATTTTGGCATTTTGATGGGAATTGTTATGAGGCTTGATTTGGAATTGTTTAATTGATAATCTAGGACTTTAGGAATGATTTTAAATTGAATGTGTGATGAGGGAAAGTGTCATGTGGGCTTTAGATTGATTTGGGCTTTTGAATTTGGTGGAAATGGGCTTTTAGGAAGGTTTAAGGGAGTGGGCCTTTATGTTTAGCAATGGGCTTTTAGATAAAAAAAATTTTGCAAAGGGCCATGCCAAATAAATGTAGAATCTAGTTTAAGGATGTGTCTTGAATGATTTGAAGCAAATTTGAGGTGGTTTGGAATTGAATTGGGTTGAATTTGGGTTCATTTGGTAAATGGGCCAATGTAGGTCAAATTGGGCTAATATGGGCCAATGCTGGGCTGAGGTTGAAATTGATGTAAAATTAATGTTGGGAAATTTTTATGGGAATGTTTCAAAGAGGTTTTAACTTTGGTTGGGTTTTGGTTTTGGGACTTGGGCTTATTTGGGTTAGGTTTGGGTTTAGGTCAAAATTGGGCTTTTTTGGTTTTGGGTTGAATTTGAGTGGGGTTTGGGTCCAAATTTTGGGCAAATCATGTTAGTGTTTTATTTGTGGGGATGTTAGGGAAGGTTTAGAAAATCTATGGGGTCAATTGGAGTTGAATTGGTTTGGTTTGGGCTAAGTTTGGGTCATGGGTCCAAATTGGGCTTTAAGGTCAAAAGTGAAATTGGATTCAAATGTCAATCAAATTGGACTTGGATTTGGTCTAGATTGATATTTTGGATATTAAATTGAAGTTTAGAATTGAATTGGACCAAAATTGGGGTCAATTGGGTTGATTTGGTTTGACATTGGATTCACTTGGGTTAAGAATGGGCTAAATTGGGGGTTTTGGTAAAAGTGGGTTAAATTGACAACATTGGCCCATGGTGTAGTTGGACAAAATGAAATTGGGAATATTTGGGATTTTCTGGAATTTTCTGGGAATATTTGGGATTTTCTGGAATTTTCTGGGAATTTTTGGAATTTTTGGATTTTTTGGCTAAGAGGGGCATTTTGGGTATTTGAAGGGTATTGGGGGGTATTTTTGGAATTTTTGGTATTTTTGGCTATGGATGATCAATTTGATTGGTGAGGAAATTTTCAAGGTTAATTTTTGGGAATTTTGGGTGATTTGGAAATTTTGGAGGATTTCGGCAATTCTAAGGGCTTTTAGTGGGTTTGGTAGGTGTAGGGTCCCCGGGGCCAAAAATTAAAATTTTGGAATAATGAAGATTGATCAAATATGAGTGGAATGGAATCACTTTGATTGAGCCATGAAGCCATGTTAAGCCTATATGAGCCATAGGAGGACTCATTCGAGGCATTCACTATGTTGTTCCTAACCTTCTTAACTAGGGCTTAGTGGGTTAAGGTCCATCCATATGAATTACCTACATGAGTCAAGGAGTCAAGTTGGGTATGGGTGTGGTTTTAGGATTTGGATTGTGTGTGTGAGAGTGTAGAGTGTGAGTGTAGTGAGTGTGTAAGTCAACCCTCACCAGACCAAGCCACCCAGGGTGGTCCTAAGGCCAAAGAGTCCTATAGGGAACTCATCCTTTAAACCTTCACATTTGATTTCAACCCTCTAGGTGATTAGGGGTCTACAATCAAGCTTGTGGGGTTTTCAGGGAGGCAAGAAGTGGTTCAAATTTCTGAGGGATGGGTCCCAATTCTAGTCCTCTAAGATAGTCAAAGGAAAAGCCTAAGGCTAGATCCTAAACACTAAAGAGGGAAGAGAAGACCTCATTAAAAATGAGGTCAACAGGAGGTGGGAGGGTTGAGACAACAACTTCAATAGTGTTTAGTCCCATTCTAGCAAGCCAATTGGCTGGCCTGTTACCCTCTCTATTTATGAAAGAAAAGAAGAAGTGTTGGTCAAAAGCCATAGCCTTGATTCTTTGAATCCAATGGGAGTGGTGTCAAGGTGCGGGCATATCTTCCTGCAAATACTGAAGCAGTACAGAAGAGTCCACCTCCACCCTAAGGTGCTGCCAGTTGTTGCAGACAACAAATGAAATAACCCAGTAGACAACAATCAATTCAGCATCTAATGGGTCAGCTGCTGCAACAACTACATGAAAATAACATAAACATTGGCCCTTGTAATCTCTGAAAACACCCTCTATCTCATCCCTAACATCAGAGAAGGAGCCATCAGCATTAGCTTTAATAACATGAGGATCAGGAGGAGTCCAAACAACCTTAATAACTCTGAAAGTTTTATCTATGCCCAGAGGGGCTCTTTTAGGATTTGGGGAAACTTTTTATGTCTAATCAGTTTGGAAATGTATGAGTGGCAGTTCCCTACAACAAGAGCTGCTTTGTTGTGTTTACCATCAAACTTGACACTATTTCTATGCATCCAAATAAACCAGGCTATGATGAAAGGGATGGCCTCAATCTTTGCCTTCAGCCAAGACTGCCAATAGCTATGCAAATCCTGTCGGTCCAATAGAATGGTATTGATATTGAATAAACTAGTGAGAGAAGACCAGATCTCTTGTGAAAATAGACAGTGGAAGAAAAGGTGTTGTATAGTTTCAGAATGTTGGCCACATAGGTAGCATTTAGAAGGTTGTTGACCTCATTTTTGATGAGGTCTTCTCTTCTCTCTTTAGTACTTAGGATCTAACCTTAGGCTTTTCCTTTGATTATCTTAGAGGACTAGAGATGGAACTACCCCTTTAGGAACTCAACCAATTCTTAACTCCCTGCAAACCCCACAAGCTTGATTGTAAACCCCTAATCACCTAGAAGGTTGAGATCAAATGTGGAGGTTTAATGGATGAGATCCCTATAGGACTCTTTGGCCTTAGGATCACCCTGGGTGGCCTGGTCTGGTGAGGGCTGACTTACACATACACTACACTCTCACACACACATTCCAAATCCTAAAACCCACACTCTCACCCAACTTGACCTCTTGACTCATGTAGGTAATTCACATGGATGGTCCTTAACCCCTAAGCCCCTGGTTAAGAGGGTTAGGAACAACATAACGAATGCCTCAAATGAGTCCTCTCATGGCTCCTATGGGTTTAATATGGCTTCATGGCTCAACCAAAATGATTCCATTTCACTCACACTTGCTCAATTTTCATTTTTCCAAAATTTCAATTTTTGACTCCCGGGGCCCTGGACCCACCAAACCTACTAAAAGCCCTTGGAACTACCCAAAACCACCAAAAGTTCCAAATCACCCAAAACTTTTCCAAAATTAACCTTGAATATTTCCCAACCACTCAAATTGATCATCCATAGCCAAATATACCAAAATTTCCAAAAATAGCCCCAATACCTCCAAATTACCAAAATGCCCCTCTTGACTCAAAAATCCAAAAATTCCAAAAATTGCCAGAAAATTCTAGAAAATCCCAAATATTTCAAATTTTATTTTGTTCAACTACACCATGGGCCAATTTTGCCAATTTACCCCA
The DNA here is from genome assembly GCA_022702705.1 of Papilionanthe hookeriana x Papilionanthe teres. NCBI lineage: Eukaryota > Viridiplantae > Streptophyta > Magnoliopsida > Asparagales > Orchidaceae > Papilionanthe > Papilionanthe hookeriana x Papilionanthe teres. The sequence continues at coordinate 32,350,012 of CM040429.1, read as the reverse complement.
CTTTTACCAAAACCCCCAATTTGACCCATTTTAAACCCAAATGAACCCAATGTCAAACCAAATCACCCCAATTGACCTCAATTTTGGTCCAATCCAATTCTAAACTTCAATTCAATATCCCCAATATCAATCTAGACCAAATCCAAGTCCAATTTTATTGACATTTGAATCTAATTTCACTTTTAAGCTTAAGGCCCAATTTTGGCCCATGACCCAAACTTAGCCAAAACCGACCCAATTCAACTCCAATTAACCCTAAACCTTTTCTAAACCTTCACCAACATCCCCAAAAACAAAACACTAACATAATTTGCCCAAAATTTGGACCCAAACCCTACTCAAATTCAACCCAAACCCAAAATCCCTTAAATGGGCCTACACCTAAACCTAACCCAAATAGGCCCAAATCCCAAAATCAAAACCCAACCAAAGTTGAAACCTCTTTGAAACACTCCCATAAATATTTCTCAATTTTAATTTTACATTAATTTCAACATTAGCCCAACCTTAGCCCAAGTTAGTCCATTTTGACCTATTTTGACCCTATCACTAAAGAGACCCAATTTAGACCTAATTCAATTCCAAACCACCTCAAGTTTGATCCAAATCACTCATGACACATCCTTAAACTAAACCTAACATTTATTTAGCATGGCCCTTTGCAAAATTTTCATCTAAAAGCCCACTTCCAAAAGACATTCAAAAGCCCATTCCTAACCAAACTCAAAAGCCCAAGCCAATCCTAAAGCCCACATTACAATCTCATCTCATCCTCACTTAATTAAAATCATTCCTAAGTCCTAAATCAGCAATCAAACCTTTCTAAACAAAGCCATATGACAAACCATCCAAATTTTACACCAAAATACCAAAATTCCTTAAATCCATTTCCATGAAACCAAGCCAACTTTTCCCAAGCCATATAAGAGCCATGAGGCCATCCTTAAGCCCCATGTGAAGCCATGAGGGGTTTGACATGTGACCAAGCTATTAATGGCAAAAGGAGGGCCACCTTTCCTAATCCTTCATTAAGCCTTTTTAGCCATATCTATGTCACACACTAAACCATGTTTTGCCACCTAATCCTTGATGGAGACTCCACCACACATGGGAAGTTGACCCAACTGATTGCCTCAGCCCAAAATCAGGTTATGGGAGAGTGAATCCAATCCATTTGGATGAGTTGACCAAACCAAGCCTAAATTGGCCTTATCCCCATACTACTTAGAGCCAACTCCTGTACACATGTCCAAAGCCAATTCACTTCACCAAACCCCAGCCCTGACTTCCCTGGTCAAGATGGTGACCCATGCCTGGCCGGCCAGCCACCACAGCCGCCGGAAAACACCATGGTCGAGACCTTGGAAGGAGCCAAACATTGAAATTCCATCTTGCTGAGCTGCCCCATGTCCAATGGCTGCCATGGTTGTTCTTCCCTTGATCTAAGCAGCTGATACAAGCCTTCAACCCTCCCTGGGAAGCCCTCCAGCTAGCCCTATTTAAACACCACCTCCTCTCGGCCAAGGAAGGTGCTGAAAAAAACCATACAGAAACTCTGCCAAAATCATTCCAGACTCTCCTCCACACCTAGAGAACTTAATCCCCACTAAAATCCCCCTGCCATTTCCTCTCTGTGAGCTCAATTTCAGAGTTGAAATCCAAGCCTAAAACCAGGACACTTCACCACAGTGAGTCAATCCTCAAATTGATTAACTCTACACCTTCACCAGACCAAGAGGAGAAGTTCCCCAGCAAAGGCCCCCTCACCAGGCCAGCCATTGCTTCCAGCCTCCAAGCTTTGTGATCAGCTATGGTCACTTTTGTACCTAGGCAATTCACCAGGCCAAGGGACTTCATCTGGAGCTTGCTTGGACCCAATCGAACATGACACAACTCTCAGATCGAAGCTTTACTTCTCTGAGCAAAGGTATGAGCTCTTTCTTCCTCCTGAGCTCCTGGAGATTCTCCATTTGATATGAATCGATTTCAATGCATGTTTACCGTATGGATGTGTTCGTCTCTTCAAGACGAATCCATAGAGCATAAGAACATAAAAATTCATTGAGAAATGAGGGAGATATTAGGGCTAGAAGGTCGACGGTCAATGGTTCACACCAGTCGGAGACGATGACCAGGAGCCGTTGGATCGCGCGTGTATCGGATGGACGGCTCGGATCGCGTCGGACTGGAATATGTTACGTGAAAGGCGGGCCCTGGGATGGCTGACTCAGATGGTGGCGCCCAATTACAGCGCGACACGCACCCCCTTCGGAGCCGCCGAGGTTGACGCGGCGCTGCATAGGATAAGTAGGAAAATATGGAATTTTCTTATTTATTAAATACCCAAAACTTTAAAAATACATAACTTTATGTAGAAAAATTACAAAAATAAAATAAAAATATCCTCTTGCTCAGTGAACAGAGGAGAATAATGTGGAAAAGAAATCATGTAATTTCATTGAGTATTTTATTTTTAATGATTTATTTACTCTCTACATTGTTTCAATTCTCCATGCATGTAGACAATTCATCATAGCATGAGACCATAGGGCTTTTGAAGCCTCTGAATTTGGGAACATTCCCTAAATTTTCCAAGGTTATAGGCTATTTTTGTGAGAAGTTATTGATTTTTCAAGTTCATGTTGCAGTTTTAAGTATTTTAATTCCAATAATTAGTATGTTGTGAAATAAATTCTAGGAAAATTTGGTGATGTTTCTTATGACCAGAGGACCCTAGGAAAAATAGGTTTTGAATTGATTCACTTAGAATAACCCTAATTGGCCTAAATACCCAAGATTGAACTTTAATTAATTAAGGTTAACTACACATCAAATTAACTTGAAACCAATTACCCACTATTCTTTAGGGTTAGAAGAACCTCACATAAAAATTTGAGACTAATTGGACTTGGTTTGACCCACCAAATGGGTTGATTAAGCCCCACAAATGAAATTAAATTTTAAAAATTCATAACTCACAAAATACTTTTCAAAAATTCACAAAAATGGTTTTGGAGCTTCTCTGATCTCAGGGGAGTCTAAGAAAATTAAAATTATAACTTTCTAAAAAAGTTGATTTTTGGCTATTATTTTAATGTTTTAATAATTAAAAATTAATAAAAATCACAAAAATATTAAAAATCACCAAAATGTCACATTTTGAATTCTAATCACCTAGGAACAAACTAAATATTTTTCATAAGTTTCTAGGATAAGATACTGAATTTTAAAAGGCTAAAACAATTTTTAAAATTAAAAAATGATTTTCCTTAACATTTTCACTAAAATAATCCTAATAAATCAAAGGAAAATCAGAAAATTATAAAATTTTCTCTGAACTCCTTGAGGTCAGAGAGATTTAAGAAAAATATAAAATCTATTTTTTAACTTTTATTTTATTTTTAAATTAATTAATACTCCAAAACTCAAAATAATTCTAATAAATAAAATATAATCCAAAAAATCACCAAATTTGGTCCAAATGGTCCTCTAGTCATTAGGAACATTCTATAATTTTCTTAAGGATATAAACATTTACTTGGTCATGTTATTGAATTTTCCTTGAAAACCCCTATTTTCCATTAAAAATAATTACATAAATAAATTAAATACAGAAAAATCACATTTTCTCCTCTAATGTCTTAATTGTCATGTGAGTGAGGTCACAAAAAAATTTCAAGTTCACTTGAGCTTAGTTTAGTGAGTTATAGAATTATTAAGCTTGAAGGGCAAAAGGGTAATTAAAAATTTCAACCCTTAATTAAAATTTTAGGATTAATCAAAAAAAGGGAGGGTAAAATATTTGATTTTAAACTGATTTTGGATGATTGAAACTTAAATGATTGAAGGGTAGAAACCAACTAATCATTTCAAGAATAATTAAAATAAACTTTAATTAATTAAATAATTGAAATATTGGAAGAATAATAAAAATTGGAATTATTAACGTAGGGATATTATTAAGAAGATATTTATTCTTTAATTTAAAAATCCCTAAATAAATCACTTCAATAATACTTAATTCTTAATTAATAAAATAAAATAAAATAATAATCCAAATTAATAATTAAAACTAAAATTAAACTAAAATTAAATTAAAATTAAATTTAAACTAAATTAAAAAAGATTAAATCTAATTAAATTAAATTTAAATTAAAATAAACTAAATTAAAGTAAATTAAAATTAAATTAAAATTAAAACTAAATTAAAATCAAATTAAATTAAAATTAAAATTATATTCAATTAAAATTAAATTAAATTAAAATTAAATTAAATTAAACTAAATTAAATTAAATTAATAAATTAAATTAAAAATTAAATTAAAGTTAAAATTAAACTAAATTTAAATTAAAATTAAATTAAATTAAAATTAAGATTAAAATTAAGTTAAATTAAATTAAATTAAATTAAAATTTAAATTAAATTAAACCAAATTAAATTAAAATCAAAATAAAATCAAATTAAGTTAAAATTAAAATTAAGTTGAATTAAATTAAATCAAAATCATTTAACAACAAACCTAAATGAAATCATTAAGAATTAAATCTAAAATAATTTGAACACTATTCCAAACTTAAAATTGTTAAATTAAAACACTTTAAACCATTAACTCAAACTTTCAATTAATTTGATAAACCAACTTGCCCTTAAAGGCTTTAATTATTATAACTCTTAAATAGAGTATTAAGTGAGATGTCACTTCATTCATCGCGTAATTAAATACCTAAGTTCACTGAGCAAGAGACAAAGTCTAACTCCTGGATGATTAATTCACCTCTGCAACTAAATTTACTTGGACTCAAAATAAATCCCAGAAATATTGAAAAGATGTTTAGGACTCGTCCTAAGCACTTCCTCAATATGACGGGATGTTTTAGAAGAACAATTTAATTTAATTGTTCTTTGTTGAAGAAAATCATCCTTAAACCAAACCAACAACCTAGACGTCATAGGAAATGACTAGTTATAGGATTAGGATTTTGGTAGACAACCAAAACCCTTCCCTTAGCTTTACCTAGGTATCTGTTGAAATATTTAAATGCCTCAACATGTGTTTTAAGTGCAGCTTGGGATGACAGGAAGACCCTCCAGGTACACTTTTATTTAATTGCAATTTACTCTATTACAATTTACTTACATGCACCGTACTTTACTTTTTCTTGCATGATGAACAAGACTGTTGCATGAAAATCAAAACCTTTAGGATAGTCCCTGAACTGAAACTAAAACTAAATTAAAAATCATTGCAAGATAAAATTCACCACCACAACATTCCAAAATATAAAACAACTCAAAATTTAATCACAAACAGAACAACAAAACTACAATCATAACTAAATTAAAATGTCTCGTTGAATGATCGGGAATACCTCGGATGATGTAACCCACGTTGCTAACGGGATTTCCCACGGTCTAAATGAAAGTGTGGGATCTTAATCGATTCTGTTTAATCAACTTTAAGATTTGTTTTAATTAAAATATTAAAAATATTTGGACTTTAAGATGTCTAAACCAAAACACTTCTCTCATCTCCTGATTTATGACTTCTAAAACTAAACCTTTGCAACAACAATGAGCTTGGAGCATAGTGGGCAGCATGGCCATCGTCATCAGCAAAATTCGGGTCTACTTCAGCAAAACCTTTCTTAGAATTAAATAACCAAGCCATAGGATTTCGAGGTAGTTTGCCTAGTGCAATATAAATCCTCAACTCTTCATTAGGCATTTGCATGATCATGTAAATTAAAGCCCTAACCGGTCTTAGGACTCCGAGGTAGTCGTTCGATATGACAAAAACCCTCACATCTTCGAGGCTATTTGTATGATCATGTCATACGAATATAAGTCTTAATTAAATAAAATTGGCAGGATGGAAACATTGAATAATTCTCTCAAATTGAAGCCAAACAATAGGATAGTTTGGGAAGTTGCCAAGATTCTTCTTGGATCCTCAGCTTCTCCTACTTCTCTTCTATTGGATTCTCAAAATAAACTGTTCCAAATTTGAACTAATCCCTATTCAAATTTTCAAAACTCATTCCTTTGAAAACCTCAAACTTTGAAATTCTTGAGAGCAAAACCCTTGATTATTATCGAGAGTTTTCTTAAATGATTCCCGTCATTTAAGATGCAATTAACTATAGGGGCTTGCCCTTATAGGGAACTTTAAGAACCCAGGTAATATAAGCCCTGCTTAATTCCTTTATATTAAGTAGGGGAACTTGTCGGCTTATAAAATTGGTTCGCAGACCAAACGGATGTCACAAATCTTCTAGTTTATTTAATTGAGCCCCATCATCAAGTAGTGTGTCTATTCTTCGGGATAGATACACAGCTTGTGATGTGGCGCTCATTTATATAAACTATTTGGGATGTGAGATCAGTTTGATTTCATATCTTAAAATTTTCAAATTTAAAATTATTTTCAAAAATCAAATCCTACTTTCTAAATTATATATATGTATTTAAATTAAATTTAAAATCTAAAATTCGCCGACAATTTCTGTAGGCGACCCCTTTTCAAAACACAACACACAAACCTAAAAATATGCCCACAAAGGTCCCCTTAATCCTTTCAGCTTAAGGATGTCATCAGTAGGAATTCAGCTATGGAAAATTCTCCATATGAGGAAAGACATGGAGGGGTGAGGTAATTATTCCAGATCTGATCTCCCCAATCAACATGGTCCCAGGTGTGTATAGAATTATAAATATATTTGGTTAGGCTGTGTAAATTCCCATTATGCCAAATAATTTTGTCTGGTTTGGATCTGTCAAAAGGAAGACTTGCTACCTGAGCAGTAGAAGATGCCTGCAAAATCTGATTGAGCATAAGAGTGGACCAAATCTCACCAGTCCAGCAGTCAGGAACAGGAAATTGATTCCTGAGGGTGGTGGGAAGGGGGGTGAGCATCTCTATTGAGCACCACTGATCATTCCCGAAAAGGATGTCCCCTCTACCCAATTTCCACCTATACAGAGTTTCAGAGAGGTGCCTATGCTTTAGCATTTGTCTCCAGATTTTAGAAGCCCCAGTTTTATCTTGCACCAAATTTGGATGAGTCCCCTTACAGTATTTACCCAGCATGTATTTGGCCCATAGAGAGTTTTGTTGTCTGAACTGAATCCACAGCTTGCAATAATTGACTTGCTAGAGATGAATCAGGCCTTTGAACCTACACCTCCTGCTCCAAAAGGTTTAGCTAGTTTTTGCCAACTAGCCCAATGATGTTTTTTTCTCTCTCCTGACCATAGGAAGCTGTTGAACATTCTCTCCATTTGAATTCTAGTACTTTTCTTCATACCTGTCATTTGGAGCACATAAGATGGAAAGGTAGTAAGGATGCTCTTAAGCAAGGTAATTCTACCACCAATAGACATAAAGGAATATGGCCAGCTAGACAGTTGAGCTTGTATCTTACACAAAATCTCTTCAAATTGAATCTGCTTAATTCTTTCTTTAATGAGGAGCACACCTAGGTACTTTAGGGGGAGGTTTGTTTTAGTGTAACTAGTGAAATGAGTAGTCCATTAAGTTACTGAAGAGTTGATTTTGTCAGGGAATAATAATTCACACTTAGCTGGATTGAATTGCAAACTTGAAATTTGATGAAATTGCCTGAGGCAGTGCAAGACTCTCTTGACAGCAGATTTACTAGCTCTGGAAAACAACATGATATCATCAGCATATATTAAGTGTGAGATTTTTATATTAGACCTGTGATGATATCTGTATAATGGTGAGGAAGAACTTGAGAGTTTATCATTCTGGATAGATAGTCCATTACTATGATGAAGATGGTGGGGGATAGGGTGTCCCCTAGTTTGAGGCCCCTAGTAGCAGTAAAACCACCCAAACACTATCCATTTATGAGAAGAGAGTGATAATTATGTTGAAGCCATCTTCTGATGAGGAAGCAGAAATTAGTTGGGAAGCCTCTGGCCTGAAGAACCTCCTGGATAAATGACCACTCAATAGTGTCATAGGCTTTCTTGATATCTAGCTTATAAATTAAGTTTCCACCCCTATAAGGCCTGTCCAAATCCAAAAGCATCTCTTGAGCTAATAGAACATTATCAGTGATAGACCTCCCCTTGACAAAAGCTGATTGATGTGGGGTGATAATTTTCTCCAGGTGTGGTTGAAGTCTGGCCACCATAATTTTACTAATGACTATGCTGATAACAGAAGTGAAGCTAAAAGGTCTGAAATGGTTCCAGTTCTTAGTAGGGGTAGATTTGGGAACCAACACAATGGTAGAAGCATGGAAATATTGGGGTAGATCATTGCCAAGGAAGTATCTTTGAATGGCTTTAATAACACTTCCTTTACAGATACCCAGGCCTTCTCGTAGAAATCTGAGGTGAAGCCATCAGGGCCAGCAGCCTTTGAGTTGTCAATAGATTTGATAGCATTCCATATTTCCTCCTCATAAGGGATATCAGTTAATGAGAGTGAATTTAGATAGTGTGCCTCTTCCCTGAACAGATTGGGATCCATCATAGGCCTGCTGCTAGGATTCTGGGTTAAAAGATTTGAAAAATATTGGATAGCATCAGTGGCAATTTGAGTTCCATCCAGGAGAAGTTCCCTTGGTTCATTCCTGATAAAATGAATAGCATTACATTTTCTCTTGTATTTAATATAATCATGATAGAACTTGGTGTTTCTATCACCATCTTTAAACTTATTAATAGCAGCTTTTTGTCTGAGTAATTGCTCTTATCAGTCAATGGCTATTAGTAGCTTTTCCTGACTTGCAACAAGGGCACCATAAAGAGTGTCATTGGTAAGAACAGCAGACTCCAAATCAACAACCTCCTGTTCAGCCTGGGCCACCCCTTTAAAAAAGTCCCCAATGGTATTCCAACTCTAAGATCTAAGAGCTTTGCTGACTTTCTGTTGCAAAAGTTTTAATTGAGTAAATGGATTTGGATGAGAACAAGCAGTCCAATTAGCTGAGATAATTTCCAAGAAAGTAGGATGGGCTGACCAAACATTGAGATATCTGAAAGGGGGGCTATTAGACAACATGGAAGCAGTAATGGTTATAAGGAGAGGTCTATGGTCTGACCCAGCAAAATTAAGATGGGTAACAAAAGTATGAAGAAAATTTTGGTGCCTGTGGTGATTAGCCAAAAATCTGTCTAGTCTCTCCTAAATTTTATCTCTCCTCCAAGTGAACTGATTTCCTTGGAAGCCCAAATCAAACAAGCCAGCCTTTTGAATATTATCATTGAAGTCTGACAATTTCTGAATAGATGGAGGTCTGCCCCAAGTTTTTCAGCAGTGGAGCCTAAGCAATTGAAGTCCCCACCAACAATGCAGCTGGTCTGTATAGTGGGACTGATCTCCTGCAATTCACTCGAGAGGTCTTGTCTGGCACTTTTAGTGCAACCTGCATAAACAAAGCTGACAGCAAAAGAGTTTCCATTAATAAAGAAGTTGTTATGGATAAATTGTGGGTGGTCAAACACCACATTCCAATGAAGTTCTTTTCTACAAATGATCCAAATTTTATTGGAGATGTAAACAATAGAGAACAGCCATGAAATCTATATAGATATTTATGAGGATTTTTCTGAACCATAGGTTCCAAAATAGTTAAGCACCATAATTTGAGTTTTTTATAAAGGTTAAGTAGTCTTCTCAAGGAAAGGGGGTGTTCAACACCCCTGATGTTCCAACATAGAAAATTAAACATCAGGGGGTCTAAAAGGGGGGATGGAAGCAGGTTGGGATTGGGATCTGGTTCTTCCCCTACTAGCTTTTGTAGTTAACTATTCTTTTTCTTCTTTTTGTCCTTTTGAACCAGCCAGTTTGAATCCATATCAGTTTGTATTTTATTCAGTTGATCTGGTGAAGGAGCAACAGCCTCCACAGCATCTATGCCAATCAAAGGTCCTTGGTCAGCAGGCTCAGCATCTAGCTGGGTGATATGGTCTCCACATCTGTTCTGAGATCAATTTGGTTTAGTTGTTCAGAGTTAGCAGCAGCAGGAAATCCAGTTCCAGATGTCCCAGCACCCTGATCAGAATTAGGCCTGGCTGTAGCTTTCTTCTTTTGAGGAGGTCTCAATCTATAACATTTATCCTTAGGATGTCCAAACATCCTGCAATGTGTGCAAAAAATTAGCTTTTGTTCCAACACCAATTCCTGCTAGAATCCTTCCCCTTCATCATTAATGGTAATCCAAATTTTATCCATTTCAGGGAGTGTAACATCTCTCTCCATCATAACTCTGGCAGCAGCTAGGTGACCGTGGGGTGGTGGCGAAAGCGTATAACTATATAAATGTTTAACTAGTATAAAAATAATATTCAATAATAACAAAGTTACCCCTTTTATCAACGCAAGTATATGTATCGTTCAAGTAATACAGGGCTCTAATGGAGTCCTGGATATCGATCCTATAGATAAGTTAGAGATTATGAACTAATTTTTAGTAGATGCACTTACTATCTAGTATACGGAAATAAAGAACAACAATACTAAGCTCTATTTTTGAATGGAAAATTGCAATTTAGAAAAGTATTTTTCCCTTGTTTAAGAGAATTAAGTGAAAGGATAGTCAAATTAGTTAGAATTATATTATGCCAAATATGAGCATTCCTATTCTTTACCCTTTGGTCCAGGCATAAAGAATATTGACTAATCTTATGCTTGGTTACTGAATCTGCGGCTAGGCTGGGAGGATACCGGCTCTCACTTCGGAGCTCCCACGTTCCCCTCGCCTGAGGGCTAACATCTACACTTCAGCACCCAAACGATAGGACCGAATTAAAGATTTTAGTTTGTCACTCTAAAATATCCAATTCTACGCCCGATAATAATATTTCCCTTTTTGTTTGCACCCTCATTTCAAGGCCTTTGTTTTCCCCGAATTTTGGATGTAATCTTTACTTTAGTTATAAAATCAACATATTTTAACAGTTCAATTGGCCAAATTAAAAGTAAATTAAGATTTAAGTAAAAGATTATCACAATTTTTATTTAATATTTTAGGCACAGCTCATTTAATTTTCCATTTCACAAAATCTTAAAAACTAGGAGAAAGACAGTAAATACTACTCAGAATGCATAGGAAGAATAATACAAATCTTGGATTTCATATAAAATTAAAGTTATAAAATAATAAACAAAACTTATCTCGAATTTTCTCTCCAAGCAAACTCCTTGAAGTTCCTCTGACTTTTCCTTCTTGTATAACACACTCAATTAAACTCACTAATATACTCTCTAGAACACACTCACACACTAAATACACTAATTAGTGACACACCAAGGACACAAAGAAGACACCTAGGAGAGACACATTTGGCCTAAAATCATTTCTATTTAAAGAGGAAGAAAGATTTTTAATGGTTTCTTAAGCACCTCTTCAAAAAGCGTCCTAATTCAATGTTTTTTTCTTGAACTGACCTTCTCGCTGTCGGCGGGCTCAATCTCGCCATCGGCAGGCTTCTATAACGTAGGCTAACTGCTCAGGCTCGCTGTCGATGGGCTCGATCTCGTCGTCGGCGGGCTCCTTTATAATATGTTCAAATGCTCTCGGGAAAAACACGCCGTCGGCGGCCTATTCCTCGCCGTCGGCGGGCTAGTTTAATTCTCATCTCTTTTAATCTTTTTCGTTCCATATTCACTCATTTTTCCATCTTTTTGCTCCATTTCCTATAAATCTTCATACCTGCAATAAAACATAGAAAATACCTTTCTTTAAAGTGTAATTTCATCAAAAGTTAATATAATATTGGTATGAATTTCTCAATACATTTTTCTCTGGTCAAAATCCCCCAAACTTAACTATTACTTGTCCTCAAGTAATCTTGATACTATATAAAAGTAATGATTATTTGTAGTAAAGATTTAATTCAGAAAGACTATGAATTTGATTTAAATAAATATTATAGTAAATTTTATTAGAAATATTTTAAGATAATTAAATTAATTCTATAAATGTATGGTTATTTAGTCATCAAGTCTAAGATTTCTAGTCTTCCATTCATTTCAAGAATGACCATATATTACAATATTAAATTACTTAGGATATTCAGATGATAGGAAATTCATGAAAACACTACTTAGTAAAATACTTATCCATATATATAAGTTCAGAAATCTAACTGAGTTTTACCCTTTAGGTTGATTCAAATGAAGCCAATTTTTGATAAGGCATCTCCTCAAGCTTCTCCTCACTTACTTTTTCTTTTCATTTGGATTGTATTTCAATCCTATTTTTTTTCTTTTTCTTTTCAGGGATTGCTTTTCAATCCTTCTTTTTCTTTTTCAAGTGAGGATTACTGTATCTGGATAGCCTGTTAATAATTTTGAACTTTATTTTCTTCTTCCTAAGTTTGAAACTTGAAACATTTCTTTATCTTATATGTATTTTAAAGTTTTCACTTAATTGAGTTTCATCAACTAAATACTTAAGAATTTAATATCTTAAAATATAGTTTTCCTTACTTTAAATAGTCAACTATATTCTTATCCTTTTATTCCAAATATCTTAATCTATAAATTTAGTTTAATCACTAAAAATATTTCTTTTAACCTTTTATAATAATTAAATAAATCAATTCTAGTTTATTGAATTAAATTTACTACAGAAAATCATTTTATAATAATTTTTGAAAATATAATATTGAGAACAATTTATTAGTTAAATTTTTGTTTTTCCCTCCCCAAACTTAAATTTTTATATCTAATCATAAAGGGTGAAAAGAAAACATACTGTAAAATTAAATCATACATTCGTGCTTTAGGTATTTCTCTTCTTGAAGTTTTGCAGGTTCTTTTCATCACTTAATTAACTTGTATTGTTAATAATTTTCTACACACATATAACATTAAGGAATTTTGCTGGGTAAAGAAATTTTGAAATAAGTACAAAATACTAACACAATTTCCTACTGCATTTAATTATTTTACCAATTAAAGTACTAAGCATAATTAACACAACATCCACATACAATTCACTAATCCAGTTACAGAGTTACAATCATAGTCTGAAATATAAAAGTTTAAAGCTACACAAATTTAACTTACACAACAACGTTTAAATGTCTTACACAATATAATAATCTGAATACATAAACTAAAAAACAATACTAAATTGATGAAAATAAACAAACACATAGCATAAATATCTAATAACATAATCTAATCTTCATCATCAAAATCCCAAACTATATCCTCATCTACTTGTTCAGCAGGTCGAGTAGGCTGGTAATGAGTATAACGAGGGCACTCAGGAAATATAACATCAAGCTCTCCTCTCCTATAATGATTTTCAGCATCATAGTAGGCTATCTCAAATTCAGGATGCCTCTGGAGATAGTCACTGTCATAATCGTGCCTCCGCTCTAATCCTCCAATCCTTTGATCTATTCGCTCCAACCTTTCATCCATTTTCTCAAAACTTTTTCATTGCAGAGTCAATTCATTCATCAAATCATAAAGGGTAGGAGAACTATAGGTTGGAGGGTCATAACTAGTAGAGGGAATATCTCTACTAGTCGAAGGTGTAGAGCTCCTAGTCCCAGAACTCCATCATTTGTGGAATTCATAGGTCTTTATATTAGCATGGGTAATGGGTTTCATAGGTTAAACTCATTCCTCATCATCTCCTGCCTCTACTCCAGATAGCTGGCAGAGTGCATAAATCAGACCAGGATGTCCTAGTCCTCCTCCACTTTCACTTTTTGAAATGGCTCATATATTTTTATAAATAATACTTCCCACATTTATACTTCTATGGTTCTGAATACAAAAATTCAGAACTGCTCTATCTCTTGAAACTTCACTATGATGATAAGTGGGTAGAAAAGTAGAGCAAATAAAATAATGCCAAGCCTTAGAGGTTGAATTTAGCATGGAAAGAGGGAAGTTTACCCGTTCACGCTGCTTTATTTTTCAAGTCCCTTTCCCATCAGTGAGAAAGTTAATCACCTCCTCCAGCGGTCCTTCCATTGTTCCAAAAGTATCGTATTCGCTGGTATGAAGATCTTGTACTTCGTAGAAAGAATTAATACGTGCAGCATTAAATTCAACTGAAAATCCTCTAACCTTTATAGGTTCATCCTCTATCTGGGTCAAATTGGCATAAAACTCTTTTACAACTTCAACTGCTGCTCTATTCGTCGTATAACAGAAATTTTCCCATCTTCACTCTTTGATCGTCTGTTCTACTTCTCCTCCCGGATTCTTGAAACTTTATCTTGAATGCATTTTCTCGCCTTGATACTAAAATTGTATCTTGACTGAGCCTTAAAATTCACAAATCTTGTCTCATCAAAATCTAGTCGCCTCTTTTGTCGTGGTGCCATTTCTCGATCTATCAAATTTACAAAAATCTCAACTAAATCCCAAAATAATACTAGAATGGCTTCCAAAGGTGACTTAAAGTAATCAAAAATGAATTCCATGAATTTCTTCCAACTATTTTCTCCATATTTTGATTTTTTCCAAAATTCCCAAATGTGGAAGAAATATATGATTAAAATAAAAAATTTCTGCATGGGAGTGAAGCTCTTACTAAGGGAAGACGAACTCCGGTGTCAGAATGTGTTGAAACTGCTCCAAATCCAATATCTCTCAAGCCTTGGGTTGGTTTTTTTGAAGTTTTGAGGAAGGGGACGATGAATAGTTATGGTTGACTGGTCAAATAATAGTGTTTTTCAAGACCTCGCTGTCAGCGGGGAAAATCTCACCATCGGCAAGCTAATTAATTCAAATGGGTTTAAAGTCTCTGGAAGTCGCCGTCGGTGGCGTCAATCTCGCTGTCGGCTGGATTTTTTGGAAATTAATATTTTAAATATTTTATAATGTTTTCAATTCATTTTAAACCTCGTTAATGTATGATCAATCAATTAAATATATTTTACTATGATTAGATGCTATTTTGACTCAATTAAATTCACACAACACAAAACATCACAAATTTTATATAAAATCCAAGTGTTTACAATATTCGTACACCACATTACTAACAAGGTATTTTCTCAACCTTAATACATTAAATTTAGTGTCGCAATCCAAACCACAATACTCAAAACGCTGAAAATAAACAAACAAACAATGCATAATCTCATCTATACTGAGATCATATATCAAAATTTAAAAATATCAAAAGTGCAGATTACATAAAATTAAATTCAAACTAACACAACACATAAACAAATATGAACGTCTTCTACTCGTTAGGATCACTGCTAAACTCATCTCTGATATCACCGATACAACATAAATGAACGAATAAATTGTAGAAGGGTCTGTAAGGAAATTCTTCAGTAGAATCTTCTTATATCCATCATTTCTTTCTCATAAGCCGTATGAAACTAGCTTCAAGATGTCCAGAATGATCGAAGTGTTCCTTCATCCTCCAGTCAATATGATCAAATAAATCAGAGATGTTATTAATTGAATTCATCACGTTTTGTACCTCTTTTTCCAGTCCTTTGAGTTTCCGTAAGATCAGATCAGTTTTATCAGTTAAGGGCCTGATTGAAAAAGAACTCTGAGATGTTTGATCCACAATAATGGCTTCATCGTCATCATTATCTAATGTAGGAAACATATCAGTTGGATCTAAAGGTTTCCAAGGCAGAAGTACTTTCTCCCATGCTTCATATGAAACTTGGTACTGACTGCATAGTGCAAAGATTGTAGAAGGATGTCCAAGCCCATAAATTGATCCATGAACAATCGAGCCTAAAGCGTACTTCACAATAATCGAACCAACATCAATAGGTAGTCCCGCTCGAATACAATAATTCGAATCGCACAGATCCTTAGAAACTTTATTGACCATCATAGTGGGTAATAGTTTTGAAGAAATAAAGAAGTGCCAGTGTTTAGAAACGGGGTTTAGAAGTGATGCAGAAAAACTAACATACCCGTCTCCTCTTGTTTCCCAATCTTCCGCTTCATCAATTAAATAACGATAGGTTTAATTCATATTATTCCTTGCAGGGACAAAGTTGGAGTAGTGGGAAACTGGTGTATTTTCAATTGAATATAACTCATTAATCCTAGGAGTGAAAGTTACCCATCTGCCTCATACATAGACGACTCCATTGTTGATTCCGTGTAGATTGGAATAGAATTCTTTTACCACAGGGATGACTACTGTAGAAGTGGTATAGCACAATACTTCCCAACGTCGTCGCACAATCATCTCCTTGATAGGCGTTGTTGAATTCTCCACTCCTCTATTCACGAATCCTTGTTCTTTGATCAATCTCTTTTTCATCATCACTTTATTAAAGATTCACTGAGGCTCCCAACTGATAAATTTTCGTCAACTGAACACTCGAGATCTAGGGATTTCAAGGTGATTGGATGCCATAACGATGAGTTTTGGTGGAGTTTCAATTCATTTTTAGGAAGTAGATAGTTTAGAATTCGAGTTCTAGGAGTTTTTAAAGAGTTCAAACACTTCGAATCGCCAGAAACCTTCAAAATAACTCCCTAAACCGCTCATTCACCGATCTCACCATCGGTGGCAATGATCTCGCCCTCGGCAGGATTCTTAAAAAAAAATATAAACTGAATTTGGCAAGTAGAACTCGCCGTCGGCGGCAAAGGCAAAAATTGCACAGTTTCGCTCTGGTCCGAATGTGTTCCAAATTTCTTTATGAATACAATTATCATGATGATCACGAGGGTAAATACGAGTAGTAGAATTCAATCTTACCACAAACTAACAACAAAATCAAATGAATACATAATCATTGCAAATAAATAAAGATAACTATGGGTTGCCTCCCATAAAGCGCTTGGTTTAACGTCGTCAGCCCGACCTATTAAGGGTGTTAATCAGGTTGACTAAGCATTAAAAACTCTTTAAAATTTGGTCTTTTACCCTCAAAATATGATTTTAATCTATGTCCATTTACTTTAAATCTGTTTCCAGTCTTTGGATCTTCAATTTCAACAGCTCTGTATGTAAATATTTGAGTTATAGTGAAAGGTCCTAACCATCGAGATTTCAATTTCTCAGGAAACAATTTTAGCCTTGCATTGTACAACAATACTTTTTGTCGTGGTTCAAAATTCTTTTGGTTAATCTTCCAATCATGCCATATTTTCATTTTCTCTTTATAGATTCTATAATTATTATAGGATTCATTCCATAATTCATCTAATTCATTCATCTGCAACAATCTCTTCTCACCAAAGATCTTTCAAATTATAATTAAATTATTTAATTGCCCAATACACTTTATGTTTTAATTCAACTGGTAAGTAGCAAGTCTTTCCATAAATAAGTCTGTAAGGAGTCATTCCAATCAGGGTTTTATAAGCAGTCCTGTATGCCCATAATGCAGTGTCTAGTCTTGTAGACCAATCTAATCTACTAGGGTTTACAGTCTTTTATAAAATTCATTTAATTTCTCGATTAGAAACATCAGCTAATCCACTGGTCAGTGGATGATAAGCAGTCGATATTTTATGAAAAATATTAAATTTTTTTGCCAATTTGTGAATATATGTATTCCTAAATGGGATCCTCCGTCAGTGATAATCACTCTCGGCATTCCGTATCTTATGAAAATATTTTTTCATTAAAAATTTTGAAACACTCTTAGCATCACAACGAAGTAAGGCCTGTGCTTCAATCCATTTAGAAACATAATCAACAGTAACTAATATATATGAGTTTCCAAATGAAGGAATAAATGGACCCATGAAATCTAATCCCCAAACATAAAAAATTTCAACTTCTAATATAAAATTCAGAGGCATTTCAGTTCTTCTAGATATATTACCTACTCTTTGGCATTTATCACAAGTTTTGATATATCTATAAACATTTCTAAATAGAATAGGCCAATAAAATCCAGATCGTAATATTTTATATGCAGTTTTATCAGTCCCGAAATATCCTCCAAATTCAGAATCGTGACATTTTTGAATAATCTGTTCAGTTTCTTCATAAAGCACACATCTTCTAATAATTAGATCCTTACATTGCTTATATAAATATGGCTCATCCCAAAAATATGTTTTAGCATCATGAATAAATTTTTTCTGTAGTTGCAGAGTTAGCATGGGTGGTAAAATATCACTTTTATACCCGATGGAACCAAAATAATAGTCTATCATTGTTGCCTTTGGTGAAGACATGAAACCACTTGACCCCTATGTAGAAGTAATGGTTGAAATGTAGTCTTGTTCAAGACCTCCTAGAAATTAAAATCTATATTGATTGATTTTTAATATTAAGCTTGAGTTTCATTTACAAAAGATATTTCTTACTCAACTAAATTCTTTATTTGAACTTAGTTTTACTTCACACCTTGTTTTTTGTCTGTTTGTTTTTAGAAGATAAGATCGTTTTCATGTATCAATGCACTAAAATTTTGTTCTTTCTCTTCTTGATAACCAAATTAAATATATGGGTTTTCTCTTGTAGTGATACTAGACCTCGAAATAAAATAAATCTTATATTACACCAGTAAGATAGAGGAAAAATCTTCGGTTATAAAGAGACATAAATTATAAAGATTTTCCTTATCTGAATGATTATATCCATTTTAAGGTAATATTTCAACCTCTAGGATAGCATATTATTCTTCAAATAATGCAACCGATCATTTACATAAAAATCTTTTAAAATGTGTTGTGGACACCCAACAACAACCAAAAACATATTTTTCTTTTTCCACGAATTATAAAGTTTAATCAATGTATAATATAAAATCATTTATTTAAGTTAATTTTTATTAAATTTTATTTAATATATTTTATTTAGTTATAATAAACTAATATTAATCTTTTAAAAAATAAAATTATATATATATCTATATATATATATATATATATATATATATATATATATATATATATATATATATAGCTCAGAATCTCAAACTAAAGAAAGAAGCAACATAATATCTGTTTCATGAAACCACTCATCTATATCCTTCAAATAATCATCCCCAAAGAGTTAAAGTTCAATGTAGAAAGAAGCTAGGAAGACAATTGGAGCTTCTTGGAGAAAGTTTGATGTGGTGATTGGTTTTTGCTGATGTCGCAAGACTTGAGAACAATGCTACAATGCCTTGTGAATAAGAAGAGGAGTTCGTAAAATTTTGCAAATGTAATATCCCGGCTCTAAGTTGCTCATGAAAGCATTCCTAAACTTTCTAGCTCCCATAAATCTCTACAAGTTTTTATATTTTAGACTTGCATTAAGTTTGAGATTGCCTCTTGATCTTAATGTGAATTAACATTCTTGTATGTTGTTGCTTTAATCTTATAGAAATAAACATCAAAATATTTTTACTAGATTGCTTTTGTTCATGAACATTAGCTATTTGTGTATGTTCAAATGACTATTTGTTTTAAAGGTTCACATAAAAAATTGTTTGTTTAAAATCTCATTTTTTTTAACCCTAGTTTGATGAGACTTGCTTGTTTATCTAATATGTGGCTTGATAAATTTACTCTTTAATAGGATCGACAAAAGTGAGATTGATAATTAGCATCGTACAAATTATTTTGCTAGATACTTGATAATTCGGTAGTACAACTTATTAAATTTTATTTATTTTTTCAAACAACTAACTTACTTAAAGCATTATAATGTCAACATAAATCAAATTTTAGCGAAGACCAAATCAAGCTAAACAAAGTTGAATTAAGATTAAACAAGGTCCACTACAATCACACAAGCTCAAAATGAGCATGATCCCTCCCCGAACGGCCTTTGAATCAACCAGCTCGAGCTCAAATAAACTTTTGCTTGCCTCAGACTTGCTCGTTAGCAGCCCTAAAAAAGCCAATGATATTTTAGAAAGTGATACTTTTATAATTTTTTTTAGTTATGACAAGAGCATTGTGATCTAAGAGATTCTGATTAAGATTGCACAATATCTAGAACAATTTAGCTTCTTTGAAAGTCAAGATTAGATTAATGACATGAATAAAGCTTAGAATTTCAAGGCTTAAGACTTTGCTTAACCAACTTAGTCTAGAACAGAACAAAAACTGGGTCCCTTCTACCGGCCACTTCAGAGGCAACTCAACCACCAAGAAAATAGGCTGGAAGTTCATTAACGTCTTAATTAAAAAAGGGGCATTTACATACATAACACACAATTCTTATTTATTTACATAATAGCATCTAAACTTTATTTTTTTATATTTATATCACCCAAATCTTTTATTTCATAAATACCATTATTTTAACTTTTAAAAGTGAAATAGACCTTTTAAGGTGAGATATATGTAAAAAAAATGAAGTTTAGGGATTAAATATGTAAATACTAACAAAATAAAGTGTATGCATGTAAATCTTCCTTTAAACAGTTCATGTAAGTGACCGCATACATAACAGATGAACAATATATATTTTTTTAAATATCAGCTAAAATGTATAATTACTTATTTATTGAATAATTATTTATTTATTTATA
Organism: Papilionanthe hookeriana x Papilionanthe teres; assembly: GCA_022702705.1. Taxonomy (NCBI): domain Eukaryota; kingdom Viridiplantae; phylum Streptophyta; class Magnoliopsida; order Asparagales; family Orchidaceae; genus Papilionanthe; species Papilionanthe hookeriana x Papilionanthe teres. The sequence continues at coordinate 32,329,587 of CM040429.1, read as the reverse complement.
AATCATTCAGAAAATTAAAAATTTCAAGTGAGCCATTTTCTTTAGTTTGTTATATATTTCTTTATATTTAATTTTAATTTTATTTAATAATAGTTTTTTTTGGTAGATTTACATACATACCACTCATTTCCTGTGTATTTACATATATATAATACCTCAACTTCAGTTTTTACATAATATGCCACTTATGCATGAAAAAGGTACATTTCACCTTTTAAAAGTTAACATAGTGATTTTTTTTTTTTTTTTTACGTTGTATGAATGATTTGTGTGGTATAAATGTAAATAATAAACTTTAGGATTTAGATGTTTAAATACGAAAATGACGATGCGTCTTCGAGCTCTGCTAGGGTTTCTTTCCTAGAAGCGGCGCAGGAATCCGATCATTTTTCTGCTTAAGATTTCTTCTTCCTTTCTCTTAATCTCTAAGATCAGGAAGTTTTCTCATCTTCTTATGGCCGATTCTCTTAATCGACATTCATTTCTTGAAGCTTTGAAAGGAAACATGGATAGTTCCTCTTCTTTGACTAATGTATGTCTTTTTCCTTCTTCTTTTAGGGATCTTTATGGTGATGAAAACAATGATAGTCTGCTAAAGAAGGCTACTAAAAAGAACGGTAAACCCGCTCTTATTTTTACTGAGGAAGAAACTAATCTTCTTGCTGAACCTCTGAAATATACTCTTATAGGTAAGTTTACCTATGCTCATCCTAAAATGGAGATAATAAGGAAGTTTTTCTCTGATCTTAAGCTTTCTGGAAAATGGAATGTTGGTCTTATTGATGGTCGGAATTTAATGATTAAGCTTGAAAATGAATCTGATTATACACAGCTCTTTTCAAAAAAAGTTATACAAATTGATAAGGTGTATATGAAAATTCTTAAATGGACTGTAGATTTCAATCCAAGGGAAGAACCACCAATAGTTCCTATCTGGTTTCGCTTCCCTGGATTAAAACTACAATTTTATAACAAGAAAGTTCTTTACTCTATTGGAAAAATTTTTGGTTCTCCTATGAAAATCGATATGGCTTACGTTAATTACAATCGTCCGTCTATCGCTCGAATTTTAATTGAAAGGGATGTTACTCGCTCCTTTTTGTGATGCTATATGTACTGGAAGATGCTAGCTCTGGATATTGGCAGCCTGTTGAAATGGAGTTTATTCCACCTTATTGTAACAAATGTAGAATGTTTGGTCATTCTTTCACTAATTGTTTTATTGCTCATCCTCATTTAAAATTACAACAGAATAAGAATTCTGAGAAAATAAAAACTGGGCATAAAGAAGGTAATATTATTAATTTAGTGCCTGATAATCTCGCTGCTTCAAATCTTGATCATTCGAATATCATTATTGTTCATAACAATGATGATAATAATGATCAATTATATGTTGATAGTTCTCACAATGATGTTCTAAATGTTGATAAAATTTTTAATGAGGATGTTCAAGAATCTGATAATATTCCTAAAGAAAATGTAAATCCTGATTTTAATGCTTTTAAATCTACTTTTTTTATTGATCCTATTATTGAAAAGGCTATTGAAAATGTGGATTTCACTCTTTTGAATAATGAAAAGGTTGTGGTAGATGATTATGCTGCTGATATGGTAGGTACAGATAATATTAATTTGTTCAGGCCTGAACCTGAAGAGGAATGGCAGCATTCAAAAGGCTTCTAGAAGAAAGAAGTTCAAAGGAAGTAGAGAATTAAGCTATGTCAATCCCGATGCGTTAAATGAACAACTTACGGGTAAGATTCTTGATAATATTGATATCGCTTCCTCCTCTAGAATCACTAGAGGCAGGAAAGAAATTGATGATGAATTTTAATACTATGTTTTGGAATATTAGGGGTATTGCGGATAAGAATGCCTCTAATAGACTGAAAAACTTAATTAGACATTATCAGTTATCGTTCTTTGGTATTCTGGAACCTTTGGTGAAAGAATTCAATAATCTTAAATATGTTCATAAAATTGGTAATTTCAATTATGTAGCTAATATTAATAATAAAATTTGGTTTCTTTGGAAAAATTTTATTAAAGTTGATTTAATTATTAATCATAAACAATTGATTCATGTGGTTATTACGTATCAAGATATTTCTTTTCATTTATCTATTGTGTATGCTCTGTCTGTAAGTAAAGCCGATAGAATGGATTTATGGAATTTGCTTAATTCTATTGGTCCATTAGATTCTCCTCGGCTTGTTGGGGGGATTTTAATATTATTCTATCGTCGTCAATGAAAAGAGAGGGGCCTTCCTCCTAATATTAATCTGATTGATAGTTTTAATCATGTTATTCTTGAAGCCGAGCTCTTTGATCCGGGTTATACCGGCTCTATGTATACTTGCACCGTGGCTTTGTGTTTGAAAGGTCGGATAGATACTTTGCTAATGTTTCTTGGTGTAATTCTTTTCTCGCTTTTAAGGTTCATCATTTAAGTTTTACCACTTCGATCATACACCTATTCTTTTGAAGATCTCTAATAATCTTTCTAAAAAATCTCATCATTTCGTTTTCTTAATATGTGGATTGATCATCCCTCTTTTATGCAATTTATTAGAGAGAATTGGGTTGTTGATAAACTTGTTTTTAAACCTATTAACTCTGGTCAGAAACTTTGGTGGCTTCAAAAGCAGCTTGCTCATGCACTCAATAATTAGAATTGGAATATTTTTGGCCATCTTGAAAAAAAAAGATTAGAGAAGCTGATATTAGAGTTAAAGATTTAGAATTTCTTTATAATCAAGATCTTATTTCTTTTGATCTTCTTAATCAAGCTCAAAAAGATCTCACTGCTGCTATTAATATGGAGGAGAATTTCTATGCTCAAAAGGTTGTTAAAACTAATTTTTTGAATGGTGACAGGAATTCTTCTTTCTTTCATGCTGTTATCAAGAATAGAAGGCTTATGAATCATATTTCTAGTATTAAGAATTCTAATGGTAATGTTTTAACTAATGATAATGAGATCATTAGTGATGGTATTGCTTATTTTAGTTCTCTTTTTCAGAGTAGTAACAGCTATTTGGAGCATATTGATACTTCTGTGTATTCCTTTTCTGATAATATTCATAATCTTAATCTTACCTCTATTCCATCTATAACCGAGATCAAGAATGCTCTTGATAATATGGATGTTGGTAAATCGGCTGGCCCTGATGGTTTTAATGTGGAATTTTATAAATCTTGTTGGGATGTTATTCATATTGATCTTGTTGATATTATTCAAGATTTTTTTCGTGGCAAAGACTTACCTAAGTATTTTAAATGCTCTAATATAGTGTTGATTCCCAAAGATCATGGTGATTCCTGGGATTCTTTTAGACCTATTTGTATTAATACGGTTGTGTCTAAACTTATTTCTAAAATTATGGCTATTAGGATTCAGCTTTATCTTAAGTAATATCATTGAGTCGAATCAATCTGCTTTCTTAAAAGGCGCATTTATTATTGATAATGCTTTAACTGTGCAGGAGCTTTTATATGATATTGATATGTGCAAAAGGAATGCTAACATTATTTTTAAGATGGATATTAAAAAGGCTTTTGATTCTCTTAGCTGGGACTTCTTACTAGATGTTTTGAGAGCTTATGGTTTTAACAATGTTTTCTGTAATATTATTTACAGAATTCTCAATAATAATTTCTATTCTATTGTGATAAATGGGAGCTCTTATGGTCACTTTATGGCTTCCAAAGGTATTAAACAAGGTGATCCTTTATCACCTTATCTCTTTATAGTTGCTTTTGATTATTTTTCTAAGCAGTTGAATAAGCTTTATGCCGATTACTCTACTACTAACTTTACCCATAAAGCTGACCTCAGTGTGTCTCATTTATGTTATGCTGATGACCTTATTATTTTCTCTAACTCTAATAAGAGATCTATTAAGAGAATTTGGAAACTCTTAGATCATCTTCAGAGGTCTTCAGGGCTTTATTTCAATACTTCTAAATGCTGTTTTTATGCTTCTAAATTTGTTACTAATGAAAAGATTCAGTGGATTGCCAATTTTACTCAATGTCAACATGCTTCTTTGCCTCTTAAGTACTTAGGTTTTATTCTTGATAAGAAAGCTAAACGTATTATTCATTATGAGGGATTGTTAGAAAAAATTAGGAAGAAGCTTCATTCTTGGGAGAACAAGTTTCTCTCTTTTGGGAGCCGTATTACTCTTTTAAAGAGCACTCTTACTTCTATGCCTTTATATACGATTCAGGTGATGAATGTTCCTAATATTATTATTAAGAAGCTTGAATCTATGTTCAATAGCTTCTTGTGGGATGGTTATGGTAAGAAGAGTATTCATTGGAAGAGTTGGAGTAAATGTTGTAAACCTATCAATAAGGGTGGCTTGGGTTTTCGTACTCTTACCGATTCTATTAAATTTAACTATACGAGGTTATGGTATCATTTTAGACAGCATAATTCTATTTGGTCTCGGTTGTTATATATTAAATACTGTAGAGATAAACATCCTTTATCCATTACTCCTAATAAAGCCGATTCTTATGTATGGAAGAATGCGTTAAATGTCTCTAAGGATGCCGAGACCTTTATTTGTTGGGACATCGCCGAGGAGATGTATCTTTACGGTATGATGATTGGACCACTAAGGGTCCTCTTGCTAATAGTTATGGTGGCCCTTTTGATATTAATTTTAAAGTTAAGGATCTTTGGGATCATTCTATTTGGAATTTTACCAAACTTCTTAGCTATGTTAAATTTTCCGATGCTTCTTCCATTGTTCATATTCCTATTAACGAGAATAATTCGATACTCCCTGTTTTTAAAATTAAGGGTAGCAAGACTTGCTACTAAAACTATTGCTGATGCTTATTCTTATCCTCCCGGTTCTGGATTTAACTTGGCTTTGGAATAACTGGCTTAAGCCTTCTATTTCGTTTTTTAATTGGAGATTAATTCATAATTGTTTACCGGTTGATGATATCCTTAAGCTTAAAGGGCTGAGAATTGTGTCTAGATGCCATCTTTGTAAACTTCATTATGAAGATGTTATTCATCTTTTTGGTAAATGCTGTTTTTCTATTAATGTTTGGAAAGAAATATTTGTTGTTTGTGGCAGGAATGAATCTTTTGTTGACTACAATTCTATCCTGGACATTTTCCGGGACTGGAATAGTAAAGGGCATACTTTTCTTAGCTCTATTCCTGCTATTGTACTCTGGTTTTTATGGATTAATAGGAATAATGCTAAACACAATGACTCCCTTTCTACTGTTAAGCAAGTTACTAGTCAAATTTGTTCCTATATTTTTAAATGCTTATCTCGTTAATACAATTGATCATTTTCATAATGATTATATTTCATATATTGTGGTTAATCTTAATATTAAGCTTCATTTCTCGACAATTGCTTAAATAGGGGTAAATGGATTAAACCAATCGCTCCTTATATCAAGATTAACACCGATGGTGCTCGGAATATAGTTAATGCTGGTATTGGTGGGATTGCTAGAGATTGGAATGGTAAGGTTATAAACCGGTTTCGTCGCTCCAATTTTTGCGGCATCCTCTTTAGTTCTGAAGTTGAAGCTCGTTCTTTTTGCTCTTAATATGGCTCGTGGCTATGGTTGGAACCATCTTATTATCGAGATCGATTCTTTATATCTTTTTAACATTTGTAAGTTTCAGTTAAGCTGTCATTGGAGTATTATTTTGCAGGTTAAAAAGATCAATCTACTGGCAATAGGAATTAACATAATTTGGAACCATACTAAAAGATTTAGAAATATTCATCGTTGATTGGCTCGTTAAACTTGGTATGAAGATTTCTTATCCAAGAATTTCCAACCTCGTACCCGATTTTATTTACTCTATTGTGCAATTTGATATGTAAGATGTTCTCGTTTATTTGTTAGTTGTCGTGTCTTTTTATTTTTTTCTCGTATTTTTATTTTTGTTTGGAAAAAGGACCTTTTTTTTCCTTTTTTTTTGAGTATTTGTAGTGTGTGTGTGTTTGGGTCCTTTTTCCCGGGATGTACTTTTATTTTTATGAGTAATAAAATTGAGCCTATGTGCTCTTTAATAAAAAAATTAAAAAAAAAAAAAAGATATTTAAATACAAAAGATTTGGATGGTATCCGTGTAATAATCTGTGAGATTTTTTTAACTATTTGTAATGATTATTTAGAGTAATTTGGCCAGTTTTATTGAATAAATATTAAATCAGGACGCCGCACGCAGAGCTACGTGCGGCGTCCGATCCCAACCACACATCTCACGAACCATGTATAGGAGCCGGTCCCACTTTAAAATTTTTCTTTTTTTAAAAAAAAAAGTTCAGCTGACGTGATGTACGATTGGATCGGGACACCGCACGTAACTCTATGTGTGTGATCCTGAGATAAAATTGACTTAAATGAATGCATCATTAAATTAGCTTTATGATTTTAGATTCCACTTGGATTATTCTCATGTTTATTAAAATAAAAATCCGATATAAAATTTATAATTATATTTGTTATGCTTTAATCATATGTATAATCATATGATTAGTTTAAAACTCCAACCAAACGAATAAAGAAAATGTTTTAGATAGAATGTCAAATCATCACCAAATAAAAACAAATGAATGGATTTAACAGGTCTTTTTTAGATTTTCAGTTGATTTGTTTTTATGTTGTTATACCAACTAAACAATTTCTGTTGGCCCAAATTTTAGATTGGTGTAATGCACAATAATTAAAATAAAAAATAAAGAATATTCTTATTATTTTTTTATTAAAATACAATTAATTTACTGAATTTGTTATGAAATTAGTGGGATTACAATTTTAATATAATATTTATATATTACTTTTATCTTAAAATAAATTTAACAATATTAAGATCCGTCATAATTAATTTTTGATGGAGTTAAGATTAAGAGGGCGTTTGGGGCGGCTTATTGAGGGCGGTGGCGTTTTCATAACGCCGCTGCCTGTTTGAATAAAGCGTTTGAGCGCAACTTTTTCATACCGCCTATACCGCGCTTAATACAGTTTTACGTAAAGTCGGAAGCGGGATCTCAGCTGCTCATCGCGCATTTAGGTGTTTTTTTTTTCCACGGGTGCCCTTCTGTACCCGTCGCCCTCCCCGTCTGCTCTTCCCGTCCGCTCTACCCCTCCCCATCAAGCACCATCCCCGACCTCCTCCTCGTTCGGCTAGATCGGCGAGATCGTTGAAGTTCTCCGCTGTTCCGCAAGTTCTCGCCTCTGCTCACTCCTAACCCGACATTTTAGATAAGTTGTCTGTCGATGAGGTAGATCTCACATCCCTTCCTTCTACACCGTCTGCTCTTCCCGTCTGCTCTAAGATTTATTTTTCAAAGAGTAAATTGTTATACAAATAAATATAAAAATATAAATTTTAAATAGAATGTCATTACTTGCTATCTCAATCCTTCCTGCTAATGGGTAGAATTGATTCAGAACCTTTGAGAGAGAAGTCTTGAGCTTCCATGGAAGTTCCTGTAAGGCCGTGGTGGAAGCGGTGGAGTAGAGGATGAGTAAATGAGTGTAGATTTCTGGAGTGATTTGATCGAGCAAAGTAAGACTCCAACCTATTCAAATATTAATTAAATATTTATACGAACTTTTAAATAAGTTATGAGTAATTTGTAGGCCATATTTATCAACTTGCAGCACTAGCAGTAAGTGATTCGATACGATGTGCACAATAAAGAATAATTTGAGATCGATTGTCAAGAACTCCTATATTTTGTAGGAAAAAGATGAAAACAAGAGAATAACAAAGGGAGAAGGGCTAATTAAATATTTTATTGTGTATATAACATGATGAAGCATTCTACCTTTTCTTTAATTTAATAAGCTTCTCAATGATTTTATAAAAAAAAATATATATTGTTAAGAATTACTATAAATAATTGGAAGATTTATATGCATACCACTGAACAACAAAATTTGAACACATTTTGGTAAGGTAGACCTGTGGTATAAGGCCTCCGTTTTAGGCCCAAATTTCTTATGCTGGAGTTGGTGGAATTTTCAAAGATTTGAAGGGGAATGTTTTGCTCACATTTGTTGGGCCTTTTATGCCAATTTCACCTATGAATGATCAATTACTTGATGTGCTTTATTGTTTGATGGTGGCAAAGAAACGTAAGTTGCACAATCTTAGTGGAGATGGACTACTGGAATGTTTTCCAAATCTGTTCAAGAAGAAAAGCTTGTTTCAGGGAGGTTTTTGTAATTTGGAAGAGGATTTAAAGTACTTCCTTTCTTCAACTTGAGATGGTCACATACATTTAGAAAAACAAATTATCCAGCTGCTTTTTTGGCTAAAAATGGTGTTCTTTCACCTTCCTTTTTTGTGGTGGCTTTGTTATCTGATGAGTCGAAATTGTTAGTACATAGGAATAGTTTATATTTATCCTTTATTAGAACTAGAATGTGAATCCCCATTTTTTGAATTTTTTATTGATCATCAATAGATCTTTTATGTTCCAAATACATATATTATTAAAAATTGGGAAGATCTTATTAAGAAAAACAAAGGTTACAAAGAAAAAAGAGCTCAAATGGAGACTCCAACAAAAGGAATGTCTGCATTATCTCCCAACGGTAACTTTAGCTCATGCTTAAAAAAAGAACTTACAGAGACCACATCACTTGAAGCACCCATTTTAGCTATAACATAAGTAGGTCTATTAGCATCTCTATAGTTGAGAGAGCATTTGATAGAAAAGAAAGGTAGTAAATCCATATTCTTCCTCTAAAAAATTCTAGTATACCAGAAACATTGAGCATTACCCATACAAACTTGAAATGCCCACGAAGAATCCATTTCAATGATTAAATTCCAAAATCTGAGCCTTTTAGCCACCAATAAACAATAATAGACTACAATTAATTCAGAGTAATAAGCAAAAACTATAATTCATGGTGCATAAAATTAGCCAGAACATTCACAAAATAATCTCTGAATAGACCACCAATACCCGCAACCCCCACTTCAAAACTTCCATCCACATTCACCTTCATAGTCGGGCTACATGGCTTACTCCAAACCACAAGCTTAGCTCCTCTCTCAAATGACAGATGAGCTATTCTAACAGATACTAACTTCCCCAAATCTTTTTTTTTTTAATTATTACAAACTATAACTTAATTAATAACAAAATTTATATGAATGATAATCCTCTTAGCAAGATGGCAACAGTCATTATGCTTCCTCTAATTCCTCTCCATCCAAATAAACCAACAAAAGATATAAGGTATAAAACACATCAACTGTTTAGTAGAACGACTTCTTTCCCAACATGCCAAACACTGATTTAGAGAGCTATAACCATTTATAGGAAGAAAAATGATAAATTGATGAATCAGCATATTCCAAAGAGCTAGGGAGTAGAAAAACACATGTGATGAAATCTCTTCACTCTGCCTACAAAGTAGACATGTTGATGGCTTAGGCACTTCATTTGAAGAGTATCATCATGGGGAATAAATTAAATTTCATTCTCCATTCAAAGAAAGATTAAGATGGCTTTAGAATGTTATTATAAATGAGGTCTCCCTTATCTTGACTTGCACTTGATATAATCTTTTAGCAGCATTTTTTATAATGAACCATCATCAGTGAATTTTCCTCTAAGAATATATTTCTTAGTTCTGTAAAAAGGATACCTGATATATAGTTCATCATCTCCTCAGCTAGCACTCGGTTCAACTTTAGATTATCCCAGTTTTCCTGAATCCAAAAATCAAAAACAATATAATACAATCCACAATAACCTGAGAAAATTTATTCAAAGGGCTCTTAAGTGTCCAGTCATCCATCCAAAACTAATTTTCCCTTCTCCCAACTCCCATGTAATAATATCCTCAACTTTACTTCTATAGTTAAGAACTTCTTTCCAAAGCAATGAGTCCTCAATAATTGGACTGCAGTCTAAAGGATGTGGGAGTTTACAATATATTATATACATAAATTGAGCCTGAAAGACATTATTTTCCCTCAATTTGATCCAAAACTTACAGAAGTTGATCACCACAAACTGATTGAAAGATCTAAAACCCAGCCCAAAATCCTTTTTAGGTTTGTACAATCTTTCCCCATTAGTCCAATGAACTCATTGACAATGGCTAGATCATAGGAATATATTGAAAATTTCTAACCAATTTGGTTTGCATACTTTTAGCCATTTTGGTCATTTGAAGTACATACAAAGGAATAGAAGTGATCACACTTGCTAAGAGTGTAATCCTCCGACTTAAAGATAGGAAACTGTTTTCCCAACTTTGTATCATGTTATCTATTTTCTGTAGAACATTAACAAAGAGAAGAATTTTCTTTCTAGCCATATTAAGCTGAATACCCAAATGTTTTATAAGAAGAATAAAATTTTAGAAACCATTGAAATTTCTTGTCCATTGTTTCCTTTCCACAGTCACCCATTTACTTTTGTAAAACTCGCATTTATGCTTATTAAATTTCATGTCTTACACACTCTTAAAATAACTGAGAATTTGATAAATATTCTTGATGTTATTTTTATTCATGTACAAAATATGATAAAGTCATCTCCATAAGCAAGATGGGGAATTAGCTCACCTCCTCTAGCCTTATAACTCCCATCTAGATGAACATCATATGAAGATTCCATTTACTAGACAGATAGTCTATAACGATAATTAAGAGAATGGGTGATAAAAGATCACCTTGTTACAGCCCCTATCAGATTTGAAGTATTCATGAATTTACCCAATTATAAGAAAAGAATAGAAATTGCTATCTAATAACATCATAATACTATTGAAAACTTCTCCATTAAAACCACCCACTTGAAGAACCATAATGATAAACTTCCAACTTATACTAACATAAGACTTCCTTAAATCTAAATTTATAATGCCATACCCCCACTGCACTTATTATCAATATTCATAACAATTTATTGTGCATTGATCACATTTTTAGTAATATTCCTACCAGTAATAAAAGTTGTTTATTGAGGATAGATCAACTTGTCCAAAATTGTTTTAAGCCTTTTAACAATACTTTTGCTTATAATTTTAGATAAAGCTGAAGTTAGACTTAAGGGTTTAAATTCCTCCCACTTATAATTGAAATTTTCCTTAGGAATCAAAGTAGCTGTGGAACATCTAAAAATTTTGTGAGGAAGAACTCCCAAGAAAAATTGATGAATAGTAGCCATCATATCATCTTTAATAATGTCCCATGACTTAAGGTAAAATGAAAAAATGAAGCCATCTGAGCCAGCCACCTTATTAGCATCAACAGAGTTGAGAGCTTCTAATATTTCACCTTCATTCAGCTTTGAAGAGAATATCGGTACATCAGTTACGCTAACACCATAAGGAAGAATTCCATGCTAAAAAACACAAATTGGTGAATAAAATAACAGGAGTCTTAGGAATATCATCATTAGAAAAAATTCATTCACCTAAATTTTTTTTCATCTTTAAAATATTATTGTATTGTCTTCTTTATTAACATAGGCATAAAATAAATTAGAATTATGATCTCCCTCTACATGGCTTAAATATGTAGATATTTGTCTAAGGAAATCCACCTACACTTTATGAGCTTTGTTGAGAGCATCCTGTGCTTCAACCACTTTCTTATCAACATATCCAATAACGTTTTAATTCCACTTCCTCGTATTTTATGCCATCTTATTATGCACCAACCATAAGGAAATCCAAGGAGAGCAGCTCTCAACAGTCCAGCTGTCCTTGACCGTCTCCAAGAAATTATCATGACCAGTCCATACATTCGTAAATCTAAAATGACACCCCCAAGATTTTAGAAATATTTCCATCCTCTGTAGAAGTGGCGAGTGATCAGAGTCGGTTTTATTCAAATGAGATACCTTAGAGACTTGGAAAGTATCAAAAAATGTTGTTGTAATAGAATTCTATCTTTCCTTTCCATAATCTTCCCTATCTACCATGTGAATATACTACCTATAAAGTTTGCATCATACAAACTGACATCAATAGTGTTATTCTTAAAGTTTTCCATCACCTTGTAACAAAGAGCCCGACCTCCTTTTTACTTAATAGAGGATGCAATAACATTGAAATCCCCTACTAACCAAGGACAGTTCCCCTGATCCTTAAACTAGTCCCGCATCAGTCTATAGTCAAGATCTATCCATTGAGGAGCACCCAGCGTATATAATAGACATTTTGCACTTGATTTTGGAAGAATTGATTCTTAATGTGTAGATATTGAGTATTATTAGCCATCAGCCTAACTTTCATCTCCTTTTTCCAAAGAAACCATATTTTCAAGTTACAATTATAAATATAGTTATAATTACCCAACTTCTTAATAGCTCTAGGAGTATTTTACAAATTAATCATAGGTTCTAATATAACAAGCCATCTGAGATTGTGAATCCTACACAATTCACCAATCAGTAAGAGGCTTGACATTTTGCAATGTCCCTAACATTCTAGATTAAAAAAATAACCATTAGAAATGGATCTACTCAGTCCAATAATCTTAAGAGGAGCTCCATGATTCACATTGGCTAGTATACTAGCACTAGACTTTCAGTAAGCTCCAAAACATCATTTGGGTTCATATATCTCAGTTCTATGTTGATTTGTCCTTTATTCTTTCTGGATATATGAATTTGCCACTCTCGAACTAAATCCTTCTAAGCACTATGTAGGTCCTCATCCATGATAATTTGAGGCCCATTTCATAGCACATTAGAATCCACTTGAGGGGTAACCCTCACTAGAAATTGATTTACCTCATCAATAAGAGAGTTTTGTAAATTATTCACATTCCTCTCAGCATCTAGAACCAAACCCTCAATATTAATATCAAAAATATTCTGATAATCATTCAATTCCACTCCCTACTCTTGTAAAGTATACTCTTCCCCATCTGTCAAGCTCAAAGTTAGTTGTTGTACTGTTTCAGGCAATACTAGCTCCCTCTCAGTATCCTTTGTATTGATCCTTCTATGATGGTCACTTTAAAAATATTGTTGTTGTATATCCTCCACCTTCATATAATATATATACCTCCATTCTTTACCTTCTCCTTGGATAATTTTATTCTTTTGATTTTTATGCTCTAGATGTGCCAAAAAGCATGTTTTGATATTATGTCCAAACAAGCTACATTTTTAATAGTACTTTAGTGTGAACTCAATCTCCACTTTGCAAAAATCATTTTTCGCTGAACCCATCCACACCTCATCAGGCATTGGTGTATCCCTTTCAACCGTAACTCTTATATAAGAAGGCCTACTAAAGGTATGTGTAGCCATATCAACTTTCATAGGCTTCTCAAAGATGGCTCCCAATGAATATAGCACCTGATGATTAAAATAATGTAGTCTTAAGCTAGAGAATTTCAGACTAACTAGAGTTCAGTTGCTAAATCAAAATCAGGAGACCATTTTAGAACCTTCATTTGTGAATTTCCAACAAACCCAACCTAAAGTCCTCTAAAACTAAAAAATAGACCAAATTAGGGGGATTTAGTCTGTCACTCTAAAGTCCTCTAATTATACCCATCAAAGTTTATTTCCCTATTTATTTGCACTCAATTATATGAATTGCGGTCTCATCCATACAATCTTATGTGATTCTACCACAATTGATTGAGAGATTACCATACCGGTTCTTACATGTTCTCACAACAGATTTTAATATACAAGTTGATCAAGTTTACATGTAAATTAAAAATAAATTAAAATCATCACAATATATTCTCACTCAACACAATTATATATCCTACACATGCATACTAAGTCATTGTAAGAGGGAAGAGTAAAGAAAACTACTCACTACTCATGGAGAAACAACAAGAACTTTTCATTGAACAAGACTTTAAAACCATGCAAAAAAGTACTAGATTCACATCAAAATAGAATGAAATACTTATCTTTGATGGAAATCAGACTCTCCTTGCATAGCAAAAACAACCTCCTTACAATCCTCTTCAAGAAAAAAGTGAAAAGAAAATAAGAAATCATTCACACTCTCTCTCTTTCTCTCTCACCTTGTCGCCCCACTTGGGGCTTTCACCCAAGCCTTCTTTTTCTTCTCCAAGCCTTCTTCTTCTCTTCTTTATATTTCTTCGCAAGTTCAAGAGTTTAAAGAGTTATTTATAATTTCTCAATAGATGCTTAAGTGTCTCTTTAAAAGTGTTCATATTCAATGAATCTTCCAAAGGGTGTCACAAGTGTATCTTCAATAATAACTCCTTCTAACCACCCCAAATCCTTCTATAAAGTCCATTTTATCATTTCCAATGAATTCTCCCAAGAGATGCATGAAGCACCGCTTCAAAAATCGTTCAAATTTGATGTACATTCTAGAAGATATGTCAAAACCGTCACCGACAGCTAATCACAAATTTTGGGCACTTAGTCGCCCTCTGGTGGTACCTAAGCACCATATTTGGGTGCTTAGCCACTAGGCACAGGTACATAAGTGTTCAATTTGGCCCCCATGGCTCCGGTGTGCCCCGATTCGACCTGTTTTACTCTGGTATGCTCCATTTTGGTCCATTTTTGCTCATTTTGCTCTGATCACTTCAAAATTTTCAATTTAATGTACGTACAACTAAAAACACAAAAAAACATACCTTTAAAGTGTATTATCATTATAAAATATAGCATAAAAAAATCATACATTTTTAGGTGTATTAGTCATATCGGATGACAACCTCGGAATCCTAAGGCGAGTTAGGGCTTATATTACACAACAAGGTTGTGCAAAGGTCAAAAAAGTTAAAATGAGGATTTATGCTACACCAGACAAACTACCTTAAAGTCCTATAGCTTGTTGTTTATTTCTAAGGAGTTTTGCTGTTGAAGATGACGCGCTACCCACAATGCAAGCTCCAAGCTCCTCGTTGTAGCAGGTTTACTTTTAGAAATGTCAAATGTAGGAGATGAGAGAAGTGTCATGTTTTAGAAATATTTAAATTGAGATGTCTTAATGTCTTACTAGGGGAATATTTAAGTTTATTATGGCGACACCGGTTAGAATCTCATGGTTCCCTCATTCCAGCACCACCATTTTCTTCGGATTCACTTAGTTTAGATGAATTTACCAAATTCAACTAAATGAATTTAGTACTTTCATTCAGACCATGGGAAATCTCATAAGCAGTCGTAGGTTGCCTCCTCTTAGGGATTCCTGATCATCCAAAGTGACATTTTAGTTTTGTTTCACTTGTGATTTTTGTTTTGTTTATGATTAAATTTTAGTTATCTTTTATTTTGACTATTGTGCCGGTGAGTTTTTTATCTTTATTTCGTTTTAGTTTTAATTTTGGTTTTGCAGCTATCCTAAAAATTTTGGTTTTGACATGCAGGGTGACCCTGTTGTTTAAAATGCAATCTGGTTTTTACAGAAAATCATTGAATACAGAAAGGCAAATGCAAGTAAATTGTGATAATATAAAAGTGTACCTACCGATGCTTCCCATTCCTCCACCTGAAAGTTTAGCCTTACAATGCATATATATAATTTTGCAGGAATTGAAGCATGCTTGTGAGAAAAGCTGAGAAAGCCTGTAGATAGGTTTGTTATGGACCTAATGAGCCATATATCATAACTTGGTGGGTCCTATTTATTTAATTATATAGATGATTCTTAAAGCAAGACATAATAAGTTTAATCGTCCTTCAAGGTATCCAAAAGAGTATGAGAAAGATCCACGGACCGGGCCCCGGACTTCTCACAATCTCCTTAAAAGTCTCAGGTTCGTTTAAACTTATTATGTTGCTTAATGACTCATCCCTATCATACCCTTATGCTCAATGAACTAATGTTCTACTCATCCCAAAGAATGGGGTAATCATCACTTAAAATTCTATTTATAAATTATGTGATTGAAGGCCCTTAGGAGAAAATTGAATTATTAAGAATTTTAATCAACTTAATTTTAGAATTGGGCTTGTAATGTTTCAAACATATTCAAATTAACTTTATCAACTTTTCTAATCCATATTAGTCAAATTTGATTAAGCCTAGCTCACTACAAAGCCCTTAAGAGTTATGGCCCATTTGAAACAGCTTATTTGGTGCGGTGGCGTTTTGAAAACACACTTGGTCTGTTTGGGTAAACTGTGTTGGCATCTTATGCATTTTCAAAATGCTAAAAATAGCTTTTTCACATCGCACATATCTTGGTGCGGTGGCATCTTTTCGTCCGCGATCTAGCTTTTCCAAAAAGAATAAAAATTTGTAATAGCTACCACACCTAGCTTATCAGCAGATTATTTTTAATCGGCTTATCAGCAGATTATTCAATAAGCTGCAGCTGCCCCAAACAGACCCCTAATGGGTGTATTTGTAATTTTAGGAAAAGGTTAACTTATGTGATGATGATTCTTATCAATGTACTGAATTATCAGTTAAACACCAACTACGAGTACTAGATCATAAGATATTATCTTCCAAGGATGAAACCCTTAACCTAGGATCATTCAATTTTGATTATCTTCCAAATTAAAATAATTAAAGGAAATTTTAAATTTATCTTTTATGTGACAAAGGTGAAATTAGCTTCTACCATTTAAATCACTTGCATTTCAATCATCTAAATATCTTAATTATGATCATTCATTACCATTTTCCCTTGATTATGCCAAAACATTTATTAAGGCTTCAAATCTTAATTTACAATTTTGTCGTTATAAGGCCTATCACTTCATAATTTGTTAAATATAACTCAAATGACTTTAAAATTTTTATGTTACTCAACTCATGGGTCAATTAAAACATCAGAGAAGAAAATGTGATATTTCTAATTTTAATTTAATTTATATAATTATTTACATGCAAAATGAGGATTTTCAAAGATAATTCAATAACTTAATTAAAATAAATTATTTATTCTTAAAAAATTATTGGAGGTTTACATAAACCAGTAAACCACTTGACCATTTTTTATGATTTTTTGAATTTTAATTCAATTATTAAAATTATTTAAAATTTTGGAGTATTAATTAAATATAAAATATTATTTAAATGGAAAATTGAGTTTTTATATTTTTTTTAAATCAATATGAGGCCAGGGAGCCCAAAGAAACAAATTTATATTTTTGTAATTTTTCTTTTAATTATTAGAATAATTTTAGTGAGAAAAAAAGGGAAATCCATTTTTAGCTTTTAAAAATTAATATCTTTACTTAGAACATTAGGAAAATTATTTTAATTTCTCCTAAGTGATCGGTGGCAAAATGTGAGAATTTGGTGCATTTTTATATTTTAGTGATTTTTATGATTTTTAAATATTTTTAATAATTTCTTTAATTATTAAAAAATTCAATATATGCTTAAAAATAAAGTGTTTATTTTAATTACCATTTTATTTTTATAAAATTCCCTTGGTCACAAGGAACTCCCAAAACTAATTTCATAATTTATTGACTTAAATTTTAATTATTTCAATTAATTTTAATACCAAAAATGCTACTTAACTTAGAAAATCAAATTAGGTGATCAATTTAACTTCAAATGACTTAAATTTTTTCTGAGAGTTTCTCTGACCCTAAGCCACAGTCGGGAACAAAAATTAAACCATTTCCATTTATATTTAATCCAATTTAATTTTTTTAGGTTTAGTGAGTTGATTAAAATTGGGGTGAGTTTAATGAGTTAAATCAAGTATGTATTTTTTTCTATAGTCCTCTAGTCACATGTAGCTTAAATTGAGTCCCTATCTGAATTTGAGGCCTTAGGAGCACCCTCTTTGACTCTGAGTGGCTTGGACTTGCACACACACACACACATACACTTGACCGCACTAAATTTCTCACACACCTTGAAACCTAAAATCACTAAAATGATCTTTAATTGGCCCGGGGAAAAATAGGAAAGAAATTATACATAATGAATTAAAAAAAAGTAAATTATGAATGCAATCTTTCAAATTGGTTTTATGTTAGGAAACCTGCTGCTTATTGTTAGCAACTATAGCATAATTTCTGGAGGTCCGTGCAGCTGTGGCCTCTAGAAGGAAGGCTCTTCCTTGTTGGCTTGATGGCAGGAGGACGAGCAGCAAGAATAGTGCGTAGGCGCAGCATGTGGGGTTAAATGCAGGGACAGTTGCTACATTACAAAATGCAGCTTTATGCTGTCAACAGGAGGTCTTCAGGATTTAATATAGGGATGACTGTGCTTTGATGACTGCAAGCTGGCAGCAGGAGTTTTTATGTAGGATATTCACATATATTTCCTAATTTTATGTCTTATACCCCTGTGAAGATTAGAGTATTCTGGTAATAAGATTGTTATTATCTGGTTTGTTGAGTCATTGTATCGATGTAGTGAATCGATTGTATTTGTGCATTTGCTTTCATGTTCAATGTGTGTTGTTTTGCTTAGAAATTGTTGTGTTTGATTGTGTATTAGTAACTTGAATCAAGTATGATACTTATCTGGAATATATTGAGCCAATATTGAAGATTATAAATGGAATTTAGTGAAGTTTGATTTAAACTTTATGTTTGATTGGTAGATTTAATAATTAATTTTTAAAATTTTTGGAAAATATTTTGGAAGTTAGAAACTGAAGCCCTACTCTAATGTGCGTAATTGGAAGTTGAATTTAAGAATTTTGGTGGAAAATTAAATTTAAAAATAAATTTTTGTGAAAGGCGAGTCTGGCGCCTAGGCGCCAGAATTCGGCGCCTAAGCGCCGGTTTGGCCTGTACCCGAAAAATTCCTTAAATACTCCCAAAAGCCATTATCGATGCCCAAGCCTTCTTCTTCCTCCATTTTTCACGAAAATCAGCTTTTAGAATCAATTTTGAGGTCAAAACATCAAAGATTTGGGCGCGAAACCACTCAAATTCTTTGTCTCAAGGTCAGATCTACACTCTAAACCATTTATTTTTGATTTTCCCCATAGATTCCCCTAGGATTTGCTAAGAACCGAAATTTTGAAAAAATTTTGATTTTTAGTGATTTCTTTGGATTTTTAAACTTATTTTAAGTTTTCTAAACTTAAAAAGAGCTTAAATTTTTTATTCCTAAATTTGTTCTTGTTTTCTTTCACGTTTAGATGGCTCCAAAATCTAAACACGGGAAGACACGAGACAACTTCGATAGCAGCAAATTTTTCTATGTTGTGCTACTTTGTTGTTAGTTTGTTTTGTTTGGTTTGTTTGTCTCCGGCAAAAAATCTATAATCATATAAAATATTTTTGTTGCATTATGATAATTAAATCTTATTATTCTAATTAAAATGTCTTAAAAATTAAATCTTCTGTTTTATTTTTGGTAATATAAATTAAATCATTTTTGTTTGTAAATAAAACCAAATATATTTTATGTATTTAATTATTCTTTAACTACAAAAACTTATTATTAATTTCATATTTATTACAATTGAACATTAATTCCTCGTTTTTTATATTATTAAATTTATACCATTACATATTTATTGATGAAATGTTGAAGCATAAAGATTGAACGCGATAAAATGATTAGTTAAGTACAAACAAAATATAAAATGTGAGCTCCTCACTACTTGAACCCGACTTTAAGACTTCTGCTCAAATTGGTGATTCGAAATCCACAGAAAACCCGTAACAGAAAGCTTTCTTGCTCGACAAAACCTTTGGTTTTGCCAAGGTCAAATGCCACTGCACTCGTCTCCACCCTAGGAACACTAACGCTCTCGGGAAATCAGTAGCCGTCTTTTCGTCAATCCACTTGTTCTTCGCATACATTTCAACTTGAGCATCTTGATAAGCCGCAAAATGATCAAATTGAAGTTTCATCTGCCATTCTAGATGTTCAATCTGATGAAACATCTCATGAAGGCAATCTCCAATGCTTTTAAACTCCGCTTCAAACTTATCCAAGCGACTAGAAATTTTCTCTAAACTTACTGCGATGAAACCATTGAAGTAGGGTTGAGGATCCTTTGAGACCTTGTCCCTAGCCTCTTCTCCAAGATTTCTTCCTTCTATTTCTTCAAACATTTCTCAAATCTCTTAAGAATGAAGTGTAATGGACGTAACTTTGATTGCCTCACCCCCTGACTCCTTTTAGAAACTCATTTGGGTGGTCCTAAGCACTTAACAATTGGATAAGAAGGCTACGACCAACATATGGAGGGTCCAAAATGATTTCTCCTATGGACCTTATGGTTTTATGATAGCTCGATGGCTTGCTTGCTCACTCTACTCAAAATTTCTCCATAATTACCAAAAAATATCCAAAATAATCAAAATCCTCATTCTTACCCAAAAATTTACCTAAACCAATCCAAAATTACTTAATTTACCTCAATTCACCCAAAATTTCTCAAATCCACCAAAATGGGTTGAATTGCCAAAATACCTGCAAATTCTCTAATTCCTCCAAAATAGCCCAAATACCCAATTCTTCACCAAAAATCATTTTAAACCTTCACAATTGACCTAATTGCCTTATAATTACCACAATTTCCCAAAAATACCAAAATCTTTGAAAATTCCTAAAATGTCCCTAAATGCCCAAATTCCACCAAGTCCCCAAATGCCTAAATTTTATCATAATTTCCAAATTATTCAAACCCTTTATCTCCATTTATGAAATTCATCATGACATATTCCCAAGCCTAAAGACAAATTCCCTTTCATAAAAAACATTCACTTAGCCCACCATGTCAAATTTAAAAGCTCATTTTTAAAGGACTTCCCTAAATAATTGTTTAAAGCCCACAACACCTAAATTCCAAAAGCCCAAATCAAAGGCCCATCCTCCAAATTTCATCCTATCATCCATTTAATCAAATTCAATCTCTAAGTTCTAAATTCATAATTTAAAATTTCCAAACTTGGCCTCACGATAAAACCCATCAAAAGTATTAAAAATTCCAAAAATCCATTCCTATGCAAATGAACCAAGCCAAAGGCTAGCTATGAAGCCACCTCCAAGCTATTTGAGCTATGACATGTCACCACTCTTTAAGTGGCAAAGGGGTAACTCTCTTTTAAGATCCCCTAAAAGCACTTAACCCCTTCTATGATTCACTTCAACCCATGCATAACCCAAAACCCCATGATTAGGACTTGTCCACCCAAGCCCCCCATGAAGCCCAATCTTCATGACTAGTGTGTAAAACCTATTTTCATGACATAGACCAAAAGACCACAAAAGTGAGCCATGTCTACTTCCTTCCATTTCAAGTCAAACTCAAATGACCACTAAATGCCAAAAAATAAAAATAAAAATAAAAATATGAATCAAACCCTCATGATACAAAAAGACAAAAAAAAATAATAATAGAAGTAAATATATAAATAAGATATTATTCAACTCAAGTTATAAAAAAAGCAGCAAAAAAACATATATATATATTAAAATTTAAAACATATATATAGAGAAGAAAAAAAAAGACATATGGACAGATATATATATATATATATATATATATATATATATATATATATATATATATATATATATATATATATATATATATATATATATATATATATATATATATATATATACTTATTTTATGAAATTACATATTCAACATATAAACTTTCATATTCACGTGTATGCAGCGTAATTTCTATGAATTTACTTGGCTAATATCTAAACTTCCATGATATTTGTGTTTGTCGTTCAAACACCTCCAAAAACATAGACTTGTTAGGTGCAAAACAACTTAGGCTTCGAAGACGACAAGGTCTACGCGGCGCCGATGTGGATAAGTAGATAAATAAAGTTATTTTGGAATTAATTAAATACAAAAAAATGATATTTAATTTTAAAAAATTATATCTTGGTGTAGAAAAATCATAAAAACAAAATAAAAATACTCCTAAATGAAAAAACAGAGAGAATCCTAGGAAAAATAAAATTAAAATAGAAATAGAAATTGTAATTTTTTTAGTATTAAATATAATCAACAAAAATAATTAAAAATTTCAAATATATAAATATATTTCAAAAGAACACAAAAATTGCCTAATTAAAGAAAACCACTTTAAAACACTCCCATAAAGTTTTCAAAGTCAAAAAATGTGTTTTGAATGCCTAAATGTACTTTCTTGTAATATCACTAATTTCGACTTAAAATAATTATAATAATTAAAACATAAATTAAAGAAATACAAAATAAATTTTTGTGAGTTCTCTAAGGTTAGACACACTTAATAAAAATAACATTGAAGTCAACATAAAAAGTTTATTTTTTGGTATTTTTAAATAAAAATAATTAAAATAATAATTAAAAATTAAAAAAATACAAAATATGTCAAAATGGTGTGAAATCACTTATAATAAGAGATAGCACCGGCGAAGCCATTTTATAAATTTTTAAAGCCTAAAATATATTTTTAAACACTTAAAATTATTCTCTTATAACTTTATAAATTATCCATCAAAATAATTCTAATAAATACAATATAAATGAGAAAAATATAAAAATCAATTTTCTTGACTTCTTTGAAGTCAGAGGAGTCAATGACAAAAAAAAATTGAATTTTTGAAGTTGTTATATATTTTATATTTATTTATTCACAAAAATCAATATAAAAATCATAAAAATTCAAATATAATTCAAAAAATCATAAAAATTATCCTAAGTAGCCCCCTAACCTTGGGTAACAACCCATAATTTTCCTAAGAATAGAAACCTAATTTAAATAGTTAAATTAATTAACTTTTGAAAATTCAAAATTTTTTATTAAAATAATTCCATAAACTAAAATAAAGATAAGAAAAATATGATGTCTCCTATGGTGTCTTGATTAACCTATAGGTTAGAAGTCAGTTAGAGGTCAGCCAAGTTTCATAGTCTTTTGATTAGAAATAAAGGAGTTACGGGATGTTAACCCTAAGGGTATGGATGTAATTTTGGAAATTCATGTCCTAACCTTGATATGATTAATATTTTGGATAAACCAACAGGAGGGGATATTAAATTAGGATGATTAAAACATAAGGGTAGTTAGGTAGTAACCCATTCATTTGATTTCTATAAAAAAAGGACATAAGGTTAATTATTTGAATTGTTTGACATAGGATGATGTGTAATGATTAGGATGATCCAAGAATGAGGGAATGATATTATAAGATTGATAAATTCATTAATATTGATCCCTCAATCAATAGTTGAACTAAACATAATCTTTGAATCAAGATTAAATATACTTTACAAATCTTTTTAAAATTACAAGATTACTCTTAAAAACCTTTAGGAGCTTGATGCCAAACCAATGTGACAATACTTAAGGAATCATTTGGGGATATGTTTTAAATGATAACAACATGTTTGAGGTGTCACGAGTCCAAACCCAATCGAAGGATGAGGACATAGAATTCTATAATACATTATAATCACACATTTAGGGTTTTCCCATGATGTCAATGAATTGATTAACTCCCCTTACCTATAGCTTAATCAAGACGTAATGCACTGAGTATAATCTAAAGCATAATAATAAAATTCCTATTTCGACCGGGGTCGATTAACTCAACAACATGAGGAGGCTAAATGAACTCAGAATAATCTGAAAGATTCTAAAGTCATTTAGAGCCACGCTCTGAACTACTTTGTAAAATTTTAGACATTCTATAGGACAATTAAGCCTCTTGATTTGTTGAAAGTAATCATCCCCAAAATGTAATAATCAAACATAACATAACAAATGAATTATTTAAGAACCCATCAAGATATGACTCGGGACCTCTTAATTCACATCTCCAAATAAAATACCCTGCACTACTTATCCTATATTAATGACCGAATTCTCAAGGATTTAAGTCTTCTCCAAGGTATTTAATCCTTATAAGCAACTGGGAATATTATTTTTTATGCCACATATGAATCATCAGACTTGTTTAAATCGGAGGTCTTGGTGGCTAGGGTAATGACAATAATACTAATGTGTGCTAAAATAAGAGATGCAATGTGATGTGAGATTATTAGAATAGTTTCTCCTACCTCAAGGACCTTCATTGAGGGGAGAGGAAAAGACTGATGTTATTATTCACCGACTCTTGGTGGGATTGTTGTCACCGATACTCTTAGGTTGTTAGTAGTCTTAGGTTGATTAGAGTGACTACATATAGACTGCACTGCCTTAGAAAATATTTGCAAAAATAAAATAAAGATCCTTTGCTTGTTAAAACAAACTCTACATAAAAACTTAAACAACATCCTTTGCATGAAAATTAAAGTATTTTGATGAAAACTTATAGAAGTTCATGGCTACTCATTCGGATTGAGTTTAGGATTGCCCTCCGTAGATTGTTGGGTTGGTAGCTCTTACCCAAGGTCGGGAAGCACACAGTCCATCTTTGAGCCCCCACCTTTACTGATGTATTATGCCTAGTCTTGATCTTCCATATGTGACTATGGGTTTTGCTTTTCCTCTTTGTATTTTTGTTACAATCGTTTTGCTACTTTTGTACACTAGAGTTTTTTGCTTTCTTTTTCCGCAATTTATTTAAATTTTTTTGCAATTATATTACGTTTTATGATGCTCCATGCAATAGTAGTAGAGGACCACGTACATATGTTTATATTGCATTTACAGTACTTTTTACAGCAATTCATCTTCTAAACTTTCTCATAACATATTTTATTTATGCATGCTTTAAATTAATTGCAAGACCTTTTAGGATAGATAACAATAATCAGTTTACATAGGGTGGACCACTATAAAACATAAACTCATACCCCAAATTAATTGGACTAATAATAATTAGAACCAAAATATAAGACACTAAATACCAAACCTCGAGCGGCTATCAGCAAGGAGCTTGGAGCGAGCCGAAGTAGATGGAGGACTACAATCAATAACAGTAAAACAGGTCTTAAACCATTCCCTAGAATTAAAACAACAAGTCATAGGACTTCGAGGTAGTCTTTCTAGCATGACGTAAATCCTCAACTTATCTTTTAGGCCTTTGTACAACCATGTTGTGCAACATAAGGCCTAAGTCGTCTTAGGATTATAAGGTCGTCGTTCGGCATGACGTAAATTCTCCTATCTTCTAGGCTATTTTTTTTATCAGTATCAGGCAAATATAAGTCATATATAATAAAATTAGCAAGATGGAACATCTAATAATTTGTCCTAAATTAAAGCCAAACAGTAGGATAGTTTGAGAAGTCACCAGAGGTTTTCCCCTTAAATCCGTGACATCCTCTAGCTTTTCACTCCTTTGGATTCCTGAAATAATTGTTCCAAGTTTGATCATATCCAATTCGATATTCTTTTGTTCGCTCTTGAAAACTTAAACTTTAAAATTTTTTAGAGCAAAACCACTGATCTTTATCGAAAGTTTTCTTAAATGACTTCTTTATTTATGATGTAATTAGCTATAGGAGCTTGTCTCTATAGAGAACTTTAGAACCCAAGTAATATAAATCCAACATAATTCTTTTATATTAAATAAGGGAATTTATCAGACAATATAAATGGTTCGCAGACAAAATAGATGTCATAAATGACTTAGTTTATTTATTCAAGCCTCACTGTCAAGTAATGTGTTTATTCCTATGAATAGATGCATGGCTTGTGGTGTAGTGCTCGTTAATTTAAACCATCATATATGTGAGATCGGTTCGGTGTTGCATTTTCAAAAATTAAAACACTACTTTCAAAATTATATATATATATATATATATATGTATGTATATATATATATATATGTATGTATATATATATATATATGTATGTATATATATATATATATGTATGTATATATATATATATGTATGTATATATATATATATGTATGTATATATATATATATATGTATGTATATATACATATATATGTATGTATATATACATATATATGTATATATACATACATATATATATATATATACATACATATATATAATTAAATATACTTTTAAAAGCAATATTTTCATAATTTGGCGGCCGACTGTTGGCTAGTTTCCACACTTGGCTAATGTATTTGATTGCTGCAAACTCAATGCATACCGGAAGGGTCCTTCTTTAGCCCCCGAGCTAGGTCGGCATAAGCGACTATGGGCTCCAACTCCTATACTTCCAATATGTCCTTCTGAAAGCATGTGATACACAAGCAAATGCTCTCGTTATGTACCTGATAGATTTGTAGGAGGGCCTGTGAGTTATTTTGAGACTTCTAAGCGTTGACAAACTGCGCTACAAACATTCTCTTAAAAACAATGATTAATGTAATTACTTTTGATGGTAATTCATTGAACAACGTAAAGACCGACTCCATCAAATGGTAACGAATAGACAACCTTTCAACACCCCAGAGGTTTTTAGTAATGACACGGTCAACTCAAATGAGGTAATGTGGTCGGTCGAATTGGTCTGACTTTTGTAGGATTTCATTACAAGTATCTTGAATAGCTATGAGGGCTTAACCCAAGAGATTTGTTGAGAGAACACATTCTTGTACTAATAGGGCCCCTCAGTATGCTTAAACCAATGTCGAACAATCGGTGCCGATCTTACACTATTGAAGTACTCGAGGTCACCTTCTCTTTCCAAAGCTAAGGACCTCCTCTGTCATTGGACGACCCTTATTTTTTAGGATGTTAATCCCCTCTTTGAGTTAGCGTGTCTCAAATGATATCCAACATTTGATCCTTCAACTCATGGATCTGTTAGGCTACGAACTCTCTAGTACACTCCATGTTGTTGGTGTCTCTATTGTGGGTTTCTTCTCTGTGGGCTACTCCTCTTCTAATTTGTTGCTTGATCCATGCTCACCATATCTTTTAGGATGTTTTATAATTTTTGGACCATGTATCACATCCAAGGAAGAAAGCGTTTAGTAAGAAAATATATAGAGAGAGAAAGGAGAGAACATTAAAGAATAACAATATATCGTGTCTTATTCATGAAATGATATCTCTATTTATACAGAATATGGTACAATACGATGATGTTACATTTTTGCCCTTACTTTAAAAGGGTTCGTATAGGGTAGTCCTGATATTTTATATGTATGAGTTTATCGCTCACCTGCTCTCTGGCTCATCTGACTGAGCTTAATCAATTTCGAGTCATGATGATCAATTCTGCTTGTTGAGCTTGGACGGCAGGATCAGCTTGGTCGGCTGAGCTTGGTTGGCATGAATCGATCAACAGATCAAGTCAAGCTGATGATACTTGATAACTGGTGAGGGACATTTGGACGTCCCTGGGACGATTGGAGATGCTAAGGGCTGGATTTTTTTCCAGATTAGTTTTCCCATAGTGGTTGGCTCGGATGCCTCTTTGCCTCATTTATGATCGAATGTTTTTGGCCCAGATCATTTGGTTGTCTTTTTGTCCTCCATGTGGATCAGTCTGTGTTGGCATCATTAGCTTTAGCTCGGCTAACCTCACTTGGCTTGACATGTGGGACTCACTGTTTTCCGTTGGTGAGCTCTCCTTTGTCGTACTCATTTCTTATGGTGCGTTAGATCTCTTTGGGATCAACACTGACACGTCTTTTATGTACAATATTTATGAATTTGGCGGTATGTATGTAAATCTTTTAATATTTTATTGGGAAATTTACATACATACCGCCCAATTCCTATGAATATACATATCAAATACCTAAACTTTCTTTGTACATTTTTACCACCCAAATTCAATTTAGCACATAAAGTATTATTATTTAACTTTTAAATAGTGAATTACACCCTTTCATGCATATGTTGGGCGGTATAAATGTAAAAATTAATGTTTAGCTGTTTGATATGTAAATACATAAGAATTGGGTGGTAAGTATGCAAATGTTCCTTTTTTTTTTTTTACGAAAGAACAAATGGTGTAGCTATATTTTGTGAATTTTCAATTATAATGTTTATAACTCCATTGTTTATATTTTTAAAAAATTTAAATAGTAAATTTTTATAGCAATTTTACGATCGATTTGCACCGTCGCGTAAAGCATATCTCAATGTGTTCAGATGCATAGGTACGTGCCAATATTATTTCAAAATGCAGAATTAGATAATGAATTTTTTTTGTTTAATAAATAATATAAAAATTTGAAGAAAAAAATATTTACATTTTTTAAAAAATAGCTATGATAAAAATTTAATGTTTCAATTATAAATTTTTAATAGTGCGATGATATTTTTCTTAATGTACATTATGCCATGAAACCTATTTATCAATAAAATACAAGTAAAAAAACAGTATAATTTTCCATTAAATATATCATTCTAAGCAAGAACGCCAACAATGGCAGATACCTATTACCTATCTAATAGAAACGAGATACGGCATATTGTGAACTACTGAAGTTCTGTTTTGGCACGCAGCTGGCAACTCACCATATCATTCAACAATTACTCTATCAGTTGAGATTAATTATATAGGGCCATTTACATCCATGCCACTTAATTCTTATACATTTACAGACACAGTAAATTAATTTTATTTTTTATATTATATCACCAAGTTCAAAGGGATGGTGATATGGATGGGAAGATGGGGATGTTAATAGTAGGATTCAGGCCTATTGTGTGATAGAAAAGTACTGCTTAGATTGAAAGTAAAATTTTAGAAGATGGTGGTGAGACCTACTATGATCTATTGTGCTTAATGTAAACCTTTAAAAGCGAAGCATAATACTAAGTTAAGTGTAGCTGAGACGGGAATGATTAGGTAGATGAGTGGCTTTACACTTAGAGACAAAAGGAGAAATGAATATATTCGTGATAGGGTTGATGTAGACAAAATTAGAGTAAGTCGCCTTAGATGGTTTGGTTACATTAAAAGTCGACCATCCGTTGATGCAATTAGGAGAGTAGATGCTTTAGATTTGACTTATGCTAAGAGAGGCAGAGGTAGACGAAGGAAGACTTGGGCTTATTGTATAAATAATGATCTTAATTTATCAAAATTAAATGAAAATATGGAACTAAATAGGACTCAACGGAGAAAAAAGAATTCATGTAGCCAGCCCCACTTAGTGGGATTAAAGCTTTGTTGTTGTTGTTGTCATTGTATATTTATATTACCCAAAACTTTCATAACACACTAAAAATATTATCATTTTATTTAAAAAATAAATAAAATATACATTTTCATGCATAGGTAAGATGATATGTATGTAAAGAATTAAAGTTTAGGTGTTAGATATATAAATACATATATTTAAATCTTCCATGACCTATTGGTAGAGCAACCTCTTGAAGGTCATAAATCCCCTCTGGTCACAGGTTTGAATCCCTCTCTGACCAATTTGTCGGTAGTCTGAGCGGTCCTCAAATAGTTAGGCACATGAGGATGACTGGGAGCTCGTATAATAGCTTCTGACCATTCTTTAAAAATAATAATAATAAAAAAATCTTTCAATTATATAATATTGTTCAGCTTGTATACTGAAGTAAAGCTAAGGACATTTATGTTAATTAATTAGTTTATTTACTCGACAAGTGGATTCACTATTGAAGGAGTAGCCATTAAAAGATTCCTGTAGCAGATGGTGTGGGCTGGACTTTCTGATTTTCAAATTGAATATCTAAATTGTCCAACTGTTATTATATTTACAGGTCCGAATGATCCAAATCGGAGACAATTTTTTTTATTCCATCTCAAAATTAACTTTAAAAAATATTTGTTTACTCGGTCATAAGGCATATATTTGTGACTTTGGTAGAATCTGTGGAGATTAATGCTACCACATAAATTGTTATATTATTTATCTTATTTATAATTCATTTTATTTAATAATGGAATATTAAAGAGCATATGGTCTTGCAGTGGGATTCCCATTCACCCCTTATCATTTATTTCATTCTTTATTTTTTTTTATTTCGAATAATTTGTAATTTTAAACTTATTTTTTCAGTGATATTCTTACATTAATTGTGGTATTTTATTCACGATAAAATTAGTTTTATTGGTTGAAAATAAATTATAACTCATTGTTGTATTTTAATCGCAATAAAATTAGTTTTATCGGAAGAAACTGAGTTAAAATTAATTAATGCACATTACATATGAATAAAAAAATCGTAATTCTAAAATTCTTTTTTGGGATTTCTAATTTCAACACATACAAACACACACACATATATATACATACATACATACATATATGTGCACGAGTCTTGGCTCATTTGTAGTGGACCCTCGGATTAAGGGTTCGAATCTCACCCCTTTTGGGAGGATTTGAATAGCACATAGGACTGGAAGGGTGTTCGCCCCTCGATCAGTTCAATTTATAGGGGTTGATCAGCAGTCTCCGATTATTGATCAATCTTTTTGGAATATATATATAATTAAAAGGAAATCGATATTTGAGAGATGCCCAAATGTTGATTTTGCATGCGCTCATGGCCCATGATGAGAGCACCACGCCATGTGTCTATAATTCGACCTCCCACTCACCACAACGGGGATCAAACCCTTGCTAGAAGAGACTTACATTAACTCCGCCTCCAACTGGATAATGAATGAGACAAACACACACACACATACACACATAGACACACACATACTCACATATATATATATATATATATATATCTCTCAAAAAATTAACTTTTACCATTTTTAATGCAAATTGCCCGTGGGCCTAGACCGGGGTACAATAAAAGCCTATGTTTATCCAGTATGCAATTTACCGAATAAGAGGAGACAAGAAAGCAAGCTATTGTTGCATGACCGTTCTTCGTGCCGTCCCAATCTGCGGCTAAAACATTAGAAAAAAAAAATTTATTGAAATTTTCCGTGAATTTTTAATTAGAATTATAAAATAAATATCGATTTTACATACCTATCGCCCATTTTCTATGTATTTACATGTGTAACACTTAAATTTTATTTTTTATATTCATACAAATCAAATCTTTCATATCACTTAAAAGTATCATCATTTTAATTTTTATAAGGTAAAATATACATTTTCATATAAAAATAAATAAGGAGGTATGCATCAAAGAAATATTGAAAATCAAATAATTACATATATTTTTGCGTGCCAGAAGATTTGTGGTGTTAGAGTGTCAATTTAATCTCTTAGCATTACACGAAGATCCAACAAAAAAACATAAATAATAGAGAAGTAGTAGGAAAAGAGACTGCAATTTTTACATAAAAAAACCTCGGGTAAAAAAATTCAAAAGGCTTAGCCTAGTCAAATTAATCAACTATGTGATTATGAGTTTATAGGTTCACTCTTCTCTTAAATCAGAGAATGTGAAATTACAAAATTGATAATGTAAAATGGTAGGTGAGCTTTAACAGCAGTAATTATGCTACAAAAATGTAATTTTTGTTGATAATAGTAATAACGAGACTCAAATATTGTAGTGGATTGCCATAAAAGGATTGGTTTGTCACAAGTGTTATAGTCAATAGTTGTAATAGCGTAAGTATGTTAGGGACCAAGAATCAGGGGATGGGAGTGATTGCTGCTTACCATAGTTTTCTGGGGCCAAGAATCATGGGATGCGAGTGATTAATGCTTACCATCAATAATTAAATTAATGTTATTTAAATTAATGTTATTCATTTCAATAAATTAGTGCTAGAATTAGGTGATTTTAATTTGCTTTTCCATAAGGATGGCTTATTTCCTATTCCATCCAAAGGCTGTTCGGCTATTTATTAGCTTGACGCCAATAATGAAGATTATCTGATAAGTATTATTTTCAACATTGTCTTGATTGGGAGTTGTGTTTTTTCTCGAATTAAACAAACTAATGAGGTCGAGGAATCCTTGAAGTATCCCGCAATATTACCAACATAGGTAGAGCACACAAAGACGATCCTTGTTCTCTACCCAATCACAAACCTGCTACAAGGTCGCAAACGCTGGCACATAAAAATTTGGTATCAGAGCCAGGCATGTCCGACCATCGTCTCGAGCATGTGGAGAATGAGTTTGGCTCATTGGTTGCGGGCCAAAAGGAACTACAAAAAAGCTATGAAAGCTAGTGAAGAACGTCTCTTGAAACATATGGAGAGCATGTTTGCTCGTTTTTCCACTCGTGGTGGAGGACATGATGATGATGCCGAGTCTTCTCGTGGGCCCCGTCGTAGCCTTTCGGGAGGAGGCCCACTCGCACCCAAAATCACTAAGTTGGACTTTTCACACTATGATGGCATGGATGATCCAACCGGGTGGATTTGTCGAGTGAAGTAATTTTTCGAGTTCCAAGGCATGGAAGAGGTGGAAAAACTCCCCATGGCCGGTTATCACCTGGATGGAAATATCCAATTGTGGTATCAACATTTCAAAAATCGACGAGAGGGCGTCAATTGGGAAGTTTTCAAGTATGAGTTGCATTTACGATATGGGCCTTCAAGATACCAAAATTTTTTTGGGGATCTCACATAGCCTAAACAAACAGGAAGCATCCGTGATTACCAAATGGACTTTGATCTTTTGTTACATCGAGCTCGTCATTTGTTTGAAGAACAACAATTCGGGTGCTTTGTGAGCGGGTTAAAGGATGCAATACGTGCAAGCAAGTAATCCAATTTCATTGTTCGCCGCTGCCCGCTATTGGTCTGGCACGACTTTATGAGTCTCGTATGGATGACCAACGGAAGGGAGGGTACGTGGAACCTCAGAAGGCTCCATCCACCATGAGAAATCCACCCTTACCCTCAGCATCTCTTACTCAAGCTCGTAACCCCACCATCAAGAGATTGAGTCTGATTGAGTTGCAAGAAAGGAGGATGCATGGATTATGCTTCAACTGTGACGAAAAATTTTCCCCGGGCCATCGTTGCAAAAAGTTATTTTTAATTGAAGGAATTTTTCCTTCTATTGATGAGCCGTTGGAGGAGACTGCCGTAGAAGAGGAAGCGGAAGAAGAGATTACCGAAATTAGTTTTCATGCTATCTTAGGAAATACAGCACCACAGACCATGCGTTTTTTTTTGGAAAAATTGGAGATTCTGGCGTTACAATATTGGTGGATTCCGGTAGCACTCATAACTTTTTGAATTCAAAGTTATCTACCAAAATGGAAATTTATCCTACAACGAAAGGAGAATTCTCGGTTCAAGTGGCGGATGGAAATAATATGAAAAGTGAAGGATTGTGTGAAAGGCTCCCTATTTTAGTGCAAAAGGTTCAATTCCATGTAGATTTTTACCTCTTACCAGTGGAAGGATATGATGCTTCTTTTTGGAACTCAGTGGCTTAAAAAACTGGGTCAGGTTATTTGGGAATTCAATGACCTATGGATGTGATTTTGGTGGGAGGGGAAAACAATAGAGTTGCATGGGACTAGAGGGCCTAGCAATAAAATCATGGCTGATCGTGATCTAGAGGAGCAGTTGCGGAAAGGAAAAAAGAGCTTTTTTATTACAATCAAATCCTTAAATTTGAGAAAGAAGTGGCGCCGTCTGTGGGAAATATGGCAGAATTGAAGACACGTTTTTTCCTTGAGGACAAGGAAATTTTTAAGGAGGGAAGAGTTTTCAAGGACCAAGAATCAAAGGATGGGAGTGATTGATGTTTACCATAGTTGTTTGGGACCAAGAATCATGGAATGGGAGTGATTAATGCTTACCATCAATAATTAAATTAGTGTTATTTCAATCAATGTTATTCCTTTCAATAAACTAGTGCTAGAATTATGTGATTGTAATTTTCCTTTCCATAAGGATGGGTTATTTCCTATTCCATCCAAAGATTGTTCGGCTATTTATTAGCTTGAGGCCAATAATGAAGATTATCTAATAAGTATTATTTTCAACCTTGTGTTGATTGAGAATTGTGGTTTTTCTCGAATTAAACCAACTAAGGAGGCCAAGGATCCCTCGAAGTATGCTACAATATTAACAACCTAGAGCACGCAAGGACGATCCTTGTTCTCTACCCATTCACAAAGCTGCTACAAGTTCACAAACACTGGCATGTAACAAAGTCCGCTATAGAGGTTGTAGTTGAAAGCTCCAATGGTTGGTTATATAAGTCATAATTAGTAGTTGTGGTAACGTGATTTGACCATAAAAGCCGTAGTGGAGAGTTGTAGTAACAATTAGCCACAGGTCGTAGTTGATCGTATATGTCGTAGTAGGAAAATGCAGTAGTTTTAGATGGCCATAAAAGTTGTACTGGGAAGCTACAATAGTAACTATTCATATAGATCGTAGTTGATACTACATCGGTTGGTGGCTGCAACCCCTTTTCTCTGGTTTAGTATTTTACACCAAAGAAATCACTTGCAGGCATACGATGTTAGGATAAAAATTCAGGAGTCCAGAGAAAGTCATCGTATTATGAATATGATAATCGTAAGCAATTGTCACTTGGAGTTATCAATGGATCTTTAATATGTCATTATTAATTACAACATATTTGAGTTTGTTCGTACCCAATATTTAAGATACTTCGTTACACCGTATTTGGAATACCCTATTAACCCATATTCGGGATACTTCGTTACACAACATTTAGGTCACATAGTTACATCATTTTGGGGCACTTCGCTACACCGTCTTTGTTATACTTTGTTACAGTGTTTGAGATACTTTGTTAAATTGTGTTTAAGATACTTTGCTACACTGTGTTTGGGTTACTTCGTTGCACCACATTCTGGGTAGTCCATGTTCGGGGTTTTTTGTTACACCAGAGGGTTTGCCGATGATGATAAGCATGGGGCATCAGCGACGGTCGACTAGGCTGAAGAAAAGAGGTCGACGGTGGTCGAAAATTATGGATGTTAAATTTTATCATTAGGTTTTCAGTCCAAAACACCGCTGGAATTTTGCTCAATCTTCATCAACCCCCCAAAGTAAAGAGAGGTCTATTTAAAGCCCCAAGGGAAAGTTATTTCATCCTTTGACGAATAGCTCACATAATCACCTTATCTAATGGCCCATGTCAATTCCTTTAGCCAAAAGAGATTTTTTGATGATCTAATGGCCTTAATAACTTTAGAATTGGGTGATCATAGGCTTGTTAGATTCTTCTCATCGAGACACTCGATTTGACTATATTTAAGCCAAATTTGGAGTTCATTCCTTTCAATTAACTACTCTAAGCCTCTAAATGTGATTCAATATGATCTGAGCTTGATTGAACTTGAATTTAATATCATTGGTTTGATCTAGTCTAGACAGCCAGTTTGATTATAAGTTTGTTAAAATCAGAGCTTTAGAAGAGTTTTAATTTGAATTAAAATATTTTAGTTGAGTGAAGTCCTCGAGACTAGTGCCAAATGATAAAATTTTCTTATGATGGATCAGTTGCCCCCTATTTCTTTGGCAATTTAGTTTATATCATCCGAAAATACTTAAAATAATGAAAATAGAATAAAAATTCCATTTATATCTGAAATTTTGGAGTCAATCGGTGGTGGACGACACGGAAGACCGGCAGGTTGCGGCAACGGCCGTTGAACACTTTGGAGAACACGACGAGGGTCAGCCCTTAGTCAGTGAATGGTGGTTGGGTGATTGGGCTACAACACGCAGGGTGTGTCACTGGTAGGGCTGTAAACAAAAGCTCAATGTTCATGAACAACTCGTGTCTAGCTTGTTAAGTAGCTCTTGTTTGACTCGCTCGTTAAGTAAATGAGTCAACCACGAGCAAATTTTTTAAGCTCAAATTATAAACGAGTCGAACTCGAACAACATTTTGTTCGCTCGTGTTAGCGCTCGTTTTAGCTCGAACTAATATATATATATATATATATATATATATATATATATATATATATATATATATATATATATATATATATATTATTTATATAATTAAATAATATATATATTATTGATATAATATTATATATATTTATATTCAACTTATATATATTATATTTTTTCCCAAAAAAAAAATAAAATTATATTATTAATATTTTTAATACACACACTCACACACACAAATGATGCAAATTTTTTCCTAAAAATTGTTGGCGACATTTATTGCAACTTTCTAAAAAGAGAAATTCAAATTAAATACCAGTCAAGTGCAAAGAATTCAAGTTTCGTTCATTAAAAATTTATTTTTATAAACTGATAATCTATGTCCCACTTCTTAATTTTAGAAAGTTTTTAATCATATGGCCCACGTCACATGGCATGGCTTATCGTCCGGCTTTGTATTCCACGTCCAGGAAGAAGGGCAGGTAATTGCGCGGAGCGAGAAGCATTTTTAAAACTGGGTCCCATTTGATGCCACTAAACGACATCGGAGTGTGGGAATTTGTTTCTTCAAACATTTACATATATATATCATTATTTTATTTATATTTATTTATAAGTCTAAATCTTATATTTCAATTTTTTGCCTTACATATCACCTTGTCGTATATGAAAAAGTGCACCATTTCTTAAAATTTAAAATGTAAAATACAAATTTACGTAGAAACCACACAATTGTTATGTATTTATGAATGTAAAACATAAGTTTTTATATTTTCATTTTCAGCACTTTAGTGTCATTTATTTATGCATGAAAAAGATGTATTTCATTATTAAAAACAATTAAATGTGATATTTCTTTGATGTTACACTAAAGATTTAAGTGCATGTAAATGCATAAAAATTGTGTGGCATGGATGTAAATGCCCCAAACTAAGTATATATAACTTTAAAATCAAAATTAAATCAATCTTAAGGTCTCTTTAAGAGCTTTTTTCGTATAACATTTTCTTAGCCAAATGACATGAATTTATGTTCTAAATATAACCTTCAGAAATATTTATTTAACCTAAACAAGAAAACTCACCCATTTTCCACAGTCGAACACAAAATACATCACAAAAGACATTAATATTACATAGGTTCCTCATAGATATGAAGATACATCATTCCAGTTTTAAGTTAGAATGCGAAAAAGGATATGGAAGGGTGGAAGGGGATCACTATGATCTTCCAAGCATAAATCAAAGATGTGACTCCAATAATTATTTTATGGAGAAACCATCAAGTTCTTCGAAGGAGAAGGACACCAAGCCATGCCTAAAAGCAAACCCTAACTAACAAGCAAACCATATACAAATTTAAATTAAGAAGCGGGGGAAATTCAATCCAATATATAATAACAACATGAAATTAATTGTTTAAAGTTGAGTTTGGATACACTCACCAAAGTCACACAACATGATTAATGAATCAGCAAATTCAAACTCAAATGCATGCAAGTGGATCTTCCTTTATCTAATTCCAAGTTAAAATAGGATGATGTGGATTAGAGGGGTCACTATAATTGTCAAAGTGAAAAAATGAGGATATGGGTTGAATTATTATTCTTCAAAGAAATCACCAAGTTCTCCAAAGAAAATGGTCACCAAGCAATGCCTAAGAGCAAACCAAAATTCAATTTGTTCATTCATCAGCATTGAGTACATGCATATATTAAATTATAAAAATTAAATATGGTGAAATTAGCTTAATAAATAAAAATTAAATGAAGTCGATTGTTTAAAATTTAAATTAGCTTAAGTCATTACTTTAATTGCATTAATTTAAATTTAATTTAATTATAATCTAATAATTTGAACTTTAAATAATTAAATGAATTTAATTATTTTAATATAAAATCAAATATCTTTCATTATACATGTTGACAATAACCAAGATATAAAGATGAGCTCATAAAAACAATTCATATATAAATTTTATTAAAATGATTTATCACTCAGCAATGTAAATACAAGCCCATAAAATGGTTATTATAATAACTCATAAAAATAATATCAAATACTTCAATATAATCAATCATCACAATTATTTTTATAAAAAAGAATATTAAAAAATTCATGCAAATATTCTGATAAGAATATTCATGTTTTCATGATTCACAAGCTTGTCTCAAAGTAAGCAATGATCATTTAAAGGGTTCTTTATAACCCCTTATAAAATATGAAACCAATCATAATTATATGAAAAATAAAATATTTAAGTCACAAATAACTTTAAGTGAAACTATACCTTAAAATAAATTAAATCTCTTCCTCAAATCATATGAAACTAGTCCATCTAATAATAATGTAACAATAAAACGTACTAGTATTTAATATATGCACTACCCTTAGATACCCTAAGATTAAGGTGTAAAAGTAATTTTTGATGCTTTTCATATGTTACTGTGATATTTGGTGTGAAATGGTTGTTGGCGCATTCAGTGTTTGTTTAATATGTATTAAAAATTATGGGCATTAACCTTAAGTGCTAGGATTGGATACAAGTATCATTTTTCACATAGGTTATCATGCTAAAAAGGAACAATTATTTTAAAATTAAGTAGAGTTACTTCAACTTAAGGCTTTTACTCTTAAATGCAATATCCTTGAAGAAGCATGACCAATGGTTAAAATTTGCATGCCATCAATATGCACCAAGGAATAATTGGATGAATTGGACTGATATATACATATACATGGAATTTAACATATATTTTGCCGAAAAAATATTATAAATTTTCTTTTACTATATGCACTTTTAAAGTTAAAAAATTTATGGGAGCTGGTGGATGTAATTCATCGACAAACTAGAAGGATGAACCATTCAGTGAAGCCTAGAGCCTCTATAGAGGAGAGCTTTAAGTCAAACAATCAATTCCCATTCAGTTATAAAATAAGATAAGATGTGAGCCCATATCATTTTTTTTATGCTGTGAGGGAACATGAAGATTCAAAGATTCAATTATTTAAATAATCAAACGTAATATAAAAAGTAATACACGATCTCGAGGGGTAGAAATACCACTTTACAATGGCTTCAATTATTTAAACAAAGAAATCTTGGATATTTGCAAGATTTATGATTAAACTTAGGTTTATTTTAGCGCTCTTCAAAATAAAGTTAGCACATCTTAAGCTTACTATTACAGCCTAAAAACATTTAAAAGATAACTACAGTAACCTAGACTAACATATAAATGAGATGTAATATATAAAGAAAATTAAGCTATTTATTCATCCTGAACAAATGTCAAATGAGCAAATAAGCATGAAGCACAAATTATAACAGAACACATTAACCTCACCCAGCCTAATCATAGTGCTAGGGTTAGTTCTTTATGATGTTTAAAATTACTGCATGAGAAGTGGGGGAAATGATGACAAACTTTAGTCAAGATCCCAAGGTTCAATCTTTCCGGATTGTCATGGTCCCTGATTCACTTAATCAGAGAAGTTAGTTAACTTGAACTGATTGAAAGATTTCTGTTACCAACCATGAGTTACGTTCTCCAAGAGAACTTAGTGGATCTATGGTGGTTGTTTGCAAAATTTTTTAATTTTAATTATTTTTTCATTTTAAAGATTCACTTTAAGTTTTATAATTTTCTATATTTTATTTGATTTTTATTTGATTTTAAATATGATTGTATTTTGTGGTTTTTATTTTATTTTTATTTGATTTTAAATATGATTGTTGTCACTCTTCCCCAGCAGTCTCAATATAATGGTCACAGTAAGATGAAGGTGAAACTCATGCCTCTTGCCCAAGTTTGTTCTGTCTTTGAGAGACTGGCTCGAAAAGAAAACTTTTCCATCGATGGGTTCATGAAGAGGATGGGGTGTGTTGTATCACACCAAATGAAAACTGAGATTATGAAGAAAGATATGCCTATCACATGACTTCTCAGATCCGTTCAGGGAAAGGAAGCACCGCCGGCCCATATTTCTGCCAAGCTCTGTTTGGGAGATCATATAGTCATTAATACCACTGTCCCTGATGTCATTACTACCTCCCTAAATATCGCATGGTGTAGACTATTCAAGTCTCATCTTGCTCAAAGAGTGCCATCTTTCGCCGTATTTAAGGAGCCCCCGAGGTTGGGAGCTGAGAAGAAGTCACTTGTCACCGTATCCGGTGTGCGCATTAGGGAGCAAACTTCCTCCCAATATGCTGATGCTACTAGCAAAGCATCCCATCTTAAAGCTTCAGTCTCAAAAGAGGAGTGGAGACTTAGGATCGCTTGACCGATACTGCTGGAAAGGTCGGGAAACCGTCTCCCTAGAATGGATGTAAGTTTGATGTTGTGACTACCGATCCCATGGCTATGCCAGAGCCTTCCAAGGAAGAGATGTCTGTTAGGAACCTCTAATTGACCTTAAATTTACCAAAGGAAATTCGATCAAGGTTGCCTTAAAAAATCTTAGAACTAACATCAAACAATTATCTAAAGAACAAAAGGAAGGCATCAATGATGATATGATCTAACATATTTTATGATTGAGAATTTTTCTTAGATTAATATAGTCAAAACTAGAGCCCCGTCATATTTGCGTGATGCTCCGTCACTGGCTGAAGAGAATGCTGCTGAGATTCATTCGGCAGAAGGACGAGCATATCAATCGTATGGAGAAAAAGATGAAAGAGATGATGGTCGTTATGATAACTCTCTAGAGCCAACCTTAGTCTCTAAAATTGCTCATGCAAAAGAAAACCCGCTAGAGATCATTCAAATTGTAGAGGAGAAGAAAGAATTCACCTTCTTCAGTAGAGATGAGAAGCCAAGAAAGGATTTTATCTAGAACATGATACCATAAAAGGACATCAAGCAGATGTTTGAAAAAAATAGGTAAGAGAAGCTCTGACATAATCATAAAGAGGGGCATTAATTCTAAAGGGTAGACCTTACCTAAAGGAGTTTGATGTTGTACAATACCTCAAGGGGTCGTTTTCAAAACCTTCGATGGAACTGAGAACCCTCGATCGCATGTGCACACTTCCGGGCAAGTTACTGCAACGCGGGGGTGGGTGGGGGGTGATGCACCAAAAATATGTTGGATATTTCATATATATTTTTGTAATCATTTTTTGTTATATTGCTCTTTAAGGAAATGTATTTTTCATATTTTGTTGTCGGTATGATGATTTTAGGTATTTAGAGCAAAAAGAAGCAAAAAGAACGAATTGGAAGCGAAAAGAGGCAAAATCTAGAAATCTGTCTTCTAGCGCCGACAACGCCCAAATCAAGAGAGCGCCAGAATTAAAAACATTGGGCGCCGACGGTTCCAAATGTCGGTGGAGGTCAAATTCAATGTATTTGGATGACTTTTGGAGGATTTTTTGAGGAATCTCTTGGGGAATTCGTCCCTATGCTATTTTAAAGTGTATTTGGTGTCAGAAAAAGTGGTAGAAGTGAGAGAGAAGTAGAGAGGAAGTCAGTAGAGAGTGTGTGGAAGTAAGAGAAATGTGTATGAGAGGGTCTAGAAGTGAATTTTGTAGAGATTTTAGAGTCTAGGGTTTGGTGTGTGTGAAAGTGTTGTTTTGTGAAGGATTCTTCTCTAAGAGTTGTAGGAGTGGAAGGAAAGTGAGAGATTGCATCTTCCTTACTGTTCTAAGAGAGAATTGTGTGGTGTTGTGAAGAGGGGAAGAGATTCAAAGGAACTTCAAGTGATTTTCTTCGGGAAGAAATAGAGGTAAGTTGTATTTACTTCTTATTGTTTGTATGACTTTACTTTTATATATAAAATCCTTGTTTTGCCATATCTTCCTCATGAATTCTAAGTAGATTTATTTATCTTTCTCCTTGCAATGAGATATGGTGAAGTGATGATTTAGATTGGATGTGCCACGTGAATGTTAATAAATTGTGATGATTTTTCACTTCCTACTTCATTTACTTTTCAATTTGGTCAATTGAATTGTAAAATATATTGTGAAACATACAATCTGAGAGTACTAAGCATTCTACATTAAAAGTGAAGATTAAATTCAATCTCCATGAATGAGTAATGTAGTTCATGGGGGTTGGGTGCAAATAAATAGGGAAATTGGTTTATTGGGCTTAAAATTGGAGATTTTAGGGTGACAGACTAAAATCCCCAATTTGTTCCTAGTGAATTTAGGGAAAATAACGATCCCGAAAGTATATTTAAAAGAACCTGAAAAAGATTCAGTTAATATGATTTTGGTCAATCCAATTGTTCTAATTGATCCCTACAAGACTGATAACGGATGGAATACAGTTTGGAAAAAAATCCTCCAAGAAGATATTGCACCAGATTCAATATGTTTTGGGGCAAGCTTCTATTCAGAGACTAGAACCTGTTAGACCAGCAATATTAATTGTAACATAGGAGTTATCTCAAAAGCAAGAAAAAAGATAGCTGGAGAAGCGAAGACTGACGATTCAAAGAATAAAGTAGTGGTTGTTTTTCATCAAGTGGTTATT
This sequence comes from Papilionanthe hookeriana x Papilionanthe teres, assembly GCA_022702705.1. Taxonomy (NCBI): domain Eukaryota; kingdom Viridiplantae; phylum Streptophyta; class Magnoliopsida; order Asparagales; family Orchidaceae; genus Papilionanthe; species Papilionanthe hookeriana x Papilionanthe teres. The sequence goes on along the minus strand of CM040429.1, from coordinate 32,287,528 downwards.
TTAGATTTAGGAAAGAAATTCCTCAAACCATTGACTCTGTTTGATTATTTCTTCATCCCTTCTAGAACATACAATACTATGAGTTATGATTTCAGCTATTTTTTGACTATCTCTAGTGATAATGTAACTAATAACAATCAACTTAATTCAAATTTAAATTCTAATGATGGTTCTCAAATCATACAAAACCTTGACATGTCTGGTGAGTGATCCATGAAAAAAATACCTATTTTTATGCCTTGATTTTTATCAAATTTTATAAGGATATTATGCTTTAATGAAAGGTATTTTTGTGTTTCTGGATGTAGGTGATGCAAAAATGTTCAAAAAGGAAAAAGGATGAAAAAGGAGCAAAAAGGAGCAAAAATGGAGCCAAAATGCAAAATTGTCAAAATAATGGGCCTGGCGCCTAGGTGCCAGAATCCGGCGCCTAAGCGCCAGCTCGAACTCGATACCAAATCTGCGACGGTTTTTGTAACTACTTTGGGCGGTTATTTTGACGGTTAGAGCGGTTATTGGATCATCTAGAAGATTGGCAGTTATTCCTGGATTATAGGACATGTGATACATTGTATTTAGACGCTTGGAAACGGTTTGGATCGCGAAGAGGTGCGATTCAAAGTGAAGAGGTGCGAAGAACTGGACGCGGAGTCCGGCGCCAGACACACTTTCTAGAAGATTCATTGAACTTGGACACATTTTGAAGAGATGCTTTAGGCAACCCTTGAAGCCTATAAATAGGAGGCCATTTCTACAGGAAAAAAATGCCCAAGCCCAACGCTCAATAAGAAGCACGCTCTAGTCTGCTTCAATCAGAGAGAGAATTAGAGAGATAATTTTAAGGGCCACAATTGTAGTTTACTTTCTTTCATAAATTAGTGAGTTTATTTTATTTAGAGTTTGTAATGAGAGTTTGAAAGAGTTGGTGCTTTTGAAGTCTATTTCGCTTTGGATTCGAAGGAATCGGAGGTTCGATTGGAGAAACACTTGAGATAAGTATTTGTAATTTGATTCAAAGTTTTGTTTATATGTTTTGTTATTTAAATTCAATGTATTCTGAGTAGTTACTTTAGTTTCTCCTTTCAATTATGAAAAGATAAATAAGATAATATTAAATTCGTTGGATAATTAAAAACTAAATATGTTTAAATATTGTGATGATATTAATACCGGATCTTAATTTACTATTTAAATTGGCCATTTAAATTGTTAAAATCTGTTGAAGAATTTTGAGACCTAGAAGGAGATGAATTCTTAACTAGTAGATATCACATGAATCCTTGCGCAGTCGAAGACCTTGTGCGGGTTATTCAAGGTGAATTGCTAATAAATAGGAAAATATTATTCAATGGGCGTAGAATTGATAAGTTTTTAGAGGGACAGACTAAATTCTTGTAATTTGGTTTATAGAGAGGGAACGGGTCACTAGTAGGGCCGACCATAGCCACCCTTGGACATCTACTAGTGTGAGCTCGGATTAACCCATTCTACTAATAATACATCCAGACCTGATCTATAGATTAGCCAATGTTCTTTATACTATCGAGCGAATGTAAATAATAGAAATACTTCTATTTGGCACAATACCATAAATTTATATTCTCCACGAATATTATATTATTTAAAAAGTCTTGGATTAATTGAAAGGAAGAAAGTTGTTTGCTTATTATTATTTACATCACTCATTATTTTATTATTGATTTAATTATGCATTTAGTAAATTAAATATTAAATTTATAACTTTAAAAGAAATACATAAAAATAAATTTAAAATATTTAAAAATTTATAAACCTCCTCGTGGGATCGATACTGGGGTCTTTATTTAAAGCCCTATATTACTTGAAACGATACGTATACTTGCGTAGTACCTCTAGTGTGTAAAATATTTTTCATAAAATTATATTTATATACACTAGCCACTATTATTATTTGGGTCAAAGTATTGGCTATAACATATTTTTGAAAGCATAAATTACTGCGTTGTTCGCGGATCGAGGTCAAGTTTTTGGCGACGTTACCGGGGAGGGCAAATTTTTAGATTTTAAATATTTATTTTATTTTTATTTTATTCATTTCTTTTATTGTCAAAATACAAAAATATAAAATACAAAAACATTTATAAAAACAAAAATAAAAAAAACAAAAATAACAAAAATAAAAAAAAAGTAAGTAGAGATTTTATTTCTTGTTGTTTTATTTTACTTTTTATGTGTAGTTCTGGATCTGAAGAATTATTACCTTTAGACTTTGAATTAGAAAGAACTGTTATAAGAATTAAAAAAGGAAAACAAATTCAAAAATATCAAGAGATGGCTTATTTACATAACAATTTACAGAATCCAATTGAAATTAATGAGCAAAATGTTTACAAACCATTAAGGGATTATGCTAACCCTACAGTTGATGAACTTCATAATCGTATTCAAATACCTACTGTAGATGCTAATTCTTTTGAGCTTAAACCATCTATTATTCAAATGGTTCAAAATAATCAATTTGGGGGAACACCAAATGAGGATCCAAATTTACACATTGCTAGTTTTTTAGAACTTTGTGCTACCTTTAAATATAACAATGTTTCTGATGATGCAATTAGACTTAGACTCTTTTCTTTCTCTTTAAGAGATAAAGCAAAGATGTGGTTGAACACATTAGCAATAGGTTCTATTAAAACATGGGCTGAAATGGCACAAAAATTCCTTGCTAAATATTTTCCTCCTTCTAAAACTGCTAAATTAAGAAATGACATTACTTCATTTAGTCAATTTGACGGGGAGAAAATTTATGAAACTTAGGAAAGATTTAAAGAACTATTAAGAAAGTGTCCTCATCATGCTTTACCTTATTGGTTAATTATTCAAACATTTTATATCGGACTTATTGGATCACTAAAATCAATTATTGATGCAGCTGCTGGAGGTTCTTTAATGGCTAAATCATTTGAAGAAGCTTATACTTTAATTGAAGAAATGGCTAACAATAATTTTCAATGGCTTTCTGAATGGATTAATCCTAAAAGAATGACAAGTATTCATGATAACGAAGCTTTTTCTATCTTAGCTTCACAAGTAGCTGCAATATTTAAGAAATTAGATAATTTTGCTATCAATATATCACATAACAACTCTGCTAATATGGAAGATTCTCAAATTATTGAAACTTTACAAGCTATTGCTAGTAAAAATAACCCTTATTCAAATTATTATAATCCTGGATGGAAAAATCACCCTAATTTTAACTGGAATAATTCACAACAACAATGGGGTAATAATCAATCTCATCCAACTGGAAATTAGAACAATCAAGTAAATTCAAACTATAAACCTCCTGGATTTAATAATCAACAGAAAAAGTTATCTATAGCAGAATTAATTTTACAATTGACTATTCAATTACAAAATCAAAACACTGCTATTCGTAATATTGAGAATCAAATGGGACAAATCGCTAACTTAATTAATTACAGACCTCCAGGAACACTTCCTAGTTATGTTGAAATCAATCCAAAAGAAACTAGAAAAGAACATGAACATGCTAAGGCTGTACAACTTAGAAGTGGAAAGGAATTAAAAGAAAGAATTCGAATGAAATTGAAAATGAGATTGAGGTTGAAGAGATTGAAAAACCTAAAGAAACTCCTTCTCCTAGTAAAGATCGATCGTTATTCTCGTTAATGTGGAAGTTGAAAAACCACCACCACCTTTTCCTCAAACATTAAAACAATGAAGCTTGATCATCAATTTTCTAAGTTCTTTGAAATTTTTAAGAAACTTACTATTAACATACCTTTTCGCTGAAGCTTTGGAACGGATGCCAACTTATGCAAAATTTATGAAAGATATTTTAAGTAAGAAACAAAAATTTGAAGCTTTTGAAACCGTTGCATTAAGTGAAGAATGTAGTGCAATAATTCAAAAGAAATTACCTCGAAACTTAAAGATCCTGGAAGTTTCACTATACCTTGTGCTATTGGAGAAAAATTTTGTGGAAAAGCTTTATGTGATCTAGGAGCAAGTATTAATCTCATGCCATTTTCTATTTTTCAAAGGTTAAATTTAGGAGAGATTACTCCCACCACTGTAACCGTTCAGTTAGCTGATAGATCTATCACTTATCCTAAAGGAGTTATATAGGATGTTCTTGTTAAAGTGGATAAATTTATTTTCCCTGTGGATTTCATTGTACTTGATATGGAAGAAGATAAAGAAATACCAATTATTTTAGGGAGACCTTTTCTAGCTACCGGACAGGCTATGATTGATGTGCAAAAAGGAGAATTAACTATGAGAGTTAATGATCAAGAGATTAAATTCAATGTCCTTAAATTAATGAAGCACCCTGATAAAGAAAAATGCTATCGAATGGATATTATTGATTATATAATTGAAAAACATTATCAAGAAAAATGTAAAGTCATTTCTGAAGAAAAAATTGAATTATTAATCGACGAAAATGAAGAACTAAAAGAAGAAGAATTATTTAAAGAAATTCATTATATTAAAGATAACTGGGAAATTTTGGACATAACTCAAAATGATATACTTTTACCCTCGATTAAAAAAGCCCCTGAAATGGAATTAAAAATGTTACCTGCACATTTAAAGTATGCTTTTCTTGGAAATTCATTAACTTTACCTGTTATTATTTCTTATAAACTAAGCTTAGGTCAAGAAGAAAAATTAATAGGAGTGTTAAAGAATTATAAAAAAGCTTTTGGTTGGACTATTGCTGATATAAGAGGAATAAGCCCTTCCATTTGTATGCATAGGATTTTAATGGAAGAAGATTTTAAACCTACTATTGAACCTCAAAAGAAGATTTAATCCTATCATGAAAGAGGTTGTTAAAAAAGAAATTTTAAAATGGTTAGATGCTGGAATTATTTACCCTATTTTGGATAGTCAATGGGTGAGTCCTATTCATTGTGTTCCGAAGAAATGAGGAGTAACTGTCATTATCAATGATAAAAATGAACTAATTCCTATAAGACAAGTTACTGGATGATGAATTTGTATTGATTATCGGAAATTAAATAACGCCACTAGAAAAAAATCATTTTCCTTTACCTTTCTTGGATCAAATGCTTGATAAATTAGCTGGACACTCATATTTCTGTTTTCTGGATGGATATTCTGGTTATCATCAATTACCTGTCGCTCCTGAGGACCAAGAGAAAACAACATTTACAAGTCCTTATGAAACATTTGCGTTTAGAAGAATGCCTTTCGGTTATGTAATGCACCTGCAACTTTTCAAAGATTTATGATGTCAATATTTTGTGATTTGATTGACAAAGGAATTGAAATATTTATAGACGATTTTTCAGTTTTTGGAACTTCTTTTGAATCTTTTTTGGAAAATATTTCCAAAGTTCTGAAAAGATGTGAAGAAACAAACTTAGTTCTTAATTGAGAAAAATGTCAATTTATAGTCACAGAAGGCAATGTACTTAGTCACAAAATTTCACAAAAGGGGATGAAAGTTGATCAAGCAAAAGTCAAAATTATTGCTGAACTACAACCACCTACTACTGTTACTGATGTGAGAAGTTTTCTGGGTCATGCTGGATTTTATAGAAGATATATAAAGGATTTTTCTAAAATTGCTAAACCTCTTGGTCATTTATTGGAAAAAGAAGCTAAATTTAAATTTAATGAAGATTGTGTTAATGATTTCAATATTTTAAAAGAAAAAAATTAATAATCGCACCTATAATTATTGCACCTAATTGGAATAAACCTTTTGAATTAATGTGCGATGCAAGTGATTTTGCAATTGGAGCTGTATTGGGACAAAAATATGAGAAAATTTTCAAAGTTATATATTATGCTACTAAAACTCTTATTGAAACTCAAAGAAATTACACTACTACTGAAAAAGAGCTTTTAGTTATAGTCTATGCCTTTGATAAATTTAGACCTTATCTTCTTGGTACCAAATGCATTGTCCATACTGATCATTCCGCTATTAAATATTTAATGTCAAAAAAGAATGCTAAACCTAGACTAATAAGATGGGTTTTACTTCTGCAAGAATTTGATTTTCAAATAGTGGATAGAAAAGGAACTGACAACCAAATTGCTGATCATTTATCTAGAATTAAGAATGATAATATTATTGAAGAAAATATAAATGAGAAGTTTCCTGATGAACAATTATATGTTATTCAAGGATGCCAAACAACTTGGTATGCGGATATAGTTAACTATTTAGTTAACAATATTCTACCTTATGGATTGAATAACAAAGATATTAAGAAAATTAAAAATGATGCCAAATCTTATATTTGGGAAGATCCTTATTTATTTAAATTGGGAAGATATTGTGTAATTCGAAGATGTGTACCTTATGAAGAAAATTTTGCTATTATTCAAAAATGTCATGATTCCGAATTTGGAGGACACTTTGGAGTAGATAAAACTGCATTTAAAATTTTAAATTCAGGATTTTATTGGCCTACTTTGTTCAAAGATGTGAGACAATATGTTACAACATGTGATCGATGTCAAAGGATGGAAAATATATCTAGGAAAGATGAAATGCCTTTAAACTATATATTGGAAGTTGAAATTTTTGATATATGGGGTTTAGACTTTATGAGACCATTTGTACCATCATCTGGAAAGATTTATATTTTATTAGCAGTTGATTATGTTTCAAAGTGGATTGAAGTCGTAGCTTTACCTAACTGTGATTCCAAAAGTGTTTCGAAATTTTTAAAGGAAATGATTTTTACAAGATTTGGAATGCCTAAGGTAATTATCACAGATGGTGGAAGTCATTTCAGAAATATAAGAATTCAATCATTACTAAAAAAATTTGGAATCAAACACAAAATTGCAAGTGCTTATCACCCACAAACAAGTGGAATATCTGAAGTATCAAACAGAGAAATTAAAAGAATTTTAGAGAAGATTGTTAATCCTAAAAGAACTGATTGGGTTGATAGACTTGATTCTGCATTATGGGCTTATAGAACAGCTTATAAGACACCAATCATAATGTCACCTTACCGGTTAGTTTATGGTAAACATTGTCACTTACCTGTTGAACTAGAACATAAAGCTTATTGGACGATAAAGGAGTTTAATTTTGATTTGAATACTGCAGGAGAAAAACGATTATTACAATTAAATGAGATGGATGAAATAAGAAATGAGTCATATGAAAATGCAAAGATTTATAAGGAGAAAATGAAGATATTACATGATAAAAAGATTTCAGGAAAAATATTCAAGCCTGGACAAGAAGTATTATTATTTAATACTCGTTTAAGACTTTTTCCTAGAAATTTAAGATCTAAATGGATGGGATCATATATAATTGAGAAAGTATACCATTATGGAGCTGTGGATATAAAAGACCCCAAAACAGGAAAAATATTTAAAGTTAACGGATTATGACTGAAGCGTTATTTGGGAGAAATAAAAATGACTTATAAAGAGGCTTACGAGTTGAGTCTACCTGATTAAAGACATAATTAGGTCGGGCTGACGACGTTAATCCAAGAGCTTTGTGGGAGGCAACCCATAGTTATTTAATATAAGGTTATGCCTCGGTCTTGACTAATTTTATATAACTATAGAAAATTTGATGCTAACAAGTCTTTATTGACTTAAGCAAAAGATAATCTCGAAGTATATAAAGTTTGGACTTTGGATCACTCCATTTCGTATGTGAGTAAAAAGGACACCAAATTAACCATCATTATGATTGTTTATTATTTGAGATAATTTTTATTATTAAGTCTATATGGATCTTTAGGGCTGGCAATTTGGCTCGTTGTTCGTGAACAACTCGTGTTCGGCTTGTTCGTTAAGCCTAACGAGCCGAACACGAACAAATTTTTAAGCTCCAAATGTTAACGAGTGGAACACGAACAACTGTTTGTTCGCTCGTGTTCGGCTCGAATTGGCTCGAAATAAAAAAATAATCATATAATTATTTATATAATAATTTATTATATATATTATTTATATATTAATATATTATATATATTTATATTTAAGTTTAAATCATAATTGCTTGTGTGGTAGCGTGGTTATACTTATTGTTTCCATTCATTTGGTCCAGGTTCGAATCTTGCACTAGACATATATTTTTTCAATTAATTTTAACGAGCCAATTTTGAGCTGAACACGAGCCGAACACGAACAAGAATATTTAATTCGAGCCAAACACGAACACACCTTTCACGAGCCATTTCGCACACGAGCCGATTTCGAGCCGAGCTAATTTCGAACGAGCCGAACACGAGCCAAGCCTGAGCTCGCTCAAGCTCGGCTCGTTTACAGCCCTATGGATCTTATCATTTACCTATTTTGGAGATCGAAACTTTGAAATTTGACGTTAGGTGAAACGGAGTCGAACATGGTTCCGGCGCCTAGGCTCCAAAATTCGGCACCTAAGCGCCAGAGTAGACTGTGTATCGATGGGTTCGGCGCCTAGGCGCCTAAGCGCCACAGTTACTGGGTCGTGTAAAAACAAATTTTCTTTCTTCAGTTTTTCACATGATTTTCTCCTATAAACTACCCCATCTTCATTCCCAATCCCTAACCAACCATAGTTACGACCTTTACACTTCATTCTTGAGGAGATAGGAGAAGATTTTGAAGAAATGGAGAGAAGAAATCATGGAGAAGAGGCTAGAGATAAGTGTTCTAAGGATCCTCAACCTTTCTTTAATGGTTTTATTACTGTAAGTTTGGAGAAATTTTCGAGTTGCCTAGATAAGTTTGAAGCGGAATTCAAAAGTATTGGAGATCGCCTCCATGAGATGTATCATCAAATTAAACATCTGGAATGGCAGGTAAAGCTTCAATTCAATCATCTAGTAGCATATCAAGATGCTCAAGTGGAGATGTATGCGAAGAACAAATGGATCGACGAGAAAATGGCTACAGATTTTCCTAGGGCGTTAGTGTTCTTCCCAAGTAGGCCGAGTAATCTTCATTGCGATGAGAATGAAAATTTCTAATTTGAAGATTAGATAGTAAATGTGGTTAGATCAAGACTTTATCTAGTGTGTCATTGCATCGATTTAGTAAATCAAATGTATTGTTTGTGTGTTTGTTTTATTGTTCAATGTGTGTTGTATTTGCTTTAATGTTGTGTTGTTTTATTGTTTGTTAGGACTTGAATCTTATTATTATACTTATCTGTATTGTATTGAGCCAAATTAAAGATTATGAATGGAATTAAAAGAGTTTGACTTAAACTTGTGTTTAATTAATGGATTTAATTTTTAATTTTTTAAAATTTTTGGAAAATATTTTGGAAGTTGGAAACTGAAGTAATACTCTCATATGAGTAATTAAAAGTTGAATTTTTGAGTTTTGGTGGAAAATAAAATTTTTAAATTGATTTTTGTGAAAGGCGAGTCTGGCGTCTAGGCGCCAGAATTTGGCGTCTAGGCGCCGGTTCGGCCTGCTAATCGAAAATCGGGATTTAAACCCTCAAAAGCCATGGTCGACGCCTAAGCTTCATCTCCTTCCTCATTTTCGCGAAAATACACCCCCTAGATCCATCTTGAGGTCAAAACGTCACGTTTTTTAGCCCAAAATCACTCGATTTCTTCATCTTAAAGTCAGATCTACCTTCTAATCCATTTATTTTTTATTTCTACCATGAATTTTCCTATTTTTGCTAAAAACCAAAATTTTGGAGAAAAATTTTGAGTTTTAGAAATTCTCCATGGATTTTCTTAACTCATTTTAAGTTTCTCAAGCTTAAAAGAGTTTAGATATTTGATTCCTTAATTTATCTCAGAGCGCAATTTTTACAAACCTAGAGAGATGATCATGAACACGATCGTTGCCCACAACTGGCAGCAATTCTGTTATTTCACTATCGTTGCTGTTATTCCTGTTGTACGAGAGTTTTATGCCAACTTTATAGATGTGGAAGACTACGAAGTCTTCGCTAGAGGTGTCGGAGTGGGATTTACTCTGGAACGGATCAATATTTTCTACAGCCTACCACCTATCGTCGAGTGCTACTATTCTGGTCTATCTCCATCTGAAGGAGATCTGGAGATGATTATTGCATATCTGACTGACGGCACTAGAGCTTGGAAGATCCGGAATGACAAACGGGTAAACTTTAAATCTTCTAAGCTAAATGGTATTTCAAAGGCCTGGCACAATTTTATTTATGCTAGACTACTTCCTTTCAACCACCTGAGTGAAGTTACCAGAGATAGAGCTATCATGAGCTACTGCATTCAGGAGAGGAAGCCGATAGATGTTGGCAGCATTATCTATGATTCTGTGGAATCGATTGCACGATCCAGCACTTTTGTGGGATTAATATTCCTATCCTTGATATATTCTTTACGCATGAGAAATGGAGTTATTACTGATATTTCAGAGGAGAAGCTAAAGACTACAAAGCCTATTGAGCAGGAGAGTGTTAGTATTTATGATCATCTTCACGGGAAGAGATCTACTGCTCCTTCTACTTTTGTACCTACTCCAGGTAGAGCTTCTACTTCTAGACCTTCTACTGCTGAGCCACCATCTAGTTTCTGGGAATCCATGCATGATCAATTTCTGGAGCGACGGAATGAGTTATTTCTAACTCAGCTGCGAGTAGATATTATAGACAAGAAGATTGATCATCTATCTGAATATACCCTAAGGAAGAGTGATTATGATGCTGAGTATTCGAAGTCTTTAGTTAGATTCTTGAAGGGTGAGCATGATGTTCAGTTCCCTACCTGTCCTAGATTTTCACCGTATGTCGATCCAAAGGATGTAGAATTTTCTTTTGGTGATGACGATGATCAGGCTACAAATAGTTATTAGTAGCTTGATTTACCTCTTGAGATGAGTTGATTCTGTTTTTAGTTTATTTCTTATTTGTTAGTACTGATTAGTTTGTTGTTAGTTAGTGTCGATTTGTTTAAGTATCTTTGTGTGGATTTTTAATTTTTTTTTTTGATGTTGAGACTGTTTTTAGAGTATCTAGTGTGATATGTGTTTAAGACTAAAATATGGATGAATTTTTTTCATTTTCTATGATAAATGTTTATTTACATTTCGACTTCATTGTTTAGTATTCTTGAATAGATAGTGATGTTGTTTTGTTTCTGTTATTGTGATTAGTATAGTCGTTTAATTTAGCTAATGATATAAAAATTGAGCCAGCTTACTTTTATATATGCTTCATTATTTCACTAATATTCATAAAAAGCATGTGTAGAAGTAAATTTTTCTTTGTAGACTGTTTTTACATACTTATAAAATTTCCTTTTTAAAATTATGTATTTCTTTCTCTCATACTTTAAAATTTTTCATGATATATCAAAACTTAAAATTTGGGGGAAGGGAAAATACATGCAAATTTAAATTTTATTTGTCCTTAAGTGCTAATATTTTCTTTAATAAAAAAAATATTAACATAACATAATGAATGAAAAATCTATTTAAGATTACTTAAATTTTTGAAATTATAAATAATTTAGTAGACTAAACCAAAATTTTAATAACTTTGATTGATTTTAAGAATAGAATTAGTCAACTTAAAGAAGAGTAAGATTAAAATTTTTTTCTATTCATGGTAGAGATAATTGAATTTTAGAAGTATTAAGAAATCAAGAATTATAACTTGAAAAAGAAAAAATTGAAAGTCTTTTTGAAATCTATTAAGTGAAAATGTATAAGTTTGAAAATATAAGTTAAGGATAGTGAAGTTCAAAACCATTAACAGACTATCCAGATACAGTAATCCTCACTTGTGAAAAAAAAAGAGGAGAAGCTTGAGGAGATGCCTAATCAAAAATTGGCTTCACTTGAATTATCTTATAAGAAGGAAACTAATTACATATTTTACTTAATTTTTATACATGCATCTTTATTAGAAAAGATTTTCATGAAGATCTTTTTCTTGTAAATAATTTATGTGATCTTAATATAATAAAATACAATTATTTTCGAAATGAATGAAAATTTTTTGAAGTCTTACAATTTGGTAGTTAAATATTCTTTAAATTCTTAAAAATAAACTTAGTTAGTGAAATTTGGTTAATGATTTACTTTTATAAAATCAAAAATTACAAGGAATCTTAAATATTTAACTTTTATTACAAATGTTATACATTTTATATAGTAAAAAGGGTTACTTAAGGACAAGTAACGTTTAAGTTTGGGGGATTTTGATCCATGAAAAAAATACCTGTTTTTATGCCTAGATTTTTATCAAATTTCTAAGGATATTATGCTTTAATAAAAGGCATTTTTGTGTTTTTGGATGTAGGTGATGCAAAAATGTTCAAAAAGAAAAAAGGATGAAAAAGGAGCAAAAAGGAGAAAAAATGGAGCCAAAATGCAAAATTGTCAAAATAATGGGCCTGGCGCCTAGGCGCTAGAATCCGGCGCCTAAGCGCCAGCTCGATACCAAATCTGTGATAGTTTTTGTAACTACTTTGTGCGGTTATTTTGACGGTTAGAGCGGTTATTGGATCATCTAGAAGATTGGCAGTTATTCCTGGATTATAGGACATGTGATACATTGTATTTAGACGGTTGGAAACAGTTTGGATCGCGAAGAGGTGCGATCCAAAGTGAAGAGGTGCGAAGAACTGAAAGCGGATTCCGGCGCCTAGGCACCAAATACCGGTGCCTAGGCGCCAGACACACTTTCTAGAAGATTCATTGAACTTGGACACATTTTGAAGAGATGTTTTAGGCAACCCTTGAAGCCTATAAATAGGAGGCCATTTCTACAGGAAAAAAATGCCCAAGCCCAACGCTCAATAAGAAGCACGCTCTAGTCTGCTTCAATCAGAGAGAGAATTAGAGAGATAATTTTAAGGGCCACAATTGTAGTTTACCTTCTTTCATAAATTAGTGAGTTTATTTTATTTAGAGTTTGTATTGAGAGTTTGAAAGAGTTTGTGCTTTTGAAGTCTATTTCACTTTGGAGTCAGAAGGAATCAGAGGTTCAGTTGGAGAAACACTTGAGAAAAGTATTTGTAATTTGATTCAAAGTTTTGCTTATATGTTTTGTTATTTAAATTCAATGTGTTCTGAGTAGTTACTTTACTTTCTCCTTTCAATTATGAAAAGATAAATAAGATAATATTAAATTCATTGGAGAATTAAAAACTAAATATTTTTAAATATTGTGATCGGATCTTAATTTACTACTTACATTGGCCATTTAAATTGTTAAAATCTGTTGAAGAATTTTGAGACCTAAAAGGAGATGAATTCTTAAATAGTAGATATCACATGAAGCCTTGGGTAGTGGAAGGCCTTGTGCAGGTTATTCAAGGTGAAGTGCAAATAAATAGGAAAATATTATTCAATGGGCATAGAATAGATAAGTTTTTAGAGTGACAGACTAAATTCTTGTAATTTGGTTTATAGAGAGGGAACGGGTCACTAGTAGGGCCGACCATAGCCGCCCTTGGACATCTACTAGTGTGAGCCTAGATTAACCCATTCCACTAATAATACATCCAGACCTGATCTATAGATTAGCCAATGTTCTTTATACTATCGAGCGAAGGTAAAGAATAGGAATGCTTCTATTTGGCACAACACCATAAATTTATATTCTCCACGAATATTATATTATCTAAAAAGTCTTGGATTAATTGAAAGGAAGAAAGTTGTTTGCTTATTATTATTTACATCACTCATTATTTTATTATTGCTTTAATTCTGCATTTAGTAAATTAAATATTAAATTTATAACTTTAAAAGAAATACATAAAAATAAAATTAAAATATTTTAAAATCTATAAACTTCCTCGTGGGATCGATACTGGGGTCTTTATTTAAAGCCCTATATTACTTGAAATGATACGTATACTTGCGTAGTACCTCTAGTGTGTAAAATATTTTCCATAAAATTATATTTATATATACTAGCCACTATTATTATTTTGGTCAAAGTATTGGCTATAACATATTTTTGAAAGCATAAATTACTGTGTTGTTCGCGGATCGAGGTTCGTAAGCACAAAGAAAAAGATGTTGATAATACAGGATATACAGCTCGGAAAGTGAATCACCTATTTTTGAATTATAAGGAACGCCGAAAGCAATTAATTTAGAGTTCTCGAATTTGAACGCCTTTGGAAGAGCTAAGTATAGCTCTAGGAAAGACGTTTTTCAGATTTAGTTCAAGAGTTGGAAGAAATGACTGAAGTAAAATTATGAAGTTGAAAATTATTACCTCTTAGAGTGAATCTAAAGTATAAGACAAAACAGATAGTCATTTAAGAAGAGCCAGTTCCACCGACGGAAGAAACACCTGTTTGAGAAGAAACTAAAGAATTAAATAATAAAGTGGATTACAATGTACTAGCCCATCTTAGGAAGTTGCCCGCCAAAATAACCATTTATGATGCCCTAATCCTGCAAATGAGATGAGGGAAGCATTAATCAAGTTTTTAGTTGATCCAGAAATTTACTTAGCACAACTGGCTAGTATCTCCTTAGACGATGCTTGTTTATTAAAGGAATTTATGGGGGTGGCCTTTACAGATGAATACTTGTTGCCCAATACTGCTGAACACAATTCTCCTTTGTAATTTTTAGTTAACATAGACATGTTCATGGTCTCTAGAGTGTTGGTAGATCTAGGATTGTCCATGAACATAATGAATCTACAAACATTAGTATACTTGAACATCAACACCCACAAGCATACAGCTGACAAGATGATGCTAATTGGTTTCAACCAAAATGGGGAGAGAGCTCTTGGATCAATCACACTAATAATGAGAATCATCGATTTAATAAAAATGACAAAATTCCATATCATTGACTCCGAGACTTGATTCAATTCCCTACAGGGTCAGCCATGGATTCATGAGTACAAAATGGTCCTTTCGTCTCTGCACTAATGTATAAAATATTATGATTATGGACATGAGCATTCTATAAATGGAGATCTATAACCATTCTCAATATATGAAGTAGGCGTTCATGAAGAAGTCACCTACTACTTTCCACAAAAGAAAACAATCTTCTTTAGAGACACCATGCTAAATAAAGTCAAAGACCAAAAAGAATTACAAGATCAGGACCATTTGGTGCCAGTTCGGTAACCCCCATCGCTCCTTCACAACTGGTTGGTGAAAACGCTCCTAGCACTTGCATCCGAGATCAATGTAGGGGATGAGGGCGAGGAAGAGATAAGAAGGTTGTTGAGCGAAAGAATTTGACCATTAACATTGACTTAGAAGATAGCTTTGAGGAAGAAAAGATCAAGAAAAATGTAATCACAATAAATCAGAGGAAGCCTCGATGAGAGATTTCCTTGGAAAATGAAGAGAAAAGTGAGTATGAGTCAATGTATAATAAAATCAACCACTATGTACAAACCATTACCCTAACCCCAATTCATCCTCATAAAGTTGAGGGTTTTGTGGTTAAGGAAGTACAAGGTGTTGATAAAAAACCAATAAAATTCCATTGCGGTTCTTCTTCTTCTAGTTCGAAGTTAATGTAAAACTAGAAGAAGGTATTTCAGCTAAATTAATGAAATTACCTATTGGATGGTCTCCCCATGAGTTCAAAAACCTGTTCAACATGGCATTGTGCCCTAATCAATTGTTGAAAGACAGGTTACACACCTTTGAGAAATTATGGAACAATAAGAATCAAACTTTTAATTCAAAAGCGGGTGTTGGATTCGTCACGGTAGAGCCAAATAGATGATATGAAATTTTGCCTTATTATTACAAATGAATATAAGAAGACATTTTTGAAGCCGCAGATGACTTTGAAGACTCTACAATCAAAGATGCTCTACTAGAGTTCGAAGAACAGATCAAGCCAACTATCAATGAGCTGAAAGAGGTCAATTTGAGAACTGAGGAGGAACTTAGGCTAATTTTCATTAGTTCTCTACTTAATGAAGAAGAGTTTACAAGAATAATCAAATTACTAACAGAATATACTGATTGCTCCACTTAGAGTTATGATGAGATGCTTGGTTTGGCTTCAGAAGTTGCGGTCCATAAGTTCGAAGTGGACCAAACTACACACTTGGTCAAGCAAGTTCCCAAAGAGATGCATCTCGAAGTCGAGTAAAAAGTCACGACAGAGGTCAAGAAGTTGATTTACGTTAAATTTGTACGAGTAGAATGATATCCAACATGGTTATCTAATGTAGTGTCAGTCAGAAAGAAGAATGGTCATATCCGAGTCCATGTCAACTTCAGAGACTTGAATAAGGCATGCCTAAAGGATTAATTCCCATTATCAATCCCATAACTAATGGTAGATATTGTGTCTTCACATGCAATCTTCCCTTTCATGGATGGATCATCTGGGTATAATCAAATCAAGCTGATGTCAGAAGATGCGACGCTTACCTTTTTTAGGACACTGATTGGGGTATACTGCTACACAATAATACCTTTCGAATTATTGAATGCTGGAGCAACATACCGGCGGGCAGTGATGATTATTTTTGATGACCTCATTCAAAATAAGGTTGAGTGTTAAGTGGATGACTTGGTCGTTAAAAGCAAGCAAAAAGAGAATCACTTGTATGATTTGAGAATTATCTTTGAACAGTTATGACAATTTAATCATAAAATGAATCTTTTAAAAAAATGCCTTCGGTGTCATGTCCAGGATATTTTTAGGATTTTTTGTCTGTCACCATGAAATTGAGCTCGACCTAGATAATATTAAAGCTATCTTAGAAATGCAACCCCATTAAACCTTGAAACAGCTATGATCTTTCAAGGGAAATTAACATACTTTAGATATTTTATATCTAATATGTCAGGAATATGTCAGCCCTTTTCTATGCTGACCAAAAAGGACACCAAGTTCATTGGGACGATAAATGTAAATGGACATTCAAAAATATTAAGCAATACTTATGACACCTCCTGTATTAGCAGCCACGGTCTCGGGTAGACTATTGATTCTTTATACTGCGGGTTTAGATGACTCCGTCGGAGTCCTATTAGCTCAGGTCAAAAATGATGGTAAGGAAAATGCCTATACTACTTAAGTCATCATCTAATACTAGCAAGATGCAGTATCCTCCTATTAGATGACTCCGTCGGAGCCCTGATAACTGTATTGGAATTGACAATACTGATGGAGATAACTAACATCAACATCCACGACAACTCACAATTGATTATTCAGCAATTAGCCGGGCAATATAAAATTCTGAAGCTAAAGTTATAGTAGTATTTCAGTTATACCATGAAACTGCTAGAGAAAAACTCCAACATGACATTATACATAATTCCAAGAGAAGAACACACTCTTGTAGATGCTCTAGCAAAACTTGCTAAAGAATTTGCATGTCCACAGGAAGACTCTATCGACATAATGGTACACAGACGTCAGGTTCTATCACAGATCGACATGGGAACCCTGCTTAAACTAAGCAATGAAGAGACAGTTGTAGCAGTTGCTGAGGATATAGAGGACTGGCTTTAGCCATTCGTGAAAACTTGCAAATAGGGTAATTGTCAGAAGATAAGTTAAAACCTATCAGAAAAAGAAGAGAGAGCAGTTCTATGCTCTAGTGGACAACATTTTATATAGGAGAGTCCTTGATCAGACGTGGTTGAGATGTTTGAGCAGAGAAGAAGCATATGAAATTGTTAAAGAGGTATATGAGGGGTTGTGTGGTGCTCACCAATCAAGACCGAAGATGAAAATGAAAATCAAAAGATTAGGGTACTACTGGATAACTGGTGCAACTTTTTTAATTTACCAAAATTTATGAACTTAGATTTAGATATATATAATAATTTAGTTTTATAATGAGTCACACAATTAAACGCAAGTATACGTATCGCTCAAGTAATACAGGGCTATAGTGGAGTCCTTGATATCGATCCTACAGGGAGGTTTTAATTTTATGACGTAACACATAATTCTCTTATCGAATCACATCACAATTACAAGTAAGTTTAATTCTAAAAATAAAGACAAAAAGTTTTAATTACTATTTCTACCAAAGTAAGTTAAACTAACACAAGACTAAATTTATAATAAAGTTAAGTTGCAAGAAAGTGTCTTCCTCCTTTTTAATCATAATGTGATGATTATGGTGATATAGATCAGTGATGAAAATGTATTGTGCCAAATAGGAGCATTCCTCTTCTTTACCCATATTTCAGCGTATAAAAAACATTGGCTAATAATAAGTTTAGTCCCCAAATCCGTAGTTAGGCTGGGAGGATACTAGCTCTCACTCTAGAGCTCCCACTTCCCTTCGGCTGAAGGCTAACTCTCGCTTCAGTTTCCAAACGTTAGGACCAAATCAAGGATTTCAGCCTGTCACTCTGAAATCTCCAATTCTACACCCATCAAATTATATTTTCCAATTTATTTGCACTCAATCCCCATGAACTACATCTCTCATTCATTGACATTAAATGTGACCTTCACTTTTGTTGTGGAACTCATAATCATTTCAGAAAATATGTTTCCCAACAAGTTTTAACAATTCAATTGGCCATATCAAAAAGTAAATGAGGTTAAAAGTGAAAAGGTCATCACAAATTCTCCATAATAAATCTGCACATCATTTCCATATCACAACATCAACACATCACATGAAAAGGAGAAAGACAAAGAAATCTACTCAAGACTCATGAAGAAAATATGACAAAACATGGATTTTATATATAAAAATAACGTCATACAAATAGAGTAAAGTAAAGAAAACTTATCTTAAACTCTTCCCCAAGCGAATCTCAAGGAATTCCTTTGACTCCTCTTCTTTCTTCACAACAACACACAGTTCTCTCTTTAGATAAGTAAGGAAGAAGAAATATCTCACTTTCCCTCTCCTCTTACACTCCTTGGAAGAGAAAACACAAAACCTAGATTTCCTAAACAAAATGAAAGAAACTCTCTGTAAGCTCTAAACTCTTCTCTCCACTTCTCCACCCACTTGAAATTTGGCTCCAAAAGTGTTTAAATTCGGTCAAAACTGAATTCCCAAGAGTTTCCTCAAGCAGCCCTTCAAAATCTGGCCAAATACATTGAATCTAGTTTAAAATCGGGATAGGGCGCGGTCCGACGCTGGATAGGGCGCCATTCGGTGCATTATTCTGCTAATACGGTCACAACTATCTGTAAAATAGTGCAGTCTGGCACTGGTGACAGCGCCATTCAGCGCTAGTTCAATAAAATGCAGTTTTATCCCTTTTTGCTCCAAATTTACTCCTTTTATCTTTCTTTTGCTCCAAAGGCCTAAAAGCATTGTACCTACATAAAATCATAAAAAATAAGTTTCTTTAAAATGCAATATCATCAAAAACATGTATGAAATGAATAGTAAAAGCTATCAAATTTTCAGTGGATCACTAACCAAATAACAGGCTGCATGAAAAGCGTTAGAAGTTGCCATCAATGTCAGATACATGGTGTTCTTACACCAACCTCTAAATGTGCTACACTCGATGATTGCTTAATGGCCATTAGAGTGTTGGGGTATAGATATAATGGGTCTTATAGAGTCTCCGTCTTCAAAAGGACATCAGTTTATCCTTACAACAATAGAATATTTCTCAAAATGGGCAGAGACAATGCCATTAAGAGAGGTAAAAGCACAGCATGTTCTATAGTTATTCAAGAATCAAGTTGTGTACCGATTCAACGTACCAAGAAGGATTTTATCAGACAAAAATTCTGCCTTTAAAAGTACAAAGATAAATAGTTTTGTCAGATGACATAGCACAGATTGGAGATACCCTACAGTCTACTACCTGAAGGAAAATGGTTTGATAGAAGCTTTCAATAAGACCCTAGTTTAAATATTGAAATGAATATTGGATGATAAAAAAAATGATGGCATGAATAATTATTGGAAGCTTTATGGGCCTACAGTATAATGTTTAGAACTCCCACTCAGTCTAGACCGCATGCTCTTGTTTATGGGTCTGAGCTTGTGCTCCCACTAGAAGTGCAACTCTTGTCGCTCAGAGTTGCGATGTTAAAAAAAATTACTACAAAGAAAAACAACAGACTTCGGCTGAAGGAATTAAAAAATCTCGAGTGAAAGTGACTGTCAGCATAATAGAGTTTGAAACTGCATCAGACGAAAATGATGCAACCCCACGATAAATTGGTCCGCCCAAGGACTTTAAAGGTTGGTGAACTGGTTCTCATCCTTAGAAGATTTATTCTTACACACCGTAAGATAAGAGGTAAATTCGAACCGACCTAGGAGGGACCGTTCATGGCTGAAAGAGTATACTCTGGAGGATCTTACAAATTGGTGGATTGTCAAGGCAAAAGACCTATGCTCCTAATAAATGGTCTGTGCTTAAATAACTACTACGCATCATGTTATTTCAGAGACAAAGCCTTGTTCTTATAAGCATTGATGTGATATTTATCTATAATTGGGTTCAGAAATAAAGAAAATTTATAATAAAAATTGGCAAAATAAAATAAATTCTCACGAAATCCTTCATTTGAATTCTCAATCTCCATAAAATAAGGCAAAATCAATGAAAGAAATGCAACATACTCCATTGAAGATTGATGCAACTACTTACAACATGGCCAGACCAGCAGGAGCTAGAGTCTATTTGGTAAGAGACATCACACTTTCTGAGGTGGAAGAAATCTAGATTGGCCCTGAGGAGGAGGGCTTCTGACAAAAGTTTGTTGCTGAACAGAGACCACTTTACAGTCACCATTGCAGGATGTTTTTCATATTGAGGATAGATGTTATAGACTCCGTCCTCCCCATAGAAGACCCCTAACTGGCTCCCTGAAGGAGACCCCTGACCTTTCTAATATTAAAGGGTCTAGGGATCCTTCTTTGAAGCTGGTGGGCACTACTGTGAAAAAGCCTACTGCTTCCTCGTCACCAACTATATTTCCTTTAGATCCTGTGCAGTTTGGAGAGTTGGTTGTTCCAATTATTATTTCTGGGGACAATGGTCTTGTTTGCCCCCCCTAAACTATTTTGGCAGTAGTCCTGGTACCCCCTTGAAGGATTTCAAGATTTGGTGGAAGAACTGGATCCCCCCTTGCAGGATGACAGCAACACATAGATTGATAGGTAAGCAAAGCCACATTGTGAAATGAGCAGTGAGCTCCCTTCCTCATCTCTGGTAGTAAAAATGAGGCAGATCATGGAAGAAGACTAGAAAATTCAGAAAGCCAGAAAGAAAAAGAAGCAACTTTCAGAAGTTTAAAAACTTTCAGCTGCTCTTCCTTCCAAGGTGACTGGAGGATCATCCCTTGGGAGTATTTCAAAACCTGCTAGAGGGAGAACCAGATCAAGATCCCAACCATCACGCCCCCTCCCACTTTATGATCAACTTTCTTTGCTGGAACATTAGGGGTATTGCACATCCTCTATCAATTAAAAGGTTACTACAACTCAACAAGAAACATACCCTTTGGTGTATTGCAATTTTGGAACCAATGGTTCATAAGCATCCTCTAAGGCTCATAAATAAATTTACTGGTTTTACTCATGTTGCTAATTGTAACAATCAAATTTGGATCCTTTGTAGAAAGGAAATTACCAGGACTTTGCTATTGATCACCCACAATTTCTCCACCTCTGTTTTTTGATAAATGGTTACACAGGTTTTGCTTCCTTTGTCTTTGCTGGGTGCATCAAATCTGATAAGAGAGAACTTTGGAATTGTCTCCATAACATCAGTGCATATATGTCTTCTTGCTGGATGGTGGGGAAGATTTTCATTGCATTGCTACATCAGCTGAGAAATCAGGTGGCAGACCCCCTAATACCTCAAAAATGAGCATCTTCAGTGACAACATCCAACTGATAAGCCTCTTTAACTTGGGCTTTGTTGGACTTGAATTCACTTGGAAGAGGGGCAAGATTTGGGAAAGGCTATATAGGGTTCTGGTTATTGACATGTGGCTTTCACAGTTCTTACACACCTATGTACCCATTTAAACCTTGCTGGATCTAACCATGGGCCTCTTTTGATTACCATTGATGCGCCCCGCCGCCCCCCCCCCCCCCCGCGCGCCTTAACTAGAAGAACCTCTCCCTTCAATATCTAAACTTATGGTCTAAGCACCATTCTTTTCTCCACAATATCTCATCTGTTTGGAGTGGCTCCTCGCATCCTAATCCCTTACAAAATCTTGCCTCTCTACATTTAAAGGTGGCCAAAACTCTCAAATCTTGGGGATGGCCTACCTTTGGTAATGATTTTACTGCTGTGACTGAAGCTGAGGCTGAGGTAGGGGCCCTGGAGCATGCTGTCCATAATGGTCTTGCTAAGGAGAAGGATCTTCTTGCTGCACAAGAACACTTGCTCACTACTTTTGAAAGGCAGGAGGCTTTCTTAAGATAGAATGCTGCTATCAATATCTTTACAGATGGGGATATGAACACCAAGTTTTATCATGCTTATATTAAGTATAGAAGAAAATGTAACACAATTCACTCCATAAAAACTGCAGAAGGGGTCTGGCTTCATGACAACCATGCTATTACTCAGGATGAAGTGGCCCATTTTCACAATCTACTGACTCAACCTCAGGCTGCTACGGTGTCAATTGACAACTCCATATTTACTGACAATTTTCACTACACAAATAGCCTTGTGCTGACTGATCCCCTTTCAGAAACTAAAATCCCGTTTCCACTAAACTCAATTGACAGCTCCAAAGCTCTTGGTCCAGATGGATTTACTGAGGAATTTTATAAAAATGCATGGGAGGTAATTAAAGGGAGGTAACTGCTGAAATTCAAAGCTTTTTTCAACGTTCAAAGATTCCTATTTACTTTAGTGCCTCTAACATTGTATTGGTACCAAAATCTGCTGAAGCTAGGGACTGGAATCAGTACAGATCCATAAGCTTCACTTCTGTTATCAGTAAGCTAATTGGTAAGGTCCTGGTAGGTGAACCACTCCGCGCACTTAGCATAATTTTAATTTTTGTAACAAGTATATAATATATTATTTTAATTACAAAGTTACTATTCAACGCAAGTATACGTATCGCTCAAGTAATACAGGGCTCTAGTGGAGTCCTGGATATCGATCCCATAGGGAATATTTTAGAGGCTACTGTCGGCATTATTTTTAGGTTGAGTGTCGTATTTTGAAAAGGGGTCGCCTACAGAAGTTGTCGGCGAATTTTAATTTAATTTAAATATAGATATAATTTAGAAAGTGGTATTTGATTTTGAAAATAATTTTAAATTTGAAGATTTTAAGATATGAAATCAAACCGATCTCACATCCCAAATAGTTTATATAAACGAGCACCGCATCACAAACCGTGTATCTATCCCTAAGGATAAACACACTTGCTTGATGGTGGGGCTCGGTTAAATAAACTAGAAGATTTGTGACATCCGTTTGGTCCGCGAACCAATTTTATAAGCCGACAAATTCCCCGCTTAATATGAAAACATTAAACAGGGTTTATATTACTCAGGTTCTTTAAAATTCCCTATAAGGGCAAGCCCCTATAGTTAATTACATCTTAAGTGACGGGAATCACCTAAGAAAACTCTCGATAATAATCAATAATTCTCGCTCTCAAGAATTTCAAAGTTTAAGTTTTCAAAGAATTGAATTTTTTGAATCTCAATAGGGAATGGATCGAGTTTGGAACATTTTATTTTGGGAATTCAAAGGAAGAAAAGTAGGAGAAATTACGGATTCGAAGTGAACTTCGATAATCTCCCGACTATCCTATTGTTTGGCTTGGATTTAGGAAGGTCCTAATGTTTATTTAGTATTTTGATCCTCGCCAATTTTAATTAATTAGGACTTATATTCGTATGATAAAATCATACAAATAGCCTCGAAGATGTGAGGGTTTATATCGTATCGGACGACTACCTCGGAGTCCTAAGACCAGGTTAGGGCTTAATTTGCAATGCAAATGCCTAACGAAGAGTTGAGGATTTATGTTGCACTAGGCAAACTACCTCGAAGTCCTATGGCTTTGTTGTTCAATTCTAGGAAAGTTTCTGTCGAAGTAGATTCAAGTTTCTGCGACGACGATGGCCGTGCTGCCCACCATGCTCCGAGCGCCTTGTTGTTGCAGAGGTTTAGTTTTAGAAATCATAAATCAGGGGATGAGAAAAGTGTTTTGGTTTAGAGAAGTCTTAATATCCAAGTGTTTTTTGTGTTTTAATTAAAACAAATCTTAAAGTTGATTATAACAACACCGGTTAAGATCCCACGGTTCCATCCTTCCGGCATCATTATTTTTATCGGATTCACTTAGTCCGGATGAATTTGCTAAACTCAACTCGAATGAGTTCCACACTTTCATTTAGACCGTGGAAATCCCGTTAGCAACACGTAGGTTACATCATCCGAGGTATTCCCGATCATCCAACAGGACGTTTTAATTTAGTTGTAGTTGTAGTTTTGTGGTTTTGTTTGTGATTAAATTTTGAGTTGTTTTATATTTTGAATGTTGTGGCGGTGAATTTTATCTTGTAGTGTCTTTTAATTTAGTTATGGGTTTCGGTTTTAGGGACTATCCTAAAGGTGTGGGTTTTCATGCAACTGTTGTTTATCATGCAAGAAAAATAAGTGCGATGCGATTAAATAAATTACCGTAAAGTAAATCGCAATAAAATAAAAGCGTACACTGGAGGGTCTTCCCGTCATCCCAAGCTGCACTTAAAACACGGTTAGAATATTTAAGCAAGTTCCTAGGTAAAGCTAAGGTAAGGGTTATGGTTTTCTACCAAATTCCTAATCCTATAGCTAGTCATTTCCTATGACGTCTAGGTTCCTTGTGTTTTTGGTTTGAAGACGATTTTCTTCATCAAAGAACAATTAAGTTCAATTGTTCTTATAAATATCCTATCATATTGAGGAAGTGCTTAAGAAGAATCTTAAACATCTTTTCAATATTTATAGGATTGTTTTAAGTCCAAGAGAATTTAATTATGTAAATGAATCGATCGTCCGAGGTTTTCAAGTTTTGTTAACTTCGCTCGAGTGAACTAGGATATTTGAATGTCCTATAAGTGAAGTAACATTTCATTTAACACTCCATTTAGGAGTTACGATAAGTAAAAGCTCCTAAGGGCAAAATGATATTTAATGATTTGTGATTCAAATTTAAGTTCAAATTAATGATTTAAGTTTGGAATAGTGTTCAAGTTATCTTAGATTTATTTTTGAATTTTTCATGTCTTTATATTTAATTTAGTTTAATTTAATTTAACTTAATTTAATGTAATGTGGTTTAATTTAAATTAATTTAACTTAAGTTAATTTAATGTAATATGATTTAGTTTAATTTAACTTAATTTAATTTAATTTAATTTAATTTACTTTGATTTGATGTTACATTGAATTAATTTAATTTAATTTAATTAATAATTTTTTTATTTGATTTAATTTAATTTTAATTTAATTTATTTAATTTAATTTTTAATTTAATTTAATTTTTAATTTAATTTTTAATTTGATTTAATTTGATTTAATTTAATTTTTAATTTAATTTAATTTTATTCATTTTAATTTTAATTAAAATTTTAAAAGAGTTCAATAATTTAATTTTAGTTTAATGATTAAGTCTTTTAATGTTTTAAATTTGAATTATCATTTTAATTAGGAATTAAACATTAATGAAATGATTAATTTAGGGATTTTTAAATTAAAGAATAAATCTCTTCCTAATAATATCCCTATTTTAATAATTCCAATTTTATTATTCTTCCAAATTTAATCAATTATTTAATTAAAGTTTATTCATTTTAAATTGCTTAATGGGTTTCTACCCTTCAATTATTAAATTTCAATCATCCAAATCATATTAGGATCAAATATTTTACTTGTTAATTTTTTATTAAACCTAAAGTTTTAATTAAGGATTAAAAAAAATTAATTAATTACCACTTTACCCTTTAAGCTTAATAATTTCATAACTCATTAAATTGAACTCAAATGAACTTGAAATTTTTATTTGACTTCACTCATATGTCAATAAAGACATGAGAGGAGAAAATGTGATTTTTCTGTATTTAATTTATTTATATAATTATTTTTGGTAGAAAATAGAGATTTCCAAGGAAAATTTAATAACATGACCAAGGGAAAGTTTCTGTCCTTAAGAAAATTAGGGGACATTCCTAATGACTAGAGGACCACTTGGACCAAATTTTGTGATTTTTTGAATTATATTTTATTTATTAGAATTATTTTAAGTTCTGGAGTATTAATTAATTTAAAATAAAATAAATGTTGAAAAATGAATTTTATATTTTTTAAAATTCTCTCTGATATCAAGGATTCTATAGAACCAAATTTTACAATTTTCTGATTTTTCTTTGATTTATTATAATTATTTTGGTGAAAATGCTAGAAAATACATTTTTTAATTTTAAAATTACCCTAGAGCTTTAAAATTTAATATCTCATCATAGAGACTTAAGAAAAATATGGGGTTTGTTCCTAGGGGATTAAAATTCAAAATGTGACATTTTGGTGAATTTTATTATTTTTGTGATTTTTATTATTTTTTAATTATTAAAAATATTAAAATAATATTAAAAATCAACTTTTTTAGAAAATTGAAATTTTAATTTTCCTAAATTCCCCTGATATCAGAGAGGCTCCAAAACCAATTTGGTGAATTTTTGAAAGGTATTTTGAAAGTTATGAATTTTTAAAGTTTAAAATGACTAAATGGCTTAATCAACCCATTTAGTAGGGCTAACCAAGTCCAATTGACTTCAAATTTTTATGGTGGGTTCCTCTGATCCTAAAGGTCAGTGGAAAATTGATTTGAAGTCAATTTGATGTATGGTTAGCTCTAATTAATTAGAGACCTATTTTGAGTGTTTAAGCCAATTAGGGTTGTCTAAAATGAACTAACTCAAAACCTATTTTTCCTAGGGTTCTCTGATCATAGGGAACATCCCCAAATTTTCCTAGAATTTATTTCACAACATGCTATTTATTAGAATTAAAATACTCAAAACAGTGACATGAATTTGAAAAATCAATAACTCTTCATAGGAATGGCCTCGACTTTGGAAAATTCGGGGAATGATCCCAAATTCGGAGGCTTCAAAAGCCCTATGGTCTCATGCCATGGTGAATTGTATACATGCATGGAGAATTAAATGTATGCAGAGAGTAAATAAATTATAAAAAATAAAATACTTGATGAAATTAAATGATTTCTTTTCCACATTATTTTCCTCTGTTCACTCGAGCAAGAGGGTATTTTTATTTTATTTTTCTGATTTTCCTACACAAAGTTATGAATTTTCCAAGTTTAAGGAATTAAATAAATAGAAAATACCCCTAATTTTCTATTTATCCGAGTCGGCGCCGCGTCATCGTCGGCATCTCCGAATGCACACGCGTCGCGCTCCCATTCGACGCCGCCGCCGAGTCGGCAGCCCGGGCCCCGCGGTTCACGTACCATCTTCCGGTCCGACGCCATCCGAGCCGTCCGTCCGCGCGTGTATTGAATGGACGGCATCCGTTCATCGTTCCCGAGCGTCCTCTCCCGAGAGCCGTCCACACTAAATCCCTAAGATCTCACTCGATACTCGATGGATTTTCGTGTTCTTATGCTCTATGGATTCGTCTTGAGAAGACGAACACATCCATACGGTTATCATGCATTGAAATTAAAGCATTTGAAATGGAGAATCTCCGGAAGCTCGGGATGAAGAATTAGTTCATACCTTAGCTGCGAGAGGTGAAGCCTCGATCGAAGATGCTCGGCACGTTCGTTGGAGCTGCAGGAGGCTAGGGATGAAGCCCGGGGATGTGGTGAATTGCTTAGGTGTGATTTCCACCAAGGTCGATCACAACCTTTGGAGTCCGGAACAAGCCGGGTGGCCTCGGAGATGGGGCTTTTGTCGGTGGACACCTTCTCTTGGTCCGGTGAAGGTGTAGGACCAATCGATTCGAGGATTGATCCACTGTGGAGAAGTGTCCTGGTTTTGGGCTTGGATTTCAACTCTGAAATTGAGCTCACAGAGAAGAAATGGTAGGGGGATTTCAGTGGGGATCCAGTGCTCTGTGTATGGGGAGTAGTTTGGAACAATTTTGGCAGAGTTTCCTTAAGGTTTTTTTTAGCACCTCTCATGGCCGAGAGAGTGAGGGGTTTAAATAGGCATGAGTGGAGGCTCTCCTGGGGGTGTCGAGGGCCGGGATCAGCTGCTCTCGGCATGTGAAGAACGAGCCACAATGGCCACTGGGGATGGGGCGACTCGGCGAGTGAGAATTCCAAAGTTGGCTCACATGTGAGCTCTCGGCCATGGTGTTTTCCGGCGGCGGGGTGGGCGGCGGCAGGCAAGGGTCACCCTCGGGGTCGAGTGGGTCGGGGCTGGGTGTTTGTGCAAGCGATTGGCAATGGCCAAGTGTAAAGGCCTTGATCCAAAATAGAATGGGGCATGGCTAGTTTTGGGTCTAAATGGGTCAACTCACCCATTTGGGCTTGGTGCACCCCTCAAGGTGGCTTTGGGTGCTTGTGGGGGATCAAAGGGATCGACTGGTTTGGCATGGAGAAGTCTCCATCCAAATATATTTGGATTAAATTTAGGTTTAGGTGAATCATGATTAAGGCTAATGAGCTTTAGGGATTAAGGAAAGGGTCCCTCCTTCCTACCCAATATGGTATGGTGGAGTGTCCAAGGCTCTCATGGCTCACATGTGGCTCATGCATGGCTTCATGGCTCACCTTTGGCTTGGGAAAGCTTGGTCAATTTCATGAAAATGGATTATAGGAATTTTTTGGTAATTTGATGGAAATTTTTATGGAACTTGATTTGGAATGATTTGATGATGAATTTAGGACTTAAGTATTGAGTTTAATTGAAAGTATGATGAGGGGAAATGTCATATGGGCTTTGGGACCAATTTTGGGCCTTTGGATGTGGTAAAGGATGGGCTTTTAAAATGGTTTAGGAAAGTGGGCTTTTGAATTTTAAAATGGATTTTGGGATGAAATTTTGGTAAAGGCTTGGGCCAAATAATTGTTGAGTTTGGTTTAGGGATGTGTCATGAGTGGTTTGAAACAAATTTGAGGTGATTTGGGTTTGAATTGGGTTGGATATGGGCCTTTTTGGTAAAGAGGCTAAGGTGGGCCAAAATGGGCTACCATGGGCCAAAGTTGGGCTAGAGTTGAAATTGATGTAAAATTAATGTTGGGAAATGTTTATGGGGGTGTTTCAAAGAGGTTTTGGCTTTGGTTAGGTTTTGATTTTGGGATTTGGGCTCATTTGGGCTAGGTTTAGGTTTAGGTCAAAATTGGGCTTTTTGATTTTGGGTTGAATTTGAGTGGGGTTTGGGTCTAAATTTTGGGCAAATCATGTTAGTGTTTTGTTTATGGGGACGTCAAGGAGGGTTTAGAAAAGATTTGGGGTTAATTGGAGTTGAATTGGGTGAGTTTGGGTTAGGTTTGGGTCATAGGTCCAAATTGGGCTTTAAGGCCAAAAGTGAAATTGGATCCCAATGCCAATCAAATTGGGCTTGGATTTGGTCTAGATTGGTGTTGGGGATGTTGAATTGAAGTTTAGAATTGAATTGGACCAGAATTTAGGTCAATTGGGTAGGTTAGGTTTGACATTGGGTTTACTTTGGGTTAAAATGGGTCAAATTGGGGGTTTTGATAAAAGTGGGGTAAATTGACAAAATTGGCCCATGGTGTAGTTGAACAAAATGAAATTGGAAATATTTGGGATTTTTTGGAATTTTCTGGGAATTTTCTGAATTTTTGGATTTTTTGGCTAAGAGGGGTATTTTGGGTATTTGAAGGGTATTGGGAGGTATTTTTGGAATTTTTGGTATTTTTGGTTATGGATGATCAGTTTGAGTGATGTGGAAATGTTTGGGAATGATTTTGGAGAATTTTGGGTGATTTGGAAATTTTTGAGAAATTTGGCTATTCAGGGCTTTGGGTAGGTTGGCGGGTGTAGGGTCCCGGGGGTCAAAAATTAAAAATTTGGAAAATGGAAGATTAGGTGAATGTAAGTGGAATAAAATCATTTTGGTTGAGCCATGAAGCCATATCAAGCCCACATGAGCCATGAAGGGACTCATTCGAGGCATTCACTATGTTGTTCCTAACCTCTTAGCCCAAGGGCTTAGGGGTTAAGGACCATCCATGTGAATCATCTACATGAGTCGGGAGGTCAAGTCGGGTATGGGTGTGTTTT
This sequence comes from Papilionanthe hookeriana x Papilionanthe teres, assembly GCA_022702705.1. Classification (NCBI taxonomy): domain Eukaryota; kingdom Viridiplantae; phylum Streptophyta; class Magnoliopsida; order Asparagales; family Orchidaceae; genus Papilionanthe; species Papilionanthe hookeriana x Papilionanthe teres. The sequence continues at coordinate 32,257,422 of CM040429.1, read as the reverse complement.
AGGAGGTGTATGGAAGTGTAGTGTATGTGTAAGGCAGCCCCTTCATCGACCAGAGCCACCCGGGGCGTCCTAAGGCCAAAGAGTCCTATAGGAACTCATCCTTTTAAACTTCCACATTCGATTTCAACCCTCTAGGTGATTAGGGGTCTACGATCAAGTTTGTGGAGTTTGCGGGGAGTTAAGAAGTGGTTTAAAATTCTAGATGGTGGATCCCAATTCTAGTCCTCTAAGATAGTCAAAGGAAAAGCCTAAGGCTAGATCCTAAGTACTAAAGAGAAGAAGAGAAGACCTCATCAAAAATGAGGTCAACAGCTACGAACTAGGATTATAGAACCCAATTCAGAATCACAACTTGTAAATCGAAATTGCCTATCTGTCACTAATATGCAATCGACAATAATATGCAGTTTTAAATAAACTAGTTCTACTAACTGATAATAATTCTACTAATAAAGCGAAGTTCAAATATATAAGCAAGAATCTTTCTCCTTTGTTAAGAAATTTAAGTGAATGGATAATTTAAGTTAGTTTAAAATTGTTGTGCCAAATAGGAGCATACCTATTCTTTACCCTTTGGTCCAGGCATGAAGAACATTGACTAATCATATGCTTGGTTACAGAATCTGTGGCTAGGCTGGGAGGATACTGGCTCTCACTTCGGAGCTCCAACGTTCCCCTCGCCAGAGGGCTAACATCTACACTTCAACACCCAAACGATGGGACCGAATTAAGGATTTTAGCATGTCACTCTAAAATCTCCAATTCTACTCCCGATGAATATTATTTCCCTATTTATTTGCACCCTACTTCCAAGGATTTTGATCTCCCTGAATCTTGGATGTAATATTTACTATAGTTATTAAACTCAACATATTTTAACTAATCAATTAGCCAGATTGAAAGTAAATTAAGATCTAAGTAAAATATTATCACAACATCTTTAAACTTTTCTTGACACACTAATTCAATTTACTATTTCACAAAAATATCAAAACAAGGAGAAAGACAAAAAAACTACACAGATTTCATGGAGAGGATACGATAAACTTGGATTTCATATATAAAAATCAAAGTTCTACAAACTAAAGTAAATAAATACAACTTATCTTAAATTCCTCCCCAGCAAACTCCTTGAAGTTTCTCTAAATCTCTTCCTTTCTTTACAGTACGCAGAATTCTCCTTCGAAACGGCAATGAAGAAGAGATCTCTCACTTCTCTTCCACTCTTACAATCTCTCAAAGAATTTCTCACAAATATCACTTATTTGAACTCGCTGACTAACAATCTAAACTCTATATGGACTCACTAGACTCACACACTTGACTCTCTAACGGATTAAAATGACACGTGGTGGACACAAATGGATGCTAGTAGACCCAATTGGATGCTAGTGGATGCTTTTTTTTTGCCCCAAATTGTTCCTTTTAAAGTAAATGAAGTGTCTCCAAGAGTTTTTCAAGCATCCCTTCAAAAATTGTCCACATTCAATGCATCTCGTGAAAGAATAGTCGATCCCGCCGTCGGCAGCCTCGAGCTCGCCGTCGACGGCCTTCTAGAATACTTAGCCTTGGACCACTTCTGAATAAGACCCGTTGTCGACGGCCTCGATCTCACCGTCGGCGGGCTCCCTTATAATATATTCTGAACTCTCGGGAAAAACACACCGTCGGCGCCATCGACCTCGCCGTCGGCACTATAGATCAAATTTTCACAATTTTGGTCCTTTTTTCTCCAAATTCACTCCTTTTTGCATATTTTCACTTCATTGTCCATAAATCAACATACCTGGAGAAAAACACCAAAAATACCCTTCTTTAAAGTGCAATATCATCAAAATCAATATAAAATAGGCATGAAAATCTTTACCTTTTTTCCTTGGGTCAAAATCCCCTAAACTTAACTATTACTTGTCCTCAAGTAATTTTTTGTACTACATAAAAGTTATGATTCATTGTGGTAAAGTTTTAATTCAGAAATACTATAATTTTGATTTAAATAAATATCATAGCAAGAATTCTTAGAAAGATTTTTAAGTAATTAGATTAATTCTGCAGATGTAAGGCTATCTAGTCATCAAGTCTAAGAGTTCTAGTTTTCTATTCATTTCAAGAATAACTATATGTTGCAATATCAATTCACTTAGAATATTCAGAAGATAGGAAATTCATGAGGACACTACAAGTAAATAAACTAGTCATAAAAATAAGTTCAGAAATGTTTTTAGTTTTCCCTTTAGGTTAATCCAAGTGAAGCCAATTTTTGATAAGGCATTTTCTCAAGCTTCTCCTCACTTACTATTTTTTTCTTTTGGATTGATGTTCAATCCTATATATATATTTTTTCTTTTCAGGGATTATTTTTTAATCCTTTTCTTTTTCTTTTTTTTCAAGTGAGGATTACTATATCTGGATAGCATGTTAATAATTTTGAACTTCACTCTTCTTTTCCTAAATTTGTAACTTAAAAACATTCTTTACCTTATATGTAATTCATAGTTTTTACATCGTTAAATCCCAATCTTTTCTTTTTCAACTAAATTCCTAAGATTCTTAATATTTGAAAATATAGTTTTCTTTACTTTAAGTAGTTAACTATATTCTTATCCACTTATACCAAATATCTTAACCTACAAAATTAATTTTCATTACCAAAATTATTTTTCTTTAAATCTTCTATAATATTTAAATAAAATCTAAATTTAGTTATCTGAATTAAATTTTATCACAAAAATTATATTATAAATTTTTGAAAATATGTTAACTGAGAACACATAATAGTTAATATTTTTCTCCCCCCCAAAGTTAAAGTTTTTCATAATAGAAATAATACAGGGTGGAAAGAAAAATTTTAAATATAAAAAATCATACATTTGCAATTTAGGCATTTTTGTATTTTTAAAATTTAGCAGGTTCTTCTAAAAAATATTTAACTTCAACTGACATGTAATATTAAAAACCTTTCTACACATATAGCAGTTTAGAAAATTTGCTGGGGTAACTAAATTTTAAAACAAGTATATAAAACTAAACATTAACAACAATAATTAACTACACTACACATGTCATATGCATTTCACAACATAGAGCAAATAGTCTACTATTTTTAACTTAAAAGTTCACAATTACAATTACAATCACAATCCATCACAAACATAAATGAAAATACAAACTGCAAAACTAAACACATATCTCAGAAACAAAACATAGTCCACAAAATACAATCAATAAAATTGAAAGTACTCCAACAAAACTAACAAACATCACATCACATCAAAAGATTAATCATCAAAATCCCATGCTATGTCCTCATCTCCCTGGTCAGTAGGTGGATTGGGATGATAATGAGTATAACAGGGGCATTCTGGAAAAATGACATCAGGCTCTCCTCTGTAGTATCTAGCCCGAGCATCATAATAAGCCATCTCAAAAACAGAGTGCCGCTGAAGATACTCACTATCGTGATCATGTCTTCACTCTAAACCTTCAATCCTTTGATCAATTCTTTCCAATTTTTCATCAAACTTCTCAAAACTTTTTCGCTGCAGGGTCATAGCATTCATAAAATCATATAGAGTAGGGGAGCTAGATGCAGGAGGGTCATAACTAGTAGAAGGGATGTCTCTACTAGTAGAAGGTGCATTGCTCCTACTCCCAGTTCTCCATTCCTCATGGGATTCATAAGTTTTCAAATTTGTTTTACTAATTGGTTTCATCGGATATACTCATTCTTCATCGTCTCTTGCTTCCACTCCAGACAGTTGGCAAAGTGCATAAATTAGGCTAGGATGCTCTAAATATCCACTTGATTCACTCTTTGCCATAGCCATAATATTCTGATAAATAATTCTCCCCACATTTATACTTCTATTGTTCTGAATACAGAAATTCAGAACAGCTCTGTCTCTCGAGACTTCACTATGGTGATAGGTGCGTACCCGAGTTGAACAAATGAAATAATGTCATGCCTTAGTAGTGGCATTCATCATGGAAAGTGGGAAGTTAATCCGTTCACGATTCTTAATTTTCCAAACTCCTTTCCCATCAGTGAGAAAGTCAATAACATCGTTTAATGGACCTTCCATAGTCCCAAAAGTTTCATACTCGCTAGAATAAAAATCGTGAAGCTCGTAAAAAGAATTAATGCGAGCAGCATTAAAATCGACAGAAAGTCCTCTTACTTGAACATGCTCGTCCTCAAGTTGAGTCAGATTTGAATAAAACTCCCTTACAACTTAAATAGTAGCTTTATTTGTTGTGTAACAGAAGTTCTCCCATCTCCTTTCTCTAATGACTCGTTCCACCTCTCCTCCGGGATTATCAAAAACACGATCTTAAATACACTTCTTTCCTCGAAAGATTGAAGTGTATTTCGATTGGGCCATTACATTTATAAATCGAGTTTTGTCAAATTCAAGTCTCCTCTTTTGATGTGGAGCCATTGTTTGATCTTTCAAAATCACACAAAAATCCAAACTAAACTCCAAAATAATAATACAATGGCTTCTAAAGGTGGTTTAAAGCAATCTAAATCAAGTTCCATGATTTTCTTCCAAGTCTTTTCTCCACTTTTTCAAAATTTTGAAAATTTCTTAATGTGGAAGAAATTCATGGTGAAAATAAAAAATTTTTACATAGGAGTGAAGCTCTTACCAAGGGAAGCTGAAATCTAGTGTTAGAATGTGTTAAAATTGCTCCAAATCTGAGATCTATCAAGCCTCGGTCAAAATTTTCAGTAAATCGGGGAAGAAGATGATGAATAGTGGCAGTTGACCGGTCAAAATCGCGGTTAAACAGTAAATTTTTGGATCTCTCCGTCGGCGGGGTCGTTCGCGCCGTCGGCGGGCTCAATTGAATTAAATTCCAATAGCCTAGGGAAAATCACGCCGTTGGTGACCTCGAGCGCGCCATCGGCGAGATTCTCAAATATTGATCATTTTTTAAATTTTTGCGATTTCGATCAATTTTAAGCCTCGTCGTCATCCGTTTGATCATTTTAATCATATATTTTAAGTGATTAAGTGATGTATTAACACAAATAAACATACACACAACAAAACTTCACAATTATATATTAAATCCAAGTGTTTACAATCCACATTACATATCACACATAGCAGGTATTTTCTCAACCTACTTTTATCTAATCAGTGTTGCAATCCAAACCACAACACTCAAAACGCTGAAAACAAACATTTCAATCATAATCTCATATATAATATGATTAAAAAGCAAACTATCAAAACCAAACAAACACACATAGTTCAAATTAAATCCAACATAAAGAAACAAATATAATAAATCAATTCTACTACTCTTCCGAATCAGTGCTAGTTTCTCCTCTGATATTGCCCATTGCTTGAACTTGGAAGAACAAGTTATAAAAAGGTTGGAATGGGAATTCTTCAGTTGAACCTTCTTCAATCCATCCCATCCTTTTCATTAAGCGTATCAAACTCGCATCAAATTGCCCAGTATGGTCAAAATGTTCTTTCTTCCTCCAATCGATATGATCAAAGAAATTAGACATATTTTTAACTGTACTCGTTAAATTTTGTAACTGCTTCTCCAGATTCTTGATTCGGTGTAAGATCATAGGTGTCTTGTCTGATACAAGAGGTTGAATAGGAACAAAATTCTGTGATGCTTGATCCATAATCACGCCCAAATCAGTTTCTTCATCATTGGCTCGGAACATACAGGTTGGGTCTAATGGTTTCCAAGGTAGCAATACCTTTTCCCAAATCTCGTACGATACTTAAAATAGACTGCATATTAAGAAAATTATTGAAGGATGTCCAAGCCCTTGAGATGATCCTTGAACGATTAGGCCAAACACAGACTTCACAATAATTGATCCAATATCAATGGGCCATCCCATTTGAATGCAGTAGTTCAAAGTAGCACTCTCCTTCGTAAATTTACCAATTTTCATTGTCGATAATAACTTTACAGATATGGAAAAGTGCCAATTCTTCGAAACAGGATTTAAAACTGTTGCAGAAAAATTTACGTACCTGTTCTCTCTAACTTTCCAATCCTCAGTTTCTTCTGTCAAATATTGGTAAATTTCATTCATCTTTTCTCTCGTTGGTACGAAATTGGAATAGTGGAAAACAGGAACATTTTCAAGCATGCATAATTCATTAATTCTAGAATTAAATGTTATCATCCTACCTCGCACATAGACGCTTCCTTGGTTGATTCCATGCAGATTAGCATAGAATTCCTTCACCACTGAAACGACTACTGCGGCAGTAGTATAGCAAAATACTTTCCATCTTCGCCACACGATCATCTCTTCAATTGCAAATGAATAATTACTTAATCATCGGTTGACAAATTCTCTTTCCTTGGTTAACCTTCTCTTTGACATCACTTTGTTGAAAAGTTGCTGCGCCTCGGCACTGACAAACTTTCGCCGGTTGTACACTTGAAATCTAGGGTAAGCAACTGATTTGAGGCCATTAGAGAAGAATTGAAGGGGGTTTCCATTTGTATTTGGGAGTTTGGAGTGTTTAAGAACAGTACATGGAAGTTTATAGGGGACGAATTTGCTAAAAACAGCAAAAAACCGTCATTTTGAACTCGAAAAATTGCCCACTCGCCGATCCCGATGTTGGCAGCCTCGATGGCGCCTTCGGTGAGCCTTGTGCAATTAAATTCCAGGGCTCTCTGGAAAAACCCGCCATCAGTGCCCTAGCCAAAATTTTGCACATTTACGCCGTGGTCAAATACGTTTCAAATTTTCTCTATGGGTCCAAATTCATGATAATCAAAGGGCAAATACAAGTAGTAGAATTCAATATTACTACAAACTAATGATAAATACAAACAAACACTCAAAAAATAAAGATAATTATGGGTTGCCTCCACAAAAGCTTTTGGTTTAACGTCTTTAACCAGACTTATTCAGATGTTATTCAGGTTGACTAAGCATTAAAACCTCTTTAAAATTTGGTCTTTTACCCTCAAAATATGGTATTAATCTATGTCCATTTACTTTAAATTTATTCCCAGTCTTCAGAACTTATATTCAATAGCTCCATAAGTATAAACCTGAGTCACAGTAAAGGGTCCTAATCAACGAGACTTTAATTTCCCAGGAAATAATTTCAGCCTTGTATTGTAAAGCAAAAATTCTTGTCCTGGTTCAAAGTTCTTTTGATTAATCTTCCAATCATGCCTTAACTTCAGTTTTTCCTTATAAATTATATCGTTATCATAAGATTTGTTTCTTAATTCTTCTAATTCATTTAATTGCAACAATCTCTTCTCACCAGCATCTTTCAAATTATAATTGAATTCTTTAATCGCCTAATATGCTTTATATTCCAATTCTACTGGTAAGTGACAAGTCTTTCCATATATAAGCCTGTAAGGAGTCATACCAATAGGAGATTTATAAGCAGTCCTATATGCCCATAATGCAGCATCCAGTCTTGTAGACCAATCTACTCTACTAGGGTTTACAGTCTTTTCTAAAATTTGTTTAATCTCACGATTAGAAACTTCAGCTAAACCACTAGTTTGAGGATGATAAGCAGTAGAGAATCTATGAATAATATTAAACTTTTCTGCCAATCTTTGAATATATTTATTCCTAAAATGGGATCCTCCGTCAGTGATAATCACTCTCGGCATACCGTATCTTGTGAAAATGTTTTTCATTAAGAATCTTGAAACACTTTTAGCATCACAACGAGGTAAAGCTTATGCTTCAATCCACTTTGACACATAATGCAATCAAAATATATAAGTTCCCAAATGAAGGAATAAATGGTCCCATGAAATCTAATCCCCAAACATAAAAAGTCTCAACTTCTAACATGAAATTCGGAGGCATTTTATTTCTTCTAGATATATTACCTACTCGTTGACATCTATCACAAGTTTTGATATATCTATAAACATCTCTAAAAATAGTAGGCCAATAAAATCCATCTTGCAAAATTTTATGCGCAGTTTTGTCAATCCCAAAATTTCCTCTAAATTCAGAATCGTGACATTTCTGAATAATCAATTCAGTTTCTTCATAAGACACACATCTTCTAATAATAAGATAGTTACATTGCTTATATAAATATGGTTCATCCCAAAAATATGCTTTTGCATCATGAATGAATTTTTTCTATTGTTGCAGTGTTAGCATAGGTGACAAAATATCACTTACTATATAGTTAACTATATCAGCATACTAAGGTATTTTTCACTCATTAATATTATAAAGTTGTTCATCAGGGAAACTGTCTGTTATTTCATTACCGGTGTCAGATAGTTCGTGATATTCTAGTCTCGACAAATGATCAGCAATTTGATTATCAGTTCCCTTTCTAACAATCACCACAAAATCAAATTCTTGCATTAAAAGTACCCATCTAATTAATCTAGGTTTAGTATCCTTCTTTTGCATAAGATATTTAATTGCAGAATGATCAGTATGCATAATACATTTAGTTCCAATTAAATAAGATCTGAATTTATCAAAAGCATAGACAATAGCCAATAACTCTTTTTCAGTAACCGTATAGTTAATTTGAACATCATTAAGAGTTCTACTAGCATAATATATAACTTTAAAAATTTTATCATATATTTGACCAAGAATAGCTCCAATAGCATAATGACTAGCATCACACAGTAATTCAAATGGTTTCTCCCAGTCAGGTGAAACTATTACAGGTTCTGTGATTAATTTTTCCTTTAATAACTTAAAGGCATTTAATGAGTCTTCGGTAAATTCAAATTTCTTGTCTTTTTCTAAAATTTGGCATAGAGGTTTAGTAATTTTAGAAAAATTTTTAATATAGCACCTGTAGAAACTAGCATGTCCAAGAAAACTTCTTACCCCTCCACTGTAGTAGGAGGTGGTAATTTAGCTATTACTTGAATTTTTGTAGGGTCTACTTCCATGCATTTTCTAAAATTTTATGCCTTAATACAATTCCTCCTGCAACCATAAATTGACATTTCTCCCAATTTAGAACTAAGTTAGTTCTTTCGCATAGCTCCAAAACTTTTTCAAGATAATTTAAGCATGCGTTAAATGATGTTCCAAACACAGAGAAATCATCCATAAATACTTCTATTCCATTATCAATTAACTTACTAAATATAGACATCATACATCTCTGGAATATTGCAGGTACATTACATAGTCCAAAAGGCATTCTTCAAAAAGCAAAAGTTCTATAAGGACTAGTAAAAGTTGTTTTCTCTTGATCCTCAAGAGCAATATGTATTTGATTGTAACCGGTATATCCATCCAGAAAGCAGTAGTACTTGTGTCTAGTAAGTCTATCCAGCATTTGCTCTAGAAAAGGAAGAGGAAAGTTATCTTTTCTAGAATTTATCTTTTCTAGTGACGACATTTAATTTTCTATAATCAATACAAATATGCCAACCAGAAACTTATCTGATAGGTATTAATACATTATTTTCATTTGCTTCAACAGTTACTCCTCCTTTCTTAGGAACACAATGAATTGGTCTTACCCAAGTACTATCCGAAATAGGATATATAATTCCAACATCTAACCATTTTAAAATCTCTTTTTTAACTACTTCTTTCATAATAGGGTTCAGTCTCCTTTGTGGATCAATTCCTGGTTTATGTTTCTTCATTTAATAAAATTCTGTGCATACAAATAAAAGGACTAATTCCTTTAATATCAGCTAGAGTCCATCCAAAAGCTTTTTTGTATTTTTTAATGTTTCCAATAATTATTGCTCTTGAATTTCATTTAAGTCTGAGGATACAATTACTTGTAATGTTGAAAACTCTCCTAAAAATTCATATTTCAAATGATTTGGAAGATTTTTTAATTCAACTTCAGGGGGTTTAACAACAGATGGAATTAATATTTCATTTTCTGGTGTTGTTGCTTCAAGCGATTTAAACTGTTCCTGAGTATAATCAGCTTCTTCGCTATCAATTTCATCATATTTATCTTTTACCATGTCTTCTTTTTCTTCAAAATTTTCCTTGAAATATTCTTTTTTCAAATGATCACATATATCCATTCTGAAACATTCATCATCTTTTTCTATTAAACAATATTTCATTAAGTTTGAGATGTTAAAGGTTACTTCTTGATCATTTACTCTCATAGTCAACTCTCCTTTTTGAACATCTATCATTGCTCTTCCTGTAGCTAGAAACGGTTGTTGACCCCATAGGTCACCCTTATGACCTTAAAAGTGGTCGACTTTTTAGGTCAAAAAGGTGACCTATGGGGTCAACAACGATCTTCCTAAAATGATTGGTATTTCCTAATCTTCTTCCATATCTAAAATGATAAAGTCCATAGGAAAGATAATAGATCTAAGAGATCTACCAGCAGCAACGTCAATAATAGATCTAAGAGATCCTACTAATCCATTATAAAATGTTTGAATAATTAACCAATCTGGTAAAGCATGATGTGGGCATCTTCTAAGAAGTTCTTTAAATCTTTCCCAAGATTCATATATCGATTCTCCCTCATACTGACTGAAAGATGTGATATCGTTTCTAAGCTTAGCAGTCTTAGATGGTGGAAAATATTTGGATAAGAATTTTTGTGAAAGCTCTTCCCAAGTTCTAATAGATCCAGGTGCTAATGAATTTAACCAAGCCTTAGCCTTATCCCTTAGTGAAAAAGGAAAAAGTCTTAGTCTGACAGCATCATCAGACACTCTGTCGTATTTAAAAGTAGCACAAAGTTCTAAGAAACTTACAAGATGTAAATTAGGATCTTCATTTGAAGTTCCACCGATTGTTTTGTACCATTTGGATAATTGCAGGTTTTAGCTCAAATGATTTAGCGGCTACATCAGGATTTTGGATAGTTAAGTGAATTTCATCTAATGTAGGGTTAGCATAATCTCTTAGTGGTATAGATTGATGTTTATTTTGTATTCTTTGGTTGTTTACGTTGTTTTCCATTGTTTCAGAATTTATAGGTTCTTTTCTCAATTTTCTAATTCTCCTAACAGTGCGTTCTAATTCCGAATCGTAGGGTATAAGATTTTCAAAACCAAATTTACGCATACAATCGAAATCAGTACATTTTGCATTTCTATTAAAAAGTTTTCTAACAATCATAAATTGTCTGTTACTCTAATTATGTTATATTCCCTTGCAACGGTGCCAAATACTTGAACCACTCCACGCACTTTGCATAATTTTAATTTTTGTAACAAGTATATATAATATTCTTTTAATCGCAGAGTTACTATTCAATGCAAGTATATGTATCGCTCAAGTAATACAGGGCTCTAGTGGAGTCCTGGATATCAATCCCACAGGGAATATTTTAGAGGCTACAAACTAGGATTATAGAACCCAATTCAGAATCACAACTTGTAAATTGAAATTGCTTATCTATCATTAATATGCAATCGACAATAATATGCAGTTTTAAATAAACTAGTTCTACTAACCGATACTAATTCTACTAATAAAGCGAAGTTCAAATATATAAGCAAGAATCTTTCTCCTTTGTTAAGAAATTTAAGTTAATGGATAATTTGAATTAGTTTAAAACGGTGTTGTGCCAAATAGGAGCATACCTACTCTTTACCCTTTGGTCCAGGCATAAAGAACACTAACTAATACTATGCTTGGTTACTGAATCTGCGACTAGGGTGGGAGGATACCGGCTCTCACTTCGGAGCTCCCACGTTCCCTTCGCCTGAGGGCTAACATCTACACTTCAGCACCCAAATGATAGGACTGAATTGAGGATTTTAGCCTGTCACTCTAAAATCTCCAATTCTACGCCCGATGAATATTATTTCCCTATTTATTTGCACTCTACTTCCAAGGATTTTGATCTCCCTGAATCTCGGATGTAATATTTACTATAGTTGTTAAACTCAACATATTTTAACTAATAAATTGGGCAGGTTGAAAGTAAATTAAGATATAAGTAAAAGATTATCACAACTTCTTTAAACTTTTCTTGGCACACTAATTCAATTTACCATTTCACAAAAATATCAAAAATAAGGAGAAAGACAGAAAAACTACACAGATTTCATGGAGAGGATACGATAAAACTTGGATTTCATATATAAAAATAATGTTCTACAAACTAAAGTAAATAAATACAACTTATCTTAAATTCCTCCCCAAGCAAACTCCTTGAAGTTCTTCTGAATCTCTTCCTTTCTTTACAGTATGTAGAATTCTCCTTCGAAACGACAATGAAGAAGAGATCTCTCACTTCCCTTCCACTCTTACAATCTCTCGAAGAATTCCTCACAAATACCACTAATTTGAACTCACTGACTAACAATCTAAACTCTATATGGACTCACTAGACTCACACACTTGACTCTCTAGTGGATTAAAATGACACGTGGTGGACACAAATGGATGCTAGTAGACCCATTTGGACGCTATTGGATGCTTTTTTCGGCCCTAAATTGTTCCTTTTAAAGTAAATGAAGAGTCTCTAAGAGTTTTCCAAGCATCCCTTAAAAAATCATCCACATTCAATGCATCTCGTGAAAGAACCGTCGATCCCACCGTTGGCGTCCTCGTGCTCGTCGTTGGCGGCCTTCTAGAATACTTAGCCTTTAACCCCTTCTGAATAAGCCCCACTGCCGGTGGCCTCGATCTCGTCGTCGTTCGGCTCCCTTGTAATATATTTTGAACTCTCGGGAAAAAAACACACTGTCGGTGCCATCGACCTCGTCATCGGCGCCGTAGATCAAATTTTCACAATTTTAGTCTTTTTTGCTCCAAATTCACTCCTTTTTGCATATTTTCGCTTCATAGTCCATAAATCAACATACCTGTAGAAAAACACCAAAAATACCCTTCTTTAAAGTGCAATATCATCAAAATCAATATAAAATAGGCATGAAAATCTTAACATTTTTTCCTTGGGTCAGTAGGGAGACTCCAACCCCATCTAGACAAGATAATTTGCTCCAACCAGACTGCTTTTGTAAAGGGCAGGTCTATCATTGATAAGGTATTGCTTGCATAGGAACTCCTCCTTGACTTGGACAGGCTTTGTAGAGGTAGTAATCTAATTTACAAACTTGATATCATAAAGGCTTATGACACCATCTCCTGGGATTTCATAATGGAGGTACTGTCAGCTAGGGGTTTCTCTACTGCCTTCTGCAACCTTATCCTCAAATGGATGAGCAACAATATCATTCAGTCCTACTGAATGGGAAAACTTGGGGGTCCTTCACTGTTTCCAGGGGTCTCAAGCAAGGAGATCCCCTTTCCCCTACCATCTTCATCCTTGCTCTGAACTACCTCTCCAGAATGTTAAACAAAAACCACCAAGTACCATCATAAATCCAAAGAAGATGTCTCCCACCTAGCCTATGCAGACGATCTCATGGTATTTTCTAGTGCAAACAAAAGTGCAGTTAAAAAAGCTTACAAATGCCTTCAGAACTTTTAGCTTCACTCAGGGTTACATTTTAGCCCTGAAAAGTGTGTCATCATGTTTAATATAAGACTCCCTTTCAACAACAAGCATTGGATTTTAAATTGCACTGGTTTCACTGAAGCTCAACTTCATTTCAAGTATCTTGAGTGCCTCTAATTAAAGGTAGAGTAAGACAATCACAATATGAAGACATCTTGGGTAAGGTCACCTCTCAACTCTCCTGTTGGACCTATACTTTCCTCTCCAATGGAGGTAGAATCACCTTGCAAAAAAGCATTCTGACCACTTTTCCCTCCTACATGCTTCAGATCACAAGCATGAAGAAGAGTACCCAAATACAATTTAAAAGGGCTTTTAAATTGTTCTTATGGTCTTGTCAGAGACAACAACTTCACTGAACTTCTTAGCAAAAGGCTGCTAAACCAACTTGGGCTGGTGGTCTGGGTTTTAAGAGTCTTCAACACCTTTGCAAGTCAATTACTGCAACTGTGGATCAGATTCAGTGAACAGTAATCTCTTTGGGCCAAGTACATGAAGGGGAAATACTACAAGGATCTTCACCCCAACCTCGTCTTTGAGAAGACTGGGGACTCCAAAATCTAGGTAAAAATGCTTAGTAACAGACATTTAGCTAAAAATTTAATGATCTGGGACTTGGGCAAGGGGGAGGTGAATTTTTGGCTTAATAATTGGTGCCTTAGAGAAATGCTGATTTCAAAATTCCCTGACCCCAATACTCACATCAAGGTCTCAGATTGCTGGGATGGGGACTCTTGGTCTCTTACCAAACTATAAACCATTCTTCATCATCAATCAGCCCAGCAGGTCTCTCAACTCAACTTTAACAGAAATAGACTAGATGGGATAGTCTGGCAGACTATCAAGCAAAGAAAGCCTCACTAAAGCCATCTACTCCAAACTGTATAGCTGGGACTCATTGCCTTAGGCGCAAAACATTTGGCAGAAGAGCCTTTCACCTTCTATGTAATTTTTTTTTTCTGGAGATCATTCCATAAGATACTGCCCACAGATGATATCGTGAAACTTAAGGGACTGAGGGGCCCTTCCAGATGCAACTTTTGTTTGGAGAGAGAGGAATCCATCCCTCACCTATCTTTTGAATGTTGTTTTTCACAGAAGGTATGGACAAAGTTCACCATGAAGCTTCAACTGAACCTCATTAATTTGTAATGGTTACACCTCCACTCTTGCTGGTCCAGCTGGAAGGATGTGAAGGCATAACCCATTCCCTTCATAGTTGCTTGGTTCTTATGGATGGCTAGAAACTAATTCAAGTTTGAAAGCAAACTTATCTCAGTTGCACAGATGGTGAGGCAAATCTTGTCTTTTCTGCACAAACTTATAACACATAAAAAGTTCCCCAACTTGTACTCCTCATTCATCCCTGGAAATATCCCCTCTCCTTTAGTCACTACTTTTATTTGGAAGACTCCTTTTCCCCCACTATCAAGGTGAATTCAGATTGCAACTTCTTTGAGATGGGTGCTGGGATGGGGGAGTATTCATAAACTCTACCAGGAGCTGTCTGCTCTTTTTCTATGCCCAGTCACTGCCTTAGATGCATTGGAAGCTAAATTGATGGTAGTTTACTGGGCTTTAACTTTTGCCCATTTGAACCACTGGCACCAGCTCCTTGTTTAAGGGGATTCTTCTGTCCGGATAAAGTTGTTTCTTAGAGAAATTAACCCACATTGTCACCATCTACAATGGGTTCAAAAGATCCATCACCTTAGCTCCCATCTTACAGTCAATTTTTCCGTTATCTTTATGGAAGGGAATAGGCCTTCCCATTGGCTTGCTAGAGCTGGGCTTTGCTCAAATGATGTAGTTGTTTCTACTGGCCCCCTCCTCCTCTCAAATTTTTGCTTTCAAGGGACCTTCTTGAGCCCCCCAATTTTAGACTTGTATTATGAAGATTATCAATACAATGACCCATTTGCTATATATATATATATATATATATATATATATATATATATATATATATATATATATATATATATATATATATATATATATAGGAGTAAAAATGGTAATGATAAAAAAAGAGGAGAGAATAAAGATTTATATAATTAATAATAACCAATTATTGTTCTTGTTCGAGTTTGAAATTTGACACGTTGAAGTTTATCTTATTTTATGCAGAAAATGTCAAGCAAGAGACCGATTTTATCCTTCAAAAACAACATTAATCTCACACTATATGAGGAGAAAGTGGCACAAGGAGCCATCATGAATTTAACTTGGACTTTGAGTAAGTCGAAATGGAGTATGAAGGGCTCCTGTTAAATGTGGTCGGCTAGGAGGAGGTAGGTGGTAGGAACCCCGTGCTTAAATTCAGGAGTAAGAAGAATGACACACTTGTGAAAAAGAAGAAATTGAGGGAAATCAAAGAAGAAGTCCGAGCAGATAATAGCTCAGCAAAGGAAGCCAGCAAGATTAGATCCATGATTATGACAACAGCAGGAGCAACATTTATAATCACATGGGTAAAAGTGAATACTACCCTTACTTTTATTATGGATAAAAGGTACACCAATAAATCTTTTTCAAAATACTTAGCAAGATTATAATATACAAAATCTAATTAATATTAGTGAAAGAATAATCATATACACTGATCTTGCTGTGTGAAGGCTTAAGGATTATGAAACTAGAGTTTAAAGAGAAATAAAATCAACTAGCAAACTTTTTCTCTTAGATTTTTTTGGTAAAGTTTTAGATTTTTGCTGGTGGATAAAATTTTGCAATAAGAGATTAGGAGGTTCAATCTTCTAATAGCTAATAACATATATATATGATTTGAATTTGTACATTAGAAATAAGTATGTGCATAAAATAATAAGGCAAAATTACCACATAAGTTAGATTTGAATGCTGAATTTATTTTTCGTAAAAAGCTTATTAGCTACCAAAAAAAATTAAATGATGTCAGCAAAAGGGTTTGACATTTAGATTTATGGAGGGTTATAAGTCCTTTATATATAATCTAATGCAAAGCCTCCTTAATTTTCTTCCATCTTTTCTTGGACAACCCTTTGAATTTTTGGCACCACTTCTCTTTCTTACCCATTTTATGATTATTGTAAAATAACTTGATGGCACCCACTCTTATTGGTAAGGACAAGTGGCTAAATGATGAGACCAAAGGTTATTAACAGTAAGTAAAATTTAAGTACTTACTTGAATATTCAATTCATTTTAGAATATAATGATGTTTTCATCTTAGAATGAGATGGACTTTTTATTATTATTATTGTATGTCACAAATAAAAAAGTATATTGGTGTTACCTAAAAGAAAAAAAAGAAAGTATTGGATATATGTTATTACAAGTTTTAAGAATTTTATTTCTATTGATAATTTTGAAGATAAACATTTTACAGGGAGGCTAAGGCCTCTATGAGCTTTTTTGCAGATAGTGGTGATATGGTGAAGTCTTCTTAACAAGATTTAGAGAAGATTATTACTTCTACTGTGTTGATGGAGGGCTTGGAAGAGAATATTTCTCTTAAGATGGTGTGTGCTACTCTCCTATGCTAAAGTGAAGTTACGAGTCTTGTAATGCCTCTAGAAAAATGTTTATGATTCAAGACACTACTTTAAGATCTCTTACAAGATAAAGGTGGATAATGATACATTCATTGATTCTCCTTCAAATGACATATCGTTTTATTATTCATTCTTTTGGAGGTGAATCTTTTATAGTTTTTCTTGATTATTTTTAGTTTTGCTTCTATTTTATCATTAATATCCTCTTATCCTATGTTGACTATAAACTTTCATAAGCTTTTACTCTATTTTTGATTAGCTGTGCTAAAAAATGACCCAACAATTCAACTCAGCCTGAACACGACTCAAAATAATTGGGTTTGGGTTGACCTGAAGAATTTCTGAGTCTAGTTTGGGTAAGATTTCTAATATGTCTAATATTTGGGTTGGGTATGTGGTGAGAATTTTTTGAGTTGCAAAAATTAACTCATAATTAGATTTATATATTGATTTAAATGATAATGAGTCACACAATTAATGCAAGTATACGTATCGCTCAAGTAATACAGGGCTCTAGTAGAGTCCCGGAATATCGATCCCACAGGGAGGCTTTACTTTTATAGCGTAGTACAGAAATATATTATCGAATCACAACACAATTGCAAGTTGTTTAATTTTAAAAGTAAAGACAAATAGGTTCAATTACTATATCTACCAAAGCACGTTCTAAACTCTAGCAAGTTATACTAATGCAAGACTAAATTTATAACAAAAGTCAGTTGTAAGAAAGATTCTTCCTCCTTTCTCTTCATAATGTGATGATTATTGTGACACAGATCAGTGATGCAAATGTATTGTGCCAAATAGGAGCATTCCTATTCTTTACCCATATTTCAGCGTATAAAGAACATTGGCTATTCCTAAGTTTAGTCCCCAAATCCGTGGTTAGGCTGGGAGGATAATGGCTCTCACTCCGGAGCTCCTACTTCCCTTCACTTGAAGGCTAACTCTCGCTTCAGTTTCTAAACATTAGGACCAAATTGAGGATTTCAGCCTATCACTCTGAAATCTCCAATTCTACGCCCATCAAAGTATATTTCCCTATTTATTTGCATTCAACCCCCATGAAATTCACCATTCATGGAATTTGAATGTGACCTTCACTTCTGTTGCAGAACTCATAATTCTTTCAGAACATAGGTTTCCCAACAAGTTTTAACAATTCAATTGGCCATATCAAAAGTAAATGAAGTTCTAAGTGAAAAGGTCATCACAAATTCTTCATAATAAATCGGCACATCATTTCCATTTCACAATATCAACACATCACATGAAAAGGAGAAAGACAAAGAAATCTACTCAAGACTCATGAGGAAAAGTTGACAAAACATGGATTTCATATATAAAAACAACGTCATACAAACAGAGTAACGTAAAGACTACTTATCTCAAACTTTTCCCCAAGCGAATCTCGAGGAATTCCTTTGACTCCTCTTCTTTCTTCACGACAACACAAAATTCTCTCTTTAGAATATTAAGGAAGAAGAAATCTCTCACTTTCCCTCTCCTCTCACACTCCTTAGAAGAGAAAAATAAAAACCTAACTTCCTACACAAAATGGAAAGAACTCACTCTCTAAACTCTAAATTCCTCTCTTCTTTTCTTCCCCCCTCCCCTTTGAAATGTGGCTCCAAAAGTCTTTAAATTCGGCTAAAACTGAATTCCCAAGAGTTTCCTCAAGCAACCTTTCAAAATCCAGCCAAATACATTGATTCTAGTTCAAAATTGGGATAGGGAGCCATCCGGAGCTAGTAGGAGCGCCGTTCGGTAAATTATTCTGCTAAAACGTCGTAACACTTTAGAAACAGGCACTGTCCGGCGCTGGTCACAGCACCGTTCGACGCTAGTTCAATAAAATGCACTTTTGTCCTTTTTCACACCAAATTTGCTCCTTTTCGCTTCCTTTTGTTCCAAAGGCCTAAAATCATTGTACCTGCATGAAATCATCAAAAATACATTCCTTTTAAAGTGCAATATCATCAAAAACAGGTATGAAATGAATAGTAAAAAGTTATCAAATTTTCAATGGATCAAGATTTCCCAAACTTACCTATTACTTGTCCTCAGGTAATTCTTGTTAATACATAAAATTATGATCCACTGCAATGAACTTTCTTTCTAGAATACCATAATTTTGATTTAGATAAGTACAATAGTAAAATTTTCAGAAAGATATTTGAATAATTCAAGTAAATTCTGCAGGTGTAAGAATATCTAATAATCAAGTCTAAGAGTTCTAGTCTTCTATTAATTTAAAAAATGACAGTAGATTGTTCTATTAAGGCACTTAAAAGGATTACATGAAAAGAAGTTTATGAGAAAACTACTAGTAAAGATGCTAATTCATACATATAAGTTCAGGATAGTAATTAAGTTTTTTCCCTTTAGGTAGGTTCAAGTGAAGCCAATTTTTGATTAGGCATCTCCTCAAGCTTCTCCTCACTTCTCTTTTCTTTTATTTTTCTTTTATTTTTGCTTCTCTTTTCTTTTTATTTTTGCTTTTCTTTTCTTTTCTTTTTCAGTAAGGATTACTGTATCTGGATAGCCTTTAATGATTTTGAACTTCACCTTTCTCACCCTAAATTTGAAACTTACCACATTCTTAACCTTATAAACACTTCTTTAGCTTATTAATGATTCATCATAGAGTCTCAATCCTTTCATATCACATAAAATTTTAGAATTCTTAATATTTTAAACATACAGTTTTTCTTACTTTGAATAGTTGACTATAGTCCTATTCTCTTATACCAAATATCTTGACCTACAAAATTACTTTTCATTACCAAATACTTTCATTCAACTTCACAAAATACTTAAAAAAAAATCAAAATACAGTTATCTGAAATTGAGTTCTATCACAGGAAATCATGTTAATAATTTTGAAAATACTTTTAAATGAGAACAATTAATAGTTAATTCTTGCCCTTCCCCCAAAATTAGATTTTGAAAATAATTAACATGGAAGAAAGAAAAAAAATCTAAATATAGCTCATACCTCAATATGCTGACTTTTCATACCTTTTGAGTTTCAGCAGGTTTTTCCTTATGAAGTAGAACAGTACACCTGAAATAATTAAGAAGCATTTCTATACACAAATATGGGTTAGAAGTTTATAAAGAAGAAGTTTAAAACACATTAAACAGTGCACATAACATTAACATCCAATTGTTACTGGTACAAATTAAACTAACAATCCAAACACATAAAACTTCACTATCACATCACAAATCAACATCAAAGTCTACTATAACATCTCCAATACAAATCTTAAGAAGTCGCAGGTACATCACAAATATAAAACACAAATATATCACAAAAGTTTAATGAAAATTAAAAATAAACAAGCTACCAATCTTCATCTTCTGTTGGAGCTCCACCATCACCAGGTTCTTCAGGCTGGTATGGAGTATACTCAGGATAAGTAGGAAACACAACATCAGTGTCTCCCCTGAAAAATCTCATCTGTGCTTCATAATAAGTGATCTCATATTCTCTCCACCGCACTTGATAATCATCATTAATCTTGTTCCTCACTTCTAGTCCCTCTACTCTGGTGTTTAACCTTTCCAATTGATCCATAACATCATGCAGAGTAGGCACCCTAGATGTAGATGGTCTATCTCGACTAGAAGAAGGTTCATCAGCTCTCTTACTCCATTTCCATCCTACATGGGCTTCATAAGTTTTCAGATTCAATTTAGTAATAGGCTTCAGGGGGTGGACTACCTCATCGTTATCTTCAATCACTACACCTGCCTGAATACAAAAAGCATGAATCAGACTGCGATGTCCTAGTCCTTTTGTAGTCTCTCCTTTTGAGCTTATCAAAATACTTTTATGAATAATAGCCCCAATGTTTATATTCTTCATGGTCTGAATACAATAATTCAGAACAACTCTATCAACAGTAACATCACTGAGATGGTTGGTAGGTAACAGTCTTGCAGAAATGAAATAATGCCAAGCTTTTGACACAATATTCAAAGTAGAAAGGGGGAAGTTAACTTTTAGTCTCTGCTTAATCTTCCATTCCCCTATTCCATCCTTTAAAAAGTTTACAATCATATCCAATGCTTCATTTGTTATAGAAAAATTTTCATAATCACAATGGTAGGGTGCTCTCAATTGATAAAATGCATTTATGCTGGCAGGGGTGAATTCAACCATTTGACCTCTAACCAGAACAAATTCACTCTCATAATA
The DNA here is from genome assembly GCA_022702705.1 of Papilionanthe hookeriana x Papilionanthe teres. NCBI lineage: Eukaryota > Viridiplantae > Streptophyta > Magnoliopsida > Asparagales > Orchidaceae > Papilionanthe > Papilionanthe hookeriana x Papilionanthe teres. The sequence goes on along the minus strand of CM040429.1, from coordinate 32,236,246 downwards.
AAACAGATTGACATAAAATTCTCAAACAATACCCAACATTGCATTAGTAGTGAAATAACAGAAAATTTCTCATTAACGATTAACAATCATTTCTTCAAGCATTTCCTCCAGGATTTTCAAATGCTCTTTCTTGAATAAATATCTTATTGCTAAGAAACGTACTAAAATGTTAATAAGCTTTGAAATTCACAAATCACCATAATCAAATTTCCTCTCCCCCTTAGCCAATCTTGGAGCCATTTGTCTAAAAATATAAAAAAATTTCAAATCAATTTTCAAATTACAAAGCAATGGACTCCAATATAAATTTAAATAGATAAGAACTCAACATCCATGAAAAATCTCCAAAGTTTCTCCAAAAACTTAAAAATTACAAATTTTCCTAATGTTGGAGATTTCCACGGTCAAAGTAAAAAAATTTTAGGTTCAAGTATAGCTCTTACGAGAGAAGATGAAATCCAAACTTTTCTGGCCACGAAATCGCTTAAAATTAAAATGCTAGTGAGCCCTAGGATCGAAAATCATTTTTGGTTGGAGGTTGAAGAGAATGGTTTGGGCAAAAATGGCGGGTCCCATGGTTAAATAGCAAAAATTTGGAGTTTCGGGTAGTTTTCGTGTTCGAGCGCTGTTCGGTGCTGGTTCTAGCGCCGTTCAGTGTATTATTCTGTAAACATGGCCAAACTCTCTGACTTTTGGCGCTGTCCGGCGCTGGTGGCAGCGCCGTTCGTCGCCAGTTCAAAAACTGGGCTTCCAACTTTCTTTTGCAATTTCGATCCTTTCGAGCTCACTCTGATGTCTAATCAGTCTGATTAAGCATTTAATAACATCCTAAAGGCTTGACAAATGATATTTTTTTAACACAAACAACACATAATATTACTTTGATACATAAAATCCATGAGTCATTGACCCAACCCGCAATTACGCAGTAATTTAACTTCCAAAAGATGGCAAAAAACTTGACCCAATTTATAAATAGCGGCTAGTGTACAAAATCTTAAATGATATAAAAATTGAAAAATATTTTACACACTAGGGGTACTACGCAAGTATACGTATCGTTTCAAGTAATATAGAGTTTTCTTTAAAAACCCCAGTATCGATCCCACGAGGAAGTGAAGTAAGAGGTCTTTAGTCAAATTCTAGTCTACTACTAATAGTCCTTAGTTTGGAATGTCGATTAAAATTGTGTTTTATCTAACAACTACTCCTAAATGCAAGTGTTAAATGTAATAGTAACTATAACTAAGTGCAAATAATAATTCTAAAGATAACCCTTTTTGGATGAATTGGTTTGGAGAATTTTGTGATACTAAAAACTATAATTCTTATGTAATGAAATAGATAAGATATAGGAATGAGATGCATTAAATATTGTATGTGCCAAATAGGAGCAATCCTATTCTTTACCCTTTGGTCCGAGCATAATGAACATCGACTAATCCTATGCTCGGTTACCGAATCGCGGCTAGCCGGGAGGATATCGACTCTCACTTTGAAGCTCCCACGTTCCCCTCGCCTGAGGGCTAACAATCTACACTTCAGCACCCAAACGATAGGACCGAATTGAGGATTTTAGCCTGTCACTCTAAAATCTCCACTTCTACGCCCAATAATTATTATTTCTCTATTTATTTGCATTCAATTCCCATGAACTTCACCATCTATGAAATTTGAATGTGGTTTCACTTTGTTGAGAATTACACCGCCCTTTCGGGTCTATGCAATTACAACGAATTTTAACACTACAATAGGCCCTTATTGCAATGTAAATGAAGTGCAAGTAAAAACCATCACATTTATAATTAAATTCATTTCTATCATGCATCACAAAATCCTAAACATGATTTCTACTCATTATAAAAGAAAAGTAAAAGGAAAATAATGGCATAATATTCTCATACCACTATTTCCAAAGAAGAAGAAAAAGTAAGAGAGATACGTCACAAAGCGCGAAGAAAACACAACTGAAACTTCATGTAACCAAAGCAAATCCACTAAATAAATGTTTACAAAATTATAAGATAATGAAGAACAATACTTAGCTTTTTCCCCTTGAAAGAAAGACGAAGATCACTCCCATAAAGTCTCCCGGTGATCCATGCAATGCTAGCGAAATCCCTTACAAATTCTCTCAAAATCTCCTCTCCAATCTCTCCAAAAGGGTAGAAATCTACATTTCTACTCTTAATCTAAGAATCCTAAACATTCCTCAAAGATTTTCTCCACATTTCTCCTCTAAATTCCTCTCAAATTCGTCTCTTTTTAAAGATGTAGAAAAATTCCCAAAGGTTGCTTAAGCACCTCTTCAAAAAGAGTCCAGATTCATCGAACAATTGCTTGAACTGACATTCTCGCCGTCAGAGGGCTCGATCTCGTCATCGGTGGGCTTCTAGAAGAATGGATAACTGCTCATGCTCGCTGTCGGCGGGCTCGAGGGAGCTGTCGGTGAGCCTTTCGGTCATATTTTGGCTTTCTCGGGAAAATCTCGTCGTCAGCGGGCTCGAGGCCGCCTTCGGCGAGATTCCTGCGCAGCTCCACCATTTGGCTCCGTTTTAGCTCCGATTCGCCCCATTTTAGTTACGTTGCATTTGTAACTGATAGCCATCAAAAGACTTATCGAAAGGTATCAAGGCAGAATTTCATTTCCTGCTCGTTTTTGCTCCAAATTGCACTATTTTTGCTTCATTTTGCTCCAATCACCATTTCTTGTACCTAAAACCAAGAAACATACAAAATACCTTCTTTTAAAGTGTAATATCATAAAAGATGAGTAAAATGATATAGAAAAAAGCGTATATATTTTAGGCGTGTCAAAATCCCCCAAACTTAACTGTTACTTGTCCTCAAGTAACACTTTTACTACATAAAAATATAACTCAGGGCAATGTACTTTTCACCCGTAAGACACTAAAATTTTTCATTTAAAAGAATATATTGGTTAGACTTTTAGAAAGAAATTCAGTAACTTAGGTTAACACTACAAGTATAAGAATATTCAGCAATCAAGTCTAAGGCTTCTAGTCTTCTATTTATTTCAAGATAAACCATAATTTGTTACATTAAGAGTGCCTTGAAAGATTATGTGAAAAGGAGTTCATGCAAACTTCATCAGAATGTAGGCTAATACTTTAAATATAAATTCAGATATGAAATCAAGTTCTCCTTTAGTGTGACTCAAGTGAAGCCAATTTTTGGATTAGGCATCTCCTCAAGCTTCTCCTCATATATATATATATATATATATATATATATATATATATATATATATATATATATATATTTCTTTCCTTTCGGGATCATTTTCAATCCCCCTTTCTTTTCACTCTCTTTTCTTTTTCTCTTTTTTTTTCTTTTTTTTAATGAGGATTACTATATCTGGAGAGCCTGTATTGATTTTGAACTTCACTCTCCTCTTTCTAAAGTTCAAACTTAAAACACATCCTTACTTTATAATTAGGTATGAGCTTTATTATTCATCATAAAGTCACAATCTCTTCTTAACACACAATACTTTAAGTCTCTTAACATTTCAAAAATACAGTTTTCTTTACTTTAAATAGTTAACTATAATCAAATTCTTTCATACCAAATATCTTATCCTTATAAAATTAACTTTTATTACTAAAAAATTTCATCTAATCCTTCCACAATATTCATCTAAAATAAAAAATTTTAGTTATCTCAAGCGAGGTTCAACTGCCAGAAGTTATGCTAATAATTTTTGAAAATATAACAATTGAGAACAAAAAAGAGTTAATATTTTTCTTCCCCCCAAACTTAAATTTCAAAAATATTTTGCAATTAATTCCATAAAATATAGCAGGAAAAAAAAATAAATGTTGAATCTGCTTACTACTACAACATCCTATCAAATTCATATCATGCATAATCAGGATAAAATGACTGTAGGAAAAAGTAAATCTAGCCAAAAACATGCTTGTAATAAAATTACACTAAAAGGAAGTATTTTCACATTAAAATTTTATTTTTCTTCCTACCCCCAAACTTAATTTTTAACATGTATAGCATTCAATACAGAAAATATAAGCATGAAGAAAAATAATTTAGAAATTCTATCTACCACAAATGTCTATCAAAACCATTTACAAGTATTCATTAGGATAGAACAATATGCAGCAGAAAGTAAATCTAAACTAATCATGCCAAAATGAAATTAACTAAACCTACGTCTAACTAGCATAGCAGGTATCAGCAGGGGAATATAAAAATGTTCTTCAAGACCTAAATAAAGTTGTAACACAAACATAAACACACATATGATAAATGAGGTAAATTCTTCCATTAACTCATCACATCACATTGACTTACTTCCAATTTCTAACGGAATCACTACACTAGTAAATTAGGTACTTTAAAATGATTTTATAGATTATAATCCCAAGGATAAGATTATCCCTAATAAATTGGTTCCTAGGCACCAATCTCAGGCATCACCTAATCCTTATAATTAAGCACCTCTAACAATTATAAAGATAGTGTAAGATCATCCATATTGTGTTCATTAAATAGGTTCGCGACTCCTACCTAATGAAAATAAAGTTGCAGAAAAGAAGTAACAATTTAAGATGAAACTATCAATGTTCAAATTCATCATTTCTCTTGTAAAACTCAAGTCTGGGTGAGACCCAAGTCACAGTGGACTTGTTAATCCAATTACTACAAGAGATCAAGTCTAGCCATAATAAGAAGTTTAGGAATCACCTCCCTCATGACACACAAAGATCAAACTACTAACAATTCAAACATCTACCAATCAACAATCAAACTTATCAATCCATAATGACACATAAAGATCAAGTCTATCCACTCTAAATCAAACACAATACAACACTAACAATCATGACTCTCAAGCACACTAAATCAAAGCACACTGAAAACTATGGGTTGCCTCCCATAAAGCGCTTGATTTTTACGTCGCGGGCCTGACAAATGATTCTACCTGGATCAAAATTCCAATTAAGTAATCCTCGATCAATTGCCCAATCATTTTCAGATCCAGGGATTCCTATAAAATCCTCAAATTTTAATTTTTCATTTAGCTCTTCATTTTCGACTTGATTTATATCATAATTCCTCATATTTCTTTCTAGATCCAATATTCTTCTATTGATTTTTTCAATCCGCATATTAATATCATCCTTGAAATTTATAAGAAATGGATCTTTATAAAATACTTCAATATCTCCCAAAATTTGGATCAATTTCTCTCTAGATAATTCAGATTCTGAATCAAATTCTTCTGGGATATTCTTCTGTCTCATGTTATCTTCTATTGGTCTTTCAAAATACTTATCCTCTTTTCTCAACTCAAAGCTCTTTTGAAATATATCCTCAAATTATCTTCCAAGTCTTAGTTCAATTATTTTATCTTGTTCATCATTTAATTCAAGTTTTTCTTGTGATTGAGTCGAATCTAAAGATATAAAGACTGGTAGTGTAGATGAATCCTTAAATATATAGGCTTTAAAATTATATGGGATACATCCATCTTAAGCTCATGAGATTTTTCAACAGATGGAATTAAAAGTTTACGATTTTTGATAGCGTCCATCATTTCACACCTCTCCTGAACATACATACAGTCTTCTTTAAATAACGTTTTTGAGTCATCATGAAAGTCTATTTCAACCTCATCTTTTAACTTACTCTCAAAACTTTCTTGGAAATGGTCTTTACTTAGATAATCAATTTCATCCATCCAAAAACAATCATCATCTTTTCTCTCAGCTAGATATTTCATAGTCTTTAATACATCAAAAGTGACTTCATGGTCATTAATATTCATAGTCAACTTTCTTTTTGCACAACTATCATAGCTTGTCCAATAACAAGGAAAGGTCTCCCTAAAATAATTAGAATTTCTTTATCTTCCTCTATATCTAATACAATAAAGTCCAAAGGAAAGATAAATTTATCCACTTTAACAAGCACGTCTTCTATAACTCCTTTTGAATAAATGATAGATCGATCGGCTAACAGAAGGGTTACAGTAGTGGGAGAAATATCGACTAAACCTAACCTTCTAAACATAGATAGAGGCATCACATTAATGTTCACTCCTAAATCACATAAAGCTTTTCCACATAATTTTTCTCCAATTTTACAAGGAATTGTAAAGCTACAAGGATCTTTAAGTTTCCGAGGAAAATTTTTCTGAAGTATGACACTGCACTCCTCACTTAGTGCACCTGTCTCATAATCCCCAAATTTCTTTTTCTTGTTTAATATATCCTTTATAAACTTTGCATAACTTGGCATCTGTTCCAAAGCTTCAGTGAAAGGAATATTTATCGTTAACTTCTTAAGTACTTTCAGAAATTTTGAAAGTTTTTTATCCAACTCATGCTGTCTAAGTCTTTGAGGAAATGGAGGTGGTGGTCTTTCTAATTGATTTTAGTTGGAGATATTAATTTTTCCAGATCCTTAGAAACATGTTCTTCATGTCTTATAGTTTCCTTTGTGTCTCTCACAACATCTTTCTCTTTTCTAATCACATCCTCTATATCTCTTCCAATTTTTAATCGGATGGCCTTCTATTTGTTCATTAGTGTTCTCTTTAGGGTTGATCTCATTATTGCTAGGAAGTGTTCCTTGGTGTCTATTGCTAAGTGAGTTAGCAATTTGTCCCAGTTTATTCTTTATGTTTCTAATCGCAACATTTTGACTTTGCAACTGGTTTCCCATTTGCAATACCACTTCTTCCATAGACATTTTCTTATCCCCAAATTGTTGATCATTGTTAGAGTCCAGTGGATATGAAGGCTATACTTTGTGTTCCCCTGATTATTCCAACTTCCATTATGATTTGCATGATTATTTTCCCATTTTAGGTTCCCACCATTAGTAGTATGATTTCAATTAAATTTAGGACGGTTCTCCCAATCTGGGTTATAAAAGTTAGAGTACGGGTTCTTTATGGTATTTAAAGTCTCATATGATAAGTTAGAATCAATTATAGGCCCTAATGAACTTTCCTCACTTACAGGAGTAAATTGAGGTTGGTTCATTCCAAATTGGTCCAACTTCCTTGATATTGCAGTATTCTGAGATGCAAGAATTGAAATCATATCCGTATCATGAATACTAGCTACATTTTTATGATTTACCCTTGTAGAGGGCCATTGAAATTCATTTGTAGTCATTTCTTCAATTAATGTATACGCTTCATCAAATGATTTTGACATTAATGATCCACCAGCGGCAGCATCAATTATAGACCTAAGGGATCCTACTAACCCATTATAAAATGTTTGAATGATTAACCAACGGGCAAAGTATGGTGTGGACACTATGGTGTGGACACTTTCTTAGGAGTTCCTTAAATCTTTCCCAGGCTTCGTATATTGATTCTCCTTCATACTGACAAAATGAGATAATATCATTTCTAAGTTTAGTAGTCCTTGAAGGTGGAAAATACTTAGCTAAGAATTTTTAAGTTAACTCTTCCCAATTTTTAATAGAACCAGGTGCTAAAGAATATAACCACATTTTAGCCTTATCCCTTAGTGAGAAAGGAAAAAGCCTTAGTCTAATAGCATCGTCTGACATGCCATTATAACGAAATGTAGCACAAAGTTCTAGAAAATTTGATAAGTGTAAATAGGGATCCTCCGAAGGAGTTCCCCCAAACTGATTGTTCTGCACCAGTTGGATAATATCACGATTTATTTCAAACGAATCAGCTTCTACAACAGGGTTTTGTATAATTGAGTGAAGTTCATCTGTCATAGGATTTATGTAATCCCTTAATGATTTATGACGATTTTCCAATTTATTATCTTGAAAGTTTTCCATTTCCATTTCTAGTTTTTCGAGTCCTTTCTGTATTTTTATTTTTTTTATTTTCTTCAAACACAGGATTATAAGGTACAAGTCCTGCAGATCCTTTATTTCGTATACGCAACATAACAAAAAATATATTAACAATTAAACAAATAATAGATGAAATATATTGAACACAACAAAACATTTTCACGAACACCTTATTTTTCACACAAATAGTTTTTTCACAATACTTTTTCATATAAAAACACTTTTCACACAAAACAGTTTTTACGACACTACAGTTTTCCAAGTCTAAGCCAAATTATTTCAACTAAAATTCTCCTAAAGTTCTGACCGAAGCTTCCCCGGCAACGGCGCCAAAAACTTGACCCAACCCGCAATTACGCAGTAATTTAACTTCCAAAAGATGGCCAAAAACTTGACCCGATTTATAAATAGCGGCTAGTGTACAAAATCTTAAATGATATAAAAAATGAAAAATATTTTACACAATAGGGGTACTACGTAAGTATACGTATCGTTTCAAGTAATATAGAGTTTTCTTTAAAAACCCCAGTATCGATCCCACGAGGAAGTGAAGTAAGAGGTCTTTAGTCAAATTCTAGTCTACTACTAATAGTCCTTAGTTTGGAATGTCGATTAAAATTGTGTTTTATCTAACAACTACTCCTAAATGCAAATGTTAAATGTAATAGTAACTATAACTAAGTGAAAATAATAATTCTAAAGATAACCCTTTTTGGATGAATTGGTTTGGAGAATTTTGAGATACTAAAAACTACAATTCTTATGTAATGAAATAGATAACGTATAGGAATGAGATGCATTAAATGATGTATGTGCCAAATAGGAGCAATCCTATTCTTTACCCTTTGGTCCGAGCATAAAGAACATCGACTAATCCTATGCTTGGTTACCGAATCTGCGGCTAGGTCGGGAGGATACCAACTCTCACTTCAGAGCTCCCAAGTTCCCCTCGCCTGAGGGCTAACAATCTACACTTCAGCACCCAAACGATAGGACCGAATTGAGGATTTTAGCGTGTCACTCTAAAATCTCCAATTCTACGCCCAATAATTATTATTTCCCTATTTATTTGCATTCAATTCCCATGAACTTCAACATCCATGAAATTTGAATGTGGTTTCACTTTCTTGAGAATTACACCGCCGTTTCGGGTCGATGCAATTACAACGAATTTTAACACTACAATGGGCCCTTATTGCAATGTAAATGAAGTGCAAGTAAAAACCATCACATTTATAATTAAATTCATTTCTGTCATGCATTACAAAATCCTAAACATGATTTCTACTCATTATAAAAGAAAAGTAAAAGGAAAATAATGGCATAATCTTCTCATACTGCTATTTCCAAAGAAGAAGAAAAAGTAAGAGAGATACGTCACAAAGCGCGAAGAAAACACAACAGAAACTTCATGTAACCATAGCAAATCCACTAAATAAATGTTTACAAAATTATAAGATAATGAAGAACAATACTTAGCTTTTTCCCCTTGAAAGAAAGACGAAGATCTCTCCCATAAAGTCTCTCAGCGATCCATGCAATGCTAGCGAAATCCCTTACAAATTCTCTCGAAATCTCCTCTCCAATCTCTCCAAAAGGGTAGAAATCTACATTTCTACTCTTAATCTAAGAATCCTAAATATTTCTCAAAGTTTTTATCCACATTTCTCCTCTAAATTCCTCTCAAATTCGTCTCTTTTTAAAGAGGTAGAAAAATTCCCAAAGGTTGCTTAAGCACCTCTTCAAAAAGCGTATAGATTCATCGAACAATTGCTTGAACCGACATTCTCGCCGTCGGCGGGCTCGATCTCGCCGTCGGCGGGCTTTTAGAAGAATGGATAACTGCTCATGCTCGCTGTTGGCGGGCTCAAGGGCGCTGTCGGCGAGCCTTTCGGTCATATTTTGGCCTTCTCGGGAAAATCCCGCCGTCGACGGGCTTGAGGCCGCCATTGGCGAGATTCCTGCGCAGCTCCACCGTTTGGCTCCGTTTGGCTCCGTTTTAGCTCCGATTCGCCCCATTTCTGTTGCGTTGCATTTGTAACTGATAGCCATCAAAAGACTTATCGAAAGATGTCAAGGAAGAATTTCATTTCTTGCTCGTTTTTCCTTTAAATTGTACCTTTTTGCTTCCTTTTGCTCCAATCACCATTTCTTGTACCTAAAACCAAAAAACAGACAAAATACCTTCCTTTAAAGTGTAATATCATCAAAAATGAGTAAAATGATATAGCAAAAAACATATATATTTTAGGCGTGTCAGTCATACACATACACACAACACTAAACATTACACATTTTCAAGCCATATAATCTTTAAATTCATGGTCGCACACAACCACAAACAATAACACTGAGAACTAAACAAACAAGCATGTCTAAATATAACATTCAAACCAAATAAAGTAAAGCAAAGCAATCCGATAAACAAATACAAAAATATAATAATCAAGTTCATTCTTTCTCCTAACTATCATCAATTCTAAGATCTCCCATTAATTGAGAATGGACAAATAAATTGTAGAATGGACGAAACAGGAATTCTTCAGTAGAATAATCTTCAATCCACCCTTTTCTTCTCATCAACCACGTCAAACTTTCTTTAAGATATCCAGAATGATTAAAGTGCTTCTTCATTTTCCAATCCAGATGATCAAAGAAATCAGAAATATTATTGATTGCATTCATCAAATGTTGTACTTCCTTCTCTAATTTCTTGATTTTCTTCAGGATAATCTAAGACCTTTCAGGAAAATAAGGAGGAATAGGTGCTGACCTTTGAGATGGTTGATCTTCAATAATCCTCATATCATTCATATCACTAATTGCCTGGTTATTATATGCATCTGCTGGGTCTATAGGTTTCCAAGGTAAAAGTACTCTTTCCCAGTTCTCATATGACACTTGTGATTGACTACAGAGGAGAAATATGGTGGAAGGATTTCCAAGCCCATACTTTTATCCATGAACGATCAATCCCAAAACAGACTTAACAATTATCAAACCAACATCAATAGACATTCTCATTTGAATACAATAATTCAGAATATCACACTCCTTAGTTACCTTACTCATTTCTACTGTTGGGAGCAATTTTGAACAAATGAAGTAATGTAAGTGTTTCGACGTAGGATTTAACAGTGTGGTCGAGAAACTTACATACCTGCTATCTCTTATCTCCTTTTCATCACTTTCATCCGTCAGATATCGGTATATGTCATTCATATTGTCCTTCGTCGGGGAAAAAATTAAATAGTGGCAGATTGACACATTCTCTATCATGTATAAATCATTAATCTTTGCAGGAGTAAATGTGACAAACCTTGCTCGCACTTAAACTAATCCTTGGTTGATTCCATGAAGATTTACATAGAATTCCTTCACAACTGGAACAACTACAGTGGTAGTAGTATAACACAATACTTCCCATCGTCTCTGAACAATAATTTCATTAATTCTATTTGTAGGAGAATTTGTACCTCGATTTACAAAACTTTGCTCCTAAATTAATCTCATTTTCGAGATATTTTTTTTGAAAAGTCGTTGCGCCTCGAAACTTACGAACTTTCTACGATTGAACACTTGAAATCTTTGAATTTCCATCGAATCAGAATCCATTTGGACAAGAATTTGAGTCTTCCTCTTTGTTCCATTGGAAGTTTCAGCATCTAGGGACAATTTTTAAAAGTTCTAATGGAAGAGTTACTGCCTAGAATAGCCAAAACTCTGATTTAAAGACGAGAAACAATTCTTCTGAACAGCGGCATTGATAGCAGCGCTGTTCGGCGCTAGTTCAAATTCACCAAACTTCACTTCGTTCAAATTTTTTCCAAATTTCGATTTGATTCATTTCTTAAATATTGTTAATGATAATTAAGTAAGAATAAAACTTAATTAAGTAACAAACAAACACAAATAACACATCAAATAAAGCAATCACTCAATAACTGTGGGCTGCCTCCCAAAAAGCGCTTGGTTTAACGACATAACTTTATGTTATTCAAGTTGATCCAAAATTAAAACCTCTTTAAAATTAAGTGTTTTTCCTCAAAATATGGTTTTAATCTTTGGCCATTAACTTTGAATATTTTTTTATATTTAGGGTCTTCGATAATCACCGCTCTAAACTGATACACTTTTACGACAATGAAAGGTCCTGTCCATCTAGTTTTCAGTTTTCCAGGAAATAATTTCAATCTTGTATTGTATAATAAAACTTTTTGTCCTGGTTCAAATTCCTTTTTGACAATCTTTCGATCATGCCATATTTTTTTCTTTCCTTATATATTATATCATTGTCATATGATTCATTTTTTATTTCTTCCAATTCATTCAATTGCAACAGTCTCTTCTCACCATCATCTTTCAAATTAAAATTTTATTTCTTTGTCGCCCAATATGCTTTATATTCTAATTCAACTGGCAAGTGATATGTTTTTCTAAATATTAATCTGTAAGGGGACATTCCTATAGGAGTTTTATAAGCAGTTCTGTAAGCCCATAAAGAAGTATCTAATTTAGTAGACCAATCCAATTTCTCAGGATTAATAATTTTGTCCAAAATTTATTTAATTTCACGATTAGATACCTTTGCTAAACCATTAGTTTGGGGATGATAAGCTGTAGAGATTCTATGCATAATATTATATTTTTCCATTAATCTCTGAATCAGATTATTCTTAAAATAGGATCCTCCATCAATGATGATTACTCCAGGCATTCCATATATTGTAAAAATATTCTTCATTAAAAACCTCGAAACACTTTTAACATCATACCTAGGTAAAGCTATTGCCTCAATCCATTTTCATACATAATCAACTACAATCAGTATATATATATTTCCAAATGCAGGCATAAATGGTCTCATAAAATCTAATCCTCATGCATAAAAACCTCGAAACACTTTTAACATCATACCTAGGTAAAGCTATTGCCTCAATCCATTTTCATACATAATCAACTACAATAAGTATATATATATTTCCAGATGCAGGCATAAATGGTCTCATAAAATCTAATCCTCATGCATAAAAATTTCAACTTCCAGAGTAAAATTAAGAGGCATTTCATTTCTTCTAGATATATTACCTATTCTCTGACATTGATCACAAGTTTTGATAAATTTATAAACATCTTTGAAAAGTGTAGGCCAATAAAATCCAGATTGCAAAATCTTATGTGCAGTTCTATCAATTCTGAAATGTCCTCCAAATTCAGAATCATGACATTCTTGAATAATTTTTTCAGTTTCTTTATAAGGCACACATCTCCTAATAATAAGATCTTTACATTACTTGTACAGATAAGGATCATCCCAGAAATAAAATTTAGCATCATGCTTAAATTTTATCTGCTATTGCATTATTAAATCAGGTGGTAAATTATTACTAGCGATGTAGTTCACAATATCAACATACCACTCTAAATTTCCTTCCATAATATTATATAATTTCTTATCAGGAAAAGTTTCAGTTATTTCTTTCTCAAAATCATTCAAATTAGGTTGTTCAAGTCTAGATAAATGATCAGCTATTTGATTATCGACCCATTTTCTATTAAAGATCTCAAAATCAAATTCTTGTATTAAAAACATCCATCGAATTAGTCTTGGTTTTGCATCCTTCTTTTTGCATTAAATATTTAATAGTAGAATGATCAGTATGCACTATACATTGGGCTCCGATTAAACATGATCTAAATTTTTCAAAAGCCTATACAATTGCTAATAACTCTCTCTCAGTAGTAGTGTAATTAATTTGAGTAGCAGTAAGAGTTTTACTAGCATAATATATAACTTTAAACATTTTTGTCTTGTTTTTGCCCTAAAACAACTCCAATAGCATAATCGCTAGCATCACACATTAATTCAAATGGTTTCTCCTAGTCAGTTGAAACTATTATAGGTGTAGCAATTAATTTTTCCATCAATAGATTGAAAGATTTTAAACATTCATCATTAAAATCAAACTTTCTCTCTTTTTCTAAAAGTTGGCATAGAAGCTTATAAATTTTTGAAAAGTCTTTGATATATCGCCTGTAGAATCCTACATGTCCCAAAAAGCTTCTTACCCCTCTCACAGTTGTTGGAGGTAGCAATTTTTCTATAACTTGAATTTTTGGAGGATCTACTTCCATGCCATATTCAGATATTTTATGCCCAAGCAAAATTCCTCCTGTAACCATTAATTGACACTTCTCCTAGTTTAGGACTAAATTTGTTCTCTCGCATACCTCTAAAACTTTTTCTAAGTTGCATAGACATGCATCAAATGAATCTCCAAATTCTGACAAAACCATCCATAAACACTTCTATTCCATCATCAATTATATTGCTAAATATGAATTTTATACATTTTTTAAATGTTGCAGGTGGATTACATAATCCAAAGGGTATTCTTCTAAAAGCAAAAGTTCCATAAGGGCTAATAAATGTAGTATTTTCTTGATCTTCAGGAACAATTGGTATTTGGTGATAACTGGTATATCCATCTAGAAAGCAATAGTACTTGTGTCTAGCAAGTCTGTCTAACATTTGGTCTAAAAAGGGTAAAGGAAAGTGATCTTTTATGGTGGCAGCATTTAATTCTCTATAATTAATACATATTCGTCAACCAGTGACTTGTCTTGTCGGAATAATTTCATTTCGATCATTTACATCGACAGTCACTCCTCCTTTCTTAGGAACACAATGAATTGGGCTCACCCAAACACTATCAGAAATAGGATATATAATTTCGGCATCTAACAACTTTAAAATATCTTTTTTGACCACTTCTTTCATTATTAGGTTCAGTCTCCTTTGTGGATCAAGTCTAGGTTTATGGTGTTCATTTAAGAAAATTCTATGCATACAGATCGATGGACTGATTCCTTTAATATCAGTTATGGACCAACCAAAAGCCTTTTTGTATCTTTTTAAGGTGCCCAATATTTTTTGTTCTTGATATTCATTTAAATCCAAAGATACAATAACTGGTAAAGTAGATTATTCTCCTAAAAACATGTACTTTAAATGATTAGGAAGAATTTTCAGCTCAAGTTCAGGAGGTTTAATGATATATGGAATCAAACTTTTATCTCTATTTTCCAAAGTATCCATACTTTCAAAGTTTTCCTGAACAAAGTCTAACTTTTCATTCTTCATATTATCTAAATCATCTTCATTTTCACTTTCATTTTCATCCTCACATTCCAGATTTTCTTCAAATACTTCTCTAAAATGATCTTCTTTCAAATAATCACAAACTTCCATTTGATAGCACTCATCATCTTTTTCAGTTGAAGGGTACTTCATACATTTTAGAATATTAAAAGTTACCTCTTGGTCATTGACTCTCATAGTCAATTCTCCTTTTTGGGCATCAATCATAGCTCTCCAGTAGCAAGAAATGGTCTTCCTAAAATAATTGGAATTTTTTTATCTTCCTCCATATCTAATACAATAAAGTCTACAGGAAAGATAAATTTATCCACCTTCACTAATACATCTTCCATAACTCCCTTAGCATAAGTGATAGAATGATCAGTAAGTTGAAGAGTCACAGATGTAGGTGAAATTTCTCCTATTCCCAATCTTTTGAAAGTTGATAAAGGCATAAGATTAATACTAGCTCCAAGATCACATAAAGCTCTTCCGAAAAATTTTTCACCTATAACGCACGGGATAGTGAAACTACCTGGGTCATTAAGTTTTTCAGGAAGCTTTTTCTGGATAATTGCACTACACTCACCGCTAAGTGTAACAGTCTCGTGGTCTTTAAACTTTCTTTTCCTTTTAAGAATATCCTTTATAAACTTTGCATAATTAAACATTTGTTCTAATGCTTCAACAAAGGGAAAATTAATCGTTAATTTCTTAAGAATTTCCAAAAATTTTGCAAATCTATTATCCCTGTTTTGTTTCTTCAGTCTTTGAGAAAAAGGAGGAGGTGGTTTTTCAACAGTTATCTTCATTTGTTTTAACGGATATTCTTCAAGATATATCTTATTAGAACATTTCTCAATGTTTACTTCCTCTCTTTCAACTTCGACTTCTTTTTGAACTCTTGATTCCAATTCTTTATCACTCCTTAATTGAATAACATTAATTTGCTCTTTGTTTTGATCTATCGGGTTGGTCTCAACATTGCTAGGAAGATTCCCAGAATGTCTATTATTAAGCACAGTAAAAATATGTCCCAATTGATTTTCAATGTTCTTCATTGCAACATTTTGAGCTTGAATTTGATTACCCATATTCAGAATCATTTCTTCAATAAACAACTTCTTTTCCTTAAATTGTTGATTACTATTAAAACCAGGAGGATAAGAAGGTTTAAAATTGGTATTTCCTTGGTTGTTCGGATTTCCAACTGGATTTATATGATTGTTTCCCCACTGCGGGTTAACGACAGTATTTGTATTATTCCAGATAAAGTTCAGATGATTCCTCCAACTAGGATTATAATAATTTGAATAAGGATTATTAACTTTATTATGAATAACATTTAAAGTTTCATAAGACATTTGAGAGTCCATCATCTGTCCCGATGAATTTTCTTTTAACACTGGAGGTGTTGGAGAATAATTCATTCCATATTGATATATTTTCTTAGAAAGTGCAGCAATTTGAGAGACTATCATAGTTATTGCATCAAAATCTTGAATATTGGCTACTGTCTTAGGATTTACCCACTCAGAGGGCCATTGAAAATTATTAGAAGCCATCTCTTCAATTAATGAATATGCTTCATAAAAAGGTTTTGACATTAATGATCCACCAGTAGCAGCATCGATAATCAATCTTAATGATCCTACTAATCCAATATAGAAGGTTTGAATTATTAAACAGTCTGGTAAAGCATGGTGTGGACACTTCCTCAGAAGATCTTTAAATCTTTCCCAAGCTTCATATATGAATTCTCCATCAAACTGACTAAAAGATGTGATATCATTTCTCAACAGCAGTTTTGGAAGGAGGAAAATATCTCGACAGAAACTTTTGTGAAATCTCTCCCCAAGTTCTAATAGATCTAGGTGCTAACGAATTTACTCACGCTTTAGCCTTATCCATAAGTGAAAAAGGACAAAATATAAGTCTAACCGCATCGTTCGACACTCCATCGTATTTAAAAGTAGCACATAGTTCTAGAAAACTAGCGAGATGTAAATTAGGATCTTCATTAGGTGTTCCACCAAATTGATTATTCTGCACCATTTGGATAATAGCTGGTTTAAGCTCAAATGAATTACCAACAACATCAGGATTTTGAATAGTTAAGTGAATTTCATCTGCTGTTGGATTAGCATAATCTCTTAAAGGTCTTGGTATATTTTCATTTTGATTGTTTAAATTGTTCGCCATTTTGTGAGGATTTGCAGATTGTTTTTGTTGTTTTCGAATTTTTTTAATAGTACACTCTAATTCAGAATAGTATGGCACTAAACCTACAGATCTGATACTACTCACATAAATACAATAAACACACACTAACAATAAAGAAACATACACAACTATGACTTACAATTCAATACCGCAAAAATAAAATTTAACAATTACTTTTTTTTTAGCTTGCCTCCCCGGCAATGGCACCAAATACTTAGTGTGACTTTTTTTATTTGCAAAAATTAATGAACTCAGATTTAGATTTATATATTGATTTAAATGATAATGAGTCACACAATTAACGCAAGTATACGTATCGCTCAAGTAATACAGGGCTCTAGTAGAGTCCTGTATTATCGATCCCATAGGGAGGCTTTACTTTTATAGCATAGCACAGAAATCTATTATCGAATCACAACACAATTGCAAGTTGTTTAATTTTAAAAGTAAAGACAAACAGGTTCAGTTACTATATCTACCAAAGCACGTTCTAAACTCTAGCAAGTTAAATTAATGCAAGACTAAATTTATAATAAAGTTCAGTTGTAAGAAAGAGTCTTCCTTCTTTCCATTCATAATGTGATGATTATTGTGACACATATCAGTGATGCAAATGTATTGTGCCAAATAGGAGCATTCCTATTCTTTACCCATATTTCAGCGTATAAAGAACATTGGCTAATCCTACGTTTAGTCCCCAAATCCGTGGTTAGGTTGGGAGGATATTGGCTCTCACTCCAAAGCTCCCATTTCCCTTCGCCTGAAGGCTAACTCTCGCTTCAGTTCCTAAACATTAGGACCAAATTGAGGATTTCAGCCTGTCACTCTGAAATCTCCAATTCTAGGCCCATCAAAGTATATTTGCATATTTATTTGCATTCAACCCCCATGAACTTCACCATTCATGGAATTTGAATGTGACCTTCACTTCTGTTGCGGAACTCATAATCCTTTCAAAACATATGTTTCCCAACAAGTTTTAACAATTCAATTAGCCATATCAAAAAGTAAATGAAGTTCTAAGTGAAAAGGTCATCACAAATTCTTCATAATAAATCAGCACATCATTTCCATTTCACAATATCAACGCATCACATGAAAAGGAGAAAGACAATGAAATCTACTCAAGACTCATGAGGAAAAGATGACAAAACATGGATTTCATATATGAAAACAACGTCATACAGACAGAGTAAAGTAAAAACTACTTATATCAAACTCTTCCCCAAGCGAATCTCAAGGAATTCCTTTGACTCCTCTTCTTTCTTCACGACAACACACAATTCTCTCTTTAGAATAGTAAGGAAGAAGAAATCTCTCACTTTTCCTCTCCTCTCACACTCCTTAGAAGAGAAAAACAAAAACCTAACTTTCTACACAAAATGGAAAGAACTCACTCTCTAAACTCTAAATTCTTCTTTTCTTTTCTTCCCCCTCCCTTGAAATGTGGCTCCAAAAGTGTTTAAATTAGGCCAAAACTGAATTCCCAAGAGTTTCCTCAAGAAAACATTCAAAATCCGGCCAAATACATTAAATCTAATTCAAAATCGGGACAAGGCGCTGTCCGACGCTGGTAGGAGCGTCGTTCGGCGCATTATTCCTCCAAAACATCGTAACTCTCCAGAAACTGGCATTGTCCGGCGCTTGTCACAGCGTCGTTCAACGCTAGTTCAATAACATACACTTTTGTCCTTTTTCGTTTCAAATTTGCTCATTTTCGCTTCCTTTTGCTCTAAAAGCCTAAAATCGTTGTACCTGCATGAAATCATAAAAAATACATTCCTCTAAAGTGCAATATCATCAAAAACAGATATGAAATGAATAGTTAAAAACTATCAAATTTTCAAAGGATCAGTATGACTTGACATTTCAACCCAAATTTTCCTTGAAAATTAACCACTAACTTGAAAGACTTACTCTACCCACCAACCTGAAATTGATACCACTATAAGAAGAAAGTCTAACCTTATACCAAAATGGGTTATACTGGCCAATTTTAGGTCGGAGGGTTAGATTAGGGTCATACTTTCTGACTCAGTTAAAATTCAGACCAGGCTCGAGTTAAAAAATTTCGAGTTTGATGAATTTTGGATTAAACCAGAACCCGATGTGTGAACCCGATTACCACCTCTATTTTAGATTTCTTTTCCTCTTTTCATTTAAATTCTATTCGAAAGATTTCTGACTTGAGTGTTATTCTAGTCGGTGAAATTTTTTATTTTGATTTGAATGTTATTCTAGACAACGCAATTCACGGATTGCTGATCAGGAATCTCAGGGCATGTTGGGTCGACTAACTTCATGACCGCGTAGACTTAGGGTCTTAGTGGCTTGGGATGACGAGTCCGTGGTACCTCGACCTGGCTACCTTTATCTCGTACGACTACTCCTCCATACCTTTTACTAACCCTATTGAGCCCTTTAATCATTTGAGTTCCTAGATATCGATTTGACTACCCAAAGCAGATGAGCTACCTCCCGTTTAAGATATGAAGATTTATCGTCTGCCCTTACAGCTCGGACGTGCTTTGACGCTTAGGGATACCCCCATCAAGATTATTATAGTTATTTTGTAGGCTCTGTTTGCGGACAAGTCTCTACCCATTTGAGACGTGAGAGATTTGCTCTTTGTCCGATGTCTTGGCGTTAGCTTCAAAGCATCGGGACTTTCACATACGAAATAACCACCCTTTGATAACCTATGCCCAGATTCATGATAATATAAGCAAAGCTTCTTTTATTGAGAGTACTCTTTGGTATCCCTCAAGATGTAATTGACCAATAGGAATACATTCCTCTAGGAGTGCTCTTGGCCCCAAAACAGGTACATACGCCTGATTCTGTAGTTATGGGTAGCCTGCATAGGTAGTGTTTCACGGATATTGGTCCTAGGTGCTTCTGCCTGATCTTGTTTGAGTGGACATTCTCCTTGCAAGGTTGACGACATGTAGGCTTTTCACGTTTTACTTTTCTCTTATTTGTCGTATTTTTGTATGTTCATTCTTATTCAGTTCCACTCCTCTTCAAATCACTGATTTGATTTGGGAGGGAGATTTATTCGAACAAGGGAAGTATACAACGATCGAAAAGTTGTCGACTCTTTTTAAAATAAAAAAAGAGAAAAATGAAGCGAAAACAATGCCTTCAAATTTTACCCAATTTATGCTTATTGTAATAGAACCTGGTGGTACCCACTCTTACTGGCAAGGATAAGTGGGTAAGTGATGAGACCAAGGGTTATTAACAATAAGTAAAATTTAAATATTTGAATATTCTATTCATTTTAGAATATAATGATGTTTTCATCATAGAGTGGGATGAACTTTTTTTTTATTATTGTATGTCACAGATAAAAAGGTATATTGGCGTTACCTAAAAAAAAAAAAAAGAAAGTATTTGATATGAGTTATTACAAGTTTTAAGCATATTATTGCTATTGATAATTTTGAAGATGAACATTTTACAAGGAAGCTAAGGCCTCTAGTTTCTTTGAGTTTGCAGATAGTGGTGATATGGTGATGTCTTCTCAACATAATTTAGCAGAGATTATTACTTCTAATATATTGATGGAAGACTTGGAAGAGAGTGTTTCTCTTTAGATGACAGATTTTACTCTTATATGCTAAAGTGAAGTTAACGAGTCTTGTAATGCCTCTAGAAACATGGTTATGATTTAAGACACCACTTCAGGATCTCTTACAACAAAAGATAAAGGTGTATAGTGATACATTCATTGGTTCTCCTTCATATGACATATCTTTTTATTATTCATCCTTTTGGAGGTGAATTTTTTAGTCTTTATTGATTATTTTTAGTTGTACTTCAATTTTATCATTAATATCCTTTTATTCTATGTTGACTATAAATTGTAATAATCTTTTATTCTATTTTTGATTAGGTGTGTTAAAAAATGACCCAAGAAGTCAACTCGACCTGAGCACGTCTAAAAAAATTCAAATTTGGGTTGACTCGAATAGTTTCTCAGTCTGATTTGGGTAAGATTTCTAATATGTTTAATATTTTTGGTTGGGAACGGGTAAGATTTCTAACCTGAATTTGCCTTGAAAATATACCAACCCGAAATTGATACCAGCATAACAGAAAGTCTATATAAAATGGGTTATACTGGTTGGTTTTAGGTCGGCGGGTTTGATTAGAGTCAAACTTTTTGACCCAGTTAATTTTCAGATTAAGTTCGAGTTAAACAGTTTTAAGTTTGATGAATTTTGGTTTGAACCCGAACCCGACCTGTGAACCCGATTACCACGTCAATTTTAGATAGCTTTTCCTCTCTTAATTTAAATTGTTTATTCAAAAGATTTCTGATTTGAATGTTAATCTGGTGAAATCTTGCTTCGACATGCTATTACTTCTAGAGTAATTATTATTATTATTATTTTTCTTTTTATGATGATAAGTATGGTTGTTACTAAGAAATACAAACCTACAAGCATGTGGTGGGGAGCGAAGGCTTTAAAATGGTATAATATCAAATTAAAAGGTTAGACGCATTTCACCATATTAAGGCATATTGGATTTTCTCTACAATGATAGATAGCATTGCCTTTATGATGATTAAAAAATATAGATAATGAAGCTTTTTATTTATACTAATTCTTTTCTGCATCATTATTTTGATAATTATATATATTGGAATAGTGCACATACCGTGACCTGTAGGTTAGGACAGCTTCGGTGTAAGTCCCCTCAAGTCACGAGTTCAAACCCCGGTGGCGCGGGATTCTCGAATTTTTAGCACACCGAGCTGGTTCTCGGACCTGACGGGAGCACCAAAGGGGTTGATCAGAGGTCTACGACTATATATATATATATATATATATATATATATATATATATGAGTAAATTTCTGCGAGCCAAAGTGTTAGGATCCCTTAGGTGTTTGAGATGCTCATTCAAAATTTTGAGGTGTTAGACAACAATTCTTATGAGTATACATAACTAACAATTAAAAGTTGATTTTTAAATTCCTACCCTTTAAATTTTATTTGACATCAAAATATCATATTTAATAATTTTTTTAAAATGGAATATATTTTTTCATTATATATAAATTGGTATCAATATAAATATTAAAGCATGACATGACACATTTAAATTCATGAAAGTTATATGGCATGTGTGCAAATCTTCCAAATTTTTATCCCCACCCTGCTCACCCAGCTCCCTAAGTCCAGCGACACTTTTCGAGCGCTGTCCTTCACGTGTCTCTGGGGCAGCTTATTGCAGGAGCGCCTCCTTCTTCCTTTTGTCCCGTTTTGCCAAACCCAGCAACTCCATTATTCGAACTCACTCTCTCCTTCCTCTCTCGGCAGCTGCCAGAAAGAAACCGATAGATACGGAGACTCCCTTTCTCTGAGAATGCTTCACCAAACGCTGCTTGTATATGTACTGTTGCTGATCATGCTTCCTCAACATGAAATACCGTTCACCGCCGCAGTCCCGCCGTCGCCCATCTCCGACGCCGCTGCGCTTCTATCCTTCAAATCCGCAGCTGATCCCAGCGGCAGCCGCCTCCGCTTCTTATCCACCGCCAACCGTTCGTCATCTGGCCAATGCAGCTGGCCCGGTGTATCCTGCTCTGCCAACGGGCGAGTCGTTCGCCTCGTTCTTGAGAGTCTTGGCCTCAATGGCACCTTGCCGAACTTCACCCTCGGACGCCTTGATCAGCTTCGATTGCTTAGCCTCAAGTCCAACTCCCTCTCCGGCCCCATACCTGATCTCTCCGCCCTTCTTAACCTCAAAGCCCTATTTCTCGGCCATAACCTCCTCTCAGGACCTTTTCCGTCCAGCATAGTTGAGCTACACCGCCTCCGCACCATCGACCTCTCCCACAACCTTCTTTTCGGCCACATTCCCTCCGGGCTCACCTCCCTCGATCGCCTTTACTCCCTCCGCCTCGAATCCAATCATTTCTCCGGTCCCCTCCCGTCCCTGAACCAGTCTTCCCTCAGAATCTTCAATGTATCAGCCAACGACCTCTCTGGCCCTGTCCCTGTAACGGCCGCATTTTCTGCCTTTGGTGCCACTGCGTTCGCCGGAAATGGTCACCTCTGTGGTGCGGTCGTCCGACGCGAGTGTGGCATCGACTTACCCTTCTTCAAAACCGACGCCGCTGCTCCATCACCAGCTAAGCCGCGGCAAGGATTCATACTCCCGGGCTCCGTTTCTGCCGCCGCTGCTCCTCAGAGAAGCCACAAGAAGGAGGTGATGGCTGCTGGGTTCTTTGCCGGTGCTGCCATTTTGGCAATACTTCTACTAGGAGTTTTTTTGGTAGTTCGGAAGAAGAGGAATAGAGGCATGGGAAAGAACGTCATCAGTGATGTGAGTGGAGGGGATGGTGAGATGGAGGCGCGTGCAGAGAGCACTGCGGAAGAGGTGGAAGAAAGATGCAATGAGCTCGTGGCAGCTGCGGCGATGACGGAGGAGAAGATGAAGAGATTGGGGAAGAGTGGGTGCTTAGTGTTCTGTGCAGGGGAGGCTCAGGTATACACTATGGAGCAGTTGATGCGGGCATCGGCGGAGATGCTGGGAAGAGGAAGCGTGGGTTCGACGTACAAGGCTGTGTTGGATAATAGGTTGATATTGTGCGTGAAGAGATTGGATGCAACAAAGTTAGGTGTCGCTGGAAAAGAGGGATTTGAGCGGCATATGGAGGCAGTTGGGAGGCTACGGCATCCCAATCTAGTTCCTCTTCGTGCATTCTTCCAGGCAAAGGAGGAGAGGCTGCTTGTTTATGATTACCAGCCGAACGGAAGTCTCCATTCTCTCATTCATGGTATGATGATTACTTACCTAATTTTTTTTTTCTTATGCTTTTTTCTATTTTTTATGTAGTCCTTGTTGCTTCTTTTTTTCTTACATGATTGTGATAGGACACACTAGTCATTATTTCTTTTTTTTTTGATTAATAAGCAATGTTAATTAGTTTGTTAAGAATTATTAAGAGTCCTGTATTCTATAAATAGCTCTATTTGGAGCACATTGGGGAATGGAATGAAAATGTGGTAAGTTCTATTATGTGTGCTTTTTTAGGAGAAGAACTTATCTCATTTTCATTCCATTCCTCATTGTGCTCCAAATAGAGCTATTTATAGAATATAAGAAACCTAATCATTATTAACTGATTAATTGCTTTATAATCTAATATAATAACTAATGAATATTGTGTCCTATTAGATTGTGGAAGGTTTTGTCTGTTTATTACGGTTAATTCACAGGTTTACTGCAAAATGATGGCGCATGGCATGATTATTGGTCAGTTAATGCCTGTGATTCTTGGCCCAACAGTTCTTAACTTGCATTGCCTCTAAATAATTCTTGTTCGGTTTAAATTTATTTTCCTTGAGTAAACTTGAATGACATTTCATAGTTGGAGCTATTTGGATTACTTAAAAGGGATCTTTTTGATTGATGATTCTTTATACGTGGCATTCTAGTATACTAGAGCAAATTTTATCTAACCGTTAACATAAGAACATTTAGTCCATTAGTCAACTTGATTAACCATCTTTTGCCGTTTTCCCTCTAAAATATTTCATTTTTCTCCAAAAGAACAGCCTCTATAAAGGCCACCATTGTGTCATCAACTCGCATACTCAAATATCCATCAATTTCATCATTGACATTAAGCAAACTTTGCACCATTCTTTCATCTGCCCTTTCATCTGTTAAATGTTTACTCATTTATGTCAATCTAGCAATATCCACTCTTGTCACCTACCAAAAAACATGCACTTCTATCACCTACTAGAAATGTTTAATTCAAATTTGAGTAATTTCAATGTTGTCAAAAGTGCTATGCACTCTGAAAAACAATGTGGCTATGTTGCTTGAGGGCATGAGGCTTTAGATGCCACCGCAACTATTTTCTCATAGCAAAGCAAGACATTAAAAGGTAATAATTGTATTTTGCTAACTATTTGTAAGAGTATGGGGTGATAATTATCATGTTAAACCATGCGGGAAATGTTATGAATTTGAAGTTCTGTATAATCCAAGTCCAAATTTTAAAAAGGTTCAACAACAACAACAACAATCTTTTATCCCACTATGTAGGGTCGGCTACATGAATCCTTTCACCCCATATCGTCTTATCGAGTGTCAAATTTTTATTTAATTCTAATAGATTAAGATCATCTTTTATATTATATGCCCAAGTCTTTTTGGGTCTACCTCTGCTTTTCTTAAGGTATGTCAAATCTAAAATATCTACTCTCCTAATCAAATCATTCAATGGTCGTGGTTTAATGTGATCAAACCATCGAAGACAACTCTTTCTAATTTTGTCTGTCACTGGAGCTACACCAATACTATCATGGATATATTGACATGTACTAAGTGTGCGAAGTTAGGGCGGCTCGCACAAGTATACGTGGTGTATTAGTAATACCAAGATCTGAGTCCGGTTGTCAATCCCACAGGAAACGAGTTGAATTCTAAGGAAAAGTTCTAGCCTACAATTTTTCAGTCTAAGCTTGAAGTGTTTAATTTGCAAGTTCAAATTGAATCATATTCAAAAGCTTTGAAAAATTGGTCCATCCTAACAAGCAAAAAGATTCTTTTATAAAGCAAGGGTTGAGAATTTCTTTCTTTAATGATCAAGTTATGCAAATGACTAAGCATTGAATTCAAAAATCATTATCAATAAGGAGAATATTCTTCCTTATCCCTTTTGGTGGCCTAAGAAAGAATAGCAGTCTTAAGTTTAGTTCCATAATACTCTTGAACTGCTCATAAGAAAATGTCTCCTAGAAGATTGCATGAATCCAGTGACTATCTCTGTTCCAATGAATTCATGTTATTAACTATTTTATTCCATAAAGAATCCTTCCGGATATCAATATTCACAAAAAGTTTTAACAATCAACTGACCAAGAAAAAAATAAATTAAGTTCTCAAGTTAACAAAACACTTTGTAAACTTAAATTAAAGCCCAAACAATCTCAAATCCCTTGTCATATCCAATCACCATCTCAATTAAAGAGAGAAACAAGAAAACTACTCACTATTCATGAAAAATTTCATCAACGCAAACTTAGTATTATGAATAAATATAAAAAACTAAGTCTTTATAAAGAAATGCTAAATAAAATTTGACTTAATTTTACTTATCTCATTCACAATAAAGCAAGATAAAGATGCTCCAATAGCAAGCAATAAACTCTCTCAATCCTCACAAGCACTCTTTTTTCTCCTCTCCTAATCTCCTTGCCAGTTGTGTGACCTTTAAATCCTCTTCCAGAATTGACAGAAGAAAAATGGTGAAAAAGCCCCCATAAATTTGTATTCCACCCTTTTATATTTCTTCCCTTCAATTCAAATTCAATTTGAATTGTCAAAACTATCAAATATCGGTTCTTTTATGCTACTTGAAAAAATTTTTACAGAGGATCGGCAATTATGCATTGGGGTAGTACTTAGGCGCCCAAGGAGTATTGCCAACATTCTGTCAGCTTGGAAATCTGCTCAATTTAGGGATGGGCGTTAGGCACATCTTTCTCCACTTCAGTTTGTTTTAAGTCCCGCTCGATCCTCTTTCTGCTGCAACTTGCAAAATAGCACTGGAACCTTCCTCAAAGCATAATATTTTTATAGAAAAATACAAACATTTACAAACATTTAGTACGAAGTTTAAGGACACGTAAGAATCCCCGAAACTTAAAGGTTACTTGTCTCAAAGTCATAACAAATCTTAAACAATTATTCTTGCTGAACATAAAAGAAATGAATTTTTATAATTGACCACCTACAATCGAACTTCCAATGATATAAAGTTAGTAACAACAAACTTCTATTTAATTATTATGCCACATGTGCTTTTAAGGAACATTGAACTCTTCAACTGTTATTTAACATCATATTCATTTCAAAGGATTTAATAAATGCTAAGCTTATTCAATCTAGATGTCAAATTTAAAAAATTTAGTCCTTCATAATGTGATATGCTAATACTTCATAAACATATAAACAAAATTAAATAAAAGAATGTTATGGAGTTTTCAATTTAAAAGAAATAACAACAAAACTTTTTTTTTTGTTAAGGCTTATCCTCAAGCTTCTCCTCGATGTTTTCATTCTTAACTTTTTCTTTTTCTTTTCGTTTCTCTTTCTTTTTATAGGATGAATATTTTCAATCCCATTTCTTTTTAAATAATCTCTTTTAGAGGATTACGATATCTAGATTAGCTTTTAATGATTTTGAATCTTACTACTATCCCCTTTAACTAAAATACTTCAATATTTCCTTTTTTAATTCAAGATTTATAAGTCATAAATTATTAACATAGAATTCAAATTGAATGGAGGCTAAATTTTAGAAAAGATACATATCTTGCTGTAATTAACTGACCAAATAACCAAATCTTCTTAAGAATTAAATATGTTGATTAAATAATCATTTGTTGAATTTCAAAGATAATTCTACAACTAGTTCAGTTTAATTCAAAAAGAGTCTAAATTTCTCTATTAAGATTGTTGTAGTGTCAAATTCATACCCATTTCACTTGTCTCAACAAAAATTAAATGCTAAGGCTTTGTTTACAAAGGGACAAAAAATTGAACTTGCCATTAACTTTACTATCCCCACCCCAAAACTTATCACAAGCATTTACATAATTGAACATGAGGGAAAATATCACGATAACATATAACATTTACAACTCAACAACTCAACAATACGTGTAAAAACACGTAATAAAAGAATAACATATAGAACAATATAAACGATGAAAATTACGTTAGAGCAATTTAAATTATATACAATAGATAAAAAATCCAAATATAACATAAACTTAAGTACTAAAATTAATTACCACATCATAATACAAGTCACTTAATACAAACAACATAATATAATAACCTCAATAAAATGGCAGCCATGTCACTCGTCTCCCTTTCTTCATCATCTTCTTCATCTTCTTCTTTTCATCCTTCTTCATTCTCCTGGTCTTCTTCAATAGGTTGACGGGTGTTCTCATAAGGCAAATAAGGAGGGTAAGTAGAAAAATTAATTGGGTTCTCATCGTCTAACTATTCATTTCTCCTATACATCTCCAACTGGGTGGCCTGAAAATTGCCAATCTGATCGAATTGACTTTTATTTTGTCAATCTATACGCACCACCCTGTTAGCCAAATCATACATCTCCATCCGTATAATCACAATATCATCCTCAAGTCTATCCAGAGACCCAACAATTAAAGCCATATAAGCAGAAGGACGAGGCCTAGAGGTAGAAGAAGAAGGTAGGGAGGGACTTTCTCCTTGCCCAAATAACTTATGTCGATTATAAACCCCATTAATTCATTTAGAAATAGGATTCAGGGATTGGAGCTGCTCCTCCCAACTCTCATAAGCAACACCAACATTTTGGCACAGAGCGAAGACAGCAGAAGGGTGACCTCATTTTATCATATTACAAATGGAATGATGAATAAGGGATTCTACATCAATGGTTTTTCCAGTTAGAATACAAAAATTCAACGCAACCCTATCCCTAGTAACCTCACTCAAATTCGTTGAGGGCAGAAGCTTGGCAAATATGAAATAATGCCAAGTCTTGGAAACAACAGGCAAGGCCGAAGAAGGGAAATTAATTTTTAATCGTTTCTCACCTTCCAAGCTCCCTTCCCAACAGTAAAAAAGTTCAACATTTCTACCAAATCGGAATCTACAACAAACTGATTAGTAGAAACTAAGAGAACTCGTAATACATAACATTAATTCTGGAAGAAGAGAAATCAACTTGTTTCCCTCTAACAAAGACAAAACCAGTTGATGCCTTAGAAAAGTTTGCATAGAATTCCTACACAATAAGAATCACCAAAATACTAGTATTGAAGTAAAACTGCTACTAATCCCTCTTATCAATCATAGATCCCATGACACCTCCTGGGTTCTCAATTCCCCTCTCCGGAATTATCTTCCTCGATACTATGACATCCTTATATCATTCTTTTACTTTTGAGGTTCTAAGGATGATTTAGATTTTCCACCTTTATTCTTGGGTGCCATGGATCAATGAAGAAAAATATCAAATAATTGGTGAGTTTAGGGGATGCGAAGATCAAAATGCAAGATTTTAATCTTTGAATGAGTAAATCACAAACAAATCAAGATCTCAAGCTAAAGACATAAAAATGACCAACCCACCCAAGATCTCAAGCTAAAATCTCAAAAATCGCTAATTAAAACTTAAGAAAAGAGAAAATGAAAGCAATATTTACATTAGAAATGCAAGATCTACCCTTCGAATCCCCTATATCAAGAGAAAATCAAAAGAGAAGCATCCAAGTGGAAAAAAAAGGATGAAATGAGATCAAAAGCAATAATTTCACTTTTAAACAGATCTTGGTGCTAAACAGATCTGAAATAGGAATGGTTCAGTGCCCTCGCACCACAATAAAAGCGCCTAAGCGCTACATTATAAAGAAAGTGGTGCTTAGGTGCCCAAATGGCTGCGCATAGGCGCCGAACTAAGCACAGTACTGAAGGCGGTGCCACAGCACCGTGATAGTGGCCCCTAGGCACCCAAAATCGAACAATTGGCGCTTATGCACTCAAAGGGCGCCGGCTAGACGCCAAACTAACTTTAGCTAAATTCACATCATTTAACAAAATGTTTCCAACTACATAATAATTTCACAACAAATCACCTCAAAAAATACTAACAAATGAAAGATAAGCAACCAACACTGAAAACATAGCAAACAAATACAAGAAAATGAAAAAATAAAACAATAATCACGAACATAAACTTGGATTGTATCCCAAGAAGCGCTTAGTTTAGTGTCCTCAACCCGACAATGCCAGATATTCAAATTGGGTTGACCCGAAGCGAAAGCTTCAGTAAGACTAAGTTTCTTTTGCCCTAAATAATATTGTAACCGTTGTCCATTTAATTTGAACTCTCTTCCACTAATATGACCAACAATATCAACCACTCTTAAAGGATAAACCATTACTATAATAAAGGGTTCCGATCACCTGTATTTATGTTTTCCTGGAAATTGTTGCATTTGGGAATTATATAAGAAAGCTTTTTGTCCAGACTCAATAATTTTCCTAAGAATCTTTTTTTTCATGCTATTTTTTCATTTTTTCTTTATATAACTTGTCATTTTCATAAGATTCCTCCATAATCTTATCAAATTCATTTAACTGTAGTAATCTTT
Source organism: Papilionanthe hookeriana x Papilionanthe teres (assembly GCA_022702705.1). Classification (NCBI taxonomy): domain Eukaryota; kingdom Viridiplantae; phylum Streptophyta; class Magnoliopsida; order Asparagales; family Orchidaceae; genus Papilionanthe; species Papilionanthe hookeriana x Papilionanthe teres. The sequence continues at coordinate 32,205,853 of CM040429.1, read as the reverse complement.
TTTTAGCAACATCTTTCATATTAAACCAATATGTTTTATGCTCAAGATCAACTGGTAAATGATATGGCTTCCCAAATATGTCTATAAAGAGATATTTCTACAAGAGTTTTATAAGCAGTCCTATAGACCCATAAAGTATCGTCCGTCTCTCAGCTTAATCTAGGATTCGTTTTATCTCCCTATTGGATACCTCAGTTAGTCCGCTAGTTTGAGGGTGATATGCGGTGGATATCTTATGTTGTATTTCAAAATTTTCATCAAGTGTCTCTATTCTCTTATTCCTAAAATGATTTCTCTCAACGCTAACAATCACTCTAGGCATTCTAAATTTGCTAAATATATTTTTCTACAAGAATTTAGAAACGCTCTGAGTCTCATTGTTTGGGAGAGCAACAACCTCATTGTACTTTGACACATAATCCACTGCAACTAGAATATAGAGATTTCCCAGCGAGGGTATAAGGGGTCCCATGAAATCTAAACCCCAAACGTCGATAATTTCTACTTTTCTAATATATAATTCAAAGACATTTCTACTCTTAGGCACTTGTCACTTGTTTTAATATAATCATTTACATCCCAAAATGGAGTAGACCAATAAAAATTCTAATTGTAAAATCTTATATGCAGTTCTATAAACCCCAAAAAAATATAATGACACAGTTAACTTATCTTTCTTGTTTGAATGTAGTCACAAATCTCTTTAGTTAAGGCATTTCTTATTTATAGTGTTCACCTAAAAGATGTGGGAGGTGCTACAACTTAGCCTTAATTGGCACAAGCATCAGCTTGCCTTAATCTTCATTGACTTTTGTTTGAGTAAAAGTTTCAAAAGTCTAGATACTTTAGCCTGTGCCAGAAGAAAAAAATCTTTATTCACTTCGAATCCTTTCCAGAACTTTAGTTTCTCAATTCCTTTATATTCATCAAAATTATCTTTAAGTGAACATTGGTCATTTTCATAACATCTCAACAAGCATAAATATGCATATGCTATCCAAATTTGTTTCTTCTATGCTGCAAAATGCATAAATGGCTGTATGATAAGTTGAATATTTCCCAATTTTTTTGCCATGCTAAAAATTTCCAAGATCTTTTAAGCACCTAAAAGGTATTATTCTATCTTTTTATTAGTTTGTAAACTTAAAAATTATTTTCTGAATAATAAGCATTAAGTTTTATGAGAACTATGTTATTTGGGAGAGGTGCGACAATAGGTGATAGTTAGATTCTTGTTCGGAAAGCCTCAATAATAGGAAAGCATTGGATGCAGGTTTCTGGGTTTAACCTCACAAAGTTGAAAGATTTAAGTCCCCGTATGATTAGAGCTAAAAGGCATAAATAGAAGTAACATGCCAAAAGATAATATTTGGAATAAAAACAAAAAATAAATACAATTTAAAAATTTAAAACCAAAATGCCTCAACCTGGCATTCATCAATTCTCCTACTAGTAGTTCAACTCATTGATAGTGTTAAATGATCTCATTATTAGTATTTAAAAGTCTATGATGAGTCCTAATTTGAGTAACCATAGATGTTCTTATGGACAGCTATTTTTTTTTTCAAACATGCCTTTCAGAGCACTTAAGAACATCTTGCAATTACTGCGTAATTTTTCTAGAAAGGTGCTTAAAAAAGCTCAACTAACAAGAATAAATATCAAAGGAATTAACATGGTTAAGGAAATCATTTATAAATAAAGAAATAAATAAACTTCTTTAGCGAAGATGAATTGTATTAGAGGAAGTAACATGTTAGAAGAAATTATTTGTAAATAAAGCTGAATGACAAAATATATTTATTTTAAAATAAAAATAAATAAAACTTGCAAGAGTAACATAGGTGGAAGCAAAATCTCGGAAGAAGTTACTCTATAAATGAAATCCCTAACTAAATGCACTTCAAAAGTTAAAGAAAGAAAATGAAAGCTTTCAGTAGAATATTGGGTGCTATGATAACTCAATGGATCATTTGGCTGAGATATTCGGTACATTAAGAGTATGAAAGGCCCATCTAATAGGAATACACATGCATTCAAGGAAACGCAAATTATTTACTATATATATGAACTGCTTAAGTAATAGACGCCTTTTATTGAGCCTTTTTTTTTCTTAACTAGAGTGATTCTAGTTGCCTCTATTGCTAAGGTTGTCCTAAGAAAACCCTAGGAAATTTCCTTGATACTTTATATATAATGATTGTAAGGTACTTTTTAAAACATCATATTGCAGCCTTTTAAGTTATGAAAAAATATTGTAGAAGGTGAAAACTTTAGGGGAATAATTAGTTGTCTATGTTACGCTTTACTACCTATACTTAATTCTGCTTTTTTGCATTGTTTAGAAAATTATGAAGTGTTTGGTAAAATTTTGCATGATCATGATTTGCTTGATTTTCTTAGATATATAGAATTAAGGAATTGCAATGCTTAAATATTTACAGAAAGTTGAATATAGCTAATCAGATACATTTCTAGTGCATGATTAATTGATTTACAACTAGCAATTTTGTAAACCACTAATATACACCGATATTCATGTAATCTAATGATTATATTACTTCAAATTAACTAGGGACATGGGGGATTGTGTTATGAGTATCATATTGTTGTTCATGGAGTGATTTTCACAATTTGTGCTTCTAGGTTACTCTCGTCATCTCTTCAAGGCATCCGATGCTGAGGCATCTTTAGCTTATTTAGAAGATGATGAGCCTTATCTTATCATGAAAGCATTGTAAAGACCCTTCTCCCTATCGTCCGGTAAAGCAACCAGCCTAATCTTTGAATGCTTTCTCTGTTCAGATCATAGAGGCTATATGACAACCTAAGTTCAAAATGTAGATGCTAGATTCGTATAGAGAGAAGTCAAATCTAGCCAACCATGTCACTTGCATCAAGTCAATTGTCTCCTTTATGATGAGCTATGTGGTTGGTGCAATTGTCTCCTTTATTATGAGCTATGTGTTTGGTGCAATTGTCTCCTTTATTATGAGCTATGCGGTTAAGTCACGTCTTCCCCTCACCATCTTCAAGGTGGTGTCATTGCAGAGGTTTTCTTGTCACCAACAAGCACACTATTATCGCTCAATTTGCCAACTGCTAATAGCGGTTGAAAATCTAACTCTACAAAACATGTTGTAAGATTTGTTTAAGTCTCTTGGACATTATGCCAATTTTTTTAGAGATGTTGGAAGTTCAAGACTTGAAACCTAATGTGTACTCAGTAACACTCACTTAGAGCCTTTACGAATGTCAGTTGTAGTAGCTGAAGATAATTGCAGAGTTGCTAGAATTATTCAACAATCACATCAAGGTGGAGGAATGCAAGTTAGTTTCTTTAGCTTATCCGTCATGCTTGACCATTTTGGATCTATATATGGGACTTATGGTAACATCCATTAAGTCATCAAAACATGGTTCTCTACAACACAAATAAATTAATCGAAAAGTCGAACCAACTGTAGCATCAACATTGATATTTTTTCTCCAATAAGCAATAAAAAGAGGAGTTTTAACTGAGTCCTCAAGGAACACTTTTGTCGTCTAATGATAATATGAACAATCCCATCAACTTGTGACTCATTAAAATACTCTATTTTTCACACGGATCATAGGTCTGACCAGGAAGATCATTTCCTCCACTTTTGCGATCTCATCACTGAGCTTATCCAAACAAAATAAAGGACTTCGTCCCTTGTACTGACAACAGAGATCTGTCTGGATGCTAGTGAAAGAGGATACGAATGAGCTTATCACAACACATGCGATTCATATAGCAAGTATAGTCCTAGTGATTCTAAAAGTAATTGTTGTTGATGCATTTAGGCAAACGAGTGTCAAGTGACTTTTTGATCGGGAGGCATACATGTTTCTGTTAGTTTGAATTCTTCTTCCAAGGTGCCAATCACAATTGCAACTTTTGATCGAAATTGGAATGATAATCCCTATATTGTTGCTATCACTATCATCTTGTTGAAAGCCAATTACTGACAACATGATGAGAGATATTGAGCGTTCCACTAACACAATTTTTGAGGGTGTATGCAATTAAAGAAATTTATATTCTTCAAGCTTATCACCCACTTTTGGGCCATTACAGTCTTTTTTATTGAGTGCAAAGAGATTAAAGGTTATCTCATAATTTTATGTCAACCTGCAACAATTATTGATTGAACACTCCTTTATGCTTTCAAGACGGTTGTCTTGACTTTTCATATGGTTATGAAATTTTCTCACAAAAGGTTGAACCCTCATTATTCGGGGAGATCTACCACAACCTACTCAAGTTATCTCAAGTTGGCTAGTTTTGTCCAAGAGAAAGATATCATCAAATTAGATAATGACCAAACTTTCATTCTCTACATAAATCGAGAAAATGATGCACCAACTAAATATGATTGAACATTACTATATTTGGTTGGTACACTTTTGAAATACCTAGGTTGTCATTGCTTTCATATTGACAGGTTGGTTAGGTCTTTACATCATCACATTTGTAACTTCCTTAGAAGTTGGCTTTTTGGCACTATCTACATGTTCGATATCTGTCTGGATTACTCCAGGGACTTTTTCTTCTCTGATTGAACTCATTTTCTAGTTTTCAAGAGAGTTATTCTTATCTTTTTCAATGGAGGCAAATATGCCAACACAAATCCCTCAACCTATAGGGAATAATTCATTTTGTCGCATTCTTAAACTTTATTCTAAGTTCACTAGTATTAATTGAACTTTTAATGTGTTTAAACTTCTTCTTTGTAAGAATTAGAGCCTAAAATGGTTAGAAAATAGGATATGGAAAATAACATATGTGCAAGCAATGATGTTTTGAAAAAGAACTAAGCCTCAAATTTTTAATTATTGTTGTTGACATGTTAATTATGTGTTGAAGAGTTATAGAGCCAACTGTTACAGACAAACTTTTCTCTTGTCACCCATGTGTCTTTAGCGCCCTTCTTAAGCACTAAATCAACTTAAACCTTGTGTCGCTTGGACTTGAAATCTCAAAACTCTCTAGGAAAAGAGTAGGGAGAAGTTATTAAAGAAAGGAGCACTTCACTAAGGAAAGAGAGATTACATACTTGATTGCTTAGAAACCTTGGATAGTTCCAATGAGGGGGAGTGATTTCTATCTATAGTCCTCCCTCAAGTTTAGGGAACTTTCCATATTACATTAGAAATGTAGAACTTCTAAATAGTTATACATTGCCCTAATATATATATCTATATATATATATATATATATATATATATATATATATATAATATCGACGATGAAGGCGTCGGGAGCTCCAGGGTTTCGCCATGGCGATTCCACGTGATTTTTCGGGTTCGGCTTTGATTTCGCCATCTCCGTCTACAGGCGTCTACGACTGCACTCTTTCGGGTCTAGCTCGAATCTTTCGTCGTCTCCTACGACGACGCCGTCTGTAGTCGTCTCCTACTACTATGACGACGTCGCGCTCAAGCGATCCTTACTCGATGTCGACTGCGATTCGCGCTCAGCTTCCTCTGACTGCGACGCATCTTCCTGCAATACGCCGACTGCCTCAGCTCAGACTTGCTGCACTGTGTTTCAAGTGGACTGGAGGTTGAGTCTACTGCTCGACGCCGACTGCTGCAATTCTTCGACAAGCTCGGCTCCCCTCCAGCCGCACTGTGCGATTGTGGGAGCTCGAAGACTTCCAGACACTTGGAGTCGCACTTCCGTCGCACAGTTGCTTCTGTGTGCGTGCTTGCTGCGCAGTTTCACTGACTGTTGAGGCCGCTCGACAACTTCATTCTGATGAAAACTAGGGCTTCCTATGCTGGAGCTGTGGGAAGCAATTCACAAAATGATCACCTCTTTTTTCCGTAAGAATTTCATGACACTGCGGCTGGCAAAATACAGGGCAATTTTATCAGACCGATTGGTACTAAAGATGGGAAACCTGCTGTTATCTTCACGACACTGGAAATGAAGGTTCTCTCTGATGATGTTAAATTTACTTTAGTTAGGAAATTCCAATTTAGTCACCCCAAGATGGATTTAATTAGAAATTTTTTTGAGAATCTGAAACTTATTGGTGGATGGAAATTGGGAGTGTTAGATGACAGACACTTACTCATTAGGATACAAAAAGAAGAAGACTATGCTAAACCCTTTGCGCAACAATCAGTTTTGATTGCTGTCACTCACATGCAGCTTATCAAATGAACTCCTGATTTTGACCCATCTAAGGAACCTTATATTGTTTCTATGTGGTTCAAACTTCCGGGGCTTCCCTTTCATTTGTACAATCCACGCGCTTTGTACAACATTAGCCGAGCTCTCGGTACTCCTCTCAGAGTTGATGCTCTTACTTACGATAGAGTCTCAAGTGGAGAGGGATTTCACTCTCCCTGATGTGGATCGTTTTTGGATCACAGATGATGCGAATGGGTTTTGGCAGGAGGCTGTGGCGGAGAGCAGGCCTCCTTTTTGCCAGCATTGCAAAATGTTTGGGCACATTAGAGACGTCTGCTATAGTCTACATCCTCCTCGAGGAAAAGGGCTGCTCGGCCTTCTGTTGCTGTTGGAAATTCCCAACATAGAGTTGACACTACCCTGGCTCAGGAGAATAAGGTAGCATCTGATGCTGATAAAAGTCTAAACTCAGCTGACTTGGCTGTCGGGGAGAAGTCTCAGCCGGTTATACAAATTGCCACTTCGGAGACTAAGTGGTTACTGTACAAACTGGAAGTGTGGCAATTCTTCCTGTGCCGCAAGCCGTCCAGGGGGCTACTTCAGCCGTCCGCTCTAACAGATACATCCAAACTTTCAGCAGGAAAAGAAGAATTCCCCTACCAATTGTCGAACCCACCGGCAAGAATCAGCAGGACTCTACGGAAGAGGAAGAAGTAGAAGAAGAAGTAGAAGAAGAAGATGATGGAGAGGACTGGCAGGTTTATCATTCTCGAGGGAAGAGGAAGACTGGGGTTACACTCCTATTTGATGATACCTCGGTGATTCAGGGCAATGGAGTAGCATTAAAGAGATTACTCCATAGATCTCCAAGAAACAGAGTTAGAGTATCACGTTCTCGCTCTTGACTTTGTTCTGTAGTTTTTGAATATTTTGGATTTTTTTTTAATAACATTGTATCGCTAGGGAAGGGCTCCATGGGCCCTCTTCTCAAGTCTCTCGTAACCGCTTTTAAATCAATATAGGTCCTAGGGCTACTTTTGCAAAAAATATATATATATATATATATATATATATATATATATATATATATATATATATATATATACATATAGATTTATAATATCTCGACGATGAAAGGCTCGCGTTCACCGTGCTTCGGCTTCCTCGAGCATAGTTTGCTCCTTCGTCCTGCTCGAAGAAAAACAACTCTCGTTATGTCGTGCGTTCGCGTCGTGTGTTCGTGTCATGCATTCGCGTCATGTATTCGCATGGTGCGTTAGCGTCGCGCTTCTTCTGCGTCCGCCTCCTGGTTTTCGGCTGCTATTTTAAAGACCTCTGGCATTGAGTCTTCTTCTCAGTTCTGTTTCTTGCAAGTGGGGATGGCCTCAGGACGTTCATACGCTGCCGCTCTTGCGGGTGACACCTTACTCGCGCTCCTACTTCGTGTATGTTCCCGCAACGATACCATGACACCTTAGTGAGGGCGTTAACACCGACTTTCTCAAAAAAGCGTCCTGTAAAAATGACAAGCCTGTAATCTTCATCTCTGGCGTTGAGATCTCCACCATAGCTTCATCATGTTGGTTGGTCTTAGTTGGTAAGTTTCTCTATGGAAACCCTAAACTAAGACGCTCTATTTAAATTAAATGCCCAAAGTCTCTGTATTTTGGCGCCGTCGGCGCCAGTTCAAATTCTGGGTCCATAAAGTTTTTGCGATTTCGATCGTTTCTAACTTGCGCCATCATATAATTAGCCTTTTTAAGCATCTATTTCATCAATTAAGCAATTAACTAACATCAATTTCACACAAACAACACGAAACATCACTTTAATATATAAAATCCACATAACAAACATACACATTTAAGCACTCACTATATGAGTTCATCAAGCCATATAACATAGAAATTCAGTGTCGCAAACACACTACAATACTCTAACGCTGAAAACTAAACATAAACACAAATTACATAGTCAATCAAACCAACTACTAAGCACACCAAAGCATAATAAAATGTAAATACCAAGTGTTAAATATAAGGTAGAGTCACTACTCATCATAAGTCTCAGTACTATCATCTCCTCTGATATCTCCTATGAATTGACTGCACGAACAAATTATATAAGGTACGATATGACAATTTATTTGTTGAATTCTCTGCAATCACAACTTTCTTCTTCATCAAATTTATCAAACTTTCTTCAATTTGTCCAGTATTATCGAATTGTTCTTTCATCCTTCAATCCAAGTGATCAAACAAATCAGAAATATTGTTAATAGCATTCATAAGATTTTGTACCTCTTTGTCTAATTTCTTGATCTTCTTCAAAATCAACTGTGAAATTTCAGGAAAATAAGGTTGAATAGGTCGTGAACTCTGAGATGGTTGATCTGCAATTATGCTCTCATCTTCTATTGCTTGACAGTCAAATAGATTAGTTGGGTTCATGGGCTTCCAAGGAAGAAACACATTTTCGACCAACGACCAATAAGAAATATGGTGGAAGGATGTCCAAGCCCATATTTAAATTCGTGAACAATCAATCCCAATACAAATTTCACAATTATAGTGCCAATATTGACAGGCCTTCCCGTTTGAATACAATAATTCAAAATTGCATTTCCTTTATCACTTTACTTATTTTTATAGTTGGGAGTAACTTCGCAGATATGAAGAAATGTCATTGCTTCGACACAGGATTTAAAAATGTAGTAGAGAAACTTACATATCCATTGTCTTTTATCTCCTAATCTTCAATTTCATCCCTCAGATATCGATAAATTTCATTCATGCTGTCTCTCGTCGCATCAAAATTTATATAATAACAGATATACATGTTTTCAATCATAAACAAGTCATTAATATTTGAAGGAGTGAATGGTACAAACCTGCCGCGCACATAGATGAATCTTTGGTTGATTCCATGAAAATTTGCATAAAACTCTTTCACAATAGGAACGACTACAACGGAAGTGGTGTAGCATAACACTTCCCAACGCCTCTGCAAAATAATCTCTTCTACTCGAGTACTTAGAGTATCCATACCTCGGTTCACAAAGCCTCTTTCTTTGATAATCCCCATCTTCATCAGCACTTTATTGAACAATCGCTCTGCCTCGAAACTGATGAAATTCCGTCAGTTGAAAACTCTAAATCTCGGAGTTTCTACGGAGTTGGAATCCATCGGATGCAAATTTGAAATGAATCCTTTCGTTTTTCTGGAGTTTAGGGGTTCAAAATCGAGTTTGGGAAGTTAAAAGGATGAAAATCCCGCCTAAAACCGCAAAAAACCGCAATTTTGAAACTCCAAAAACCTTCAATAGTTCATCAGTGTCGTCGACGACCAAACCACGAATTTTGGTGATGTTCTCTAGAAATGAGCGTGTTGCGGCGCCCATTCTGGCGCTAGAGTTCAAAAATGCACCAAACTTCGTTTTGGTCTAAAATATTCCAAATTTTTCGATACATTCTATTAATTTTCATTCTTTATGATATTTATGAGTTAGTAGGACTTAAATATGGTTAACTACAAGTAAAATTATTATTAAAATTAACACAAACAAATTAATATAATAAAAAATAATTATTGGTTGCCTCCCATAAAATGCTTGGTTTAACGTCGTCAGCCCGACAAACATTCAGTTATTCAGGGTGACTTAACATTAAACCTCTTTAAAATTTGGTCGATACCCTTCAAAATATGGTTTTAATTTATGCCCATTAACTTTAAACATTTTTTCAATTTTAGGATCCTCAATATCAACAGCTCTAAATTGATAAATTTTTATAATTGTTAGAGGTTCTATCCAGAGTAAAATTTATATATATATATAAATCTAACATACTTTTAGTGCATCAAAAGTCATGGTAGAAAATGAGACTGACTTGAAGGTAAAGAGTCTTAACTCAGATAATGGGGATGAGTATCGTGATCAAAGGTTTAGGAATTATTGTGCTTTAGAGGGGATTAGATATGGGTTCACTGTTCCAAGAACTCCACAACATAATGGAGTACCTGTGCAAATGAACAGAATTGTCACAGTCGTGTCGGGCGTATGATGTTGCATGCAGGCTTGGCAAGTCCGTTTTGGGCATAAGCAATGAAAGTTGCTTTTTATTTGATCAATCGTGATCCATATGTTTGAAGGAAGACTTATATGAAGAAATTCAGAGTGACAAAGAGGCAATTCTATCTTATTAGAGTTATTTGGGTGTTCTACATTTGTTTACGTTGATATGGGTCTAGGAGTAAACTTGATTCAAATTTTAGCTTGTACATTTTTATTAGGTATGATTCAGATAAATTTGGGTACAAATTTTGGGACTATTGGAATCCGAAGTTTTCAAGATAAGAGAGATACTTTCAATGAAATAAAAATGTACAAGAACATGAGAAGAACTCATGATTGCTCGTCAGTTACTTCTGAATAGCCCACGTATGTGAAGATAGAAAATACTGATGATCAGGAGGGTGTAGAAAAAAGAAGTGCTAACTAGATGAAGTACTGAAAGTTCCTCAATCACTGCTACTGAAGCAGGATGTCCAAGAGAATTTCAAGATCGACATAAAGATATTCTCATTATTTGTACTATTTATTCCAAACTGATGGTGGTGAACCAGAGTGTTATGAGTAGACCACTCAAGTTAAAGTATCAAAATAATGGGAGTGGTCAATAAGTATATGGGTAATCCAGGTAATTATTATTGAGAGACGGCGAAGTAGATTTTCAGGTATTTGAGGCGGACTGTTAACATGACCCTTAATTTTTGAAGTGCATGGATCAATCTAAATGGAATTGTAGATTCAAATTTGGCAAAAGATTTGGATGGTAGAAGAAGTACAACATGATATACCTTCATTCCAGAGAACACAGTAGTGAGTTGAGTTTCCAGACTGTAGAAGATTGTTGCACTATTAATTACAAAAGCCGATCGCATTGCTGTCACTGAAGCTAGCAAGGAGATGATTTGGCTATAGGGATTTATGGAAGAAGTGTGCAGAACGCAGGACAATAGAAAGCTTCATAGTGACAATATAAATGCTATTCATCTTGCTAAAAATGCTACTTTTCATGCCAGGACATACAGTTGAGGTATCAATTTATTTACTCTCTCATAGAAGAGGGCATTTGTTCCTGAAGAAGATACACAAAATTCAAAATCCTACAGACATGTCGACTAAGATGGTAATTATCCAAAAATATGAGTTATGTTTGGCTTTGGTTGGAGTACAGGAAGGTTAAGACTGAGAGTAAGCCATATTATGGTACGTGATTATGAAAATGATACAGATGGAGGTACTAATCTTGAGGAGGTTTTGGGTGCTATCAGTCTCCAATTTGGAGCTTGTTGAGATGTTGATCTTGAAGAGGCACCCACATAGCCGCACAAGGAAGCACCCAGGAGTGCCAAGTGCGCTGTAGTCTTTTGACTCCTGCGAGCATGTAGAATAATTAAGTTGAGGGAGGCATACCTACGCTAGTTGTGGTTATCTTTACAGTTTGGTTCTTAAGTCCTCGATTCAGAGCGAAGATAACTCATACGCATGCGGTGAACTCTCAAAAAGCTCTCTACAGGACCGGTGAAATTCGAGAGGTGGATTTTGACTTGTATGATTTCGCTTGTGTGATCAAGAGAGGATTTGTAGCGGTATTCTTATAATTTCCAATGTTGTAGAGAGAAGATCTGAGTGGTGAAAATTTATGTACATTTCTTCGTTCATAGTGAAAACTTGGCATGGTGTGGCTTTTGTTGTCGTCCACGTTAAATTTTTGGGTATTTTTTGTGATTAATTTGTTATGCGTTTTTATTTGATATTTTGATGAGGATATCTTGAATCAGCATGATCCTATTTTCAGTGGTGTGATTTTGATTGTAATTGATTTAAGCCCTCTGTACTCCCATCCCAAAACACATCTATTTTACTTCTGAGTTAGTTTTAATAAAATCGCTATGAGAACTTGAATTAGGTTCAGTAAGTCATTGATTGTGAGCCGACTCTGAATTGCATATAGCTTAGAACTCTCCAAGCCTGAAGCAGTCTAAATCGACTCTTAGTAATAAGCCATTGAACTTGTTTGAAAGACACATTAGCTACTGATTAGCCAAGGCCCAAGGCTATTCACATAAAGAACTCAACAACTTGCCTTGACTAGTCTCCAACCAACAAGAGGTTCTCATGCGAAGAATTCATTGATGATACTCACCCGATCCAAAAAAAGCCCTTTGTGAGTACTAGCTAAATCGAGTTATATATATATTAGTTGCTGATTAGCCAAGGCCCGAGGCTATTCAAATAAAGAACTCAACAAGTTGTCTTGACTAGTCTCCAACCACCAAGAGGTTCTCATGAGAAGAATTCATTGATGATACTAACCCAATCCAAAACAAGCCCCTTGTGAGTACTAGCTAAATCGAGTTGGGAGCGAGCGACTCTGCTAGGGTTTCTCTTGATGGCCATTATTGGTGCTGAACTATCGGCTCCACTCCAGTTTCCGTCGTATCTCATGATGACGACAATTCGCGTTTTCGATTTCATCGTACCCGTCAATGAAGGTTTGCTCGCACGTCACCCTGCCAGTCGACTTCCTTCGTGTGCTCGCAGGTCGGCCGAACGTCGTCTGTCTGCCTCGACGACGACCTATCTGCTGCAAGTCTTCGTTGGTCTCGTCGAGCACGGAGATGAAGGTTTTCGCCTAATCCTTGGCTCGCAGCTCGTTTCAAGGTTTGGTACGTCTTCACCTTCATCGTCTCCTTCTCACTTCATCGATTTCGTCGAGCTCGACGACAAAGTTTCTCATCAGATTCTTCAGTATTAGCTCGCACGACTCCTTGGCTCGTAGATTGACGCCTGCTCGCACGCTGTGGACCTGCTCACATTGTCCTCCTCTTCCTCACGCAGTCACCTGACACTAGCCTGGGGGATGGCCTTCAGGCTTCGTTCTTATGTCGTCGCTCTCGCCGGTGATAACCCTGATCCCGTCCCTCTTTCGAATATGTTTATGCAGCGATATCTCGTTGCTTTCGCGCTTGGCGTTGAAATAGGTTTTCCCAAAAAAGCATCCTGCAAAAACAATAAATCTGTAATCTTTCTCACAGATGCCAAGATCTCCACCCTAGCTGCGCCCTACCGGTACGTTCTTAGTAGGTAAATTTCTTTATGGAAACCCTAAACTTAAGCTAATTTGGAAGGATTTTGAGCAAATAAAACTGAAAGGGGTTTGGAAGATTGGTAGATTGGATGGTCGACATATTCTCATTCAATTATCAGTTGATGAAAACTACTCCCAATTGTTTGCGAGAAGACTCTTTCGAATAGACAACCGGATGATGAAGGTTTTAAAATGGACCGTACATTTTGACCCTCGTACTGAACCTCCTACCATTCTTGTTCGGCTGCGCTTCCCAGGTTTGAAGGTCCACCTTTACGATCAAGAGCTTCTCTTCACCTTAGCTATGGTATACAGTAAACCCCTCAAAACTAGTACGCCTACAGTGAACCTGACTCGGCCTTCTGAAGCTAGAATTTTGATAGAATAGGATATTAATTTACCTTTTCCTCTAGAGATATGGGTTGACACACAACATCAAGTATTTTGATAGCAAGCAGAACTCAAATAGATATCTCTTTACTGCACCCACTGTCGTATGTTTGGACACTCCATTTCTCAATGTTATCATTTGCATCCAAATCTAAAACCAAGTAAAAATGCTATTGGGTCTGCCCCACTTCATACCTGTCCCTCTTCCACTCCCGAGTGCATTCCACCGATCATTGAAATACTGGTTGACACGCTGCCACCTCTCCCTCCCACTACCGGAGACAATACTGTTTGTTGTTCTGGCTGATGTATTGGTAGTTGGTTCTGTTGGACAACCTACAACTTCTATCACTGTTGAAAACAATACTGCAGGTTACTTACCTCCAAAGGATATTGTTCGGTCCGATAATCAGGAGAGCATCGCAGCTCCACATCCTCAGGAAGCATCAGGTGCTGATGAGAAATTTCTACCACCTCTTCAGAATGGGAATGTTATTACTGTTAGTCAGGAGCAAGAGGTTCTTCCTCTTCTACATGCCCGACAATTTGTTGACCACACCGATCAGATAAGCCAGTCTTCGGATGATGAATGACAGATTTACACATCTAAGAGGAAGAAGAAGAATGGAGGCACACCCCAGCTTGGGAACTTAATGGAAGATACTTTAGTTACTTCGGGTAATGACACAACACTTAACAATTTTAGGAGAAAGAAGAAGAATGGAGGCACACCCAAGCTTGGGAACTTAATGGATGATACTTTAGTTATTTCGGGTAATGACACATCACTTAAGTAATGACACAACACTCAACAATTTTAGGAGGAAGAAGAAGAATGGAGGCACACACAAGCTTGTGAACTTAATGGATGATACTTTAGTTACTTCGAGTAATGACACAACACTAAACAATTTGTTAGCTGACTCCGTTTCTAGAACCAGAGGCAGAGGCAGGACTAAGCTGGCTTGCCCCTAGCAACCTATTTTCCGCGAGTTTTGAATTTTTGAGTTTTATCTGTTTCTTATCTTTTTTTGGTGTTACTGTTTGTGTATCGTATGAGTGGGTGCCTTTATTGGGTCATCTCATATAATCTTTATGTATCTTTTCAATTTTAATATAATTAACCCTTGGGCGTTTCCAATATATATATATATATGTATATATATATATATATATATATATATATATATATATATATATATATATATATATATATATATATATATATATATAGATAGATAGATAGATAGATAGATAGTCACTTATATTTGATTAGCTTTCTGTTCTATCCTGCATGATTTTTAATAGTAATTGCTCATGAAGTTTGAGGACTATGTGAATTTTCTCTTTTGTTAGATTTTTAATTGAGTTATTTGCTTTGTATATGAATTCATATATAGATGAAATATAAGTCGATGCACTCTCGTTATCGTTTTTCTTGTGGCAATTTGAACAAAGTTATGCTACCTCAAAATAGAATAATTGGTCAAAGAGAAATGCAGTTCTTTAAAATTAAAAGGTGCTGCATTGAAATAAGAAAAATTTTGATTTACTTTGTAACTCCCATACAATTGAAAGTTCTCTCGAAAAATAAATTATGATTGAGTTTATTTGCTTGAGGTTAGGCCAATACGCTAAGCATATTCAAGCAAGGAAGTTAACAGTAACAAAGCAATATTTGAGGCAACAATAAAGTAGTCTGGAGATGAGAAGCCTATAAAATTAGCAGAAAAATTGAAAATTAAAAAGCTAAAAATCTTAGTTGTTAAAACAGTTAAAAATTTAAAATATGGCAGGTAAGTCTCTATTTTTGTGTGGTATATCTTTTATTTAGAATTTTTACAACTTTTGTGTAGATTATTTTGTAATCTTTTATTTGCAAGGCAATCAAAATAGGGTACTCAAGTCTGATTATGAATTAGCATTTTATACTGGTACACATTTACTTTCGGGTCATACTTTGGTACTAGGTTCTAATGAAGCAGTAAGATCGACTTTAGGAAAATTGATAAAACTTGAGTAAATTATTTAACATAAAAAAGGAATTCATGGCCTTATTGAAATCCGTAAATATATATTTTTTTTATTTGCAAAATTTTATATTATTACTAACAATAATGCAATTAAGGTCTATATCAATACTTAAAAACAAATATGGTGTCAATAATAATAAATAATGATCTGTTTATTCGCCTTTGAACTAATATGAAAGCTATACAACACTTTTTTTTTTTCTTAAGGAAATGTTGTGAGTGTTAAATTAAAATTTTGATATATATATATAGATAGTATTCTAACAAAATATTTTAAGATTTTTGCCCTATAAACTATCCCATACAACAAATAATTTATATTATCCTAAAATACTTTTTATAAAACTCAATTTGTCATTTGTATATTATTTTAAAATAATTCTTCATTTTTTCTATCATAAACAAGTAAATTATATGATAACATTTAAGTTGAATGACAAAAAAAAAGTAGATAAAAAAGGAAATTAGTATATAAAATTAAATTGAATAAGGAAAAATTGTTTTCTTACTTTAATCTTTTATTCTCAAGAAATTTGAATTTGAATTTGAATAATTTTGTACATATTTTCAATTTTGGATACCTTTTATTGATAGAAGAATATTCTCACTCGATTGGAATCTATGAGGAGACAAGTTATTCATAATGACGTATTATGAATTGTATTAAATTTTATGTTTGTATATGAGGAAGAATGTATATTAGGAATTTGATATTAGATATTTAATAAGATGAGATCTAATTATATGATTTTTTTTAATATTATAAATATTTTTAATCTGTAGAGATGAGTGTATAGAAATATATAACATGAGAAGAAATGAATTTTCCCCTTACATGGTATCTAAGCGTCATCTCCGTCATTGGATTCATTGGTCGGTGTTGTCTGAGTCAGCTGAATAGCATGTTTGCCTCATATGGATTTCTTGCTCATCAGAATTGTGCATTTGGATCATTTGTCTGCCTCGTCTAGATTGCTCGTTCGTTTGTCGGCGTCATCTGAATTGTGTGTCTAGATCACTCGTTTGTCTCATTTTAATTTCACGTAGATTCTATTAGCATTGCCTTCATCCTGCGTTGGGATTAGGGCATCGTGCATCATTCGACTTTGTCAGCATCTTTGTTTGTCTTTTTGTTTGTGTTGATCTATGTTATCTGCGTCGTTCTACTGTGGTCTGCTTCGTCTTCATCCAAATCGGAGTTGTCTACTTCTTTTAGCTTTGTCGCTTTCGCTTGTTTCATCCACTTAGGTCGATGTCATCTGGTTGTTCTTTTGGCTTCACCAGCTTTGTAGGCTTCACTGTTCATGGAGTTGTTTGTTTCATAGGGCTCAGTATCGTTAATCTTTGGCACACTGCTTCGTTCCTTTCAATACTGATTCAGTATTGTTACAAGTTTTGTTTCGAAAGTGCCTAAAATTACAGATGAAATTTTAACTGGCATTAATTAATTTTATTCGATTAAACTGTGAAACTATGGAGAGCATCTCGTTACAATCCCCCAGCTGAGACTGAGTAAAATTATTCTAGGTGTATAAGAGTTGATGCCCAACTATTGATACAAATACACAATTCCATCGAACATGATCAATCTGATCATATTACTTATTGTGATCCTGTTAAAAATGTGATGGAGGAACTGTCATCTGTGTTTTCACGGAGAGAAAATATTTCATGAATCTTTGATGTATGCCAAAAGTTTTATTGAGCTGAATAACAAGATCAATTACTTAACGCATATCATATACACTTTAAATGTGTTTATGAAGGATTGACTGCATTACTGCCCTTCAATACTGATGTTTGGGTTCAACATGCTCAAAGAGAATAAATGACTATTATCCATTTTCCAGCTGACTTCAATTTTCACACTAGACTTTTCCAAGTTTTCAAGTTTCATTCATACAATAACTTATTGCTCTTGCTAGCTAAAAAAATGCAAACATCAATAAACTCCAATCTCAATGCAATTATCAAAGTTGAACTCTGAAATCTAGAAATCATGCTTAAGTGTAGTGTGCTACTACTGACATGTACCTGGTCATACGAAGAAATTGCTAGAAGTTGTTTCAAAAGAATGAGAGCACAATCAGCTCACATGGTTCATGGGATGCCTATACTAAAGTGTTGTGTACTATTCCAAGTTCTCAGGCTTCATCAGTACAACAACATAATGCTCTTACTAGCCAGAAAAATACAGACATCAGTAAACCTCAATCTCAAGGGAAATTATGAAATGGAACTCTGGATTCTAGAAATCAAGGCTCAAGGGTAGTATGCTGGTACTGTCATGAACTAGGTCATACAAAGAAAATGTATCGATAGTTGCTACAAGAAGTCAGAAGGATTCTAAATCACAGTTAGCTCATATTGTCACTACTAATGAGGCTGCTCAAAGTTAGACAATATGGATTTTAGAAATCAAGGCTCAAGGGTGTTATGCTGGTACTGTCATGAACTAAGTCATACAAAAAAAATGTATCGATAGTTGCTACAAGAAGTTAGAAGGATTCTAAATCACAGTCAGCTCATATAGTCACTACTAATGAAGCCGCTCAAAGTTAGACAATATTGATTTCAGTAGATGAATATGCTATATTTATCTAATTTATGGAAGCATCAAAAAATTGTCCATCTATCACCTCTTGTTGAGTCAGGTAATATTGATATTTGTCTTCTTTCTTCTTTCACATAACGAATCATTGATGTGGGTGCCACATATCGCATGACAGGTAATCCCAAACTCTTTTCCAACTTTCATAAATATCTTTCTTTCTTTACTTTAGCAGATGGATCTACATCCAATGTTTTAGCACTATTAATGCATCACCGACAATGCTTTTAATGTTTGTTCTTAGTTTACCTCAGTTCACTTTTAATCTTGTCTCAATTAGCACAATTACATGTGCTCTTCATTGTTGTATCTTATTCTTCCCTGACCTTTGTCTTATTTTAGAAACTTACAACGAAGAAGATTATTTGGTAAAAGATAAGAATCAGTGGTTAAACATTTTAGATAACAAACTACCTCTACCTATAGCCTGTTCTAGCATCTTATTTTCGTTTAAGGTTCATTGACAATTATAGCATCCATCAGTGCCGATGCTAAAAAAGTTTCTCTTAATTTCAATACTTATCATCTGTAGATTATTAGTCTTATCAATTTGCTAAACATCATCGTTTATTTTTGTTTCTAGAATTAATAAAAGAGTTAATCATAGTTTTGAGTTATTCTTTTTGATGTATGGGGAACTTGTCCTGTTTTATCTAATGTATATCGTTATTTTGTCACTTTTGTGAATGATTTTTCTTATACGACTTAACTTTATGAAATCTCGTTTAAAGTTACTGTCACATTTCCAACCTTTTTGTGCTAAAATTAAAACTAAATTTAATATTTCTATTAAAATTCTGAGAAGTGACAATGCTAAAGAATATTTCTCTGTAGTTTTTAGGACATACATGACACAAAATGGGATGTTTCATCAGTTATCCAGTGTCGATACTCCATCCCAAAATGTAGTAGCTAAAAAGGAAAATAAACTTCTTGAGACAGCTAGAGCTCATTGGTTTCAAACTAATCTACCCAAACAGTTTTTATTTGATGCAATTTCTACTGCATATTTTTTGATCAATCAGATTCCTTCTACTACTTTACATAACCATTACATTTCCAATGAACTCTCTTTCCCATTGAACCATTTATATTTGCATACTTTCTTTGTTCGTGACACTCGTCCATAGGTTTCTAGAGTAGACTCCAAGTCATTAAGGCATATCTTTCTTGGATACTCTCATTTGCAAAAAACTGTATTGATATTTTTCTCTTTCTCAAATAAGTACATTATTTTTGCTGATGTCCTATTTCATGAATAAACCCCATTCTTTGGTGACCCATTGCTGCTTAAGATTTGGATGAATTGTTAATGTTTCACATCATCAGTTCAGATCCACTTCCACAACCAGTGTCTTAGCCGAGACCACCTATCACCAATGTATACGTGAGAATACCTCTCCCCTGATCCTGCCTAGCACTGGCATCGTCTTCTTCAGTGGATCATTCTTCTAGTGATATTGATTTATCTATTGCTCTTTAAAATAGCAAACGCCAATACGCTTGTCCCATTTTCTCTTATGTTAACTATAATTTGATATTTTCTACTTGTTCGTTTTTGGCTTCCATTGACTTTGTTGAGGTCCCAAGTCCTGCTCAACAAGTCCTGTCTTATTTTGAGTGGCAGGAAACGATGCTTGATGAAATGAATGGCTTAATTGAAAATGGAATTTCGGAAATAGTTGAATTATCCTATGGCAAGAAAGTTGTTGGTTGTAAATAGGTCTTGACATTTAAGTTCATTCTGATGAATCTGTAGCTAGCCTTAAAGTTTGGTTGTTTGCAAGTTGACTTTGGTTGCAAATATATGAGATTAACTACTTGGACACGTTCTCTCTAGTAGCTAAGTTGACTTTGGCTCGCCTCTTCTTGTCCTTGGCTGCAATGAATAATTGAATCATGCACCAGATTAATGTGAAGATTGCCTTTATGCATAATGATCTTTTAGAAGAGGTATAAGTGGAGCACCTCTTGTGTTTGTTGCTCATAGGGAGTCTGAGAAAGTATGCCGTCTTTGGAAGTCACTATATGGATGAAGCAAAGCTCTCGGGCATGATTTGGAAGATTTAGTCAAGCAGCAGAAGAATTTGGGATACAAAAGAGCAAAAGTGATTGCACTTTAATCTATAAGCAATTTGCTTGTGGGATCATTATGTTGGTGTATGATGACATTATCACTACTAGAAATGATGTGCTGAATTCTTATTAGTGAAATTAGTTCAATACTAAAGTTTTGAATTCCTTTTAGTACTTCTTGCAGATTGAGGTATTAAGAAGTGAAAATGATATCTTTCTATCTCAATGGAAGTATACTTTTGGATTTGTTAGCAGAAACTTGCCAAACCAAGCAGTACTCCGATGCTTTCTAATGAATAACTTATCAATGATGAAGTTCCTTTTAATGATCCTAAACGATATAGGAATTTAGTGAGGAAATTAAACTATATCACGGTCCCTCGCTCTAATATTGCATATTCAGTTAGCATTATAAGTTACTTCATGTCTTACCCCACAATCAATCATTGGTTAGCTTTGGAACAACTACTATATTACCTCAATTGAGCTCATGAAAAATGAATTCTATGTCAGAATCATGGGTATAGAAATGTTGAATGTTTTCAGATTAAACTTGGGCAAGTTCCAAGATTAATCGAGATCCATTAGTGTATATTGTGTATTTATTGATAATAATATGGTATTTTGGAAGTGTAAGAAACAAAATGTTTCACAATCCAACACAAAATTTGAGTATCAAGCAACTACACAAGCTTCGAGCGAATTGATGCTGGTCTCCCAATTTTTGACCGAAATGAGTTTCAGATGATAGTTCTAATATAGCTGTGGTGTGATAACTAAACTTTAATTAATATTTCCTCAAACTCTGTATTCCATGAATAAACTAAGCATATTGAGATATATTATCATTTTGCTGTAAAAAGATTCAACAAAATGTGATTTCTATAGCTCATTTAGAAACTGGGGAACAACTAGGGGATATCTTCCCAAAGGCCCTTATTGGAGCTAGCCACTTATATTTGTAACAAGTTGGGCAAAATAAATATCTTTGCTTCAGCTTGAAGGGGAGTGTTATGGAAAGTATTAAATCTATTGGTTGTATATTAGGAAGCGTTTATATGAGGAAGATTGATATCAGGCACCTAATTAGAGGAAATCTAATTATAAGATCTTTTTTATATTAGAAATATTCTTTATCTATAGAGATAGGAGTGTATATAAATATGTACCACACGCTTTCAAATTAGAAATAAGAAGATAGGAAGTTTTCCTGTTACACGATTAAATTCACTAGGATATGGCACTTACATATTTGCTTGGAGAGAGTCTCATTTTTTAAACAATTAATATTTTTTATTTTTAAAAACACAACAGATGAATATCCAGCTTCTATGATGGTCTTCACATAGTCAAGGATATTCACCTACTAAAGTTAATATCAATTTTGTAGTAAGGCAACACGTAAAGATTTCCCAGCATTACAAAACATGACGAGTTATGAGGATGTTGTACGTATGAAAAGTAAGCGAAAAATGCTAGGATCATATAATGTGCATCATTGATATCAGCATTTCTCTAACATAGAATATCAGTATTTGGTGAAGATAATTTCATAACGTTTTATAACGAGGTAGAGTTGAACCTCTGACCTAGAAAATGCAAAAATATTTAAAGTGATCAATTGAGGATCATTTGAACTTATATGTCCTGTATCAGTGGTTTCACGTGCCTTAACTGTAAATAAAATTTCATTCTAGACAAATTTCTCTAACTGTAGAACCGTTCAAATATCAAAATTTACAGAAAATAATGTACTTCAATCCATTGGCAATTATGCTGTTCATTGTATTTTTTGAGTTAATTTTCTTTGTTTTAGAGTGCTTCTAATTCTTCATCTCAAATTGATGGTGAATGTTTCACTAAAAGATATTGAAGGCTTAGGAACCCTAAAATCTTTCTTTGGTATTTCTTCACAGCACACTAGGAGTGGTAGCCTAAATATGAAACACAAACACAACCTCTACAGCGGAAGTAACAGTTTGAGTTTGCTTGGCGCCTCGTCAAGGCACTACTCTGTCAACAAATATGAAGATGTACCTAGAAGTTAATTTATGGAAATCAATACAGCCATTAGAGTCAAAATTAAAGTAGCAGTCACTCCAAACTATTAATCTGTCTATAAAAAGACATTTAATCATTGATAACTTGATGGTATTTGATTACCCTCTTTACATTCATTAATTGTATATATCATTAGTACTCTGATATCTATCTAACATCACAACTGCAAATGCCATGTCAGGCCTTGTGTAAACCTACATATACATTAAATTACTAATAATTAAAGCATATGGGATTTCTCATTTTCTCTCTTTCAAAGTTAATTTTTAGGCACAGACTCAAACTTAATTCGTGATTCTCGACTCTTGACAATGTGGATATTTAACAATTTTTCATCGTAGACTTTCAAGGCTTTGTTGATATAGATTTTTGAGACAGAACTAAAATATATTGAAATATATCTCTGAATCTTAATGCTAATGATGTAAGAGGTATTGCTGTATGTCAAAATTTTTGTAGAATTTTTTTCACCCCTTCAATAAATTTTTATCATTGGCTCTAAGTAAAATATTATCCATACATAGAATCAAAAAATAAATTTGGCTTCTTATTTTTTGGTATGTACATTGATCATTTATGTACTTTACAAATACAAATATAAAGATTACATCATTAAATTTTAAGTACTATTGAGAAGAGGTTTGTTATACTCCTTATATAGTTATCTTGAGCTTGTAGATTAAATGAATCATTTTGATAATTTATGCAAATCTTCTTGTCTAGATCTCCATTGAAAAATTTAGTTCTCATATCTATTTGTTATAGCCCCATGTCAAAATGCGTAAAAATTATTATGAGAATTTTGAAGGAATATATCTTAAATGCAGAAACAAATCTTTTTGTAATTAATTAATTTATTTTGGTTGAATCTCCTAGTAAGAAATCTTATTTTATATTTCTCTATGTTACCTAATAAGTCCCTCTTTGTCTATTAGACTCATTTACAACTTATGGCTCTTGCATCTCTGGGCAACTCAACTAGATACTAGACTCCATTATGTTTTTAATGAAATTCATCTCAATTTTCATGATATCAAACCATAAAATGGATTCTTTGCTACTCATGATTTGGAAATATTTAAGTACTATTTTAACTCCAATCTTGTACTTAAATTCTTGTAGATGCATAAAGTAGTCATTAGAAATTATTGATCTCTATTTCGTAGTTGATCTTAATATTATAAGAAACTGGTCTAGTGAAGTTATTTATTCACTTGTATCTAATAACTCATGAAAATTGATCTTTTGATTTAGTAGCTTATGAAGTCTCAACTGCAGGTCGTGTAATTCTTAAAATGGAAGGTTGTGCATTAATTTATTCCTTTTTAGAAACTAAACCATGTAAATGATTACCCCTATTTATCAGACGATTCTCAAGAAAATATTTTCTTGATTTTACAATTCTAGTATAATTAGATAAAGAATAAAATTTATTACTTTTAGACCTCTCTGTATATCTAATAAAATATTCACTAATAATCATTGGGTTCAACTTCTCATGTTGATTATAACTCTCAATTCACATGGGCATCTCCATACATGCATATGTCATAAACTTAGTTTCTAATCTTTTTCATTATTCAAAAAGTGTATAGGAACATTCTTGGTTGCATCTGGATTCAATGTGTACATTGTCATCTTCAGTGCTTCATTTCAAAAGAATTTAGACAATTTAGTGGTGATAATCATGGTTCTTAATTTGTCTATCAATGTTTGATTTTTTTTTTCTCAGCTATACCATTTTAATCAAGTGAGCCAACTAAAAAGTCATCGCTAACAATTTTATTCTCTCGAAGAAACTTTGTATAAGGCCAATCACTTGATCATCTTCTCTATATCTCATATACTAATCACTTTTATTAGGCTTCAAGGTTTTGACTTATTTTTATTATTATTTTTTTACTTCTGCCTTAAAAATCTTAAATACATCAAATGCTTTATTTTTATTATGAAAAAGTATATCTATATTGTCATTATCTATGAAGGTAATGGATTATTTGAGATTATAATAGTCCATATTCAGACAACAAATATTTATATATACATAATTTTCAATATATTTTTACTTCTTTTGATCCTCATATTTGATTTACTTATCTGCTTGTTCTTTATGCAATTTATACTAGTTTCAAATCATTGAAATTTGAACTATAAAACACTTCTTTGTTTGCTAACTTCTTTGTATTTATGTAGATGTATCCCAATCTCAAATGTCATAATATATTCTTTTATCAACTTGAATATAGATCACAACAAAAATATGTTTATTTTACAGATTAATATAGAACATATCATCATAAATATTATTCTGAATAAGTTTAGATTGATAATGTGGGCAAATATAATTTTTTAATAAGAAGAATCTAAAAAACATAGGTATAGAAATTAAAATTAAATTCTTAGAAAATCTTGGTATACAAATTTTTTTTCCTGATTTTAAGTAAAATCACCACTAAGTATTAAATAAAATATCATAATAGCTTTACATGCGACCACTTTTGGGTCGTCAAATAGTTGTGCTGATTACTTCACTTTAATTTTCTTAGGTTTTGTATATTTTATATGGTATAATAAATATATTTCCTAAAATTAAAATTCGTGCATCATATGTTATAAATAATAACAATCATATTAGATTCAGATAGAGAAGTGAGATTTTTCCTATTTTTTATCAAGCTAGTTCTTAACTTTGATACACAATTCTATTTTATGTCTATTCTTTTTATAGAAGGAACACATGATTTTTCTTTTTCATCTTAGGGTGGCATTTTATTTTTCTTCTTTCTTTTTGATTTGACTTTGGCTCAGTTGTTTTGTGTATCAAACATTAAATGTCTTAGTTTCATAATTGGCCTTTCCTCTAGGATACATGATCGAGAGCTCATTAATTGATCATTTATTCTTATATATATTATAAGATATTTTGAAGGGACCCTATTGTTGTGAAAAAATTATTAGAGTGCGGTGCATCATAAATGATTTAGATATTTCAATCTCAAGTTTTTTAAGCCGAGCTGCAATGCCTTGTATTTGTATTATGTTTCTGTGCATATCCCTTAACCAATTAGCTCTAGGAATGAGAAATTCATAATTAGGGTGCCGGTAAGTAGGCTTTGCTTGAAGTAATAAATTTCTCACCAACTGCTTTCAGTTGCTCTCCAACATTATTAGGTTGATATACTGAATCTTGAATACTAGTAGATATTTTTATTTTTTGAAAATCAAATTGATGCAATGATCGCTTTCAATTTCATAAAGAGCGATTTCACAGATTCTAAGTAATTGCAAGTAGCTCATCTTTTATTATGGCATAGTCATTGTTCATCTACCTTAAATGAGGGAGTGGTATATTTCTTTCTTCCTGCTTTATAGTTATCACCCCTTAATTCAAAAATATTACCCATGGCTGCAAAACAAAATAATAAATTTAAGTATGCTTATTTATAAATTTGAGGCCAATAAGCATATGTTGTGTTTTACTAATGAAAATCAAGCTTTGAATGGTTACAAATTCAACAACAACAAAGCCTTTGTCCGTGGGGTCGATTACATGAATTCTTTTTCTCCATTGCGTCCTATTTAGTGTCATATTTTCATTTAGATCTAATAAATTAAGATAATTTTTTATACAATAAGCCCAAGTCTTCTTAGGTCTACCTCTGCCTTTCTTAACAAAAGTAGAATCTAAAACATCTACTCTCCTAATTGGATCATCAGATGGTCTTCGTTTAATGCGACCAAACCATCTAAGATGACTCTCTCTTATTTTGTCCGTCACAGGAGCTACACCAACCCTATCACGGATATATTCATTTTGCATCTTGTCTCTAAGTGTAAAGCCACTCATCCACCTAATCATTCTCCTCTCAGCAACACTTAACTTAGTATTATGCTTCTCTTTTAAATGCCAACATTCGGCGCCATAGAGCCTTGCAGATCTCACCACCATCTTATAAAATTTTCCTTTCAGTCTAAGCGGTACTTTTTTGTCACACAAAAGGCCCGAAACATTCCTCCATTTCAACAAACCAGCTTGAATTCTACTATTAATATCCCCATCTATATCACCATCGCTTTGAACAACAGATCCGAGATATCTAAATCATTCACACCTTTTAATAATTTGATCAACCAAAGGTACACTTCTATCACCAGTGCTACTACCACTAAAATTACATTCCATGTATTCAGTTTTAGTTTTACTCAAATGAAGGCCTTTAGACTCCAGTGTAGACCTCCATAAATCAAGTTTTTCCTGGGCTTTTTCTCTAGCCTTATCCGCTAGAAGGATATCATCAGCAAAAAGCATACACCAAGGTACATCCTCCTGTAAATGTCTAGTAAGAGCATCCATAACTAAAGCAAAAAGTATGGGCTTAAAGCCCATCCTTGATGTAATCCAACATAAATGGAAAAATATTTGGTCAATCCTCCTTCAGTTCAAACATAAGTAACAGCTCTAGTATACATATCTTTAATGACTTGAATATAAGTCATATCAACACCTTTCTTCTCGAGAACTCTCCAAAGGATATCACTTGGAATCTTATCGTAAGCTTTTTATAAATCAATAAAAATCAAATGTAGATCCTCTTTATTATCCCTGAACTTCTCCATCAGACATCTCAATAATGTATAGCTTCCATAGTAGACCTGCCCGGCATAAATCCAAATTGATTATGAGAAATCTTTGTAATACGTCTTAACCTATGTTCAATTACCCTCTCCCATAATTTTAAAGTATGACGCATCAATTTAATACCTCTATAATTAGTGCACTCTCGTGCATCACCTTTATTCTTAAAAATGGGGACCAAAATACTCTTCCTCCGCTCCTCAGTCATCTTCTTAGTTTTTAAAATAATATCAAAGAGTTTAGTAAGCCAAGAAACTCTCAAATCTCCTAAATATTTCCACACTTCAATTGGGATATCATCAGGTCCTACATACTTTCCACACTTTGTTTTCTTTAAAGCCTCTTCAACTTCTTTTTTGCTAATGCGACTGTAAAAATGAAACGTTTTATTATTATTAATAATATTAAAATCACTAAAGTCGATCGTATTTTCGGAAACTTCATTAAAAAGTTTATCAAAATAACTCACCCACCTATATTGAATATGTTTTTCTAAGAAAAACACTTTTTGTTTTCATCTTTAATACATTTTACCTGAGTTGAATTTTTACTTTTTCTTTTCTCTTTATTTGGCTATTTTATACATATATTTTTCACCCTCCTTAGTATCTGACCTATTATAAAGATCACTAAAAGCAAAATTTTTACCGTCCCATATTGATCTCTTAGACTCCCTGTGAGCCGTTTGATATTTTTTCAGTTCTCTAAGTTTTTACAATTAAACCAATTTTTATAACATAACTTATAATATTTTATCTTTTCTGCATATTATTGTTCCGCCACCAACTATTTTTATTTATATAAATTTTATATTTTGATTCTCCAAGTACATATTTTGCTACATGTTTAATAGTGTTTTGTTACTTTGGCCCACATAGCATTTACTTCTTCATGAGCATCGCAAATATTGGAATTTTGAATTTTACTCATAAAAATAATTTTATTTGTGTCTTTTAGGTTCTCCTATCTAATTTTACGATAATGAGTCTTAGTATTCTTTATTTTACAAGTCTTCATCTTAAAATCTAGAACTAATAATTGATGTTGGGTACTTAAAACCTCACTTGGAATGACATTACAATCTTTACAATCTCGACGATCTCTTCTTCTCATAAGAAAATAATCAATTTGTGTTATAATAGATCCATTCTTATAAGTAATAAGATGTTCATCTCTTTTCTTGAACAAGGTATTAGTAATAACAAAATCATATGTTAAAGCAAAATCTAAAATGGTTTTACCTTCTTCATTAGTTACTCCAAAACAGTAGCCACCATGAATGTTTCTGAAATCTTCAACCAATATACCGACATGTCCATTTAAATCTCCTCCAATAAAAATTATTTTTTCCAAAGATATCATTTGTATTAAGTCTTTCAAGTCATTCCAGAATTTATCTTTAGACCCTATATTTAAACCTACTTAAGGAGTACAAACACTTATGATATTAAAAATCTTAGTATCAATAATAATCTTAAGGGCTATAATTCTATCTCTAACTC
This sequence comes from Papilionanthe hookeriana x Papilionanthe teres, assembly GCA_022702705.1. Classification (NCBI taxonomy): domain Eukaryota; kingdom Viridiplantae; phylum Streptophyta; class Magnoliopsida; order Asparagales; family Orchidaceae; genus Papilionanthe; species Papilionanthe hookeriana x Papilionanthe teres. The sequence goes on along the minus strand of CM040429.1, from coordinate 32,177,224 downwards.
TATTAATTTTTACAACTTTATCTTTCAAACCTTTATCTATAATTACACCTACACCATTTTTAGTGCGACTCTTACCAGAATACCAAAGTTTGAAACCTAAGTTATCAATCTCTTTAGCCTTTTCTCCAACCCATTTAGTTTCTTGAATACATAAGATATTAATCTTTCTATGAATCATAATATCAACTAATTCCATTAATTTACCATTGAGAGTATCTATATTCCAAGATCCTATCCTAATATTAGTTTCATGGACTAACTTCTTTACCTATATCCGTCCGTAACGTGAGAACCCTTGCTTATTTGACACTACACCCGGGCGTCGGTGTAGCGGCCCTTGATTACTTTTCATTGAATTCAGGTCATACAGCGCGTCGCTTCCAGGAGACGCTCTAGCACTTACACAATGATCAAAATTATTCATGTCATGATATTTTCTACAAGTTTTACGCTGGCTGTCGACTACCTAACGTAATCCTCCACTTTTTACATCCGGGCTTGGGACCGGCAATGACAGTGTTAATGATTACAAATTCATTGACATAAATTTTTTTTTTGTGCGCTAAAATTCTAACTCATTTAAATTCATTTAGATATTTATGATAAAACTATTAGTTTATATTTTGTTCTTTAATCTATAAGGATGAACTAGAAAATTACAATTTTGATATTTTATCCTAACTAATTATATAATATAATAAAAATATTGTGAAATAAAAATTTACTGTATTTATATAATTAATTTAAATTTATTTATATATTTATTTATGTGATTTATAAAACTAAATTATATGCTTTTCATAATTAAGGAGGTTGTGGTTAATCTTTAATTATTTAAATCATGTATATCACTCAGACATTAAGTTCTATGCTTAATTATTTTACTTTGATTTGTATGCATAAACATAAATTTATACATACAAAACTCAACAAACTTGAGCTTAAAAAGATTTATTACCTATATATAATTAACTGATGATGTAAACACATGATTAAGGTATTTACATATACTGTTGACAATGTTATTTCATATATACATTAACTAGTAAGTTTTATTGAACAAACCTTTTATATAATTTAATTTTATAGGTTCTCCACAAAAACTAATGGAGTGAAGTTCATCTACTGGAATTTTCAGGCTTTAATTTCCATCATCTACTTGCTTGCTGGATTAAATGAACTTTAGCATAAACATTAAAACTTGAAACTTTTCTTTTCCTGGGTTATTGGTAAAAATCAAGTGAATGGTACTATCAGTTGCCTACAGACACCACCAAGAGGCAAACCAAGCTGTTGATTCCCATAGGGATAAATCCATTGCAACCAATCAAATATCATTCATGTTTTTTCAAAAACAGCCTACAGAAGCTTTATACATACAAAACATATATAATTATAAAAGCTAAGAGGAACAAAATATTATTTCTTGTACAGGAAATATATAATAGCAATGACAATTTCAGAATTTTGTGAACTGGATGAAGAATTGTCCAAAACTAACATATCAAAATGTTAAGGTGGAGATGTTAAAACTAGGCTCGGATACCAGTTCGAAATAAAATTGATTCTGAACAAATTTCTCCAATGGAAGAATCGATTGTATATAAACAATGTGCAAATTAATATAAGGTCATTTTTCTAAAATTCAAGGAATCTCAAATTGATGACATGTGTTTCAAACAAGCCCGAAGATTTTTTATCTTTTTCTCTTATTATTTATTTTCGCCTTTCACCAAAATTGTAGAGAGACAAAATTATGTAGATTTTAAAACTATTTCCATTTTTTCTTTTGGAGGGAAATGGTTTGGACTGTTTTTTAGCTGTTACAGGGAACTAACAATAACATTAGATTGTGTGTATATGATAAACTGATGCAATATATTTTTAAAGACTACTATCATCTGTGAAATTACCTTTCTTTGTCAAGTGCTACTATTCAAAATTTATATCGTGATAATCTTTTTGTAAAAAATTTTTTTTCGTAGAACTGTCATATAAAGTTACTACTATAAAGATTACATTTTTGCAATTTAATTTACTCGTTCAAAAGCATCTGAAAGACAGATCAGAGCAGAACATAGGAATCTGGGTTTTCAGAGCTCGAGTCTAACTTGTTACATAATATACCACTATACCTATACATGAAAAGTTTTCACTTTTTAAGAGTTAAAATAGTGATATTTTTATGGGATATGAAAGATTTGGGTTGTATAATTATAAAAAGTTAATTTTTGGTGTTAGATGTGTATATTTCTAAGAATTGTGTGGTATGTATGTAAATGCCTCATATTAAAATTTGTGTATAAGTCATAATATGAGAAATGAACATGTCTTTTGTGTCTTAACTTTGAAGGTTCAAGATCAACGAGAGCTAAGCCTCTGCACTGGACATCATGCCTGAAGATTGCAGAAGATGTTGCCCAGGGCCTTGCATACATCCACCAAGCCTCCAGATTAATCCATGGCAACATCCGATCATCGAACATCCTCCTCGGCTCCGACTTCGAAGCCTGCCTCACCGATCATTGTCTCTCCTTTCTTATCGATCCAGTCGTTCCTGACAACGATGATTCGGGATATAGAGCTCCCGAAACCCGGAAGTCGAATCAGAGATTGACGCCTAAGTCGGACATCTATGCTTTTGGGGTCCTGCTGCTGGAGCTTCTTACAGGGAAACCTCCATTGCAGCACCAACTCCTCACTGCCGCCGACCTGCCGACGTGGGTTCGTTCGTTGAGAGATGATGAAGGGAGTGATGATGAACGGTTGAGGATGATCGTCGATGTTGCTGCGGCTTGTGTTCGGTCTTCGCCCGAGAGCAGGCCTACCACGTGGCAGGTCCTGAAGATGATTCAGGAGGTGAAGGAGGCTGATGTTGGAGATGATGATGATGATGATGAATCAGGTATTTCTTAGCCCTTTTTGCTTTTGTAATCAGGCTGATTTGATCTTGTTATTTTCTTGTCATGCTGAAGAGATGCTAGTAAAATGAGTGTCTGTAGCTTGTGTTTTTGCCTGCTAACTTGTAATATAAATGGGTTTGAAATGCACTGTAGAAAGTGAACGTTGGTGCATTCATGGGAAAAACATGGATGAACAGTGTGTTAGTATGATCATTATGATTATTAATTTTAATGTTCTCAGTTTTAGAGGTTTTGATATGGTTGAGAAGAATGCAATTGGGCTTCTATTTAATGTTGTTGGGTGAAAATCTAAATCTTTAGGTAAATTTACATACATACCAGACATTTTTTATTTTTTAAATGTTCAACACTCAAATTTGGATATTTAGGCTTACATAACACCTTGGGGTCATAAATTTATGCATGAAAATGTATACTGCACAGTAAGATGGTGATGATTTTTTTGAGGTGATGTTGAAGATTTGACTGGTATGCATTTAAGTATACATAAGAATTGTATGGCATGTTTGTAAATGACCCAAATCTTTACGTTTGTGTTATATTGATTTTTCTAAAAGAAAATTTTCTTTTTATCATGGGCAGAGCGCACTGGCCAAACCCAAAAAGTTTAAAGTGAGGAATGTAAGGATCAGCACACATATGCCCAACATTTTAGTTAGTCTTTAACAAATAAGAGAGAGAGAGAGAGAGAGAGAGAGAGAGAGAGAGAGAGAGAGAGAGTATCAACTGAAAAGTGAAAGATGTTCCGTAGAATTACATAATTTTTTCTTATGATTTTTTTATTTATTTTGATTGATTTATTTATGATTTTTATAAAAAAAATATATAAAAATTTAGTTTTTTAGCATATTTTATTGTTAATAAAATCCAGACATTTTCTTAGGAATTCTCAATTATATATTATTTTTAGTATAAAATAAATTGTCAAAATAAAAAATATTATTTATTAACTAAGATTATGAGTATTATTAATGAAAATATTTTTAATAACAATAAAAATAATAGTAATAATAGTAGTAGTAGTAGTAATAATAATAATAATAATAATAATAACAATATCTAACAAATTATTATGTTTCTTCTAACGTGTCATTTAAACTAATAAAAATGAAACAGAAAACTTACTTTTATTAAAAAATTTCTATGAATATAGATTTAAATTTTTTTTTTAAATTTCAATAGAATAATTTATTCAAAAGAATAATTATTTATTATAAAAAGAATAAATTATTAAATTGAATAAAATAATCCCTTGGTATGTCCTTATTCTTTGGAAAAAATTTTGGTGTGATTTAGATAAGTGAAACTTCTAAATGTTACATGTCTAAATAGATAATAATTGAAGGGTTGGCATGTAAATAGAAGGCTAAAAAAAATAGTGGAATAAAAGGAAGTTGGCACCGGCCGAGTCAGGACATTTCAAAGGCTTCCTGCCTCAACTTTATAAACATATGCAGTTCTACAGCATTTTTAAGGAAGGTTTACATACAAACATATCTAAATTTAAAGTTGGACATTATAGTTCTAAATTTTGCTGTTGTAAATTTATGCATAAAATTGGGTATTTATTTTTTATTTTTTAAAAACTAATTGCAAGTATATTTTTTATGTAATATGAAAGATTTATTGTATGTAAATGTAAATTTTGTGTTAGACTTGTAAATGTACAAGAATGAAATAATTTGAAAAATTACGTTTGGTACGTAAGATTTTTGTGTGGTATGTTTGTAACACTCCGACCCTTTTTTTTAAAAAAAAATTGCCGTATCTTTTATCTTTAACAAAGGGAACTTTTTGGTACAAACTTATGATGAATAAAAGAAAATTTACAGTTTATTTGGGATTAGGATTTTTATTTGTTATTTTTCATCTAGTTTATATATATTTTTTATTATTTGTTGCACTTTTTACATATATTATGTTAAATAAACTAGTTTTTAAAAATTCTTGATGCGTGCTGGAAATTTCCAGCTGTAGAGTGATGAATTATCGTCTTAGCATTGCATGAAAATCTAGCACAGACTAAGATAGAAGTAAGCAACTCGTAGTGATACTAGAAGTTTTGACGTGGTAAACTCTGGGCAGGAAAGATCACAGGGCCCGCCCATATGAAATGATCCACTATGTTTTTTTGGGTATGCGTCCACTCTTCTCTTGAATTAGAGATGATAGAGTTACAAATATAATCATTGTAAATGTACAGCAGTGGTTTGTCTATAATAGTTGTATTCTAGCTGCAAGGGTCGTAGGCGATTGTTGTGGAGGCAGTTGTCTGTAATGAATGTTATGAACAGTGGTCGTAGAGCCTGCTTGTCTTATAGGTTGTAGTGGAAAGTCACGGTAGTAGTTGGCCATGTGGGCTATAGAAGGTTGCTTTAGGAACATAGGTTGGCAACGAATGCTTTACTAGGGATTTGTGGGAGCTGAGGACCACGTAGACCCTTGTTAGTCATATATGGCGTAGTGGTGAGCTTTAATAACGTGTGGCCCGCGGGAGCCGGAGCCGGAGCTGCACAAGCGAGGGACCATGTAGTCTGTTTTTTTTCACATAAGCCATATCAGTGAGTTTTGTCGACGTCTGCAAGCTGCGGCGACTGGATTAAGGAGCTGTGAAAGCTATAGGAGCTGGGGACCAAGTAAGCAGTTGTTGGTCACATAGGTCGTAGTGGTGAGTTGTGACGATTTTCGTAGGCCGCGAGGGCTTAGTAGAGAGCTGCACGAACAGGGAACAACATAGGTCGTTGTTAGTTACATAGGTCGTAGTGGTGAGTTGTAATAACGCCTTTAAGCTACGATATCTAGAGTTGGGAGCTTCATGAGCCGGGGACCACGTAGGCAGTCGTTGTTCACATGGGTCATGGTGGTGAGCATTGACAACCTCCGTAGGTTGCGAGGACTGAAGTCAATAGCTTTACGAGCAGGAGACCACGTAGGCTATTGTTGGTCACATTGGCCGTAATTGGTGATTACAGGTACATCCCTTTTTCCCACAAGCGGGATGGGGTTATACATTTTTTGGGGTTACAATATCTGTGCTTACAAGGAATTGTTTCTTTGTGGTAGATAGCAGGCGGTAGCAGTGGCCCAAGGTTGTAGTGGCCGGTGACATCAACAGAGGCTAGAGGTGTGACTGAAGGTGGTGACATAGACTGAAGGCGACAACAGTCAGATGAGGGAGTAGTGATGCGGCTCGAGGCAGCTGTGACCTAAGACGGCGGCGGAGGCCGGAGGCGAAGACAATCATGAGAGGTAGCTATGAATGCGGCCTGAGGCTGGCGGCGACAGGAAGCTATAATGAAGGCGACCTAAAGAGATGGCAGAGAAGGCGACCCGAGGTCCCCATGAAGACCTGAAGAGGAGGTTGGGAAGGCTGCTCAAGGTGGCGGAAGCCGAATGGGGTGGCAACTGGAAACAGTGACGGTAAAAGCATGAGGCTGCGACAGCAAGCAGAGTTGCAACGGAGGATGCAAGCAGCAACTCTTCCTTTTGAAGGCTCTACACTTGCTCTTGCTCTAAGGTCTAGCCCCCCCTTCATGAGGGGATTGTAGCTTTATTTTTAGTGTCCAAATTAAAAATAAGGAAGAAATCAAAAACACTCTCGATCGGATGACTCGGAGAGAAACTCTTGATTGGATAGTGTTTGATGGACATTTAACTGCCTTAACAATGTCAGAATTGAGCGATCTTGGGCTTGTTGGAATCGTCTCATCGAGAAACTCGATTAGACTATAAGCATGACATATTTGACATCTGCTTTACGTCCAGAAAGCTTCCAAATATTGTTAAATGGTTTGAGTTGGGCTTGATTCAAATCGAATTAGGCTAATTTTTATACTGTTAGGTCCGTCTCGTTGAGCGGATCAGTTTGACTATAAGTTTGCTCAAATCAAAGATTTGAATGACTTTGAATCTAAGTTTGCAGGTTCCTTACTAAAAAAAAATTATCTCGAAATCCGTGCTATGTGATTTGTGGATTGCATATCAATACCCATAAAATATGTTTAGGAGTTTTAAATATTTTTAACATCAACAATATTTCATTCCAAATGAAATAAAAAAATAAACTAAAAATGATGTCAAAAATCTCTTTAGCTTACATGCGTTTTAGATGTTCTCTTTTATGTCAATTAATGTGGTGTAATTCATTAGATCAAATATCTGTTGAAGAATATTTTCCTCGAAGGTGATGGCACTACAGTTCAAATTAGATCTGCGGGCCTTAGATCTTTGATTTGAAAACTCCTTATTATAAAAATTGTCTTACTTAGAGATGCACTTGCTTTGGAAACTGTAAGTATTCAACCTAATTGGTAGGGTATTACATGTGAATAATTGTTATATATTCCTACAAAACATAATATTAAAAATGTTGTTTTTTGGTTTAGGGAAATCTTTTAAAATAATATGACAGTAATGGAAACAGAGAACCTCATTCATCAGTCATGACATATGCCATTTGTGATATCTTATGTTGTGGGGCTATAGTTATGAATTTTGGAACTCTAAATCAATTCATTATATGCCTTGGGTGGTGTGTAATTTTGACCTAAAATATTTCATTCTGACTTATTTAAGGTTGGTAGCTTTTGATATAATGTTTAAAAGTGAGTTGCTCACATGCTCTCACATGTGCACTATTTACCATGTTTATTGGATCCAAATACACTATGGATACACACCAAACTCTACTAATAAGATTTACGATATTAAAAGGCTTAAAAAAGAAGATCTAAAATTTTCTATTCAGCACCTCTTACATGCTTCCTTTGATCCATTATTTGTAGGTTTTTGAGGGATTTAAAAAGTTATATAAGAATAAATAAATAAATAAATAACTAGATAACTAGATAAATGATTGGACTGTTACGAGTATATGGACGCAATAATAGAGAAATAAGGGAGTAAACATGGATTGCAGTTTGGGAAATGACTTTTGAGAGGAGAAGCAAGGTCACTTCTCTAAGTAGGTGAGATGATAAGGGTCTTTCTACAATTTTGGATTAGTATTGCTAAGCAAAGTGAGTTACTATGAGCAGGCCGTTTGGACCAAATAAATAGTTCTATTATCTAAAAGTGTTTCTTGTCGTAATCTAAAAAAGTGTATTTAAGGAATATATCAGCTCTCTGACCAACTTGCATTGTTGTTGAATTTTTTGAAGAAAAAAAAATCAAGAGAATTAAATGAGTTGTTTATTATTTTCTTGTTTAGTAAAAAGAAAGTAATTATTTTTCTATTCTATTGTACTATGATATTGACAAATATTTATCAATTTATTTCTTTCTAATGATGTTGGAGTGGCTTCACTCTATGTCATGAATCTTAGACATTTATAAGTATCCGAGCTGAATTCCAAGCTTCACAACTTCGTTTATCTCCTCCTCTCTGGGAGTTATCAACTTATTTTAGGTTGTTAATCATTTCTATATTGTCTCCTCATTTCAACTTAATAGAAACAAGCAAGTGGGCCTCTCCCTTAAGGGTTGTAATATATTTGACTATAAATTGTGCCATAGCTTTTAAAGCTAGCATATTCGAGCTTAGGATGCCAAATTTTGACCGACTAACCATGTTATAAATAGAACAAGAAACTTTTGAAGGGTAAATAATTGGTAAGGGTACGTAGATTCATGATGTTGACCAATGCTTTTGAATCAACAAGAACACTTGAAAGTGTAAATTGGCCAATATTTACATAGATATACAGTAGTTGATTATGTTTAATGATTTAGAGTAGATCTTCATCAAAGAAAGTGACTCGGAGAACCTATTTGATGTAACAAGCTTCACCAAGTAAAGTCATCACTTATTGCGTCAATTAGATCTCAGGATCAAGTACGACATTGGTTAGAGGCTCTTTCATCTCATTAGACAAGATGAGAGTGATGTGCGTACTTAAATAAGCAATCTACTGTCTTAAATGAGTGATCAAACTTAGAGGTGTATCTTAAGGAGGAGCATTTAGTGGCATCACATATTCGCTTGCACTAATGACTTGCTTTCTCTTATTCTTTGGTACTATTCAAGATGGTAGGTACCTACCACCGTGGAAGTTCACTTCTATGATTTTTTTCATTGGTTGGGTTATTTATAGCAATGTCTACTTAATATTGGATGATACATGAGTTGTCTTTTGTTAAACAATCAAAATCTAATAGGAAAACCACAATGATTAAGGATGTGACCTGAAAGTTAAAAATTGGGTCATCATCATCAGAATTTATTATTAAATTCATTGAGTTTGTATGCATTAAGGAATGTATCATCACATAAATTTTAAAAATTTTCCTTTATGAAATTAAATACTCCATTTAGAATAATATATTACTTCAAAGAATAAAAAATAATATTCTATGATGAACTCAATTACTAAATAAAAACTTTAAAGTTGTTGGGACTATGTAAACCAAATATTTTTTTTTCTATCTAATTTATATATGACATTATTTATTTTATTCTAGAGTACTGTTGAGTGAGAAAAACTTAGAAAAACTGTCATAAAATAAGTGCTTTTATTTAGTCTATTTCTATAATTTTTACATACATGTGCATGCTATATGCAGGTTTGCCCCTATGGATAAACATTAAAGTTGGTGAAGTTCCCTGGAGAATGACAACACCAAACATTCGCATCATGACACAAAGGCCAGAGTCCCCAATTAAAATTTTTCCCAAGAACTCAATTCCTAGGCGTTAATTGATCAATGTCACCATGCCAGTCCAACACCCCATTGCTTAGAGTAAGTTCCATGGCACCTTGTTAAGTCATGCGAGCTAAGTGGATGAGATCGATCTAGCACTACAATGCCATCACATCTAATTATGTATCTCTATCATCAACCAACCTCATTGATTAAAAAAACTAGAAGACCAAGTTACGGCGTCAGAAACTTAGAGTCACAATATGACAATCCAGTTCCACAATGCTAGTATTGGAGCTCCATAACTTAGAGCCAATGCCACAATATCATCATTATAGAGCCACGATGAGATGTCTCAGACATAATAGTTATTGACGGTAAAATTTGAAATTTTTGCGGAGGAATGGATTTAAGAGCGGCATTATATGGTAGGAGTGCTGAAGAGGCTATTAGAGGAGCGATGCAATAGTAATTCAGTGTGAGTGAGTGCTTAGTGTGAGGAATCTTTTATATGAGAGTTTAATTGTGTGTTTGCTTAAGTTGGTGGAGCAAGGAGAAGATTCAATGGAGTATCTGAAGAGATTGTAACAAAATTCCAAGTTCTATTATTTATATATTTAATTAAATAGTTGTAATCATGCTTTATTCTTGCGTAATGACGATGTTTGCTTTATTTTATTGTATTCACGTGCTTGACTATGTTCATTCATTCTTATGATTTTTTTATTTTATTAAAATCAAAAATTAAATTAGGCTTAAATTTTAAAAACTTCTCTAGGATTATATGTAAATTACCAATTTGATTTAGCAACTAGTAGTAGCCATGATATTGTTTAAAAGGTAGTGTAAGTTTGAGATATCGACAAACTTTATTTGCACAAGAAAATTCCTAATTTAGATGTTGAAAAATAGACAAATTTTTTTAAAAGCTTCATAATTAATTGGAAACTGCACATAGATCATTTTTGGAATACCTATATCATGGACATATGGCTTATGTTTTTAGAGTTAAGGTTTTTATTGCTGTCGACGGAGGCCTAAAAAAATTTGTGCATCTGATTAATGAATTACATAATTTAAGCCTATTTCAGCACATTGCTTTATGAACAAAGAAACTATGAGAAATTTCTTGTGCATTTTAAATTCTTAACAAATTAGAATATGAAAATTTACTTTTTAAAAAGTTTATTCCTCTATATAGAATCTGGGTTTTTAAAACTAGTGCATTTAACTTTTACTTTCTATCACTTATTTTCATGTGGGATAATTTTGGACTCATCTCTATTATATTATTTACATGATAAGTGCACTTGTGTAAGAATATGTAGAATCATGTTAAGGTTTTGGCACTCTTGTCAGAGATTGGACTGCATAATTGTATATTTTGAAGTCAACACTAGCGGAGGGATCATAATGTAGGTCAAGTCTATATCATTAAGTTTTTAGTGAATTTTGTATCTTAAAATATTGTTTAGTTTGTATTCTATATTTTATATAAAAAAATTTATCATGTAGGAATCACTTCAGAAATGTTTGCTCAGCACTGTCACTTTGTCATTGTGGTAGTGCAACAGTGTCAGGCTGTAGTGCCTTAGCACCCTGCCAAGTTGTATTCTGTGCTCATTTCTTTAAATTAACTTATTTTACGCATTTTTTACTGTTTATTTGATCTATTTTTCATTATTCATATAAACTATTAAAAATAATAGTTCATGTGTAAACTTGAACAGACAAACATAGTATCGTTTGATCCTAAAAAAAGAAAAAAATAGTATAAAACTTAGAAAATGAAATAAAAACAAAAGTATAGAAGAAGAACGACAAAGCTTTAGGGTGAACATGAACAACCTAGATCACTAAAGAATTTTGGTAATCTTATGGTAGAAGAAGTCCATCATAATATTACTAGACCTACAATAAGTGCCAACAACTTTGAACTAAACCCAACCATCATTCAGACCGCTTAAAATAATTAAATTGTAGGATCACCCATATAATACACTAACCTTGATGTAATAAGTTTCTTAGAATTTTGTGCTACACTCAAGTATGACAATGTCTCTGATGAGGCCCTTAGAATTAAATTATTTCCATTTTTCTTATGTTATAAGACCAAACAATAGCATTACTGTTTACCACCAAGATCAAACTACTTCGATGGAACTTTCACTGAAATTCTTACTAAATATTTTCCACCCTATAAGACTATCAAAATTAGAAATGATATTATATATTTACCTGGTTAGAAGGAGAGTATATACGAAGTCGTTAACCCCATTTTTTGTGAGGTCTAGTGATCACAAGAAAATATATTAAGAAATTCAAACCCATTTTTTATGAAATTACACTTTAAAGAAAGGTATTTTCTATATTTTATTGCAGGAATGAAGATTTATAAGTGATGGAAGCAAAAAACATGAAATGGAGCGAATTTGGATCAAAAAAGGAAGAAATTCATACAAAATGAATTAAGTCGCCGACGGCGAGATCGAGCCCGCCGACGGCGAGATTATAAAGAAAATTTCTGAAGGATTTATAACTACCCAACAGATAAATCGCGTGGTTTGGAGACCTTCTAGAAGCCTCGCCGACGACGAGGTCGTTTCTCGCCGACGGCGAGACAGTTCAAAATGCTATATACATTGAACCTGGACGCTTTTTGAAGAGGTACTTAAGTACCACTTGGACCTTTGTCTACCTCTATAAATAGAGGACGAATTTTAGTATGTGGTATGTCTATTGTGTGTCTTCTGTGTGTCAATTTTAGAGAGTCTTAGTGTCTACTTGGTGTCTAGTTTTAGTTTTAGTAAGTGTAATTAGTGAGTTTAGAAGTGTGCTGTACTAGAAGGAAAAGTCAAAGGAACTTCAAAGAGTCTGCTTGGGGAGGAAATCGAGATAAGTATCTTTGTTTATTGTTGTTAACTTTAAATGAAATTGATGCTTTGTTTAATTCCCATGCATTATGAGTAGTTTTTTTAGTCTTTCTTCTTGTTTATGAAATTATGTGAATTGATGAAATTAAATAGAAGTGTCTAATATATTAAAATAAATTGTGATAATCTTTTACTTAAAACTTAATTTACTCTCAATCTGACCAATTGAATTGTTAAAATATGTTGAATCATCAACTATAGTAAAGATTACATCCAATATTCAGGGAAGTCAAAAGCCTTGGAAGGAGGATGCAAATAAATAAAGAAATATTATTTATCGGACGTAGAATTGGATATTTTAGTGTGACAGACTAAAATATTCAATTTGGTCCTATTGTTTGAGAGCTGAAGTGTAGATGTTAGCCCTCAGGTGAGGGGAACATGGGCGCTCGAAGTGGCAACACGTATCCTCCCAGCCTAGCCGCGATTCAGTAATCAAGCATAGGATTAGTCAATGTTCTTTGCACCTGGACCAAAGGGTAAAGAATAGGAATGCTCCTATTTGTCACAATACAATAAAAAATCTATTTGAATTCATCATTCACTTAATTTTCTATAAACAAGGAGAAGGATACTTTTTCTGAAATCTTTAAATCAACTTTATTTAAAGCATTAGTTTACTTTAGTTCGCTTTAGTTACATATTCTAAATTTCCGTATACTATATTAGTAAGTAAATCCTTTAAATTTAGCTGTTACAAATCTTTTAAAACTTCCCTGTGGGATCGATAACCAGGACTCCACTAGAGCCCTGTATTACTTGATACGATACGTATACTTACGTAGAATCCACATTATACATTCCATCATAAAATCAAATATATATATTAAAGCGGGATCAAGTTTTTGGTGCCGTTGCTATTAACATAATTTGCAAACATAAAAAAGTTGGTTAAGTTTTTGGCGCCGTTGCCGGGGAAGTAAAGAAGTTATTTACTAGAGTAATGGACTATTTTAAAATTTATTTTGCAAAATTGTATGCGTAAATTTGGAAACGAAAATTTAATACCTTACGATTCAGAATTAGACCGTACAATTAAAAGAATTAGAAAACAACAAAGAGAAATTATAAATTTAACACAAATGACGAATATTCCTGAAAATGAAAATATCAATCAACAGGGACCATTAAGAGATTATGCCAACCCTACATTAGATGAAATTCATTTAACTATTCAAAACCCTGATGTAGCTGCTAACTCATTTGAACTTAAACCTGCAATTATTCAAATGGTACAAAACAATCAATTTAGAGGTTCACCTACTGAAGATCCTAACTTACATCTTGCTAGTTTTTTAGAACTATGTGCTACTTTCAAATATGAAGGAGTATCTAACGATGTTATTAGACTTAGACTTTTTCCTTTTTCTTTAAGGGATAAGGCTAAAATGTGGTTAAATTCGTTAGCACCTGGATCTATTAAAAATTGGGGAGAATTATCACAAAAATTTCTATCCAAATATTTTCCACCATCTAAAACTGCTAAGCTTAGAAATGATATAACTTCTTTTAGTCAGTTTGATGGAGAATCAATATATGAAGCTTAAGAGAGATTTAAAGAACTTCTTAGGAAATGCCCACATCATGCATTACCAGATTAGTTAATTATTCAAACTTTCTATAATGGATTAGTAGGATCTCTTAGATCAATCATCGATGCTGCTGCTGGAGGATCATTAATGTCAAAATCATTTGATGAAGCCTATGCACTAATCGAAGAAATGACTACCAAAAATTTTTAATGGCCTGCTGATAGAATGAATCCGAAAAAGATAGCCAGTATTCACGAAAATGATGCAATATATATGTTAGCTTCGTAGATCGCTGCTATATCTAAAAAATTAGATCATTTTTGGAATGAATTACTCTCCAACTATATTAGAAGAAAACTCATCTGGACAATTTATAGAATCTCAATCTCATTATGAAACTATAAATGCTATTAATAACAGACCCAATAATCCTTATGCGAATTATTATAATCCTGGATGGAAAAATCATCCTAATTTTAATTGGAATAATAATACAACTAATCAACCATGGATGAACAACATAACACAACCATTAGGAAATCCCTCTAACTAAGGAAATTCTAATTATAAACCTAGTTTTCCACCTGGATTTAATAATAATAACCCTCAATTTAAAGATAAGAAATTATCTATAGAATAATTAATATTAAATATGGGTCAACATTTACAAAATCAAGGAAATCAATTACAAAATCAAGGAAATCAATTACAAATACAAGGAAACCAATTACAAAATCAAGGAACAACACTTAAAAATATTGAAACTCAACTTGGACATATCGCTACAGCGCTTAATAATAGAATACCTGGAACATTTCCTAGTAATGTGGAAATAAATCCCAAAGACAAAGGAAATGAAAAAATTAAAGCGATACAATTATGAAGTGGAAAAGAATTAGAACCTCGAATTCAGAAAGAACTGGAAAGTCAAAAAGAGGAAGTGGAAATCGAAAAGGAAAAGAATCAACAAGATTCAAACCTAGAAAATCCTTTAATACCAATGAAAATTTATGTTGAAAAACCTCCACCACCATTTCCTCAACGACTAAATCAACATAAAAAAGATAAACATTTGGTTAAATTCTTTGAAATTCTAAAGAAATTAACAATAAATATTTCTTTCGTAGAAGCTTTAGAACTGATGCCAAACTATGTAAAATTCATGAAAGATATTCTAAATTAAAAAAAGAAAATTTACCGATAATGAAACGATCGCACTTAGTGAAGAGTGTAGTGCTATTATTCAGAAAAAGCTTCCTGAAAAATTAAAAGATCCTGGTAGTTTCACTATACCTCGCGCTATCGGAGAAAAATTATATGGAAAAGCTTTGTGTGACTTAGGAGCAAGCATCAATCTAATGCCTCTATCAATTTTTAAGAGATTATGATTGGGAGAAATTTCACCTACTTCAGTAACCTTTCAGTTAGCTCATCGTTCTGTTACATATCCTAAGGGAGTTATTGAAGATATTTTAGTAAAAGTGGATAAATTTATCTTCCCTGTAGATTTTATTGTTTTAGATATGGAAGAAGATAAATAAATTCATATAATCTTAGGAAGACCATTGTTAGCCACTGGGAAAGCTATGATTGATGTTCAGAAAGGAGAATTAACTAAGAGAGTAAATAACCAAAAAGTTACTTTTAATATTGCTAAATCAATGAAATATTCTGCGTTAGAAAAAGATGATGAGTGTTTTCGAATGGAAGTACTCGATCATTTACAAAAAGAACATTTTAAGGAACATTATGAAGAAAAATTAGAAAAAGAAAATACTGAATTAATTGAAAAAGCCGATATAAATGAAGAACTAGATTATATTCAAGAGAAATTTGAATTTTTGGATAATACGAAAACACCGAAAAAAATATAGTTCCATCAATTATTAAACCTTCGAACTTCGAGTTAAAAATTTTACCTAATCATTTGAAATATGCTTACTTAGGTAATTCTTCAACTCTACCAGTTATTATTTCATCTGAATTAAATGAATCTCAAGAACAAAAACTTTTAGATACCTTAAAAAAATATAAGAAAATTTTTGGTTGGACTTTAGCAGATATTAAAGGAATTAGTCCTTCAATCTATATGCACAGAATTATTTTAGATAATGAACATAAGCCTAAAGTAGATCCCTAAAGAAGATTAAACCCATAATGAAAGAAGTAGTCAAGAAAGAAATTTTAAAATGGTTAGATAATGATATTATATATCCTATTTCTGACAGTGCTTGGGTAAGCCCAATTCACTGTGTGCCTAAGAAAGGAGAAGTGACCGTAAAAGCTAATGAAAATAATGATCTTATCCCTATAAGACAAGTTACTGGATGGAAAATATGTATTGATTATAGAAAATTAAACGCAGCCACCAGGAAAGATCACTTCCCTTTACCATTTATAGACCAGATATTAGATAGATTAGCCGGACATAAGTATTTTTGTTTCTTAGATAGATACACCGGTTATCATTAAATACAAATTGCTCCTGAGGATCAAAAGAAAACTACATTTACTAGTCCTTATGGAACTTTCACTTTTCGAATGATGCCTTTTGGATTATGTAATGCACCTGCAACATTACAGAGATGTATGATGTCTATATTTAGTAAGTTAATTGATAATGAAATAGAAGTATTTATGGATGATTTCTCTGTATTTGGAACATCATTTGACACATGCTTAAATCATCTTGAAAAAGTATTTAAAGTATGTGAGAAAACTAATTTAGTTCTTAATTGGGAGAAATATCAATTTATGGTTGCAGGCGGCATTATATTAGGGCATAAAATTTCGGAAAAGGGCATGGAAGTAGACCCTACAAAAATTCAAGTTATAGCTAAATTACCACCTCCAACTACGGTGAAAGGGGTAAGAAGTTTTCTTGAACATGATGGATTCGACAGACGTTATATAAAAGATTTTTCAAAAATTACTAAACCTCTATGCCAACTTCTTGAAAAGGACAAGAAATTTGAATTTAAAACTGAATACCTGAATGCTTTCGAATTATTAAAAGATAAATTAATTACAACACCTATAATAGTTTCACCTAATTGGGAGAAACCATTTGAGCTTATGTGTGATGCTAGTGATTATGCTAAATGAGCAGTTCTTGGGCAAAGATATGATAAGATTTTTAAAGTTATATATTATGCTAGTAAAACTCTAAATAATGCTGAAATAAATTATACAAGCTATCGAAAGAGAATTATTAGCAGTTGTATATGCTTTTAATAAAATTTGAAATTATCTAATAGGAACTAAATGTATTGTGCATACTGATCACTCTGCTATAAAGTATTTAATGCAAAAGAAAGATTCTAAACCAAGATTAATTAGATGGATGTTATTAATGCAAGAATTTGATTTTGAGATCATTAACAAAAAGGGAATTGATAATCAAATTGCTGATCATTTATCAAGATTAGAATATCATGAATTATCTGATACTGATAATGAAATTATAGACAGTTTTTCTGATGAACAACTTTATAATATAAATGAGTGAAAAATACCTTGGTATGCTGATATAATAAATTATATTACAAGTGACATTTTACCACCTATGTTAACTTTGCAACAACAGAAAAAATTCATTCATGACACTAAAACATACTTTTGGGATGAACCATACTTATATAAGCAATGTAAGGATCTAATTATTAGAAGATGCGTGCCTTATGAAGAAACTGAACCAATTATTAAAAAATGTCATGATTCTGATTTTGGAGGACATTTTGGGACTGATAAAGCTGCGTATAAAATTCTACAATCTGGATTCTACTGGCCTACTCTATTTAGAGATGTATACAAATATATAAAAACCTGCGATAAATGCTAAAGAGTAGGAAATATATCAAGGAGAAATGAAATGCCTCTGAATTTTATATTAGAAGTTGAAATTTTTTATGTTTGGGGATTAGATTTCATGGGACCTTTTATTCCTTCATTTAGAAATTCATATATATTAGTAGCTGTTGATTATGTTTCCAAATGGATTGAAGCGCCAGCTTTACCTAGGTGTGATGCTAAAAGTGTTTCAAAATATTTAATGAAAAATATTTTTACTAGATTTGGAATGCCGAGAGTGATTATCACTGATGGAGGAACTCATTTTAGAAATAAATATATTCACAAACTAGTAGAAAAATATAATATTATTCATAAGATATCAATCGCTTATCATCCACAAACTAATGGATTAGCTGAAGTTTCTAATCGAGAGATTAAGCATATTTTAGAAAATTCTGTAAACCCGAATAGATTGGATCGGTCTATAAGACTAGACACTGCATTATGGGCATACATGACTGCTTATAAAACTCCGATTGGAATGACTCTTTACAGACTTATATATGGAAAAACTTGCCACTTACCAAATGAATTAGAACATAAAGCATTTTAGGCAATTAAAGAATTTAATTATAATATGAAAGAAGCTGGTGAGAAGAGATTGTTGCAATTAAATGAATTAGAAGAATTAAGAAATGAATCATATGATAATGATAGGATTTATAAAGAAAGGATAAAATTATGGCATGATCGGAAGATTAATCGAGAAATTTTGAACCAGGACAAGAAGTTTTGCTATATAATACTAGATTGAAATTATTTCCAGGAAATTGAAATCTCGATGGTTAGGACCTTTCACCATAACTCAAATATTTTCATATGGAACTATAGAAATTGAAGATCCAAAAACAGGACATAGATTTAAGGTAAACGGACATAGATTAAAACCATATTTAGAAGGTAGAAGACAAAATTTTAAAGAGGTTTTAATGCTTAGTCGACCTGATTACTAATTGAAATTAGGTCGGGCTGACGACGTTAAACCAAGCGCTTTATGGGAGGCAACCCATAGTAGTCTTTTATTTTACTTATATACAAATTAGTGAGTCTGTATTATTAAAACAAATCTTACTACTCAAATTTTTAATTAGAATCATCACAAATTTGAACCTATATGATGAGATCAGAAAATATTCAGACCAGAGTGAAATTGGGCAATTTTACGAAATCTCGCCGACGGCGAGGTCGATTCTCGCCGACAGCAAAATCGGCGCCTAATTACATTTCAGTTTATTAACGAGCTCGTCGACGGCAAGAAACTGCCCGCCAACAGCGAGATCGCGTACCATATTTTAAATCAGTTTTATAACCAGCTCGCCGACGGCAAGAAACTTCCCGCCGATGGTGAAGCAGTTGAAAAATTGGTTTCTTAAGTTTTTTTTGTGCGGTTTTGGACGGTTCTAAAGCCATTTCTTTCTAGAAAACCATCCCAAATTCATTTTTACACTGTTTTCTTCCTAAAAAAACGACTAGAGACCATTCCTTTCAATCTGAAATGGCCACCAAACTCTTAGAAACCACAAAAACTGGAGTTTTCAACCGAAGAAAATTTGTCAGTTCGGAGGCGCAGCGTATTTTCAATAAAGTTTTGATAAAGAAGCGACTTATTAAAGAAAGGGGATTTGTCAACAGAGGAGTAGAAAATTTCACCACAAAAATTAAAGAAATGATCGCGCAGCGGCATTGGGAGGTATTTTGCTATACGACATCCGCTGTAGTTATTCCTGTAGTTAAAGAGTTTTACTCTAATCTACATGCGATCAACAATGGAAGTGTCTACGTCAGAGGAAGATGGGTAACATTTACTCGTTAAAGGGTAAATGAATTATTTTCTATAGTGAATACCTCTGTCTGTTATTATTCAAACTTTGTTCCTTCAAGATACAATATGAACGAGATTTATAGATACCTGATCGACGAACCTGATGATTGGGAGTTGCGCGAAGACGGGTATGTCAGTTTTTCTGCATCACTTCTTAACCCTGTCTCGAAGTATTGGCATTTCTTTATCTCATCAAAATTATTATCCACTATGAGGGTAAATAAGGTTTCAAAGGAATGCGCTATATTAAATTACTATATTCAAATTGGACTACCTATCGATGTTGGATCAATTATAGTAAAATCTGCATTGGGATTAATTGTGCATGGGTCAGTTCATGGACTTGGACACCCATCGACTATATTTGCTTTATGCGATCGGTACCAAGTTTCTTATGAGGCTTGGGAAAAGGTACTTTGCCATGGAAACCACTCGATCCTACGGATATGTTTCCAACTTTGGATAACAATGATGAGATTACCATTATTTACGACAGAGCATCACGTACAATCCTTTAGCAAGGCCCCTCATCGATAAAGCAAATTTCATTCGAAAAAGATTAAAGGATTAGAGAAAGAATTGCAAAACGTGATGAATTCCATCGATAATATCTCTGATATGTTTGATCACATTGACTGGAGGATGAAGGAGCACTTTGATCATACTGGACATCTGGAAGCTAGTTTTATTCATTTAATGAGACAGAAAGGGTGGATCGATGAAGAATCTACTGTAGAATTCCCTTTCAGGCCTTTCTACAATCTATTTGTGCACCTGCGTCACATCGGGAATATCAGAGAGGATGTTAGTTCAGATACTGAGGAGTAGTAAAGATTTCTATCTATTGTTATATTTGTGTGTATATTTATGTTGATTTGGATTTAGGTTTTACTATGATTTAAACTTTAAATTTGATCATCTCAGATTTGATGAAATTATATGTATTTGTTATGTCTCAGCATTTAGTGTACGAGTGGTTTGGATTGCGATGCCGAGTATTATGGATTTGTACATTTAAGTTAAGTATGTTGTTAGTTGTTAGTGTGAAGTTTGTAAGTCTCATGGATTTCATATATAAAGTTATATTGTTTGTGTTGTGTGAACTTTTTGTGAGTGTAAGTATCTAATCTTCATACTAAATTATTAAATTAAGTGATCAGAAGATTGATTAAGGGCCAATCGAGGTTGAAAATGATTGACAAAATTTCAAAAACTTAAAATTTTGGGATCTCACCGACGGCGAGAATTATCCCGCCGACAGCGAGGGAAATCCCGCCGACAGCGAGGGAAATCCCGCTGACAGCGAGGGAAATCCCACTGACAGCGAGAACGATCTCGCTGACGGCGGATTTTTCCCGAAACTTTTGCCTCTGTCAAACTAATTAGCTCGCCGACGGCGAGAAAAATCTCGCCGACAGCGAGATCGCGAAAAGTCTTATATTTGACCAGTCAACCGACACTATTCATCATCCCCTTCCTCAAAATTTCAAAAAAACCGACCTAGGGCTTGTGAGATCTTGGATTTGAGACAATTTCAACACTTTTTGACACCGAATTTCATCTTCCCTTGGTAAGAGCTTCACTCCTATGCAAAAATTTTTTATTTTCACCATGGATTTCTTAAACATTGGGAAATTTTGAAAAAAATTCAAAATGTGAAGAAAAGACTTGGAAGAAATTCATGGAGATCGATTTAAATGGATTTTAGATGTTATAGGAAGCCTTCTTAGTAATATTTGGGAGTTTAGTTAAGATTTTTTACAAATTTCACAGATCGAAAATGGCTCCATGACAAAAGCGATGGTTGGATTACGGCGAAACCCGATTTGTGAATACAAAAGCACAATCAAGATATTTTCACAACATTCAATCAAGAAAATGCATTCAAGATCGAGTTTTTAAGAATCCAGGAGGAGAGGTGGAGCGAGTAATAAATGAACGAGGATGGTAGAATTTTTGCTATGTTTCATACAGAGCAACTGTGGATGTAGTTAAGGAGTTCTATGCTAATTTGACTACAACTGAAGATGCACCAGTTAAGGTTAGAGGATTTTTGGTAGAATTTAACGCTGCAAGGATAAACTTGTTATATGAAGTTCGTGATCTGCATCTTAGCGAGTACGAGACTTTTGGGATGATGGAAGGACCACTGGAAGAGGTGATCGACTTTCTCACTGATGGGAAAGGCGTTTGGAAGATCAAGCAGCGGGAAAGGGTAAATTTTCCTCTTTCTATGTTAAATGCAACTTCAAAAGCCTGACACTATTTTATTTGTTCTACTTTGTTACCTACTTACCACCATAGTAAGGTAACAAGAGATAGAGTAGTTCTGAATTTCTGTATTCAGAACCAAAAAAGTATTAATGTGGGAAGTGTAATTTATAAGAATATATTAGCCACCTCAAGAAGTGAAAGTGGAGGAGGACTAGGACATCCTGGTTTTATCTATGCACTCTGCCAATTATCTGAGGTAGAGTCAAGAGATGATGAGGAATGGGTTGAGCCTATGAAACCCTGGCTAATATTTAGAAATATGAATCCCACGAAGGATGGAGATCTGGGACAAGGGATTATGTACCTTCTTCAAGTAGAGATATACCCTCTACTAGTTATGAACCCCCTCAGTACACCACTCCTACCCTTCAAGATCTGATGAATGAGCTGACCCTAAGTAGAAAGAGTTTTGAACAATTTGGAGAGAATATGGAAAGAAAATTTGAGCATATGGACCACAGGATTGAAGGCTTGGAAAGAAGACATGATTATGATAGTGAATATCTCCAGCGTCATTCAGAGTACGAAATTGCATATTATGAGGCTGAACGTCGATATAGGAGTGGTGAGTTAGATGTTGTCTTTCCTGAGTGCCCCCGCTACACACAGTATCAGCCTGCTCAGCCTTCTCAGCCTGAAGATCAGGGAGATGATATAACCTGGGATTTTGATGCAGAAGATTAGAGACTTTATTTAGTTTGTTTAGATTAATTGTTATTTTGAAAACTTTATTGTTCTGTGTGTAATTATTCTGTACTTTCTATGGGCTGTGGATTTGGTGTGTTTGTGTGTTTGCTTATGCTGTAATGTTAGACTTTTTATGTGTGTTAAGTTAGTTTGAATTTTTCTTTTAGATAGGATGTTACTTTTTCTTTAATGTGTTGTTTAAGTTTTTATAAGTTATGAACTTTTAATATGTTTAGATTGTTTTAATATGTTTAAAGTAGGTCAGTTGATTGTATGTGTAGTAATAGATTAAGTTTTCATTTGTTGGGTTTTATACTTATTAAAAATTTCTTATCCCAACACTTTCTTTTAAATACTATATATATATGGAAGAATACTAACAGTACAGGTTCTTTAAATAATGAAAAAGCCTGCAAAAATTTCAAGGAAAAGAAATACCTAAAGCTCAAAGGTATGATGTAAATTCATTGTATATTTTCCTTTTCACCATTTAGAAATAGATAGAAAAATTTAAGTTTGGGGGAGGAAAAATACAAATTTAATTATTAAATTGTTCTCAATTTCTATTTTCAAAAATTATTATCAAATGATTTTTCTATAGTAATTTTTCAATTCAATAAACATAAATTACTTTATTTAATTATTATAGAAAGTTAAATAAAATGTTTCTAGTAATTCAATTATTTAATAGAATAAGATATTTGGTTAAAAGAAATAAGAATATAGTAAACTATTTAAAGTAAGGGAAACTATATTCTAAAATTGAAATTCTTAAGTATTTAAATGAAAAAGAAGAGATTGAAACTCAATGAAGTAAAGGCTATGAAATACATATAAGCAAAGAAATATTTTAAGTTTCAAATTTAGGAAGAGAAAGTTGAAGTTCAAAATTATTAACGAAGCTATCCAGGATATAATAATCCTCACTTGAAAAAGAAAAAGAGAAGGATTGAAAATCAATCCAAAAAAAAGGAATAAAAGAAAAGAAAAAAATATAAGCGAGGAGAAGCTTGAGGAGATGCCTTATCAAAAATTGGCTTCAATAGAATCAACCTAAAGGGTAAAACTCAAATATTTTTCTAAACTTATATATATGGATAAGTATTTTACTAAATAGTGTTTTCTTGAACTTCCTATCATCTAAATATCTTAAGTAAATTACTCTTTTTAATATAATCTTGCTCGAAAAAAATAGCGAGCTAGAAATCTTAGATCTGATAACTAAATAATTTTATATGTATAAAGTTAATTTAATTACTTAAAATATTTCTATTTAACTTTACTATAGTATTATTTAAATTTAATTCATATTATATCTGAATTGAAAAATTCTATTACAGAAATCATTATTTTTATTTAGTACTAAAATTACTTGAGGACAAGCAATAATTAAGTTTGGGGGATCTTGATCACAACAAAATATATTAAAAAACTCATACCCATTTTTTATGAAATTACACTTTAAAGAAAGGTATTTTCTTTATTTTATTGCAGGAATGAAGACTTATAAGTGATGGAAGCAAAAAGCATGAAATAGAGCGAATTTGGATCAAAAAAGGAAGAAATTCATGCAAAATGAACTAAGTCGCCGACGGCGAGATCGAGCCCGCCGACGGCGAGATTATAAAGAAAATTTCTGAAGGATTTATAACTACCTCGCCGACAGCGAGCCCGAGCCCGCCGACGGCGAGATCGCACGGTTTGGAGACCTTCTAGAAGCCCCGCCGACGGCGAGGTCGTTTCTCGCCGACGGTGAGACAGTTCAAAATGCTAGATACATTGAACCTGGACGCTTTTTGAAGAGGTGCTTAAGTACCCCTTGGACCTTTGTCTACCTCTATAAATAGAGGACGAATTTTAGTATGTGGTGTGTCTATTGTGTGTCTTCTGTGTGTCAATTTTAGAGAGTCTTAGTGTCTACTTAGTGTCTAGTTTTAGTTTTAGTAAGTGTAATTAGTGAGTTTAGAAGTGTGCTGTACTAGAAGAAAAAGTCAAAGGAACTTCAAGAAGTCTGCTTGGGGAGGAAATCGAGATAAGTATCGTTGTTTATTGTTGTTAACTTTAAATGAAATTCATGCTTTGTTTAATTCCCATGCATTCTGAGTAGTTTTTTTAGTCTTTCTCTTTGTTTATGAAATTATGTGAATTGATGAAATTAAATAGAAGTGCCTAATATATTAAAATAAATTGTGATCATCTTTTACTTAAAACTTAATTTACTCTCAATCTGGCCAATTGAATTGTTAAAATATGTTGAATCATCAACTATAGTAAAGATTACATCCAATATTCAGGGAAGTCAAAAGCCTTGGAAGGAGGATGCAAATAAATAGGGAAATATTATTTATCGGACGTAGAATTGGACATTTTAGTGTGACAGACTAAAATATTCAATTTGGTCCTATTGTTTGAGAGTTGAAGTGTAGATGTTAGCCCTCGGGTGAGGGGAATGTGGGAGCTCCGAAGTGGCAACCAGTATCCTCCCGACTCTAGCAGCAGATTCGACGAATCAAGCATAGGATTAGTCAATGTTCTTTGCACTCTGACCAAAGGGTAAAGAATAGGAATGCTCCTATTTGTCACAATATAATAAAAAATCTATTTGAATTCATCATTCACTTAATTTTCTAAAAACAAGGAGAATGATACTTTTTCTGAATTCTTTAAATCAATTTTATTTAAAGCATTAGTTTACTTTAGTTCGCTTTAGTTATGTATTCTAAATTTCCGTATACTATATTAGTAAGTTAATCCTTTAAATTTAGCTATTACAAATCTTTTAAAACTTCCCTGTGGGATCGATAACCAGGACTCCACTAGAGCCCTGTATTACTTGATACGATACGTATACTTGCGTAGAATCCACATTATACATTCCATGATAAAATCAAATATATATATTAAAGCAAGATCAATTTTTTGGTGCCGTTGCTATTAACATAATTTACAAACATAAAAAAGTGGGTCATCTAGTCTTCCTCTTAGGACTTAGGATCTAGCTATATAACTTTCCAATTGACTATCCTAAAAGCCAAGTGATGGGACTTGCCCATTTTACGACTTCAAACACTTCCTCGCTCTTTTTGAAGTCTCACATGGGTGGTCATAAACCTCTAGCACTTGCGTAGTTGAGACCAATATGTGAAAACTCAAAAAATAAGTTCCTATAGGATCATAAGGCCTTAGGGACACCCTTTTGACCTTAGGTGGCTTGGACACCTCACAGTCACAACACTTCAATTACACTTCACATCCCATCACAAAATTTGCTCCTAAACATCCAAAATTACCCAATTTTCAACCCAAAATCAAATCCAAACTTCAAACCCAATTCTCATGGATTCCAAATTCAAATTCACATCAATTTACATCAAATCCTGAAAAAATCCAAAATCAAATTCAACCCCAACAAATTTCAAGCCTTAATGCCAAACTTGTAAAATTTAAATCAAATTTCACTTCAAAATTGAAAATCAAATTTGACTCACATCAAATTCCAAATGTAAATCCAATTTGTCAATTTCCTACTCCAATTTCCCTCTTGACAGTCCCAAAAAATGCACCAGACCATCAATTGCCTTGTGTTAAGTGTCTATAAATTGAATTGAAGTGGAAAATGGATTTAATTTGGTTTGGGCTTGATTTGGGCTAAAATCAAGCCAATAACACCGAATAATACCACCTTAATGTCACGACCAAGCCAAAATATCACCACACACCGAACCGCGAGAAAACTCCCCAATAACACCACGGAAAAATCCAATAAAACCACTTCTAACCCTCGTATACTTCTAATAACACCATAACACAACCATGAAAATCTCGAAATAACACCGCTGCTACATAATCTCGCAACACTACCGCAAACCCTCCCAATAGAACCACAATACTACCACGCTAACACCGTAATACTACCACCGTCGCAATTGTAATAGCCCACCACGATACCGTGCCAATAATAACACAATACTACTGTAATACTACCACAATAATACCACCTCTCCGGTTTCGTGCAATTCCCCAGATCACACCGTGTTTTCACGTAATACTGCTACAATAACACCCACCATTTCAATTCCTCGCCAATAGCACCGCTGAAACGTGGTGATTCCTACGCCAATAACACCACCCCATGTTTCCTATGCCAATAACGCCTCAATAGTTCACCAAACACTACCACTTAAAACACATTTGCCAAGTTTTTATGCCAATAACACCCCGAAACAACCCTGGTAACACTGATATAAGACCATCTAAAATACTTCTTTTTCTCAAATTTCTCCCTATGAAAACCACCAAACTCTGTACAATTTGCACAAATAAACTTCCCAAGAAGTAAATGGAGGAAACCCTTCCACTCTTGGCCAAAATCACCTTACTTCACTCGTGTTTCAGTTAAACCTAAAATTGACCTCTAATCCCTTGGTTAGAGACCTAAGCACCCACTCCCCAAGCTAGCCAACAACTTTAGCAACCTTGGAGACTACCCAAAAAGTCTTTCATTGGCTTCATAATCCTCAACCATTGAATGCCCTTAGCATGAAAACAACTCAAATACTCTATTTTGACCTTTTGTCCTACAAAATGGCCACCTTCATGGCCAAAATAGAAGTACACAAAAACCTTCGCGAAGCCCTGCCAAAATTTCTCCAGAACTTCCTACACCCTCAAGAAACTCCTTCCCACTATCTTTGGCCATCCCCTTACACGAAAAAACATTAAAGCTCAAAATCAAGACTTCTTGGGCCTCCAGGATTGACTTCAACCAAACTTCAAATTAATTGTTCTAAATGCTTCCCCATAACCTAAAACCTCATTCCACGCAGTCTCTACCTAGCCCAAGACCAAACCCGAGCCATATTTTGGCTAAATTAAAAGCTGGACTGGTCCTCAAAGGAAGCCAACACTTGGAGGGGTTTTTTGAGACTCAAGCAAAGCTTCTGCAACAACTCAATCGAGGCCTCACCTCTTGGGCTAAGGTATAACCTCAAAATTCCATTTTTTTTTGGTTTGGACCTTTGTGAAGAACATGAATAATCTATGTCCCCTTAGCCATATAGATTTGTACACCTCCCTTAGATGAAGCTATAGAATCAAAACACACTTAATTTGGTTGAGAATATAGGGAGATCGTAGCATTTTAGTGTGGGCTGCTCTCGTGTTAAGTCACATTTAGGATAACCCGATGCCATTCATTTCCGCGTATTTTAATTCAACGGTCCAGATCGAGTTGGACGAAGGAATGGAGCTTGAATCGTGGTTTGATGAGGCAGCGATGTGGAAAACACAACAAATGATGGAGCAACGTGTGTCTATTTGGATCTGCCAAAAATGAGGTGGTGTCGACGTGGTTAAGTTAGAGAATCGAGATTTTTTGATTTAATTAATTCCAAAAAATTAATTAAAACTTCCAAAAATCATATCCTGTTGTAGAAAAATTAGAAAATAAAATAAAAATACCATTGTATTCAGTGAATAGAGGAGAATATTTTGGACCAAACTTTGAAAACATTTATTTATTTTATATTAATCTAAAACATGAGAGCATGATTAAACCATATAAATTTAAATATTTCTCATTTTAACTTGAAATTTGTGGGCTTATTCCTAATGTGATTAAGAAGGTCTTCTGATTTTTCAGAACTCAAAGGACACGTCTAACCCCAAAAGCCCAAATTTTTTAGTGCATTTATCTCTGTCCACTTAAAATATTCATAATAATTAAAAGAAAAATCAAAAAAATATGAAATCAATTTTGATAGGTTCTCTAGGGCCAGTAGGATCAAAGAAAAAATAAATTTATTTTAAAATAAAAATTAATATTTTCTAATTAATTTATTTTAAAAATCATTTAAAAATTATAAAAATTAAAATGTATTCTAAAAAATCATAAAAATCTCTTTGATTGACCCTCTAACTTTGGGGAATACTATAAAATTTTTCTAAAAATAGAGAACATATTTTAAAAAGTCAAATCAATTAACATTGGAAATTCAAAATTATGGATTTAATTAATTACAAAAAATAAATAAATGTCAGAAAAATATAATTTCTCCTCTGGTGTCTTAATTGAATCATGAGTAAGAAATCAATGAACTTTCAAGTTCTTTTGAATTAAAATGTGAGGATTATGGGGGGTAGAAACCCTAAGGGAGTTCTGGAAGTTTTACATTTTAACAATAATTTACTTACTATTTAGGATAAATTAGAGGTGAGGGCATTAAATAATAATTATTAATTCTCTGAAATAATTAAAACCTAAGAGTAATTAGGTAGCAACTCATTCACAACAATATCTATAAAAGGACAAAATTGTAATTATTTGAATTATTGTGAATTGAAAGAAATGAAAGCTTGGAAGATTCAAAAGTGAGGGGTTTGGGTTAGGAAGTTCATTTTTCATTAATTTATATACTCAACTAATGGAGAAACAAAATTCAATTCTTTTCAATCAAGCTCATAAACTTTTACAAAATTTTCCAAAATAACAAGTTTACCCCTAGGCCTTAAGAGCTTGGTAGTGAGTTAGGTTTGATCTAATATCACTTGAATAGTAGCTAAGAAAAAAACATAAATGAACATGAAACATTTGAAAACACTACAAGCTCAAATCCAATTGAGGGGTAATAGTGTAAAATTTCTTAAACTTTATAAGCACATCACCAGGAGAGTCATTCACATAGCTCTCAATTAAACATTGAGATCAATCATTTTCCCTTACTCATGGGTTAATTAAAACACATAAAACACCAAGAACAGTTTAAAATACAACAATGTAACCTTAAATCAACATAAGACGATCAATTTAACAACATAGTAAGACCAAAATGAACTTGAAATAATCCAAGAGATTCTAAGGTTCTTTAGAGTTACTTTGGAAAACCCTGCAAGATTTTGGATATTTTATAGGTCATTTGGAATTACTTTAATTTGTTGAAGAAAATCATCCTCAGACATAAGGATACACCAAGATATGATTTAGGACTCCTTTAATTAAATCACGCTAATGAAATTCACATTACAACTTAACTTACAGTAATAACCAATGCTTAGGGGTATGATTTTCAACATTACACTCAACCCCTTTCAGCTCTTAAGGATATTTATAGTGGCCAAATATGAATCATCAGACTGGTGTAAGTTGAAGGTTTTGGTGGTAAAATCAATGAAGAGAAAATCATCTATGTATGTTGGATGTATTGCATATCCTAACCCGAGAACTGAAGAGGGTCAAGGATTGACATTACAACTCCCTAACATTTAGTAAAGAGTTGCCTTTTGATCTCATGAGTAGTCTGTAGTCCTAGCCAGTCAGTGTGATTGACTCATGAATGTCCAATTTTCAAAATACACATTTATTATCAAAATGTACTTTTTGAATGAAATTCATATTTTGATTGCCAAAACATATATAAACTCAAATTATTTTACATGATAAACTAAAAATCACTTTTAAAATCGCCACTTTTGACAAATTCATGTGTCAGCCACATAGATTGGGTTGAAGATTGCCCTCCTATGATTGCTTGACTGATAGCCTTTTACCTTATGTTGAGTCTCACATACATGATGTGAATGGTTGCCTATAGAGTCCCATTAGGAAGAATTTTCAGGGCCTTTGATCTTGATCCCCATAACTAAATTCTTACACAGCCTTAATCTTCTATATTTGTCATTTACGTTGTTCTACATGTTTGAGTCTTCTCTGCATTTTGTTTAATTTTTGTACATTTACATGTTATTGTTTAATGCTAACCTTACAGCAGCGATACACACTACAGCTTTTATTTTCACTGCACTGTCCAATATTACATTTTACAGTATGTTTAATTTAATGTATTTGCAAAAACCACAAGAGTAGAGAACATTAGAATATATGCTAGGTAGAACCCTTCGGCAAGCCATGAGACTCACCATTAATTGCATGCTCACAAATAAACCCTAAGCACAAAATCATTATGACGAGGAGCTTGGAGCTAGCTTTCTAGGAAGTAAAATAATGTTGCAAGCAGATGAAGGACAACTTCAGAGGATGATCAAGGCTCAACAATGAAGCAGATCTACTTCAACAAAAATTTCCTTAGAATTAAGCAATATAACCAATAGGACTTCAAGGTTATTTGCCTAGTGCGATATAAATACTCTCCCTTTTTAGGATTTTGCACAATCATTATGTACAATATAAGTCCTAAATCTTTTTAGGATTCTGAGGTTGATTGTCTGATACGACTTAAATCCTCCTATCTTCCGGGTTATTTGTGTGACCGTACATTGTGCAAGTATAGCCCTAACTTTAAATAATTGGCAGTAGTGAACATTCAATAATATCATTTCCAAAACATAATGTTAAACAATAAGATAGGCTAAGAAGTCATCGAGGTTCTCCTCAGAATCTGTGACATACTTTACTTTTCGCTCATTTGTACCCTTAAATAACAGGTCCTACTTGAGTCACTCCGATTTGAAGTTCCCATGTCCAACCTTGAAAACCTAAACTTTGAATTCTTGAAGATGATACCTCTGATAATTATTAAGAGTTTTCTTAAGTGATTATTAGTCGCCCAATTAGATATTGTCGGTCGCAGGAATAGATATCCCCCCACTTTAAAATATATTTAATTTAATTTATAGATAATTTTGGAAAGAAATGTTTTAATTTTGGTTTTGGTTCGACATGCAAGTTTGTAAGTAAGTACAGGTGGTAAAGTTAATGCAGGTAAGTAAGTACAGTGAAGGTACAGTAAAACTATACTGTAGTACAATATCATAAAAGCGTATCTGTCACCTTCTCGCACTCCAGCTAAAAGATTAGCTTTTGCAATGTATATATATAATTTTGCAAGAATTTAAATTAATTGCTAGAAGACGAGAGCAGGAAAAGTAGTCCGAGGTGAATGCATACTAAGTCCTAGGTCATAACTTGGTGAGTTCCTATTTATTTGGATTGAAGGATGACATAATCAAGCAAAGAGAAAATGGGCTCAGTTTTCCTCCAAGATATCTAAAAGTTTATAAAGTGGTGCGGGGAATAACCCTACACCTTTTTTAAGATCCTTTGGAATGTCTTGAGTTCCTCTAAACTTATTATGTCACTAAAATCAGTCATCCATTATATTTAAAGCTTAATCGAGATGTATTTTTCTCGTGCTCAAGGAGTTTTGATGTTTTAATCATTCCTATGAGTGGGGTAATGATGCGACTTTTTTATATGCAAGAATTTATGAACCAAGATTTATATATTTATAATGAATTTGTAAAGTTACAATTTCAAATGCAAGTATACGTATCACTCAAGTAATACAGGGCTCTAGGGGAGTCCTTTTTATCGATCCCACAGGGAAGCGAGGTAAGAGGTCCTTAGTCAAATTCTAGTCCACTACTATTAGACTTTAGTTTAGAAGGTCGATAAAAGTGATTTTTTTTAACAACTACTCTTAAAGGTAAATCTTAATTTTAAAATAACTAATAACTACTCCTAAAGGAAATTATTAATACTAAAGATAACTCTTTCTAGATAAATTGGTTTGGAAAATTTTGAGGTAATAAAAACTACTATTCTCAAGTAATGAATTGGATAATGTAAAGGAATGAGATGCATTAAATATTGTATGTGCCAAATAGGAACAGTCCTATCCTTTACCCTCTTCCGAGTGCATAAAGAACATTAGCTAATCCTAGTTTTAGTCCCTAAATCTATGGTTACGCTGGGAGGATACTGGCTCTCACTCCAGAGCTCCCACTTCCCTTTGCCTGAAGACTAACTCTCACTTTAGTTTCCAAACACTAGAACCGAATTGGGGATTTTAGTCTGTCACCCTAAAATCTCCAATTCTACGTCCATAAAAAAAATTTCCTATTTATTTGCACTCAACCCCCATGAACTACGTAACTCATTCATGGACATTGAATGTGGTTCCACTTTGTTTAGAATTACATCGCGCTTTTGGGACAATGCAATTACAACGAATTTTAACAATACAACGGGCCCTTATTGTAATGTAAATGAAGTGCAAGTAAAAACCAACACATTTATAATTAAAACTTCTTATAACATGCATCCCAATATCCTAAACATGAGTCCTTCTCATTGAAAAAGAAAAGTAAAATGAAAACAATGGAATAATCTTCTTATGTTACTATTTCCAAATAAGAAGAAAGAATAAGAGAAAGGCATCACAAAGCACAAAAAAAGCACAACAGAAAACCTCATTTCAAAGCAAATACACAAAACAAGTGTTTACAAAATCATAAGATAATGAAGAACACAATACTTAGCTTTTTTATTGAAAGAAAGATGAAAATCTCTCCCATACAGTCTCCCACTGATCCATACAATGCTACAACAAACCCTTGCAAATTGTCTCAAAATCTCCTCGCCAATCTCTCTAAAAAGGTATAAATCTACATTTCGACTCATATTCTAAGATCTCTCAATATTCTCCACATTTTTCATAACATTCCTCTCTCACACACACACCATTTCTGACCTAAAATCGCTAATTTAAAGTGTGGGGACGATTTTTTGAAGAGTTGCCACAAGAAACCTTTCAAAAGTGTCCAAATACTTTGAATAACGGCCATAACCACTTCAGGTGCGGTTCAACGCTGTTTGGGTGCTGTCCGACGCTATTTCCAATGAACTTTTCGTGCTTTCTGTGCTCTGGCGTGGTCCGGCGCTGGATAGGGCGCCGTCCGATGCCCTACTTTGCACAACTCCACCGTTTTGCTTTGTATGGCTCTGTCTCAGTTCTGATTCACCCTGTTTTAGTTGCGTTGCATTCCTAACAAATAGCCCTACAAAATAAGCATAAAAACAACCTTTCTTTAAAGTGTAATCCCATTCAAAAATATGCAAGAAGTGTAAAAGAAATTAAACAAAGAAAGACTTATCAAAATGTGTCAGGCCAAAATTAGCTTTTTGCTCGTTTTTGTTCAAAATTGCACCATTTTTGTTTCATTTTCTTCAAAAGTCATTTCTTGTACCTAAAACCATAAAACATACAAAATACCTTCCTTTATAGTGAAATATCATAAAAAATAGGTATGAAACAGACATTAAAAGCTATCAAATTTTCAGTGGATCAAGATCCCCTAAACTTAACTATTACCTGTGCTCAAGTAATTTAGTTAATACATTAAATAATGATCCACTGCAATGAACTTTCTTTCTAAAATACCATGATTTTGAATTAGATAAATACAGTAGTAAAATTTTCAGAAAGATCTTTGAATAATCCAAGTAAATTCTACAGGTATAAGGCTATCTAGTCATCAAGTCTAAGAGTTCTATCCTTCTATTCATTTCAAAAATGACTGTAGATTGTCCTATTAAGACACTTAAAATGATTACATGAAAAGAAGTTTATGAGAACACTACTAGTAAAGATGCTAATCCATACATATAAGTTCAGGAAAGTAATTAAGTTCTTTCCTTTAGGTAGATCCAAGTGAAGCCAATTTTTTATTAGGCATCTCCTCAAGCTTCTCCTAACTTTTTCTTTTCTTTTTCTTCTTTTTCTCTTTCTTTCATTTTCTTCTTCTTTTTTTTTTCTTTTTGCATTTTTGCTTTTTCAAGTGATGATTATTATCTGGATAGCCTTTAATAATTTTGAACTTCACCCTTCTCACCCTAAATTTAAAACTTACCACGATCCTTTCCCTTATAGGCATTTCTTTAGCTTATTATTGATTCATCATAGAGTCCCAATCCTTTCTTTTCACATAAAGTTTAAGATTCTTAATATTTCAAATATACAGTTTTTCTTACTTTGAATAGTGACTATAGTCCTATTCTCTTATTCCAATTATATTAGCCTACAAAATTACTTTTCATTACAAAAAACTTTCATTCAAGTTCACTAAAGTACTCAAATAAAATCAAAATAAAATTATTTGAAATTAAGCTTTATTACAGGAATCATGTTAATAATTTTGAATATAATTTTAAATGAGAACAACTAATAGTTAATTCTTTCTCTCCTCGAACTTAAATTTTAAAATATTTCGCAATTAATTCCCTAAAATGTAGCAGGAAGAAAAAGTAAAGGTTGAATCTACTTACTACTACAACATCCTATCAAATTCATATATATGTATGATCAGGATAGAATGACTGTAGGAGAAAGTAATTCTAGCCTAAAACATGCTTGCAATAATATTAAACTTAAAGGAAGTATTCTCACTTTAAAATTTTATTTTTCTTCCTACTCCCAAACTTAATTTTTAACTAATATTACATTTAGTACAGAAAATATAAGTAGGAAGAAAAACAGTTTAGAAATTCTATCTACCACAAATGTCTATCAAAAACAACTTCAATTATTCATTAGGATAGAACAATATGCAGCAGAAAGTAAATCTAAACTAATCATGCCAGAATGAAATTCACTAAATAGAAGTTTAATTAACATAACAGGTATCAGCAAGGGAATATAAAAATGTTCTTTATGTTTTATATAAAATTGTAACACAAACACGAACACAAATGATAAATAAGGTCAATTCTTCCATTAACTCATCACATCTCACTACTTACCTCCAATTTCTAATGGAATCACCACACTAATAAATAAGGTATTTTTTAAATGACTTTATAGATTATAATCCCAAAGATAAGATTATCCCTGATATATTGGTTCATGTGCGTCAACATCAGGCATCATCTAATCCCTTTAATTAAGCACCTCTAACAGTTATAAATTGTAGTGTAAGATCATCCACAAGTTATTCATCAAATAGGTTTGCGACTCCTACCAAATGAAAGAAAAGTTAGAGAAAGGAAGTAACAAGATGGAACTGTCATTGTTTAAATTCATGATAGCTCTTGTAAAACTCAAGTTCGAGTAAGACCCGAGTTGAAGTGGACTCGTCAATCCAACTACTACAAGAGAACATACAAATCTAACCATAATAAGAAGTTAAGGAATCACCTCCCACATGACACAAAAAGATCAAATCAAACAACTAACAATCCAAACATTCACCAATAACAATCAAATTTATCAATCCATAATGACACATAAAGATAACTCAATCCACTAACAATCCAAACATTCACTGATCATTAACCAAGCTGATCAATCCACACTAAAGCAAACATAATACAACACTAACAATAATGACTCTCAAGCATACTAAATCAAAGCACACTGATAACTATGGGTTGCCTCCCATAAAATGCTTGGTTTTATCATTGCGGACCTGACAAATGATTCCTCCTAGATCAAAATTCCATTTAAGTAAACCTCGATCAATCGTCCAATATTTTTCAAATTAAGGGATTCCTACAAAATCCTCAAATTTTAATTTTTCATTCAGCTCTTCCTTTTCAAATTGATTTATATCATTGTTCATCATATTTATTTCTAGATCCAATAATCTTCTATTGATTTTCTGAATTTGCATATTAATATCATCATTGAAATTTAAAAGAAGTAGATCTTTATAAGATAATTTAAGACCTCCCAAACTTTAGATCAGTTTCTCTCTACATAATTCATATTTTGGATCAAATTCTTCTATATTACTCTTCTGTTTCATGTTATCTTCCAATTCTTTCCCTTGGTACAAAATAAATGATGGAGGTGGTCTTTCTATATATATCTTAGCTGAGGAAATATGTTTTTCTATATCCTTAGGAATTTCTTCCAATGGCCTTTCAATATCCATATCCTTTTTTCTCAACTCAAAGTTCTTTTGAAATATATCATCAAATTTTCTTCCAAGTCTTAGTTCGATATCTTTATCTTGTTCATCATTAAATTCATTTTTTTCTTATGATTGAGTCGAATCTAAAATTATAAAGACTGGTGGTGTAGATGAATTTCCTAAATAGGTAGGCTTTCAAATTGTATGGGGTACATCCATCTTAAGTTCATGAGATTTTTCAATAGATAGAATTAAAAGTTCACTATTTTTGGTAGCATCCATCATTTCACACCTCTCCTGAACATACATACAGTCTTCTTTAGATAACATTTTCAACTCATCATGAAAATCCATTCTGACCTCATCTATTAACTTGCAAAACTCTTATGGAAATATTCTTTACTTAGATAATCAATTTCATCCATCCAAAAACAATCATCACCTTTTCTCTCAGCTAGATATTTCATAGTCTTTAACATATCAAAAGTAACTTCCTTTTACACATCTATCATAGCTTGTTGACCACGACTTTATATATTAAGCAAGAATTTATGAAGTCGAATTTATATATTTAGAATGATTTAGTAAAGTCACAAATTCAACGCAAGTATACGTATTGTATCAAGTAATACAGGGCTCTAATGGAGTCCTAGTTATCGATCCCACAGGGAGGTGAACGTTCTTTAAATCAGATAATATAGCACTAAAATCCAATACCCAGTGTAACAATTACTTAAGTTTACTACCACTAGTTAATGCAAAGTATAATAAAGCTACTACAATTACTTTTAATTACTGAACTATATTAACTAACAAACACACTAACTTATGTGATTTATAAGATACTTCTATATGAAAAGTGTCTTTCTTCCTGCATAAAGATTATTATGTGTGGATGATGAAGAATGCTAATTATTGTGTTGTGCCAAATAGGAGCATATTTGCTTCTTTACCTTTAAAAGAGTACCCCTCTTCCAAGCAAGTAAAGAACATTGTCATATCTTAAGTTTAGTTACTAAATCTAAGGCTAAGCTGGGAGGATACCGGCTCTCACTTCGGAACTCCCACTCACCCTTCACCCGAAGGCTAACCATAGGCATTAGTTACCAATCTTAAGACCAAATTGGGGATCCCATTCTGTCACCATGAAATCTCCAATTTGAAGTCCATCAAAACTCATTTCCCTATTTATTTGCACTTAATCCCTATGAACTACGCAATTCATTCACGGACATTAAATGGTTTCTTCATTCTTGTTGTAGAACATTCAATTCTTTTGGAATTAATGTTCCTCAACATATTTTAACAATTCAATTGGCCAGATTGAAAAGTAAATTAAGTTCCAAATTAATGAAACATCACAAATTTTATAACAATTAAAGGGCACATCATTTCCACATCATCACATCATAATTACTTCATGCAAGAAGAAAGGAAAGGGAGACTACTCACTAACCATGGAGAAGATATAAAAACACATGGATTTTTTATATAAAAGAAGAGTCATAGAAACTACAACAGTAAATACAACTTATCTCTTTCTCTTCCCCAAGCAAATTCTCAAAGTCCCCTTGACTCCTTTTCTCTTCCTTGCAACACTTGATTCTCTCCTTGGAACAAAGATGAAGAATCAATCTCTCACTTTACTCCCTCTTCTCCCCTCCTTAGAGAAGAATCTCTCTTAAAATCACAAACCCTATCTCTCTCTCACACTTTCCTTACACTCTCCACAGCAATTATCTTCTCTTCCTCCTCTCTATTTTCATCTTGGACACTTCATTTAATGTTAGGAACAAATTCCCCAAGAGTTTTTCAAGCACCTCTTCAAAAATCTGCCAAAATTTTAAATTCAAAGTGAACCGACATAGGGCTCCGGCAGCGCCCTATCATGCCAATTAATTATGGAGTCTCTGGAATAGGGCGCCGGCGGCGCCAGAGCTGTCTTCCTACAAATTATTCCATTTTACTCCAAATTCGTTCCTTTTTGCATATTTTTACTCCAATCACCTATAATAATCATACCTGTAACAAATCATGAAAAGCACCTTCCTTTAAAGTACAATATCACAAAAAATGGGTAAAAACATATAGCTAAAAGAGTATATATTTTTGGTGCATCAAAATCCCCCAAACTTAAACTATTACTTGTCCTCAAGTAATCCTTTTACTACATAAAAATATAACTCTAGGCAATGTTCAATTGTAAGAGACCAAAATTTTTCATTCAAAAGAATATAGTGTTTAGATTTTCAGTAAAAGTTTAGTAACTCAGGTCAACATTATAGGTATAAGAATATTCAGTACTTAAGTCTAAGAGTTCTAGTCTTCTATTTATTTCAAGATGAACCATAATTTGTTATATTAAGAATGCTTTAAAGGACTATGTGAAAAAGGAGTTCATGCAAACTTTATTAGAATGTAGGCTAGTACCTTAAACATAAATTCAGAAATGAAATCAAGCTCTCCCTTTAAGGTGATTCAAGTGAAGTCAATTTTTGATTAGGCATCTCCTCAAGCTTCTCCTCATAACATTTTTCTTTTCTTTTTCTTTTTCTTTTTCTTTTTCTTTTCTTTTCTTTTTCTTTTTTTTCTGAGGATTACTATATCTGGATAGCCTTTAATGATTTTGAACTTCACTCTCCTCTTTATAAAGTTCAAACTTAAGTCATCTCTTTACTTTATAGTTAAGTACAAGCTTTATTATTCATCATAAAGTTACAATCTCTTCTCAACACACAATACTTTAAATCCATTAACATTTCAAAAATTCAGTTTTCTTTACTTTAAATAGTTGACTATAATCAAATCCTTTCATACCAAATATCTTACTTCTATAAAATCGACTTTTGTCACTAAAAGTTTTCATCCTTTCCTTCCATAATATTCAACTGAATTGAAAAGTTTTAGTTATCTTATAATGAGGTTCAATTGCCAAAAGTTATGCTAATAATTTTTGAAAATATAATAATTGAGAACAAATAAAAGTTTAGCATTTCTCTACCCTCCCCCAAACTTACATTTTTCAATAAATTTGAAATAGTTGAGAGTAAAAGAAAACTAACCTTTATGTGCTGAGATTTTGAAATCTTCATAATTTACCTGGTATTAATCAAAATTTACAACTAGCAAGCATGAAACAATTAGTAGCAGTGATATAAAAATTTTAAATATTTGCATGGGTAAAGAGAAATAAACATTAAACAACTAAATATCCAACAGAACACTATAACATAAAGCAAATTATCACACCACATAACAGTACAACTAACAGTTCAACATAAAAATAAATGACACTACATATCATAGTACAACACAGGGTTACACATAACTTGAAAATTAAATGTCCACTACATCACATCAATACATCTCAACAGGCTAAGAACAATAGAAATAAAACAAACATGCTATCTACCAGTCTCCATCACCAGGATCAGCAGCAGGGTCATCAACAGGGTCAGAAGGTTCAGGCCTGTATGGTGTATAACTAGGGCAGGAAGGAAATGTCACATCGGACTCCCCCCTCATAAATCTGACTTGAGCATCATAATAAGCCATATCAAACTCAACTCTTCTCTGTAAATAGTCTTCATTCACATCACTCCGGGCCTCAAATACATCCATCTTATGATGCATCCTATCCATACTATCACTCTGCAATCTCAATTGCTGCATGATATCAGATAGTGTCGGGGGCTCAGAAGTAGATGGAACATCATAACTCGTGGTAGGAATATCAGTACTCCTACTCTCCTCTCTTGCACCCATATGAGCCTTATAAGTATGAATAATGGTCTTCGTAATTGGCCTCAAAGGTATTGCCACTTCCTCAGAACTACTATACTCTACTCCAGACTGAACACAAAGTGGATGAATCAGGGTAGGATATCCTAATCCACCAGTGGTTTCTCCTTTGGCAATAAAGTGAATGCTCTTAAAAATAATGGCTCCAATATTAATCTTCTTCATATTCTGGATACAATAATTTAAAATAGCTCGATCCCTAGTAACTTCACTGTGATGATAAGAAGGCAATAGTCTTGCAGAAATGAAATAATGCCATGCTTTAGAAGCAACATTTAAAGTAGAAGCAGGGAAATTAATCATTTGTCTCTGATTCATCTTCCATTCCCCTCTTCCATCGGTCAGAGATGTGATTACACTCATTAAATTCTCTTCACTAGTATCAAAATTCTCAAATTCACAAACAAAAGGTTCTTGAATTTGATAAAATGCATTGATACGTTGTGGGGTGAACTCAACCAGTTTCCCTCGGACTAGCACATATTCCATTTCAGACCAGAGCACGTTAGCATAAAATTCTCGGACTACTCCCAAAACAACATTAGCAGAAAAGTAACAGAAATTTTCCCAATTTCGCTCAGAAATCAACTGTTCTATAGATCCACCAGGATTTTCAAACGCTCGATCCTGAATACACTTCTTATTTTGCAATTGAGAGTTGAAGCGAAACTAAGCCTTAATATTAACAAATCTTTCATCGTCC
Source organism: Papilionanthe hookeriana x Papilionanthe teres (assembly GCA_022702705.1). NCBI lineage: Eukaryota > Viridiplantae > Streptophyta > Magnoliopsida > Asparagales > Orchidaceae > Papilionanthe > Papilionanthe hookeriana x Papilionanthe teres. Next base: position 32,136,410 of record CM040429.1, on the reverse strand, counting down.
CAATCAAATTTTCGCTGCCCCTTACTCGTTCTAGGAGCCATGTGGATTTCTAAATATTGCAAAAATTTACCAATAAATCTCAAATCCATAATGTATCAACTCCAAACATTAATCTGAATAAGTAAGAACAAATTCTACCATATGAAACTTCACTTTTTCTCAAAAATCTCAAAAAATATCATCAAAAAATGTGAGAGTTTCACATGGCAAAAATCCAAAAATTTTAGGTTAAAGTAAAGCTCTTACCAAGAGAAGTGTAGATCCGGCCTCAGAAATCCTTGAAATCCTTTCTAATCCGAGATTTAACAAGCCCTAAAGCTTCAAAATCGAGAATATGGAGGAGAGAGATGAAAGAAATGGCGGAAAAATGGGTCCCAGGATATTTTCGCAAATTTTTAAGGGTCCCGGGCTATTTTCAGTGTTTGGACGTCGGAGGTTCTCTATTCAAAATAATAGCCCGTTTCTCTGGATTTGGGCACCGGCGGCGACCAATCTGGCGTCAGCGGTGCCAGTCCAAAATTCTATTGGGTTCAAAAATTTTCGTCGCAAATTCAATCGTTTCAACCTCCGCATTCCTATTTAACACATCAACAAGCATCTATTTCATCTCACAAACATTAAACAACATCAATTTACACAAACAACACATCACATTACTTTCATATATGTAAAATCCATGATACAACGATTACACACATATGTTCATCAAATATAAGCAACAATCCTTAGATCCTTAGTGTTGCAAGTACACTACAATAAGAAAACACTAAGTCCTAAGTTCACACAAGAAATCAAAGCAAAGTCCAAACACACCCTACTAAATCAAAGCAAAGTAAACAACATAGCAATCAAAGCAAACACCTAAACATAACAAAGCAGCATATAGAATCTACTAATTATTCCTCATCAGTATCAGAAGTCTCATCCTCTCTAATGTCTCCCATTGATTGACGATGAACGAACATATTGTAGAATGGACGCTATGGGAATTCATCATATGTATCTTCAGCCACCACAACATTCTTTTTCAACAGATTAACCAAACCCAACTCAATTCGACCAGTATGATCAAATTGCTCTTTCATCCTCCAATCAATGTGATCAAATAAATTAGAAATGTTATTAATAGCATTCATAATATTTTGTACCTCATTTTCCAACTTCTTTATCTTCTTCAATATCACCCTCGAACTTTCAGAATAGTAAGGCTGAATAGGTTGTGAACTCTCAGTGGGCTGATCAGCAAGCACATCCATGTCTCCTTCATCACCTACTGCACGGTAGTCATAAAGATCAGTGGGATCAATAGGTCTCCAGGGTAGAAGAACTTTCTCCCAACTCTCATATGGCACTTGTGATTGACTACATAATAGAAATATGGTGGACGGGTGTCCAAGCCCATATTTAGATCCTTGCACAATCAATCCTAATACAGATTTAGTAATGATTGATCCAATATCCACTAGCCTTCCAGTTTGTATGCAAAAATTCAGAATAACACTTTTCTTCATTACCTTACTTATCTTCATAGTAGGAACTAATTTTGCTGAAATAAAGTAATGCCACTACTTTTTATACCGAATTCAAGGATGAAGAAGAGAAACTGATATATCCATTATCCCTTACTTCCCATTATTCATTCTCATCCGTCAAATAACGATAGATGTCGTTCATATCATTGCTCGTCGCATTAAAATTTACATAATGACAAATAGGTACACTTTCTATCATGAAGAGATCATTTATCCTCGCAGGAGTGAATGGTACATACCTTCCTTGCACAAAAACACATCCTTGGTTGATCCCATGAAGATTTGCATAAAATTCTTTCACAAACGGAACAACCACTGCGGTGGTAGTGTAACATAACACTTCCCAACATCTTTGCTTCACTATCTCTTAAACTCTTGTAGTCGGACTCTCCAAACCTCGATTCACAAAGCCTCTTTCCTTGATAATCCTTCTCTTCATCATCACTTTATGGAATAGATGTTGCGCCTCGAAACTAATGAACTTCCGTCGATTGTAGATGCGAGATCTAGGGAGTTCAATGTAGTGGGAATCCATGGGATGCGAATTGAGAAAGGGAGTTTTCGTTTCTGTGGTGGTTATGGATTTAAAATGGAGTTTTTGGGTGTTTTAAGGAAGAAAATCCCGCTCAAAACCGCCAAAAACTGCATTTTAAAACGTAAAAACCATCACCTAGAATTTGGGCGTCGGCGGCGCTCGATAGGGCGTCGGCGGCGCTCAAACTAGAAATTCAGCTGTTATAAAAGAATAGGGCGTCGGCGACGCCAGTGGTAAAAATTTTCACCGAACTTCGTTTGGTTCAAAATACTTCATTTTCACAATACGATCCAATATATTTTTAATTTTTTAACTTATTTAGGGGTAATTAGGATTCTTTAATATTAAACTAAAAGTACAAACAACAATAAGCAAGCAAACTCAACACACAAATACACATGGGTTGCCTCCCACAAAGCGCTTGGTTTAACGTCGTCAGCCCGACAAACCATTCAGTTAACTAGGATGACTTAGCAATAAAACCTCTTTGAAATCAGGTAAAGACCCTCCAAAGTAAGGTTTTAAACGATGCCCATTAACCTTGAAAATATTTCCAGTTTCAGGATCCTCAATATCAACATCTCTGAAAGAATGAACTTTTACGACAGTAAAAGGTCCTATCCATCTGGACTTAAGTTTTCTCGGAAATAATTTCAATCTCTTATTATATAATAAAACTCTTTGTCCCAGTTCAAATCATTTTTTCAATATCTTCTGATCATGCCACAATTTCATTTTCTCTTTATAAATCTTGTCGTTATGATATGATTCATTTCTAATTTCTTCCAACTCATTTAATTGCATAAATGTTTTTTCTCCCGCATTTCTCAAATTAAAATTCAATTTTTTAATCGCCCAATATGCTTTATGCTCCAATTCAACCGGAAAAAGGCAATTTTTGCCAAACACTAATCTATAATGAGACATTTCAATATGGATCTTAAAAGCAGTCCTATAAGCCCATAATGAGGTGTCTAATCTAGCAGACCAATCTAATTTATGAATATTCACAGTTTTCTCCAAAATTCTTTTAATTTCCCGATTCTATATTTCTGCTAATCCACTAGTCTGGGGATGATAAGCAGTAGAGATTCTATGAATAATGTTATATTTTCCAGTTAATCTCTTAATTTGATTGTTTCTGAAATGGGATCCACCATCAGTTATAATCACTCTCGGCATTCCATATCTTGTAAATATATTTTTCTTTAAAAATTTAGAAACACTCCGAGCATCACATCTTGGTAAAGCAACAGGTTCAATTCATTTCGAAACATAATTAATAGCGATCAATATATATATAAATTTCCAAATGAAGGTGCAAATGGTCCCTTAAAATCTAATCCCCATACATAAAAAATTTCAACTTCCAAATTGTCAGAGGAATTTCGTTTCTTTTAGAAATATTACCTACTCTTTGACATCGATCACAAAATTTAACATATTTATAAACATCACGAAAAAGAGTGGGCCAATAAAATCGAGATTGTAAAATCTTATAAGCTGTTTTATCAACACCAAAATGACCTCCAAGTTCAGAATCATGACATCTCTGAATGATTGGAATAATTTCTTCATGTGCCACACATCTTCTAATAATCATATCCTTACACTATTTATATAAATAGGGCTCATCCTAAAAATAAAATTTTGCATCATATTTAAACTTTTTTTGTTGTTGCTTTGTTAAATATGATGGTATAATATCACTTACAATATAATTCACAATATCAGCATACCAAGGCAAATTCTTTTCCATAAGAATATACAATTATTCATCAGGAAAAGTTTCTACAACTTCCTTCTCAAATTCAGAAAATCTATCATATTCTATTCTTGACAAATGATCAGCAATTTGATTATCAGATCCTTTCCTATCAACTATCTCAAAATCAAATTCTTGCAAAAGGAGTATCCATCTAATTAATCTAGGTTTAGCATCCTTCTTTTGCATTAAATACTTGATAGCTGAATGATCACTATGCACTATACTTTTAGTTCCAATTAAATAAGGTCTAAACTTATCGAAAGCAAATACTATAGCTAATAACTCTCTTTCAGTAGTGGTATAATTAATTTGAGCATCATTAAGAGTTTTACTAGCATAGTAAATAACTTTGAAAGTTTTATCATACCTTTGCCCTAACGCAACTCCAATAGCATAATCACTAGCATCACACATTAATTCAAAGGGTTTCTCCCAATCAGGTGAAACAATTATAGGAGCAGTGATTAATTTTTCTTCAAGTAATTCAAAAGCACACAAACATTCATCATTAAAATCAAACTTCCTATCATTTTCTAGAAGTTGGCACAAAGGTTTAGTAATTTTAGAAAAATCTTTAATATAACACCTGTAAAATCCAGCATGTCCTAAGAAACTCCGCACCTCTCTCACAGTAGTGGGTGGTGGTAATCTCTCAATCACTCAAATTTTAGCAGGGTCGACCTCCATACCATATTCAGAAATTTTATGCCCAAGCACTATTCCTCCTGCAACCATAAATTGACACTTTTCCCAGTTCAGAACTAAATTTGTTCTCTCGGAGTTCCAAAAATTTTGCCAAGTTTTCCAAACAAGTATCAAATGAAGTTCCAAACACAGAAAAATCATCCATAAGAACTTCTATTCCATTATCTATTATACTACTAAAGATAGACATCATACATCTTTGAAAAGTTGCTGGTGCGTTACACAATCCAAAAAGGCATTCTTCAAAAAGCAAATGTTCCATAGGGGCTAATAAATGTTTTCTTTTCTTGATCCTCAGGAGAAATAGGTATTTGATGATAACTAGTATATCCATCCAAAAAGTAAAAGTACTTGTGTCCAGCAAGTCTATCCAACATTTGATTGAGAAAAGGTAGAGGAAAGTGATCTTTTCTGCTGGCAGCATTTAGTTTTTTATAATCAATACAAATTCGTCATTCATTAACTTGTCTAGTAGGTAAAATTTCATTCATTTCATCCACTTCCACAGTCACTTAGCCTTTCTTAGGTACACAATGAATTGGACTTACCCAAGAACTATCCGAAATAGGATAAATAATTCCAGCATCAAGCCATTTTAAAATCTCCTTCTTAACTACTTCTTTCATTATAGGATTTAATCTCCTTTGTGGATCAATTTTAGTTTTATGTTCTTCATTTAATAAAATTCTATGCATACAGATCGAAGGACTCGATTCCTTTGATATCCGCTAAAGTCCATCCAAAAGCTCTTTTGTATCTTTTTAAGATTTCCAATAATTTTTGTTCTTGATATTCAGTTAATTCCGAAGATACAATAACTGGTAAGGTAGATGATTCTCCTAAGAAAATATACTTTAAATGTTTAGGGAGAATTTTCATCTCAAGTTCAAGAGGTTTAACAATAGATGAAATTAAACTTTTATCTCCAACTTCCATGGTATCTAGCACTTCAAATTTCTCCTGAATATACTCCAATTCCTTATTCTTCTCATTATCTGAATCTGTTTCATTTTTTCTTTCATCTTCAATTATATTTTCATACTCCACATTCTTTTCAAACATCTCTTTAAAATAATCATTTCTCAAATATTCGCATACTTCCATCCTAAATCATTCATTATCTTTTGCAACTGAGAGATACTTCATAGACTTCAAAATATTAAAGGTCACCTCTTGATCATTAACTCCCATAGTTAATTCCCCTTTTTGAACATCGATTACAGCTCTTCCAGTAGCTAGGAATGGTCTTCCTAAAATAATTGGAATATCTTTATCTTCCTCCATATCAAGCACAATAAAATCCACAGGAAAGATAAATTTATCCACTTTTATTAACACATCTTCTACCACTCCCTTAGGATAAGTAATAGAACGATCAACTAATTGAAGAGTTACAGATGTAGGAGAAATTTCTCCAATTCCCAATCTTTTGAAAGTTGATAAAGGCATAAGATTAATACTAGCTCCCAAATCACATAAGGCTCTTCCAAAATACTTTTCACCTATAGCACACGGGATAGTGAAACTACCAGGATCTTTAAGTTTTTCAAGAAGCCATTTCTAAATTATTGCACTACACTCTCCGCTAAGTGCAACAGTCTCATGATCCATGAACTTTCTCTTCTTTTTAAGAATATCCTTCATAAATTTTGCATAATCAGGCATCTGTTCTAATGCTTCAACAAAAGGTATATTTATTGTTAACTTCTTAAGGATTTCAAAAAATTTTCTAAATCTATTATCCCTATTCTTCTGCTTCAATCTTTGAGGGAATGGAGGAGGTGGTTTCTTAACAGTAATCTTCATTGGTTCAAGAGGATATTCCAGGTCTGGATAAATCTTATTTGAACCTTTTTCAATATTCACCTTCTCCTTCTCTTCTTCAACTTATTTCTGCGTTCTAGTTTCTAATTCTTTTCCACTCCTTAATTAAATAGCCTTAAGTTGATCCTTGTTTTGATCTTTTGGATTGATCTCCACATTACTAGAAAGCATTCCAGAATGTCTATTATTAAGTGTAGTGAAAATATGTCTCAATTGACTTTCAATATTTTTGATCACAACACCTTGAACTTGTAATTGGTTACCCATATTCAAAATTATTTCATCTATAGACAACTTCTTATCCTTAAACTGTGGGTTATTATTAAATCCAGGAGGATAAGATTGTCTAAAGTTAGTATTTCCTTGGTTGGTTGAGTTTCCAACTGGGTTTATAGAATTGTGTCCCCATTGTGGGTTCACATTAGCATTATTATTATTCCAATTGAAATTTGGGTGATTCTTCCAACCAGAGTTATAATAATTTGAATGAGGTTATTAGGTCTATTAATCGCGTTTAAAGTTTCATAAGGTGTTTGAGATTCAGTTATCTGCCCAAATGAATTTTCCTCTAACACTGGGGGTGGCTGAGAATAATTCATTTCATATTGATCTATTTTCTTAGAAAGTGCTACTATTTGAGAAACTATCATAGTCGTCATGTCAGAATCATGAACACTAGCTACTCTTTTAGGATTTACCCGTTCAGAGGGCCATCAAAAATTATTAGTTTTCATCTCTTCAATTAATGAATATGCTTCAACAAAAGGTTTTGATATTAACGATCCACCAGTAGTAGCATCAATAATTGATCTTAATGATCCCACTAATCCGTTATAAAAAGTTTGAATTATTAACCAATCTGGCAAAACATGATGTGAACACTTCCTAAGAAGATCTTTAAACCTCTCCCAAGCTTCATATATTGAGTCTCCTTCAAACAGACCAAAAGATGTGATATCATTTTCTAATTTAGTAGTTTTCGATGGAGGGAAATATTTCGATAGAAGCTTTTGAGAAAGTTCTCCCCAAGTTTGAATAGATCCAGGTGCTAACGAGTTTAACCATGCCTTAGCCTTATCCCTTAAGGAAAAAGGAAAATGTCTAAGTCTAACAGAATCACTCGACACTCCGTCATACTTAAAAGTAGCACACAGTTCTAAAAAATTAGCGAGATGTAAATTTGGGTCTTCATTAGGTGTTCCTCCGAATTGATTATTTTGTACAATTTGGATAATAGCAGGTTTAAGTTCAAACGAAGTAGCAACAACATCAGGATTTTGAATAGTTATATGAATTTCATCTGCTCTTGGGTTAGCATAATCTCTTAAAGGTCTTGACAAATTTCCAACATTAATATTCTGATTCTCTTGATTATTCGCCATTTTATAGTAATTTTCAGTTTGTTTTTGTTGTTTTCTAATTTTTCTAATAGTACGCTCTAACTCTGAATCGTAAGGTATCAAACCTATAGAGACACTACTACTCATATAAAATCACACTACAAAGTAAAGGTTTTCAGTTACTACAATATCTATAAATAACTACCGTTTATTTACCTCCCCGGCAACGACGCCAAAAACTTGACCGCAACTTTATATATTAAGAAAGAATTTATGAAGTCAAATTTATATATTTAAAATGATTTAGTAAAGTCACAAATTCAACGCAAGTATACGTATCGTATCAAGTAATACAGGGCTCTAATGGAGTCCTAGTTATCGATCCCACAGGGAGGTGAACGTTCTTTAAATCAGATAATATAGCACTAAAATCCAATACCCAATGTAACAATTACTTAAGTGTACTACCACTAGTTAATGCAAAGTATAATAAAGCTGCTACAATTACTTCTAATTACTGAATTATATTAACTAATAAACTAATTTATGTGATTTATAAGATACTTCTATATGAAAAGTGTCTTTCTTCCTGCATAAATATTATTATGTGTGGATGATGAAGAATGGTAATTATTTATGTTGTGCCAAATAGGAGCATATTTGCTTCTTTACCTTTAAAAGAGTACCCCCTCTTCTAAGCAGGTAAAGAACATTGCCATATCTTAAGTTTAGTTACTAAATCTAAGGCTAGGCTGGGAGGATACCGGCTCTCACTTCGGAGCTCCCACTCACCCTTCACCCGAAGGCTAACCATAAGATTTAGTTACCAATCTTAAGACCAAATTGGGGATCCCATTCTGTCACCATGAAAACTCCAATTTGAAGTCCATCAAAACTCATTTCCCTATTTATTTGCACTTAATTCCCATGAACTACGCAATTCATTCACGGACATTAACTGGTTTCTTCATTCTTATTGTAGAACATTCAATTCTTTTGGAATTAATGTTCCTCTACATATTTTAACAATTCAATTGGCCGGATTGAAAAGTAAATTAAATTCCAAATTAAAGAAACATCACAACTTTTATAACACTTAAAGGGCACATCATTTCCACTTCACCACATCATAATTACTTCATGCAAGAAGAAAGGCAAGGGAGACTACTTACTAACCATGGAGAAGATATAAAAATACATGGATTTTATATATAAAAGAAGAGTCATAGAAACTACAACAGTAACTATAACTTATCTCTTTCTCTTCCCCAAGAAAATTCCTTCAAAGTCCCATTGACTCCTTTTCTCTTCCTTGCAACACTTGATTTTCTCCTTGGAACAAAGATGAAGAAGCAATCTCCCACTTTACTCCCTCTTCTCCCCTCCTTAGAGAAGAATCTCTCTAAAAATCATAAACTCTAACTCTCTCTCACACTTTCCGCACACTCTCTACAGCAATTCTCTTCTCTTCCTCCTCTCTATTTTCGTCTTGGACACTTAATTTAATGTTAGGAACAAATTCTCCAATAGTTTCTTCAAGCACCTCTTCAAAAATCCGCCAAAACTTTTGAATTTGAAGTGAACCGACATAGGGCGCCGGCGGCGCCCGATAGTGGCGCCGGCGGTGCCCTATCGTGCCAATTAATTATGGAGTCTCTGGAATAGAGCGCCGGCGGCGCTAGGGCTGTTTTCCTCCAAATTGCTCCATTTTGCTCCAAATTCGTTACTTTTTGCATCTTTTCGCTCCAATCACCTATAATCATCATACCTGCAACAAATCATGAAAAATACCTTCCTCTAAAGTGCAATATCACCAAAAATGGGTAAAAACATTTAGCTAAAAGTGTATATATTTTTGGTGCATCACTTGTGTAGTAACAAGGAATACTTGTTCATTATTGTCCTCTTTAGGTTTGATCTCAGTGTTGCTAGGAAGTCTTCCCTGGGGCCTATTGCTAAGTTAATTAGCAATTTATCCCAGTTAATTTTCTATGTTTCTAATCGCAGCATTTTGACTTTGCAACTGGTTTTCCATTTGCAATACCACTTCTTTTATAGACAAATTCTTATCCTTGAACTATTGATCATTGTTAGGGTCCAGTGAATATGAAGGTCTATAGCTTGTGTTACCCTGACTATTCTAACTTCCATTAGAATTTACATGATTGTTTTCTCATTGTTGGTTTCCACCCTCAGTAGTATGATTCCAGTTAAAATTAGGATGGTTCTTCCAACATGGGTTATAAAAGTTAGAATACGGGTTGTTTATGGTATTTAAAGTCTCATATAATAAGTTGGAATCAATCATACACCCTAATGAACTTTCCTCACTTACAGGAGTAAATTGAGGTTGGTTCATTCCAAATTGGTTCAATTTTCTTGATATTGCAATAACCTGAGATGCATAAATTGTAATCTCATATGTGTCATTAGCACTGGCTGCCTTTTTAGGATTTACCATTGCAGAGGGCCATTGAAATTCATTTGCAGCAATTTTTTCAATTAATGCATATGCTTCATCAAATGATTTTGACATTAATGAACCACCAGCAGCAGCATCAATAATGGACCCAAAGGATCCTACTAACCCATTATAAAAAGTTTGAATGATTAACAAATCTGGCAGGGCATGATGTGGAGACTTTCTTAAGAGTTCCTTAAATCTTTCTCGTGCTTCATATATTGATTCCCCATCGTACCCGATAAAATGAGATAATATCGTTTCTAAGTTTAGTAATCCTTAAAGGTGGAAAATACATAGCTAGGAATTTCTGAGCTAACTCCTCCCAAGTTTTAATAGAGCCAGGTGCTAATGAGTATAACTAAATTTTAGCTATATCCCTTAGTGAGAATGAAAAAAGCCTTAGCCTAACAACATCGTCTGATATACTGTTATAATGAAATGTAGCACAATGTTCTAGAAAACTAGATAAGTGTAAATATGGATCTTTCAAAGGAGTTCCCCCAAACTGGTTGTTCTGTACTAGTATGATAATCGCTGGATATAGTTCAAATGAGTCAGCTTCTACGACAAGGTTTTGTATACTTGAGTGAATTTCATCTAACGTAGGATTTACATAATCTCTCAAAGATTTATGATGATTTTACAAGTTATTATTTTGGATGTTTTCCATTTCCACATCTAGTTTTTCAAGTTTTTCTATTTTTTTTTCCATTTTTCTAACTCGGGAGCATAAGACTCAAGTCCTACAGATCCTTTATTTTCCATACAGAACACAACAAACATTACATTAATAATAAAATAAATAAAATGAAAAATATATTAAACACAACAAAATATTTTAACAAACACCTTATTTTCACAAAAACAGTTTTTTCACTACACATTTTCATACCAAAAAAACACTTTTCACACAAAAAGAATTTTATGACACTAAAGTTTTCCAATTCTAAGAAAATTTACTTTAACTAAAATTTTGTTAAAATTCTTACCGAAGCTTCCCCGACAACAGCTCCAAATACTTGATGCGACTTTTTTATATGCAAGAATTTATGAACCCAAATTTATATATTTATAATGATTTTGTAAAGTCAAAATTTCAAACTCAAGTATACGTATCGCTTAAGTAATACATGACTCCAGTGGAGTCTCGTTTATCGATCCCACAGGGAAGCGAGGTAAGAGGTCCATAGTCAAATTCTAGTCTACTACTATTAGACTTTAGTTTGGAAGGTCAATATAAGTGGTTTTTTTAACAACTACTCTTAAAGGTAAATCTTAAATTTAAAATAACTAATAACTACTACTAAAGGAAAATATTAATACTAAAGATAACCCTTTCTGGATAAATTGGTTTGGAGAATTTTGAGATAATAAAAACTACTATTCTCAAGTAATGAATTGGATAATTTAAAGGAATGAGATGCATTAAATATTGTATGTGCCAAATAGGAACAATTCTACTCTTTACCCTCTTCCGAGTGCATAAAAAACATTGGCTAATCCTAGGTTTAGTCCCAAAATCTGTGGTTAGGCTGGGAGGATACTGGCTCTCACTCCAGAGCTCCCACTTCCCTTCGCCTGAAGGCTAACTCTCGCTTTAGTTTCCAAACACTAGAACCGAATTGGGGATTTTAGTCTGTCACCCTAAAATCTTCAATTCTACGCCCATCAAACCAAATTTTCCTATTTATTTGCACTCAAACCCCGTGAACTACGTAACTCATTCATGGACATTGAATGTGGTTCCACTTTGTTAAGAATTACATTTCCCTTTTGGGAAAATGCAATTACAATGAATTTTAACAATACAATGAACTCTTATTGTAATCAAATGAAGTGCAAGTAAAAACTATCACATTTATAATTAAAACTTCTTCTAGCATGTATCCCAATATCCTAACCATGAATTCTACTCATTGCATAAGAAAGTAAAATGAAAACAATGGAATAATCTTCTTATGTCATTATTTCCAAATAAGAAGAAAGAATAAGAGAAAGACATCACAAAGCACAAAAAAAAAACAATAAGAAACCTCATTTCAAAGCAAAACCACAAAAAACATGTTTACTAAATCATAAGATAATGAAGAACACAATACTTAGCTTTTTTCCCTTAAAAGAAAGATGAAAATCTCTCCCATAAAGTCTCCCACTGATCCATGCAATGCTAGAAAAAACCCTTACAAATTCTCTCAAAATCCCCTCACCAAAAAGGTAGAAGTCTACATTTCTACTCCTATTCTAAGATATCTCAACATTCTCCACGTTTTTCCTAACATTCCTCACACACACACACCCCTTTTCTGACCTAAAATCGCTAATTTAAAGTGTGGGGATGAATTTTTGAAGAGTTGCCATATTAAACCATTCAAAAAGCATCCAAATACGTTGAATATCGGCCAAAACGGCTTCTGACGCGGTCCGGCGCTGTCTGGGCACTTTCCGGTGCTATTTCTAATGAATTTTTCGTGCTTTCTAGACTCTAGCGTGGTCCAGCACTGGGTAGGGCGCCGTCCGGCTCCCTGCTCTGCGCAGCTGCACCGTTTTGCTTCATTTGGCTTTTTCAGCTCTGATTCGCCTCATTTCAGTTGCGTTGCATTTCTAACAGATAGCCCTATAAAATAAGCATAAAAACAATCTTTCTTAAAGTGTAATCTCATTGAAAAATATGCAAAAAGGATAAAATAGATTAAACAAATAAAGACTTATCAAAATGTGTCAGACCAAAATTTGTTTTTCTACTCGTTTTTGCTCCAAATTGAGCTATTTTTGTTTTTTTCTCTAAAAGTCAGTTCTTGTACCTAAAACAAAAAAAAAATACAAAATACCTTCCTTTATAGTGAAATATAATCAATAATAGGTATGAAATAGATATTAAAAAGCTATCAAATTTTCAGTGGATCAAGTAACCATCACTTGATGTTGCATTAATGAATTATGTGAGTAGAGGCACTTAAGGGAAAATTGGTTTACTAAGAAACTTAGCCAATTAAAAATGAGAGTTGGGCCAACAGTGTTTCCAATTTTTTTTCTTCTTAATTATATTTGCTTTCTAAACCTCATTAAACAAATTTGGATTGAACATAGCTCACTACTAAGCCCTTAAATTTATGTGGGTGAATTTATAATTTTAGTAATGTAAAATTAAGTGAACTTAATTCAAATCAAATATTGTATTACAATCCAACCATTAGCTATGGTCTTTATCTGGTAGATTATGGTCTTTCAAAATCAATCCCCTCATCTTAGGATCACTCAATTTAATCAACATCCAAATTATAATAATTAAGGGAAATTACAACTATACCCTTATTGTGGAAGAGTAAGAATTGGTTTCTACCTTATAATCCCTTATGTTTTAATCACCTAAAAAAGTCAATTCTGATCAGACATTACCCATTTACCCTTTGGTTTAACCTAAATATTAATTAGGGCTTAAATTCCATAATTACCATTTTGCCCTTTATGGCCTTATCACTTCATAAATTTTTAAATTTAACTCAAATGATTTTGAAATTTTTATGTTACCCCATTCATTGGTAAACTAAAATATTAGAGGAGAAAATATAACTTTTAAATTTTTATTTTGTTTTTATAATTATTATAAATGCAAAAATAGGTGCTTTCAATATTAATTAATTAACTTATCAATAATACACCATATGTCTTAGGAAAATTAATGGAGATTCTACTTGTTCAGAGGACTATCTAGAACAATTTTCATGATTTTTTTGAATTTTATTTTAATTATTATAATTATTATTTTATTTTGAGTATTAATTAAATATAAAATATTATTTAAGTGGAAAATTAAGTTTTATATTTTTCTTAAACCTGTCTAAGTTCAAGAAACCCAGAGAATAAAAATTCATATTTTTGTGATTTTTATTTTAACTATTATAATTTTTTTAGTGCAAAATTAGGGAAAATTTATTTTTAGCCTTTAGAAATTCATAACTATTTTTAGAAAATTGGGAAAAATATCTTAATTACTCCCAAGTGATCAAAAAATAATTTGAAACATTTATTTTGAATATTAAAATAGCTTTAAAAATTAAATATTTATTTTAAATCCACTTTTATTATTCTTATGTTCCTCTAGTCACATGAAACTCCCAAAAGCATTTTGTAAATTTCTTAATTATATTTTATTTATTATAGTTAATTTAGCGCAAATAATACAATTTTACTTGAAAAATCAAATTTAGTGATTAAATTAATTCAAATTGAGTTCAAGTTTTGACAGTGAACTAATATGTTTATTATTTACAGTGTGTGCTGATTTTTGTAATTTTTTTTTGTATTTTAATTATTTAATTTTTTTAATATTTTAATAAGCTTGTTACAATTAGTACCATTTTTAATTATTTAAATCTCATTTATATTTTCCCTAGGGTCCTCAAACCACATTAAACCTATCAAAATAAGTTTTGTATTTTTCTAATTTATATTTTAATTTTTACAAGATTTTAAATGCAGCAAAGGTGGTTTAACATGAAATTTAGGGCTCTCTAGCTAGAGATACTCCCTGACTTTAGAAAAATCAGAGAGCACCCCTTAGGACAGAGCCAACAAGTCCTCAAAATCTTAAGTCATGGTGATTAATATTTATTAAGTTATAATTAAAATAAGTTTCTGAATATTTAATTAATTAAATATAGAATACATAATAAATAATTTTTTATTTTTTTCACATTATTCACCTTTGTTCACTGAGAAAATTGGTATTTTTCTTTTATTTTTAGGATTTTTCTACACTATGTTATGCACTTTCTAAGTTTTTAATTAAAATAAATAAAGAAACCCTAATTTTCTATTTATTCAGCGCGACGCCAAGTCATTCTAGGCAGCTTTGAAGTCTCCACACGTCATCTTCTCATTCGACACCGCCAGCTAAGTCAGCCCACTGTTCAAATACCAAGAGCTCATCCGGTGTAATCCTGACCATCGTTTGATATACGCGCGTTCGGACGGCTTCTGGTTATCGTCCCAAATATACTTAATCCATAAGATCTCTCACTAAACTCAACCAAATCACTTTAGGTTTGTTCCTACACCTTCATCTACTCAAGACCAACACATCCATATGATTTATCATACATGAAATTAAAGTTTTCTTCACAAAGTATCAGACAGAGCATAAAATGGGGGAAAAAATTCTATACCTTGGCCCAAGAGGTGTGGCCTCAATTGGGTGCTTGCAGAAGCTTATCTGAGACCTGGAAAACCTCCTGTAAGAGTTTCTTTGGCCTGCGCAAGACTTATTCCTACATTTGGAAAGGCTGAGGAGGAAGTCTGGTGTAGAGGTGCAAGGAACAATCAATTAGAGGTGTAGGGAACAATCAGTGGATAGCTTCTTCTTTAGCTCTGAGGAAGCTCGGGGAATATCAATTTGAGGTTTGATGGAGTTTGCTGAGGTGTCATGTTTCTTGCCTGGTTTTTGAGCTATGAAATTGAGCTCAAGCAGTGGGGACCAGGGTTGGAAAATGGTTGGAATGAGCTTAGTAAGGTTACAGCGAGGAGAACAAATTGGCATTCCCCTAGGTTCAATGTTTTCTTTTCTTTTGGTCGTGGGAGGGTAGTAATTAAATAGCCATGGAAGGGGTGGCCAATTGGGCTTCCATTTGGGTGTGCTGAAGAGCTTAGGTGGATGGAAGAAAGGTGCAAGTTATCAATCAAGGTGAGACATTGGGTTTAAAATGGTGGAGTGGTGTCTCTCGAGCTGGGTTTTCCCGTCGACTAGGCAGGTAGGCCAGGCCAGGACTGGTGGCTAGGTGGATAAGGTGAGCTAGGGGAGTTTAATGATGATAGGCTTGGGGCTTGAGATGGCTGCTAGGAGATCTTCCTTTGGTTTAGCCAAATATGGGTAAAAATCCTCTAAATCGTGGGACCCTTGGTCCATGGCTCATGTAGGTGTCGACTGCAAGGAAGGGTATGAAGATATATTTATTTTAATATATATATATATATTCAGAAAATATCATTTTTTTAATATGAAATCAAACTGATCTCATATATGCAATAATTTAAATAATCAAGCACTCTACCACAAGCCATGTATCTATCTTAAAGAATAGATACATTCCTTGGTGGTGAGGCCTGATTAAATAAACTAAAGAATCCATGACATTCATTTGGTCTACGAACCATTTATGTTGACCGATAATTTCCCTTATCTAATATGAAAGAATTAGATATGGTTTATATTAATCTAGGGTTCTTAAGTTTCCTATAAGGGCAACCCTATATAGTTAATTACATCTTAGATAATCGAAGTCACCTAAGAAAACTCTTGATATAGTTCAGGGAATATTGTATTCATGACTTCCAAAAGGTAAGATCTTCAAGAAAATGTGGTAATAGGAAATCCAATAGGTGAGTGGCTCAAATTTTCAGAATAGTTAATTTAGGAGTCCAAAGGAAAAAGAAGACTAGAGGAAAGACATAGATCCAAGAAAAATCTCGATGTTTTCCCAAACTATCCTATGATTTGGCTCCAATTTAAGATAATTATTTACTGTTCAGTCTTGCCAATTTTATTATTTAGGGCTTATATTCACTTGACACCGATCATGTGAATGGCCTGGAAGATAGGAAGATTTATGACATATCAGATGACAACCTCAGAACCTAAGACGAGTTAGGGCTTACATTGCATAGGGTGCAAAGACCTAAAGGGATAAAGTGAGGATTTATGCTGCACGAGACAAGCAACCTTGAAGTCATATGACTTGTTTATTTCTAAGGAGTTTTTCTCTTGAAGATGGCTGTGCTGCCCACTATGCATTCTTCAAGCTCCTCAATGTAACAGATTTAGTTTTAGA
Organism: Papilionanthe hookeriana x Papilionanthe teres; assembly: GCA_022702705.1. Taxonomy (NCBI): domain Eukaryota; kingdom Viridiplantae; phylum Streptophyta; class Magnoliopsida; order Asparagales; family Orchidaceae; genus Papilionanthe; species Papilionanthe hookeriana x Papilionanthe teres. Next base: position 32,119,418 of record CM040429.1, on the reverse strand, counting down.
AGTATCAAAAGAAAGAGATTGAGATTAGTAGCATGTTTTATATATAATCAAATTGAGGTGTCTTAATGTCTTATTAAGGGAATATTTAAGTTGATTATGATGACACTAGTTAGGATCCCACGGTTCCCCCATTCAGACACCACCATTTTTCCAGATTCATTTAGTACAGATGAATTTACTAAACTCAACTTAATGAGTTCTGTACTTTCATTTAGACCGTGGGAAAGCTCGTTAACAGCCGTAGGTTACCTCCTCCGAGGTATTTCCAATCATTTAAAGAGACGTTTTAATTTAGTGTCACTTGTGATTTTGATGTTGTTTGTGATTAAATTTTGAGTTATTTCATATTTTGATTATTGTGGCGGTGAATTTTATCTTGTTTTGTTTTAATTTTGACTTTGGTTTTGGTTTTAGTTTTGTGGCTATCCTAAAAGTTCTAGTTTTCATGCAGGGTGACATTTGTTGTTTAACATGCAACTTTTAAGCAAGACAAGTAAAGTAAAGGAAGTACAAAAAAGAAGGTAATATAAACGTATAAAAGTGTACCTAGCGAGTCTTCTCGTTCCTCCACCTAAATCTTTAGTATCTTTTGCAGTAAAAAATATAATTTGTAGGAAAGTAAAGCTTATGGATAGATTCTTCATGGGCCTGCTGAGTCTTATGTCATAACTTGGTGGGTTCTATTTATTCATTTGAGGGATGATTTCCTTTAATAAGTATGATAGGTTCAGTTGTCCTGCAAGATGTTTAGAAGACTTGTGTAAAGATCTAGAGAATACTTAGATATTTCACAACCCTTTTGAAATTTTTGAGTTCATTTTGAACTTATCATATTCATTAAATGATTTATCCATTTCATACCCTTATGCTCAATGAACATTGATATTTTAATCATCCCAAAAGTGGGGTAACTATTTGATGTTTTATTTTATGAATTATGTGAGTGAAAGCCTCTAGGGACAAATTGATTTATTAAGAATTTTTTCCAATTTACTTTTAAATCTGGGCTTGTAGTGTTTCAAAAAGGTGTTTGATATTATTTAAGACTTCTTTTCTAAACCTCATTAGTCAAACTTTTTATTCAGCCTAGTTCACTACTAAGCCCTTAAGACTTTAGTAGATATATTTATATTTTAGAAAAGGAAGTTAAATTGACTTTTATGATTATGATAAAAATATTGAATTATCATTAAACTACTGATTAGAGATTTTAGATCATCAAATATCATGTTCCAAAGATGAAACATCTAACTTAGGATCGTTTAATTTTGATTATCTTTTAAATTAATATAATTTAAAGAAATTACATATTTATCCTTTAATAAGACAAAAGAGAGAATGATTTCTACTATTTATCCCTTTATATTTCAATCATTCAATCATGTTAATTAAGATCATTCATTACCCATTTCCCACTTTAATTAAGCCTAAATATTGATTAAGGCTAAATTTGATACACCTAAAATATATAGTATTTTTATGCACATTTTTATACCTATTTTTTAATAATATTGCACTTTATTGGAAGGTATTTTGTGTTTTTCTTGCAGGAATGATGATAATGGATGGTCATGATGAAAGGAGCAAAATTGGATCAAATTTGGAGCAAAAAAATGAAAAAAATCAAAATTTTGGCACTGGCGGCTAAGCGCCGCTATGCCGGCGCTTAGCCGCCACAGTTAAAAATCGAAATATAAAGAAGTTTGGTGCCAATTTCAAAGGGGATGCGATGCAACTCTTGGTGGTAACTTCCATAACTTCCTTTGGGCGGCAAGTTTGAATGAAGGGGTGCGTTCCTTGGTAGATACATTGAATTTGAACACATTTGAAGAGACACCAAGGCATCTTTTGGTTTACTATTTAACGAGAGTCTTAGGAAAGATAAACGAGGCTCTTCCTTTGCATTTTGAAGGGTTCTTTCTTTCTTTGTAGGCTCTTCCACTGCATTTTGAAGGTTACTTCGACTGTTCTTCCACTGCATTTTGAAGAGAGTTTTTATTAAGAGTAGGAGTAGAGAGTAGAAAGGAGAAAAGGGTCAGAGTGAAGTCTTCTTCTTCCCACTTCTTTTCTTTCTTTTAGTTTAGTTTTTATTGAAGTCTGAAGTCTGTATTCTGAGTCATCGGAGTTGGGAGACTTGCTTTGAGGAGTAGTTTAGCGAAGAGTCAAAGTTTCAGAGGAACTTCTTGAGTCTTGTTGAGAGGATTTTTAGATAAGTGTTTACTTTTGTTCTTACATTTAGTTTTTTAATTAATACTTGTTTTTGTTTATTGTTTTTCATATGATTTTTAATTTCAAATAAATGTGTTTTTGTATTTTCTCAATGCATTCTGAGTAGTTTACTTTATCTTTTTCTTTCTTAATGGGAGAAGCATTTAGTTTATGGAGAATTGTTGTGGAAAGTATAAGTGTTTAAAAGTTGGAAGAAGTTATGTAGATTGATTCTGAAAACTTTGTTTACTTCTTAATTTGGCATGTTAAGTCGTAGAATTTCTTGAGATTATGTAAGATCCAATGCGATATTGTCTCATAAAAGTTAGTAAGAATAACATGCAATTATATGGGTGAGAATTGTAGTCCGTATAATTGAATGTAATATTAGAAGAAATTTTTATGGAAGGGAGTAAAATTAGAGGATTTTAGAGTGACAGGCTAAATCCCCCTAATTTGGTTTGAAGTTTTGAGTTTTGTTATGAGAGGTTAGCCCCCAGTTGGTGGGAATCGAGGGAACTCTAGAGTGAGAGATTGGTATCTTCCCTGCCTAACCATGTTCAAAATGATAAAAATTCCAAATTAACCTATGCTCTTTATAGAAACAAGTAAGGGTAAAGAACACATTTGCTTCTATCTGTCACAACAAATTTAAATACTTCCACAACAATACTTTAATAATTATTACTACTTCATAAAAGGAAAGAAAAAGATATTCTAGTTAATAGTATTTTACATATAGTGTTATTAGTTATTATAATTTTAATTTCTTGCTTAACATTTTATTAAGGAAATTTCAAAAGACAAATCAACTTTCAAAACTTTTCAAAATCAAGACATACTTTCAAAAGACATAAAAAAAGTAAAAAGAATAATTTTTCTGATTCCTTTAAAGATTTTCAAATTTTTCTTGTGGGTTCGATATCTCGGGGGTTAATCAGAAAGTCCTATATTACTTGATAAATGATACGTATACTTGCGTAGTATCTCATATTATAAAATCATAATTTTCATATCTAAATCATCAACACATATATATATTTGGTGTGGAGTCAAGTTTTTGGTGCACATATATTTATCAGGGGTCAAGTTTTTGGCGCCGTTGCCGGGGAGGAAAAGAAAAATAATTAAATTGCATTTTAAAGAGAATTAAGAAATTTTAAATTTTTACTTTTCTTTATTTTTGTTAGTGTGTTATATTTTGTTTTGTTTTATTGTTGTATGCATAGTTCAGGTTTTGAGGGACTTGTGCCTTATGATTCTGAATTAGATAGAACTATTAGAAAAGTCAAAATAATTAAAAATACAGAAAAAGTTAAAAATATTCAAGAAATGACAAATCATCGAAATCAAAATGTAGGCATCCATCAAGAATTAAGACCTTTAAGAGATTATATTAACCCTACAGTAGATGAACTTCGTGGTAGTATTCAAAACCCTGTTGTAGCTGCTAATTCTTTTGTGATTAAACCTGCTATTATCTAAATGGTGTCTAACAATCAGTTTGGGGGAGGAATAACTGAAGATCCTAATTTGCATATTGCTAATTTTCTAGAGTTGTGTGCTACTTTTAAATATGATGGTGTTTCGGATGATGCTATTAAACTTAGACTTTTTCCTTTCTCACTAAGGGATAAAGCTAAAATATGGTTACATTCGTTAGCACTTGGATCAATAAGAACTTGGGGTGAATGTCAGCATATTTTTAGGTTGTGTATTTTGAAAAGGGGGGTCGCCTACAGAAGTTGTCGATGAATTTTTTAATTTAATTTAAATAATTTGAAAAGTAGTATTTGATTTTTGAAAGTAATTTTAAGTTTGAAAATTTTAAGATATGAAATCAAACCGATCTCACATCCCAAATAGTTTATATAAACGAGCACCGCACCACAAACCGTGTATCTATCCCTAAGGATAGACACACTGCTTGATGGTGGAGCTCGATTAAATAAACTAAAAGATTTGTGACATCCGTTCGGTTTGCGAACCAATTTTATAAGCCGACAAGTTCCCCTGCTTAATATAAAGAAATTAAGCAGGGTTTATATTACTTGGGTTCTTAAAGTTCCCTATAAGGGCAAGCCCCTATAGTTAATTACATCCTAAGTGACGAGAATCACTTAAGAAAACTCTCGATAATGATCAGTGGTTTTGCTCTCAAGAATTTCAAAGTTTAAGATTTTCAAAGGATCAGATTTTGGAATTTTCAATTGGGAATGAATCAAATTTGGAACCGTTTATTTTGGAATCCAAAGGAAGAGAAGTAGGAGAAGTTGAGGATCCAAGAGGAATCTTGGCAACTTCCCGACTATCCTATTGTTTGGCTTCAATTTAGGAAGAATTATTTAGTATTTCAATCTCGTCAATTTTAATTATTTAGGACTTATATTCGTATGACATGATCATACAAACAGCCTCGAAGATGTGAGGGTTTATGTCGTACCAAACAACTACCTCGGAATCCTAAGACCGGTTAGGGCTTAATTTACATAATATGATTATGCAAATGCCTAACAAAAGGGTTGAGGATTTATGTTGCACTAAGCAAACTACCTCTAAATCCTATGGCTTGGTTGTTTAAAACTAGGAAAAGTTTTGCTGAAGTAGACTCAGGTTTTGCTGATGACGATGGTCGTGCCGCCCACTATGCTCCAAGCTCCTTGTTGTTGCAGAGGTTTAGTTTCATAAATCAGGAGATGAGAGAAGTGTTTTGGTTTAGAGAAAATCTTAAAATCCAAGCGTTTTTAATATTTTAATTAAAACAAATCTTAAAGTTGTTTAAACATAACCGATTAAGATCCCACAGTTCTGTCATCCCGGCACCGTTATTTTCATTGAATTCACTTAGTCCAGATGAATTTGCTAAACTCAACTGAATGAGTTCCACACTTTCATTTAGACCGTGGGAAATCTCATTAGCAACACGTGGGTTACATCATCCGAGGTATTCCCGATCATTCAACGAGACGTTTTAATTTAGTTAAAGTTGTAGTTTTGTTGTTCTGTCTGTAATTAAATTTTGAGTTGTTTTATATTTTGAAATGTTGTGGCGGTGATTTTTATCTTGTAATAACTTTTAATTTAGTTTTGGTTTCAGTTCAGGCACTATCCTAAAGGTTTTGGTTTTCATGCAATAGTTGTTTATCATGCAAGAAAAGTAAAGTACAATGCATGTAAGTAAATTGCAATAAAGTAAATTGCAATAAAATAAAAGCGTACCTGGAGGGTCTTCTCGTCATCCCAAGCTGCACTTAGAACACATGTTAAGACATTTAAATGTTTCAACAAGTACCTAGGTAAAGCTAAGGGAAAAGTTTTGGTTGTCTACCAAAGTCCTAATCTTATAGCTAGTCATCTCCTATGACGTCTAGGTTCTTGTGTTTTGGTTTAAGGATGATTTTCTTCACCAAAGAACAATAAAGTTCAATTGTTCTTATAAACATCCCATCATATCGAGGAAGTGCTTAAGACGAGTCTTAAACATCTTTTCAATACCTCTAGGATTGTTTTAAGTCCAAGAGAATTTAATTATACAAGTGAATTAATCATCCAGGAGTTTAAGTTTGTTCTCTTGCTCAGTGAACTAGGACATGAATATCCTATAAGTGAAGTAACACTTCACTTGATACCTCATTTAAGAGTTATAATAATAAGAGCTTTAAAAGGGCAAATCAACTTATTAAGTATTTTAATGATTTAAACTTAATGATTTAATTTTAATTTTGACTTAATTATAAAAAATTAGTTTAAGTTTGGAATAATGTTCAAGTTATTTTAGATTTAATTCTTAATGATTTCATTTAGGTTTGTTGTTAAATGATTTTAATTTAACTTAATTTAATTCAATTTAATTTTAATTTAATTTAATTTAATTTTAATTTAATTTGATTTGATTTTAATTTAATTTAATTTAATTTAATTTAATTTAATTTTAATTCAATTTTAATTTAATTTAATAATAATTTAATATTAATTTAATTTAATTTTAATTTTAATTTAATTTTAATTTAATTTTAATTTAATTTTGATTTTAATTTAATTTAATTTAATTTAATTTAAATTTTTATTTAATTTAATTTAAATTTAATTTAATTTTAATTTAATTTAATTTAATTTTAATTTAATTTAATTTAATTTCAATTTAATTTAATTTAATTTTAATTTAATATCAATTTAATTTTAATTTAATTTAATTTAATTTTAATTTAATTTAATTTAATTTAATTTAATTTAATTTTAGTTTAATTTTAATTTGGATTATTATTTTAATTTTTTTAAGTGAGAATTAAGTATTATTGAAGTGATTTATTTAGGGATTTTTAAATTAAAGAATAAATATCCTCTTAATAATATCCCTACTTTAATAATTCTAATTTCTATTATTGTTCCAAAATTTCCTCTGATATCAAAGAAGCTCCAAAACTATTTTTGTGAATTTTTCAAAAGTATTTTGTGAGTTATGAATTTTTAAAGTTTAATTTTATCCATTTTGCTTAAGAGGCTTAATCAACCCATTTGGTGGGGTTAATCAAGTCCAATTGACTTCAAATTTTTATGTGATGTTCCTCTGATCCTAAAGATCAGTGGAGAATTGTTTTCAAGTTAATTTGATGTGTAGTTAACCCTAATTAATTAAAGTTTAATTTTGGGTGTTTAGGCCAATTAGGGTTGTTCCATGTGAATTAACTCAAAACCTATTTTTCCTAGGTTCCTCTAGTCATAAGAAACATCATCAAATTTTCCTAGAATTTATTTCTCAACATGCTAATTATTGGAATTAAAATACTTAAAACAGTAACATGCAATTGAAAAATCAATAACTTCTCATAAGGATGGTCTCTGACCTTGGAAAATTCAGAGAATGTTCCCAAGTTCAGAGGCTTCAAAAGCCTTATGGTCTCATGCCATGGTGAATTGCCTATGCAAATGGAGAATTAAAACAATGCAGAGAGTAAATAAATCATTAAAAATAAAATACTCAATGAAATTACTTGATTTCCTTTTCACATTATTCTCCTCTGTTCACTGAGCAAGGGTATTTTTATTTTATTTTTATGATTTTTCTACACAAAGTTATACATTTTTGAAGTTTAGGGTCAAAAATAAATAAAATATTTCATTTTCCCGCTCAATCGCCACGTGTCGCTCCCTGATTTGCTGGCGCGGTTCTGTTCATGGATGCAGCTACCTTCCAACTCCATCAGCGCCGTCCGTTGGATACACGCCTGATCGGACGGCTGCTGCTTCTCTCTCCTAGTTCTATTCACCCAAAACCGTCCAACTTCAAACCTTGATATCTCCCTCGATTCTCAACGAAATTGAATGAATTTTTTTTAAAATGATCGTCTAATCAAGTAGCACACATCTATACAGTGATGATATACTTAAAACTTGTGAATAATTACATAAAATTAAAACATGCTCGGTTGGAGGATAAAAAATTTGATACATTTGTCCAAGAGGTGAGGCCTCAATTGGAAATGATTTTATTGAGCTTAGGAGTGCTTAGAGAAGCTTTGGGAATAATTTGGCAGAGTTTCCCCAAGGTAATCTTTTGCATCTCCTCCCCTTGGTCATGGAGGTGGGGTTTAAATAAGGAAGGTTATGGTGGAGCTTGGGTGGCTATGAGGGTTGGCTTGGATCATTCACCAAGGTTTTTTTGGCTGAGAAAAACTCACATGATTAAGCTTGATCTTGGTGCAATCAATTGGGTTATGCCATGTGTAAAGCCAAGGATTTAAATGGCATGGGTGTAAGGAGCATTTTTGGTTCAATTTGGGTCAATTCATGGTTTTGGCTTGGTTCACTCACGAAGGCTTGATTTGGGCTGATGTGAGATCATTTGGGTCAGCCTCACATGTGTGGTGAAGTCCCCATCCAAGGTGAGGTGGACAATTTTGGTTAAAGTGTATCATGAATGGGGTTAAAAAAGGTTTAGTGAAGGCTTAGGAAAGGCTCCCCTCTTCTTGCCATAAGTGGCATGGTGAGGTGGAAAGGGCTCCCCATGGCTTGCATATGGCTTATGCATGGCTCCATGACTTCATTTGGCTTGCTCATGGCTTGGGAAAAGGTTGGCTCACTTGCATGGAAAAGGGTTATTTGGAATTTTGAAAACTTTGGATTCCATTGATGCGATTTGTCATGATGCTACAAATGGGTTGATTTCATGATGGTTTAAGACTTTGGTCAAATAGGATTATCAAAGGAATGATGAAGAAAAGGTTTCATGTGGGCTTGGGAATGGACTTTGGGCTTTTAAAATTTGGTAAAGGTGGGCTTTTAAAATGGTTTAAGGGAATGGGCTTTTATGTTTCAAAATGGGCTTTTAGATCAAAAAATTTGTAAAGGACCATGCCAAATAAATGTTGGGTTTAGTTTAAGGATATGTCATGAGTGATTTAAAACAAATTTGGAGTGATTTGGGATTGAATTGGGTTGGATTTGGGTTTATTTGGTAAAGGGGCTAAGGTGGGCCAAATTGGGCTAACTTAGGCTAAGGTTGGGCTAATGTTGAAATTGATGTAGAATTAATGTTGAGAAATGTTTAGGGGAATGTTATGAAGAGTTTTCAACTTTGGTTGGGGTTCAATCTTGGGATTTGGGCCTATTTGGGTTCATGGTAGATTTAGGCCAATTTAGGAATTTTGGGTTTGGGTTGAATTTGAGTAAGGTTTGGGTCCAAATTTTGGAAAAATTATGTTAGTGTTTTGTTTATGGAGATTAGAAAAGGTTTGGGGTTAATTGGAGTTGAGTTGGTTTAGGTTTGGGCTAAGTTTAGCTCATGGGTCAAAATTGTGCTTTAAGTTTAAGAATGAAATTGGACCTAAATGTCAATCAAATTTGGCTTGGATTTGGTCTAAATTGATATTGGGGATATTGAATTGAAGTTTAGAATTGAATTGGACTAAAATTGAGGTCAATTGGGGAGGTTTGGTTTGACATTGGGTTCATTTGGGTTAAAAATGGGTCAAATTGGGGATTCTAGTAAAAGTGGGGTAAATTGAAAAAATTGGCCCATGGTGTAGTTGAACAAAATGAAATTGGGAATATTTGGGATTTTTTGGAATTGTTTGGGAATTTTTGGAATTTTTGGATTTTTGGGTCAAGAGGGGCATTTTGGTAATTTGGAGAGTATTGGGGGTATTTTTGGAATTTTTGGAATTTTTGGTCAAAGATGATCACTTTGAATGGTGAGAAATGTTTAAGGACTGATTTTGAGGAATTTTGAGGAATTTGGGTAATTTTGCAAATTTTGGGTCATTTCAAGGGCATTTGGTAGGTTTGGTGGGTCCGGGGCCCGGGTCAAAAATTGAAATTTTGGAAAAATGAAGATTGATTGAATATGAGTAGAATGGAATCACTTTGGTTGAGCCATGAAGTCATATTAAGCCCATATGAGCCATGAGAGGACTCATTTGAGGTATTCACTATGTTGTTCCTAACCCTCTTAGTCAGGGGCTTAGGGGTTAAGAACCATCCATGTGAATTACCTACATGAGTCAGGAAGTCAAGTTGGGTGAGAGTGTGGTTTTAGGACTTGGAATGTGTGTGAGAGTGTGGTGTATGTGCAAGTCAACCCTCACCAGACCAGGCCATCCAGGTTATCCCTAAGGCCAAAAAGTCCTATAGGGAACTCATCCTTTAAACCTCCACATTTAATCTCAACCCTCTAGGTGATTAGGGGTCTACCACCAAACTTGTGGGGTTTGCAGGGAGTAAAGAGGTGTTTGAATTTCTAAAGGGTGGGTTCCACTTCTAGTCTTCTAAGATTAGTCAAAGGAAAAGCCTAAGGCTAGATCCTAAAGACTAAGGAGAGAGAAAAGAAAAGACCTCATCAAAAATGAGGTCAACAAATGGACCCCCAATAGGTGTGGTGTGCTAACCAAGCACACTGCGCGTATTGGAGTTGACCGAAGAGATCAGCAAGACCAACACAAATGTCCAAGTGATGCACTTAGGACAGAGTAGAAGAATTCCTGTTGGGGAGTATCAGGTATATTTCCAAGACTGGAGATCCCTGAACTCTCGCTGGGGAATGGAAAAGGAGGTGAACTCCAAATCACAAGATCTGGGGAATTCGATTTAGATTTCGTTTCATTTTAATTTCAAGTTTCAATGTGTGAGTTTAAATTTTGATTTGTTTTTAGTTTCAATTTCGATTGAGGTTTAATTTAAAATCAATTTAAGGAAATTTTGAATTTGAAATTTGGATTTGAAATGAGAATTGAAATCTAGATTTCAACCTCGGGAATGTGAAGGGAACTGGAATTTAGGTACCAATCTCGGAAATTTAGAGGGTTTAAATTTAGGTATCAACCTCGAAAGAGGATCAAAATTTAGGTATCGATCTCGAATGAGAGTCGAAATTTAGGTATCGACCTCGAAATTTCAGGGGTGCAGAAAAGCTTCTCGGAAGAGTGCAAGTTTAGCGGACACCGAGGTCGGGATACCATGTAGGTCCTATACCCAAGTCAGAGGATTAACACCGAGGTCAGGATGCCATGTAGGTCTTATACCCAGGTCGGAGGATTCGGAGGATTAACACCGAGGTCAGGATGCCATGTAGGTCTTATACCCAGGTCGGAGGATTAACACCGAGGTCAGGATGCCATGTAGGTCTTATACCCAAGTCGGAGGATTAACACCGAGGTCAGGATGTCATGTAGGTCTTATACCCAGGTCGGAGGATTAACACCGAGGTCAGGATGCCATGTAGGTCTTATACCCAGGTCGGAGGATTAACGCCGAGGTTAGTATGCCATGTAGGTCTTATACCCAGGTCGGAGGATTAACACCGAAGTCAGGATGCCATGTAGGTCTTATACCCAGGTCGGAGGATTGACACCGAGGTCAGGATGCCATGTTGGTCTTATACCCAGGTCAGAGGATTATCACCGAGTTCAGGATGCCATGTAGGTCTTATACCCAGGTAGAAGGATTAACACCGAGGTCAGGATGCCATGTAGTTCTTATACCCAGGTCGGAGGATTAACACCGAGGTCAGGATGCCATGTAGGTCTTATACCCAGGTCGGAGGATTAACACCGAGGTCAGGATGCGATGTAGGTCTTATACCCAGGTCGGAGGATTAACACCGAGGTCAGGATGCCATGTTGGTCTTATACCCAGGTCGAAGGATTATCACCGAGGTCAGGATTCCATGTAGGTCTTATACCCAGGTCGGAGGATTATCATCAAGGTCAGGATGCCATGTAGGTCTTATACCCAGGTCGGAGGATTAACACCGAGGTCAGGATGCCATGTAGGTCTTATACCCGAGTTGGAGGATTAACACTGAGGTCAGGATACCATGTAGGTCTTATACCCAGGTCGGAGGATTAACACCGAGGTCAGGATGCCATGTAGGTCTTATACCCAGGTCGGAGGATTAGAGTGCGAAAGAAAGTTTCTCGGAAGGAGTGCGGGATTAGCGGAAATTCAGAGAAGAGAGTCGAAGATTGAGTATCGATCTCAAAATGAGAACTGGAAGTTAGGTACCAGTCTCAGAAGGACGGGAACTAGAAGTTAGGTACCGGTCCCAAAAGTTAGTATTTGATTTGAGTTTTGAAGATTCTACTGAAAATTTAGTGTAGTAGAAGATTTGAATGAGATATGAAAGTGTTTCACATCTCTAGAGGGTTAATCAATGTTTGATTGTTTGGTGAAGGATATAAATCCATGCTATCAGAACCAAATCAAAAATTTCATGGTTCTGTGTCAGTAGACTCCGTCGACCATCTCAAAAAGAGGAAAGGTTCAAGAGATTCAGTGAAAATCTATGAAGGTTTGCTGAGTTTCATAGGATGTTGGAATCATAAAAAGTTTGAAGTTTGGAATTTGGATTTTGAATTTCCCGCGGGAAAGAATCAGTGTAAAGAGGGTACGAGGGTATCTCGCATCCAACTTGATGAGCTGATTAAAAAAAGTAGTTTCCGTGAGAAAGGGTGTGGCTCCACGCCAACAGAACCTACGAGACCCGGTGGCTCCATGTCAATAGAACCAGCTGATCCTCTCTCACACAAAAGAAATTGAAAGGGAATTGAGAATAGCCTTAGGCTGATGAAGCTCAACTTGCTACCAAGTCAAGAGAGGAATTCAGATTTTAGATATATATATATATATATTTTGTCTTTTCTTGATTTTTTTTAGTTGATTTTCTTTTGATTAAAATTTTGGTTTTGATTTGAATTTTGTTTCACTTTGGTTTGAATTTCATTTTGATTTGTATACAGATTTTTATTTTGTTTAATTTTGGTGAATTCATTGTTTTTTTGTTATTCATTTATTTGTTATTTCATTCATTGGAAAAGTTATTGTTGTTTATTTGTTGTGAAATTTTATTGTATTCTTTTATGTTTTATGACTTTTCTTTTGTTGTATATTTTTTTTTTAGGATTTGGACCCAGTTACAAGCAAGTGCAGCATCTGTGCTTCTTAGAACAAGACTGTCTTTGAAACATAACGATGCACAGTACTTCTTGAGGTATCGTCCACTGACTAAAGCCACGTTTAGAAAATAACCCACTCTTCAAGGTACTATTGAAATTATTTTTTTTAAGTACCTACAAAGAGGTGTTACTTATACAGACACCACAGCTGGAAATGTTGTAACTTTGTAGCTCTGCCGCAACGATCGTCGTTTCTTTGACACTGATTTGCAAGGATTGTCTAAATTGTCATTGAGAAGTTGCCCTGACGCTCTTCGAATTGATGTTGGAGTTGTATTTGCTGGGTACTGAATGATATGATTTCAGGGTTGAATTCCATCAATTGCTAATAACAAGACCGTTCTACTTTGATTCTTTCTTTTTGAGCCTAAGCAGATTTCAAAAGTTCTGCTAATGTGATAGAAATATTGTTCATTGTCTAAAGATATTTCTGAGTCAATTAATGACCGACCAAAAGACATAAAATCACTTGACTCTCTTCAAAGCATAATAGCAAAGGAAACTTCTTAAGGTAGCCTTTCTAGTTTTATTAATCGGGGGAGGATTAAGACACCAATTTTTGATTATATGTTTGTCTCAAGCTTCTTCTCAGGGAGCCTTTTTATTTCCTTTTCTTTTTTTTTTCTTAAGCTTTTCGCTCTTTTTTTTAATTGAGGATTATTGTATCTGGTGGAGCACATGTTAAAGATTTTGAATGCCTAAATTGGGGCACCAATTTTTGATTTTGTGCTCACCTCAAGCTTCTCCTCATGAATACTTCTTTTTCTCTTTCTTCTTCTTTTTTTTATGCTCCTTTTGTTCTCTGAGAATAACTATATCTGATAAGACATATTTTTGTTAAAGATTTTGAATGTCGAAACTCCTCTAATTAATAAATCTGAAATTGTTTCTTAACATGAATTATGGGATATTATAACTCATCCAAAAGTCTGGACCCATTCACATGGTAGGAAATTAAAAGACCCTTGATATCGCAGATCAATTACTCGTATTTCAGCCACCCTGCTTCATTTTGAAATCTACTTAGGACCCAGTCCGAATTCCTTAAATTGAAGGACCCAGTTATAAGGGCACTAATTTCATTCTCCCCTGAAGTCATATTCTTATTAAAATGCTGAAGTTTCATCGTGTCTCACCCCTTCTTGATTGTCTTTCTGCTAAACTTTAAATGTCCTTGAGCATATTATTTTTTTTATATTTTTGCTGCGGTGAGAGGGTCGGGACCCACGACCCATCGTCGAGTTTTTGTCTTTTTTTTTACTGTCTTGTGGTGGGAGGGTCGGGACCCACTACCCATTATCCTTCTCGTATTCATTTTGATTGCAGCTTTGTTGCAGGACAGTCCTTCGGTGGAAGTGTAGATCATCTTTTGAAGAATATTCAGAAGTCAGTGACGTCCTTTGCCTTGTAATTTCAGCCTTAATACTCAAGTTAACGCACTTGTCTTATAAACTGGGCAGTCTTTAAAATTTATTCGTTTGAATTTTTTTATTTCAAAATTCTACATTTTGTTTTATTATTCTGTATTCGATGGGTTTTGAGAATTTTATTTCGAATTGAAATTTTAACAAAATTTTATTTTGTTTAGAGTTTATTGGAAGGTTGTTAGAGCGGAATTTCAGTTTGACATGTTTACAACAAGTCAAACCTAAAGAGGAATGAAGTATCGGACCCAGTCCGAGATTTAGAGGAGGTTGAATTCACATTGAAATCACATGAATAGATCGCTCCTATTCAAACACACCTATTGGGGGTCTACCTCGCCTCTTTGGAGAGGCAACAAAAGGAGGATTTCAGAACCTCTCTGCTTAGGGGTGTCTAAACAGTAGCTCCAAAATCCAAGAAGATTTGGTTGTACCCGTTCAAGATAGAAATGAACGTGGTATGCCAATAGAAAGAATGATAGTTTGGTCCACTAGGGGCATGGACTCACTACCGATTTATGAAAGCAAAACCATCTGATCAAAATGGAGAGATGAACTAGTCCCCAGCGGAGTCGCCAGAAATTGTCGGCATATTTTTAGGTTGTGTATTTTGAAAAGGGGGGTCGCCTACAGAAGTTGTCGGCGAATTTTTTAATTTAATTTAAATAATTTGAAAAGTATTATTTGATTTTTGAAAGTAATTTTAAGTTTGAAAATTTTAAGATATGAAATCAAACAGATCTCACATCCCAAATAGTTTATATAAACGAGCACCGCACCACAAACCGTGTATCTATCCCTAAGGATAGACACACTGCTTGATGGTGGAGCTCGATTAAATAAACTAAAAGATTTGTGACATCCATTTGGTCAGCGAACCAATTTTATAAGCCGTCAAGTTCCCCTGCTTAATATAAAGAAATTAAGCAGGGTTTATATTACCTGTGTTTTTAAAGTTCCCTATAAGGGCAAGCCCCTATAGTTAATTACATCCTAAGTGACGAGAATCACTTAAGAAAACTCTCGATAATGATCAGTGGTTTTGCTCTCAAGAATTTCAAAGTTTAAGGTTTTCAAAGGATCGGATTTTGGAATTTTCAATTGGGAATGGATCAAATTTGGAACCGTTTATTTTGGAATCCAAAGGAAGAGAAGTAGGAGAAGTTGAGGATCCAAGAGGAATCTTGGCAACTTCCCGACTATCCTATTGTTTGGCTTCAATTTAGGAAGAATTATTTAGTATTTCGATCCTGTCAATTTTAATTATTTAGGACTTATATTCGTATGACATGATCATACAAACAGCCTCGAAGATGTGAGGGTTTATGTCGTACCAAACAACTACCTCGGAATCCTAAGACCGGTTAGGGCTTAATTTACATAATATGATTATGCAAATGCCTAACAAAAGGGTTGAGGATTTATGTTGCACTAAGCAAACTACCTCAAAATCCTATGGCTTGGTTGTTTAAAACTAGGAAAGGTTTTCTCTGAAGTAGACTCGAGTTTTCATTGATGACGATGGTCGTGCTGCCCACTATGCTCCAAGTTCCTTGTTGTTGCAGAGGTTTAGTTTCATAAATCAGGAGATGAGAGAAGTGTTTTAGTTTAGAGAAAATCTTAAAATCCAAGTGTTTTTAATATTTTAGTTAAAACAAATCTTAAAGTTGTTTAAACAGAACTGATTAAGATCCCACAGTTCCTTCATCCTGGCACCGTTATTTTCATTGAATTCACTTAGTCCAGATGAATTTCCTAAACTCAACTGAATGAGTTCCACACTTTCATTTAGACTGTGGGAAATCCCATTAGCAACACGTGGGTTACATCATCCGAGGTATTCCCGATCATTCAACGAGACGTTTTAATTTAGTTAAAGTTGTAGTTTTGTTGTTCTGTCTGTGATTAAATTTTGAGTTGTTTTATATTTTGAAATGTTGTGGCGGTGATTTTTATCTTGTAATAACTTTTAATTTAGTTTTGGTTTCAGTTCAGGCACTATCCTAAAGGTTTTGGTTTTCATAAAATAGTTGTTTATCATGCAAGAAAAGTAAAGTACAATGCATGTAAGTAAATTGCAATAAAGTAAATTGCAATAAAATAAAAGCGTACCTGGAGGGTCTTCCCGTCATCCCAAGCTGCACTTAGAACACATGTTAAGACATTTAAATGTTTCAACAAGTACCTAGGTAAAGCTATGGGAAAGGTTCTGGTTGTCTACCAAAGTTCTAATCTTATAGCTAGTCATCTCCTATGACGTCTAGGTTCTTGTGTTTTGGTTTAAGGATGATTTTCTTCACCAAAGAACAATAAAGTTCAATTGTTCTTATAAACATCCCATCATATTGAGGAAGTGCTTAAGACGAGTCTTAAACATCTTTTCAATACCTCTAGGATTGTTTTAAGTCCAAGAGAATTTAATTATACAAGTGAATTAATCATCCAGGAGTTTAAGTTTGTTCTCTTGCTCAGTGAACTAGGACATTTGAATATCCTATAAGTGAAGTAACACTTCACTTGATACTTCATTTAAGAGTTATAATAATAAGAGCTTTAAAAGGGCAAATCAACTTATTAAGTATTTTAATGATTTAAACTTAATGATTTAATTTTAATTTTGACTTAATTATAAAAAATTAGTTTAAGTTTGGAATAATGTTCAAGTTATTTTAGATTTAATTCTTAATGATTTCATTTAGGTTTGTTGTTAAATGATTTTAATTTAACTTAATTTAATTCAATTTAATTTTAATTCAATTTAATTTTAATTTTAATTTAATTTGATTTTAATTTAATTTAATTTAATTTAATTTAATTTTAATTCAATTTTAATTTAATTTAATATTAATTTAATTTAATTTAATTTAATTTAATTTTAATTTAATTTTAATTTAATTTTAATTTAATTTTAATTTAATTTTGATTTAATTTTAATTTAATTTTGATTTTAATTTAATTTAATTTAATTTTTTATTTTATTTAATTTAAATTTAATTTAATTTTAATTTAATTTAATTTAATTTAATTTGATTTAATTTAATTTAATTTAATTTAATTTAATTTAATTTAATTTAATTTTAGTTTAATTTAATTTTAGTTCAATTTTAATTTGGATTATTATTTTAATTTTTTTTAAGTAAGAATTAAGTATTATTGAAGTGATCTTTTTGGGGATTTTTAAATTAAAGAATAAATATCCTCTTAATAATATCCCTACTTTAATAATTCCAATTTTTATTATTCTTCCAAAATTTCAATTTATTAGTTAATTAAAGTTTTATTTTAATTATATTTGAAATTGTTATTAGGTTTCTACCCTTAATTATTTAAGTTTCAATCATCCAAAATCAGTTTAAAATCAAATATTTTACCCTCCCCTTTTTGATTAATCCTAAAATTTTAATTAAGGGTTGAAATTTTTCATTACCCTTTTGCCCTTCAAGCTTAATAATTCTATAACTCACTAAATTAAGCTCAAATAAACTTGAAATTTTTATGTAACCTCACTCACATGTCAATTAAGACATTAGAGGAGAAAATGTGATTTTTCTGTATTTAATTTATTTATGTAATTATCTTTAATGGAAAATAGGGGTTTTCAAGAAAAATTCAATAACATGACCAAGGAAATGTTTCTGTCCTTAAGAAAATTATGGGATGTTCCTAATGACCAGAGGACCATTTGGACCAATTTTTTTGATTTTTTGAATTATAATTTATTTATTAGAATTATTTTGAATTTTGAAGTATTAATTAATTTTAAAAGAAAATTAAAATTAAAAAATGGATTTTATATTTTTATTAAATCTTTCTAAACTCAAGGAGTCCAGAAAAATAAATTTTATATTTTTCTGATTTTTTTTGATTTATTAGAATTATTTTAGTGAAAAGGTTGGAAATTACATTTTTTTAATATTAAAGATTACATTAAGCCTTTAAAATTCAATATCTTATCCTAGGGACTTAAAAAAATATTTGGTTTGTTCCTAAGTGATTAGAATTCAAAATGTGACATTTTGGTGATTTTTAATATTTTTATGATTTTTATTATTTTTTAATTATTAAAAATATTAAAATAATGATAAAAATTAACTTTTTTAGAAAATTACAGTTTTAATTTTCCTAAGTTCCTCCGATATCGGAGAAGCTCCAAAACCATTTTTGTGAATTTTTGAAAAGTATTTTGTGAGTTATGAATTTTTAATGTTTAATTTTATCCATTTTGCTTAAGAGGCTTAATCAACCCATTTGGTGGGGTTAATCAAGTACAATTAACTTCAAATTTTTATGTGATGTTCCTCTGATCCTAAAGATCAGTGGAGAATTGTTTTCAAGTTAATTTGATGTGTAGTTAACGCTAATTAATTAAAGTTCAATTTTGGCTTTTTAGGCCAATTAGGATTGTTCCATGTGAATTAACTCGAAACCTATTTTTCCTAGGTTCCTCTAGTCATAAGAAACATCACCAAATTTTCCTTGAATTTATTTCTCAACATGCTAATTATTGGAATTAAAATACTCAAAACAGTAACATGCAATTGAAAAATCAATAACTTCTCATAGGGATGGCCTCTGACCTTGGAAAATTTAGAGAATGTTCCCAAGTTCAGAGGCTTCAAAAGCCTTATGGTCTCATGCCATGGTGAATTGCCTATGCAAATGGAGAATTAAAACAATGTAGAGAGTAAATAAATCATTAAAAATAAAATACTCAATGAAATTACTTGATTTCTTTTCCACATTATTCTCCTCTATTCACTGAGCAAGAGGGTATTTTTATTTTATTTTTATGATTTTTCTACACAAAGTTATGCATTTTTGAAGTTTAGGGTCAAAAATAAATAAAATATTTCATTTTCCCGCTCAATCGCCACGTGTCGCTCCCCGATTTGCTGGCGCGGTTTTGTTCATGGATGCAGCTACCGTCCAACACCATCAGCGCCATCCGTTGGATACACGCCTGATCAGACGGCTGCTGCTTCTCTCCCCTAGTTCTATTCACCCAAAACCGTCCAACTTCAAACCTTGATATCTCCCTCGATTCTCAACGAAATTGAATGAATTTTTTTTAAAATGATCGTCTAATCAAGTAACACACATCTATACAGTGATGTTATACTTAAAACATGTGAATAATTACAGAAAATTAAAACATGCTCAGTTGGAGGAGAAGCTTTGGAAATAATTTGACAGATTTTCCCCAAGGTAATCTTTTGCATCTCCTCCCCTTGGTCATGGAGGTGGGGTTTAAATAAGGAAGGTTATGTTGGAGCTTGGGTGGCCATGAAGGTTGGCTTGGTTCATTCACCAAGGTTTTTTTGGCTGAGAAAAACTCACATGATTGAGCTTGATCTTGGTGCAATCAATTGGGTTATGTCATGTGTAAAGTCAAGGATTTAAATGGCATGGGTGTAAGGAGCATGTTTGGTTCAATTTGGGTCAATTCATGGTTTTGGCTTGGTTCACTCACCAAGGCTTGATTTGGGCTGATGTGAGATCATTTGAGACAGCTTCACATGTGTGGTGAAGTCCCCATCCAAGGTGAGGTGGCCAATTTTGGTTAAAGTGTATCATGAATGGGGTTATAAAAGGTTTAGGGAAGGCTTAGGAAAGGCTCCCCTCTTCTTGCCATAAGTGGCATGGTGAGGTGGAAAGGGCTCCCCATGGCTTGCATATGGCTTATGCATGGCTCCATGACTTCATTTGGCTTGCTCATGGCTTGGGAAAAGGTTGGCTCACTTGCATGGAAAAGGGTTATTTGGAATTTTGAAAACTTTGGATTCCATTGATGTGATTTGTCATGATGCTACAAATGGGTTGATTTCATGATGGTTTAAGACTTTGGTCAAATAGGATTATCAAAGGAATGATGAAGAAAAGGTTTCATGTGGGCTTGGGAATGGACTTTGGGCTTTTAAAATTTGGTAAAGGTGGGCTTTTAAAACGGTTTAAGTGAATGGGCTTTTATGTTTCAAAATGGGCTTTTAGATCAAAAAATTTGTAAAGGGCCATGCCAAATAAATGTTGGGTTTAGTTTAAGGATATTTCATGAGTGATTTAAAACAAATTTGGAGTGATTTGGGATTGAATTGGGTTGGATTTGGGTTTATTTAGTAAAGGCGCTAAGGTGGGCCAAATTGGGCTAACTTAGGCTAAGGTTGGGCTAATTTATGGTAGCAGGAGGAATTGTTTTGGGACATCGGATTTCAGAAAAAGGTTTGGAGGTAGATCCTGCAAAAATTCGAGTTATATCTAATTTACCTTGCCCAACCAATGTTGGGGGATTAGAAGTTTTTTTAGGATATGCTGGATTCTACAAGCGTTACATCAAATACTTTTCAAAGATTACAAAACCTTTATGTCGTTTACTGGAAAAGGTTTAATTTTTAATTTTAATGATGATTGCCTCAAAGCCTTTAAAAGATGAAAAGAAAAATTAATCATTGCACCTGTAATAATTTCACCAAATTGGGAAAAACCTTTTGTATTAATGTGTAATGCTAGTGATTATGCTATTGGTGCTGTTTTAGGTCAGAAATATGATTAAATTTTCAAAGTAATTTATTATACCAGTAAAACTCTTAATGAAGCTCAAATAAATTATACTACTACTGGAAAAGAGTTATTAGCTATAGTATTTACCTTTGATAAATTTCGATCATATTTAATTGGAAGTAAATTTGTGGTGCATACTGATCATTCTGCTATTAAATACTTAATGAAGAAAAAAGATGCAAAACCGAGACGGATAAGATGGATTCTTCTTTTGCAAGAATTTGATTTTGAGATAGAAGATAGGAAGGGTTCTGATAATCAAATTGCTGATCATTTGTCTAGGCTTGAAATTGAAAAATCTCTCTTTGATATTGAAGAAATTAATGAACATTTTCCTGATGAAAAACTGATCACTGTCAAAGAATGGCGTGTTCTGTGGTATGCAGACATAGTAAATTTTATTGCTAGTGATAGTTTACCCTACGGTTTGACAAATCAAGAAAAGAAGAAATTTTTATCTGATGCTAAGACTTATTTTTGGGAAGACCCATTTTTATATAAACAAGGAAATGATCTTATAATTCTATGATGTGTACATTTGGAATAGGCTTATGAAATTATTCAAAAATGTCATGATTCTGATTATGAGGGACATATTGGAAGTGATAAAACTTCATATAAAATATTACAATCAGGATTTTAATGGCCTATAATTTTTAAGGATGTAAATGTTTATATTAAAAATTGTGATAGATGTCAGCGTGTAGGCAATATTTCTATAAGAAATGAGATGCTCATCAATTATATGTTGGAAGTTGAAATATTTGATGTTTGGGGACTAGATTTTATGGGACCATTTACACCATCTTTCGGAAATTTTTATATTTTGATACCAGTAGACTATGTTTCCAAATGAATTGAAACTATTGCTTTACCTAGATGTGATGCTCAAAGTGTTGCAAAGTTAGAAAAGAATATATTTTGCAGATTTGGAATACCAAGAGTAATCATAACTGATGGGGGAAGTCATTTTAGATATGCGATTATTGGAAAGTTAGCAAAGAAATATCATATTAATCATCACATTGCTACTGCTTATCATCCGCAAACAAGTGGTTTTGTTGAATTATACAATCGTGAAATTAAAAGAATATTGGAAAAACTGTTAATCCAACTAGAAAGGATTGGTCAATCAAACTGGATTATGCTTTGTGGGCCTATAGGACTGCTTACAGAACACCTATAGGAATGTCCCCATATAGGCTGATTTTTGGAAACGCTTGTCATTTACCTTTTGAACTTGAGCATAAAGCTTATTGGGCTATTAAAGAGTTCAATTATAATTTGAAAGATGCTGCTGAAAAGAGATTTTTGCAATTGAATGAGCTTGAAGAAATAAGGAATGAATCCTATGAAAATGCTAAAATTTATAAGGAAAAGATGAAGTTATGGCATGATCGGAAGATTCTTACTAAAAATTTTGTACCAGGACAAACATTTTTACTGTATAATGCTACATTGAGAATATTTTCTGGAAAACTTAAGTCCAGGTGGATGGGTCCATTTATTTAGATAAAAGTTTATTCTTATGGAGCTGTAGATATTCATGATCCTAAGACTGGAAAAATATTTAAAGTTAACGGACATAGACTTAAACCATATTTTTCAGTCAATAAATCTAAATTTGATAATAATTTGATGTTGGGTCACTCAGAATGAGTTCTGGGTATGTCGAGTCGAAGACGTTAAAACAAGCGCTTTGTGGGAGGCAACCCATAATTATCGGTGTGCTTTGCTTTATGTTTATTTTGTGTGCTTTGTTTGCTTGGTTTGGTTTGTTTTTATGTTTTTAGTGGTAATAATTTGGAGTTTTTAAACTATAGTAGAGTTTATTTGACCTTAATTAATGATTTAGAGAAGTCAGAATGAAAATTTGGACACTTAGCAGACCTGTGCTAAATTGTGCACTGGCGGCTAAGCGCCGACTAGTTGGCGCTTAAGCGCCGCAGTTATAAAAAATGTGAAAAATGAGGTTCTAGAAGCCTAGATCGTGGGGGAGTAGTTTTGGAAGTTATTTTGGAGTTTTAAAACGTCTTGGGGCAGATTTAGCACTTCCCAAGTCTATAAAAAGGACCTGATTTAAGAGAAACAATTGTCCCAAGTCCTATTTTCATTTCTGTGTCTTAAGAAGAGAGTTTTGAGTGCATCATGTCTTCCTAGGAGAATGAGATGAAGAAGAAGCAAGATTCTGACAAAAAAGTAAGTTCATCAGTGATAGTGCTAAATAGTTATTCAATGGATATCTCGCTGTTAGTATTCAAGGGATTGTTGAAATGATTGCAAATATTGAAGCTTGAGTGACTTCAATGGAAGCAAAGATCAATGAAAGTAACCTGCATTTGGAGCACATGGGATAGCAAATCAAGATGTAATTCGGTCTTTCAAGGTACGTAGAAGAAGCGCATAAGGCGATGTTTGTAAATAACAAATAGATTTAAGAAGAAGATGTAAGGATGAACAATTATCGCCCGTTCTACCGAATTTATATTCCAGAAGGGTCAAATGAAAATAATAGTGCTCCTGGATATAATCTGCCTAATGGAGAATGGAATTAAGAGTGCTTTGTACTTATTTTTTTAATGTTCTTATGTGTTATGTTTAGTGTTCATGTGTGTTATGTTTGGTGTGTTTAGTGTTTATATTTAAGTATTAATTAAGCCAGATGATGTGATGGTTACATCCTAGAGATGTATACTTATCAATTTGAGATTAAAGTCTTGTATTTAGAAAATTTCATCCTTTCTGTGTGGATAGAATTTCTAGAATTGTATTAAGTGTTATGTTTGTTTTAATATAAGTTTATGTTTGTGTGAAATTTGTGTGGAATCAATGGATATTAAATTTTGATTTCGAATGTTGGAAGATTTATGCGGGGAGAAATAATTATTCTGGAGTAATTAAGGGCGACTAACAAAGTGATTTAGTGTGTATACCTAAATTGTGAAAATTTGGGTACTGGCGGCTAAGCGCCAGAGTGCCGGTGCTTAAGCACTAGATTTCATGGCTAAGCACTTATGCGCCAGTTCGCAAAAATTGGTTCCTAGCAGTTGAAAACCTGAAAATTGCCATTTTTAAACCACCCCATTGTGTTCAACCTTCGGTTTATCGCGAAAGAGGAGTCTAGGGCATCATATTGTGGATCATTTAAGAGCCGATCTCAACAAAAAATGTTAGATTTGGATACCTTAATGTAAGAGCACTACTCCTAAGAAAATTTTTTTTGATTTTCACCATGTATTTTGAGTACATTTTGGAAAATCTTAAAATCACTATTCATGGTGAAAATTTGAGGAAAAACTTGAGAAATTGCTTCGATTTAGTGAAAATATCTTTTGAAAGATAATTTAGCAAGTTTAGTTTGATTTTGGAATTTATGGTGAATTTTCCAAGAATTTTTAAAGATGGCTCCAAAGTCAAAGCATGCGAGAGAAAAGAAAAGATTTTATTCTTACAAATTTGTTAGTACGAGGGCTGAGGAACAATACGTCGATGCATTGCATTCACATAATTTGATTCCTGAGCGTGTGTTTAGTAAACCAAGAGAAGTGATTGAAGATAAGATTGCTAGAAGGAATTGGGAGAATTACTGTTGTTTCTGTGGTCAGAGAATTTTATACAAATTTGCCTGCTGCATAAGAGAATTAAGTGATGGTTAGGAGGCATGAGGTTAACTTTTCTTCTGGGGAAATCAACACTTTTTATGGACTACCTCCTAACATGTTATGTTTTTATTCTAACTATCATCCTATGGAAGGGGAATTAGATGAGATCATGAAATTTCTGACTGATGGAAGAGGATTATGGAAAATAACAAGTGATAGAAGAGTGAACTTTTCTGCTTCCAAATTGAATGCCACTTCTAAGGATGGCATTATTTTATGTCATCTAAGTTGTTACCTTCGAGTCATACTAGTGAAGTAACAAGAGAAAGAGCTGTGTTGAACCATTGCATTCAGCAAGGGAAGCCTATTGACATTGGAAGTATAATTTATGATTATGTTTTGAACTGTGCTAGAGCAACCACTACTGCAGGTATGGGATTTCCTTCCTTGATTCATTCATTATGTGAACGATCTGGAGTGAAGTTTGAAACCTGGGAAGAGGTACTTCAGCCATTGAGACCAATTACCAGTGTAAACATTGGTGCTTACACTGTAAATTCTGTGTTTGGTTGGAGAGGAGGATTTGCCTGGGCTTCTACTGCTTCTGCTTCTGCTGCATCTACTTCTCGTGCTTCTACTTCACGTGCTTCATCATCTACTGATTCACAGACTGTTTTATTAAGAAAAATTTTGAAAAAAGTAAGCCTTACTCGAGAGCATTTGAAAGATATGGATGGTAAGATGGGTAATGCAGAAAGAAATATTGTGAAACATGATGAGTATGAGGAGAGTTATCAGCAATATTTGGATAGACTGATTAGAGGTGATCAGAGTGCTGAGATTCCCCCTCATCCATTCTACATACCTTATGTGCCATCCAGGGATTAGAACGAGCAGGATGATGATGATGATGAGGATGATGAGTAGATTTGTGTTATTTTTTTTCGTTGTGGTTTTGTTATTGATGTATGTGTGTTTTGTTTAGTATTTAGTTTGATCATTTTGTTGTGATATAAACCTTGATAGTATGTAAGACTGTAGTTTGTATTATTTTTCTGTTATGCATATTCATATGTATTGTTGTTGTTGTATTGATGTTTTATATGTTGCTTTGTGGTAGTGATGTGTAATAGTGAATGTTTTTATGTGTATGTTATGTCAGAGTTTTTAGTAGTGTATATTTTAATTCAAAAACTGTTAGGAGATTATAAACCACTATAAGGAACTCTTACTTAGGAAACTACATTAAAATTTTTCAAATTCCACTATCATCTGTTATCTGTATCAGTGTGTTATTTTAGTTGGTGTGTATTTGCTTTGAAAACCTCCACTACTGTAGAAATCTTTTTGAAATTATTACTTTTTTATGTATAAAAATAATTGTTTTCAAAAACTAAATTTGATTTCATTTTACTCCAATTATTTAAATTGTTATACTTGCATATTAGGATATTAAATATTCCTGCAAGCATGTTATGTCAGTTTTTTATTTCTCACCCATATATCATTTCGTATGCTTAAATGTTTTATCTTAACTAAAAATTAAAGTTTTGGGGGGGATTTTAAAAACAAAGATTCTCAAAAACCTAAATTTTATTTGATTCTCAAGAATACATAAAATAAATCTTATTTTTGATTGAGAACAATTATATACATGAAGTTATATTAGGGAAACAAAAATTTTGAATATAGAAATGAAAAAAAGAATTTAGTTAAAATTTATAGTAATCATGAAAAACTTAAAGTTAAAATTTTCTTAATGAAGAGGTGTAAATAAAGTTAAACTATCTTTAGTAAGAAGTTTTGTATTTTTGAGTAAATAGAAGATTTGACTTTTATTCTTCAAAGCTTAAATTTCTTTTATTGAAGAGTAATTTTCAAATATTATTATTATGATTTTTAAGTGAAAGATGAATATCCAGATATGAAAAGGGCTGGAATCAAATATAGTAATCCTTGCCTTAAAAAAAAGTGAAAAATACTATATGAAAAGGGAGGAGAAGCTTGGGGATTTATGGGCCTAATCAAAAATTGGTTTCATACCTAAAGTTTAAGATATAAGTTTGGAGAAAATCTAAAGCTTAAGGTTATAATATAGTAAGTAAATTTATTTTGAAATAAAGATTTTTAAGTGAGAAAAATAAGTGTTTGAGTCATATATTTTGAAGAATCTACAATTTTTTTCTGAATTAGATAGAAACTTATATTTATCATTTTCCTTTACTTAAAAACTTTCTAAACTTTAAGTTGGTTTTAATTACTGAAATTTTTTCAAAATTGGACTATTCCATTTCTAGAACAAAATTTTGTTATCTTCCTAAGAAACTCATTACATAACTTGCATGTTAAAATGTTCTATAAGTTTAACTGTCGCTTGAGGACAAATAACATTTTAAGTTTGGGGGATTTTGATACACCTAAAAAATATAATATTTTTATGTACGTTTTTATACCTATTTTTAATGATATTGCACTTTAATAGAAGGTATTTTGTGTTTTTCTTGCAGGTATGATAATAATGGATGGTCATGATGAAAGGAGAAAAATTGGATCAAATTTAGAGCAAAAAAAATGAAAAAATCAAAATTTTGGCACTGGAGGCTAAGCGCCGCTAGGCCGGCGCTTAGCCGCCACAGTTAAAAATCGAAATCTAAAGGAATTTTGCGCTAATTTCAAAGGTGATGGGATGCAACTCTTGGTGGTAACTTCCATAACTTCCTTTGGGCAGCAAGTTTGAATGAAGGGGTGTGTTCCTTGGTAGATAAATTGAATCTAGACACATTTGAAAAGACACCAAGGCACCTTTTGGTTTACTATTTAAAGAGAGTCTTTAAAAAGATAAAGGATGCTCTTCCGTTGCATTTTGAAGGTTTCTTTCTTTCTTTGGAGGCTCTTCCACTGCATTTTGAAGGGTACTTCCACTGTTCTTCCACTGCATTTTGAAGAGAGTTTTTATTAAGAGTAAGAGTAGAGAGTAGAAATGAGAAAAGGGTTGGAGTGAAGTCTTCTTCTTCCCACTTCTTTTCTTTCTTTTAGTTTAGTTTTTATTGAAGTCTGAAGTCTGTATTCTGAGTCATCGGAGTTGGGAGACTTGCTCTGAGGAGTAGTTTAGCGAAGAGTCAAAGTTTCAGAGGAACTTCCTGAGTCTTGTGAAGAGGATTTTCAGATAAGTGTTTACTTTTGTTCTTACATTTAGTTTTTTAATTAATACTTGTTTTCGTTTGTTATTTTTCATAGAGTTTTTAATTTCAAATCAATATGTTTTTGTATTTTCTCAATGCATTCTGAGTGGTTTACTTTATCTTTTGTTTCTTAAATGGAGAAGTAATTAGTTTATGGAGAATTATTGTGGAATGTACAAGTGTTTAAAAATTGGAAGAAGTTGTGTAGATTGGTTCTGAAAACTTTGTTTACTACTTAATTTGGCCTGTTAAGTTGTAGAATTTCTTAAGATTATGTAAGATCCATTGCGGTATTGTCTCATAAAAGTTAGTAATAATCACATGCAATTATATGGGTGAGAATTGTAGTCCATATAATTGAATGTAATATTAGAAGATATTTTTATGGAAGGGACTAAAATTAGAGGATTTTAGAGTGACAGGCTAAAACCCCCTAATTTGGTTTGAAATTTTGAGTTTTTTTATGAGAAGTTATCCCTCAGTTGGTGGGAATCAAGGGAACTATAGAGTGAGAGACCGGTATCTTCCCTGCCTAACCAAGTTCAAAATGATAAAAATTTTAAATTAACCTATGTTTTTTATATAACCAAGTAAGGGTAAAGAACACATTTGCTTCTATCTGTCACAACAAATTTAAATACTTCCACAACAATTCTTTAATAATTATTACTACTTCATAAAAGGAAATAAAAAGATATTCTAGTTAATAGTATTTTACATACAGTGTTATTAGTTATTATAATTTTAATTTATTGCTTAACATTTTATTAAAGAAATTTCAAAAGATAAATCAACTTTCAAAACTTTTCAAAATCAAGACATACTTTCAAAATTCATAAAAAAAGTAAAAAGAATAATTTTTCTGATTCCTTTAAAGATTTTCAATTTTTTCCTGTGGGTTCGATATCTCGGGACTTAATTAGAAAGTCCTATGTTACTTGATAAACGATACGTATACTTGCATAGTATCTCATATTATAAAATCATAATTTTCATATCTAAATCATCAGCACATATATATATTTGGTGTGGAGTCAAGTTTTTGGCGCACATATATTTATCGGGGATCAAGATTCTTCAAAATTACAACTTTGTGGCTAAGGCCTTAATAATTCATAATTAATCAAATTTAAATCAAATGGCTTTGAAATTTATATGGTACCCTACCCATGGGTCAATTAAAATATCGGAGGAGAAAATGTGATTTTTTTCAAAATTTTATTTAATTTATACAATTATTTTAATGCAAAAATAGAAATTTTCAAGGATAATTTTATAACTCTATCAAAACACAATAATATTTTTAAAAAAGTTACAGGAGGTTTATCTAGACCAGTGGATCACTTGGATCAAATTTCATGAGTTTTTGAATTTTATTTTAGTTATTATAATTATTTTAAGTTTTGGAGTATTAATTAATTATAAAATATTAATTAACTTGAAAATTAAGTCTTATATTTTTATTAAATCTCTCTAAGGTTATGGAATACAAAGAACTAAGTTTCATATTTTTATGATTTATTTTTTAATTATTAGAAACATTTTAGTGAGAAATTAGGGAAAATCCATTTTTAAGCTTTAGAAATTATTTTTAACCCTTTAAAATTTAATATCTTTACTTAGAGGATTAGGAAAATTATTCCAATTGTTCCAAAGTGATTATGAGGCAATTTAGAAAATTTCCATTAATTTTATTAATTTTGTGATTTTATGAATTTTTAATTATTTAAATATTTAATATAACCTTAAAAATGAAAATTTTACGTTAATGCTAATTTTATTTTTTTATGTTCCTCTGATCACAGAGAACTCCCAAAACCAATTTGGTACTTTTTTTAGTTGTATTTTAATTATTAGAATTATTTTTAATGCCAAAGGTGATATTTAACTTAGAAAATTCATTTAAGTGGCCAAATCAATTCAAAATATCTTCAAAATTTTTATGGGAGTTCCTCTAATCCTAAACCACAGTAGGGAACAAATATCAATTTATTTACATTTATATTAAATCCAGGTTAATTTGTTTTTATTTTTGGGGTTTAATGGAAATTAGGAATATTATTAATGAGTTAAACCATATTTGTATTTTTCCTATGGTTCGCTGGTCACAAGTAATCTACCAAAATATTTTTATATTTTTATTATGATTACTTTAATTTTTTTAATTTTTAAACCAAAACTGGGGTGATTATCTTGAAAATTAGGAATCTCCATATAGTGATCCCCCTTACCTTGGAAAAATCAGGAAAGATCCCACAAGACAAAGGGAACAAAAGCCCTAAATTTCAAGCCATGATGAAATGTTCATGCAAATGGAGAATTAAAATACTAAATTTTGTATTTAATTAATTAAAAATAAAATATACATCAAATAAACATGAAACCATTTCCACATTGTTCTCCTCTGTTCACTGAGTAAGAGGCTATTTTTCTTTTATTTTCTGATTTTTTACACCATGTTATGGATTTTTTAAGTTAACTAATTTAAATAATTCACAAAATCCATATTTTCCTAATTAAAGCACCCAGCGCCGGGTCATCCTCGGCAGCCCCGAAGTCTCCACGCGTCACTCCGCCATTTGACGTCGCCTTCTGACTCAACAGGCACACGTCCGCGCTTTATGCACCACGGCTCTGTCCAGCACAATCAGAGTTGTTCGTTCAATACACTCTCGATCCAACGATGCCCGTTCATCATCTTCACCGGTTCATCCTCAGAGTCGTCCACCTTTTAGCCCTAAGATCTCGAGCTATACTCAACCAATTCACTTCGTGTTTGTTTATAAAGTCTCATCTGACCTAGACGAACCTATCTATCATCTAACCTAGCATGAAATCAACCCAACATGCATGGAGAATTAAAACAATCTCGGGAGAGGAAGAGATTTCAATACTTTTTTCTGAGAGGGGAGGCCTCAATCAGATGGTTGTAGCAGCTTTGATTAGACCCAACAAACCTGTAGATGAAGCCTCTAGCTGTGGTGAAGTGTCTGGACCCAAGTTCGATTAAACTTAAATTCAAGTGCTGATCAAATTTTGGTATGGGGGCTCTCTGTGATGGGGCTTTGATGAGGGAACTTTTTCTCTTACTCTGGTGATGGTTTAGAGTAAGTTGGTTTGGAGTTTTAGGTAGTGGGGAGATGCAATTGAAGTTATCCTGGTTTTGGTTGAAATTTCAATGGGAAAATTGTCTCAGGGCAAAGGGCTTGGTTGGCTAGAGACAGTGGGCTTCAGTTCAGAGAGGTTGGATGAGCTCTAGTAAGGTTTTGGCAGGGTTTCCTTAAGAAATTTTCAACACCCCCATTTAGGCATGAAGGATGGCTTTTATAGCCATGGCTGCTTGGTGGAGCTCTTAGCTTGCTGTTGGGTGGAATATTCTTTTTAGGTGGAAGTAATATCAGCTTCAGTGAAAAACCAGAGCTTGACACATTCGATGGGTCAATTGGGTTGAGCTTGGCTTGGGGTGGCTCTCGGTTTGGGCTCCTCCGGCGACTAGGCCGGCCGGCCAGACCAGGGGAGGTGGCCAGTGGTCAAGTGAGCCGGAGGTCAGGCTATAAGTGCAGTGAGTTTAAGTGGTTAATGATTCATTTCAAATCTCCATTAGTTTTACCCATTTAAAGAAGGAGATCCCCTAATTTGAGGGACCGTTGGTCCATGGCGCCACTAGAGTGGGCTAGGTGGATTTAGCTCAGTTTCTAGGGTCAACTTGGTGGCTGTGGAGGGTTTGGTTTGATCTATTAGGCTAGGTCTAGTAAACTTAGCTCATGGGTTCAATTTCAATCATAGAAGCATTTAGGAAAGGATTGGAGTGGTTTTAAATTGATTTGGGGGGTCAATTTGGTGGATTTTGGGTATTTGGTCAATTTTAGGCATGTTGGTTTAGCTTGGGTTTGGGTTAGGCTAGAGTGGGGCTAAGGTTCAATTAATGGTTCCAAAAGTTCTATGTGGATTTCAAAAAGAGTTCTCAACATAAATTGGGTGTCAATTTTGGGGTGAGAGCATTCAATTTGATGGATTTTGGACATGTGATCAATTTGTAGTAAAATTGGGAATTTTGGATTTGGTTGGATTGGCTGAAGTTTGGGCCAACATTAGGGCAATTGATGGTTCTATTTTTTTAGGGGAATTTCATGAAGAGTTTATAAAATTGGGGGAAATTGATTGACATTAGCTTTAGTTTGTGGGAATTGAGCCATAGGGTCAAAATTGGGATTGAATTTAGTTTGGGTTAAAATTGAGCTTAAATGTGGGTCAAATTAGGATTGAATTTGGTCTCAATTGGTATTTGGGGTGTTGACTTAATGTTTTGAATTGGAATTAAGGAGAGTTGAAGTCAATTTGGTGGACATTGGGGGTGATTTGGGCATTTTGGGCTTAAAGGGGAAATTTGGGTCTTTTGATTAAATTGGAAAAATTTGGTCAAAATGGGTTAATGCGGTGGTTCAAAATTAAAAATGGGAGTATTTTGATGGTTTTGGGAATTTTTGGAATTTTTGGGCTAGGAGGGGCATCTTGGTAATTTTGGGAGTTTTGGGGTGGTATTTTAGGAATTTTGGTGAATTTGAGGTGTTTTGGGTATTTAAGTGGTGAGGAATGTTTTGGGATAATTTTTTAGGGATTTTGGTAATTTTGATTGATTTTGGGTATTTTGGGCAAATTTTGGGTTTTAGGGGTAATTTGGTCATTTGTTGGAGTTCAAGTGCAAAGGGGTCAAAAGTTTGGATTTTTGGTAAAATTGGGTTGAAAAGAACTAATAATACAATTGGGCCACGAACCAAGGGAATTACCTATTTGGACCTCCATGTACTGGTACTAACCAAATCCTAGCCTGGGGCTAAGAGCTTGAGGAAACCACCCACATGAGTTTCCAGAAGAGTAGGGGATCAAGTGTAAGAAAGTTTGGTTCAGGGTTATGAGGTAGTGTGTGAGAGTGTAACGTGCAAATGTGTGTTTGAGCCTCACCTAGACCACCTAGGGTAAGTCTTAAGGCTTGAACATCCTATAGGGGAACTCCTCTTGAGTTTCATAATGCTTGGTCTCATCTTCCTAAGCATTTAGAGGATAAACTTTAAGCATTTGAAAACTTCCAGTGAAGCAAAGAAGTGTTTTGAATTTCTATGGGGAAAGGGTATCATCATTATTCCTCTAAGGTAGTCGCCAGGAAAGTCCTATGGCTAGATTCTAGGCTATTCTAAAGAGAGACTAGACCTCAATAAAAGTGAGGTCAATAGTAGGGTGGGCTAGGAGGATCTGAGTTGGTTCCTAGGGCTCAAGTGGCTGTTTGGTGGCTACGGTTAGGTTAGCCCAAGTGATTTGTGAATTTTGGGTTTGGGTTCAAATTCATGTCTTGGGCTTGGACTTGAGTTTGGGTTTGGCTAGACTTTAGGTTTGGCTCAATTGATTGATCAATTTGATGTGGATGATTGTAATGAAGAGTTTCTAAAAAGGAATTGTGTGATTTTGAATTGATTGGGAGGTTCAATTTAGTGGAATTTGACTCATGCTCAACTTTGGGGCATTTAGACTAGAATTGAGTTTGGATTGAGCTAAAGTTTTAATTTGGTTCAATTAATGGTTTAAATTGGTGTAGGAGATTGTCATGAAGAGTTTAGGATTCAATTGGGCAGAATTTGAGGGGTTGTGGAGTTCAATTTGGAGATTTTGAATTTTTGGGCAAAATTTGGGATCTTGATTTGGGCTTGAAATTGGACTTGAAATTGGCTTTAATTGGTTTGGAATTTGGTTTCAATTGGGATTGGACATGATGAATTTTGATTTGGAACTGAAATTGGGTGAGATTGAAGTTAATTTGGTGGAAAATTGAATAATTTGGGATTTTGGACTTTTAAGGGCAATTTGGGGATTTTGGTCAAAATAGGTCAGTTTGATCAAAATGGGCTTCAAGGAATGGTTCAAATTGGTTGTGGAGACATTTGGGATGATTTGGAGATTTTTGAAAATTTTTGAAATTTTTGTGGTATGAAAGGCATTTTTGGTAATTTTGGGGGTTTTAGGGTATTTTGGGTGTTTTGATGGATTTTGGTCAATTTGAATGGTTTAAATTGATTTGGAATTATTTTGGGAATGAATTTGGAAATTTGGGCATTTTGAGAAGTTGGGAAAATTTAGGGTTTATGGGTAATTTGGTAATTTGGTGAAACTTGGGGCTAAGAGGTCAAACTAGGTTTTTGGCAAAATTGAATGTTAATCATTAGGTCACCTTATTTGAGCCATGGACCAAAGACATGTCTTATTTTAGATCTTCCATGTGGTGGTCCTAGCCAAACACTAGCCTAAGGCTGAGGGTCTAGGGGACCACCCACATGAATTTCTAAAAGAAGTAGGGGACAAAGTTGAGCATTTTTTATTTAGGATATAGGTTGTGAGTGAAAGTGTGGGGTTCAAGTGTGTTTGTGTGTAAGCTTGCTCAAGACTAGATCAATCAGGTTTAACCCTAAGGCTTGACCATCCTATAGGAATCCCTTCTTGAGCTCCCTCACATTTGGCTCCCACCTACTAAGTGCTAGAGGTTAGAACCAAACATGTAGAGCTCCAAGAGGAGTAAAGAGGAGTTTAGAATTTCAAATGGGGTAGGGTTCCATCACTAGTCTTCTAGGATAGTTAACAGGAAAGTCCTATGGCTAAATCTTAGATTTCTAAGAAAGACCAAACCTCAACAAAAGTGAGGTCAACAGTGACTTCGGTCATTTAAGATGTAATTAACTATACGGGCTTGCCCTTATAGAGAAGTAGGAACCCATGTAAAATAAACCTTATCTAATCTTCAATATTAGAAAGGGAAACCTGTCAGTCACATAAAAAGGTTCACAGACCAAACAGATGTCTTGAATTATTTAGTTTATATAATCGAGCTCGTCGTCAATTGGTATAGTTATCTTTCGGAATGGTTTATTACCTATGGTGTTGTGCTCAATTACTTAAATTATTAAATATATGAGGTTTATTCACTCTCATTTTTCAAAATTAAAACACTACTATTTGAGAACTAACAATTATAATTGTATTAAATTAATTAATTTTTTTTTAAAGTTACCGACAGATTCCAAATGGTGAATGACAGAAGCATGAAAAAGACTAAACAATTTTATTAGGATGTTCCCTTAAACTTTATATTAGGCTGTTGGATCTTTAAGGTCTATCATAGATACTACATGGTGAAGAAAATTTGGTGTATGGGTTGAATATGCATCATGTATCTCAAAAAATTTCTATTAAATAGATTAGGCGTGTTATTCAAAGAATACAGTAATATCTTGAGCAATAAAAATATTATCTTAAAATATATTTAATCACTTAGATGAGAAAATTTTTTAATATTAACGACTTTGTAAAACTAAGGATATTTCCCTACCATACATTTGTAAGATAAGGGACGTGCACCAATTTTACATGGTTTTATCTGCTTTTATTTTTGCATTATATCTTTTATTTCACCTTATTTATCATTATTTTATACTTTGGAAAGATTATTGGTGTTATTTTACAGGTTATAGGTATCAAACATGCAAAATGAAGTAAAACACGCGATATAATATTGTCCGACACAGATGATAGAACTGGACGTGACTATTTCAGAACTGGCGTGACATGCCAGTTTCTGGCGTGACCACACCGGGTCGAGTATGCTCACGCCACTAGACCACATATCTTGTTTTGGAAGGTTTTTTCATGCCATTTTTTGGTGGGTCCTTAAAAGGGAAGCTATGGAATGGATAGAAGAATTCTTGGGTGGAGAAGAGAGTTTGAGATGGCTGGATTATAAGTTTTTTAGAGTTTTCATTAGGTTTGCTCTTCCTCTCTTGCGGTTGAAGTCCTAAGGGTTTCTTCTATCTTTTCCTCTGTATTGTTCTTATATATTGTGAGAGGTTATTGTATGAGGGAGGAGTTGGCCATTGTGGAAGAGGGAAGAAATTTTTTTGTAAGTGTTTACCTTCAGTTTTACTTGCAACAATGATTTTGTTGGGATTATTTTACAGTGTCCATTCCATCATGTTTAGCTAAACTTTCTTTTACACCTCTGTGATTTATGGGATGTGATTTTGTTATTTTCTAGGATGATTTCTTTATTTTTATTGTTTTCTTGAGACATCAGGGCTTTTTGGTTGTTGTTTTAACCATAGAATTTCATTTTTTATGATTTGATCAATTAGGATATTGACATATTTCGTGAGTTGTGACTCCTACCCGTTGCATAGAAGAACAAAATATTTAATCACAAATTTCTAGAAACAATAAACATATTTAATCGAGTTTTGCAACCTAGAAAGAAGATTGAAATAAATATGCTGAATACTATAGGGATCGAGGAAGCCTCAACTTCATGGATCTCAGCCTTTTCTTGACCTAGACATAGGCATATGGAGGAAATTTTTTCCCTGTTGACAAGTGTGTGAGCCTTGCATATCTTGAAGAACAGTAAGATTTATCTGTCGCCTTTTTTCCATTTTTACTAAAAATGCTATCTTTTATTTTGCTTTTAGGCATGATTTTAGGAAAGCAGCTCTTATTTGTGATCACACTAAGGTAGTTTTAGAAGTTTATATAAGGATTTGTCCATCAAATTAGCTCTTAGTCCTTTCGTCGTGGGATCGAAACACATTACTCTTTAATTGTATTATTATTTGACACGTATACTTGTGTTGTGTGAGCAACTTATATCGTGGTAAGTTTTGGTGTGTTAATAAGATTTATTTTATTTTGAGGTCTAGTAACCCTACGGAGGAAAGCTCTCATAGTTAATTACATCTCATGAATTGTGCCTTTCAACAATACTCTTATTAAAAATATTGGCTTATGTCAGGTATAATTATTTGGTAAGTGTCTGCGAGATTGATATTTTAAAATTCAAACTCATAGACTTAAAATTTAAAAAGATTTGCATGGAACTAAATGGTTGGGACTTACAATCTGATGACGATGGGTTGTGAAAAGGCCTAAGAAAAGGGTTATACAACTTTAAGTATATGATTTGTTTTGGGGATTGGAATTTTGAATTTTTTGAAAAGGGGTTGATCATCAAATTTGAAATATTAGATTTGGTCTGAATGAGTTTGATTTAAATTGATTTGTTTTAGATAGAGTTTTTATCGGGCTGGGATATTTGAATATGTTTGATCTAAGTGATTCACTTGACCTTAAAAACTTAAATTGATTGGATTTGATGTCATTTGAAAACTCTATTTGATTTGATTTAATTTATGAAGGTTGCTTTTTTGGAGTCTATTTGAAGTGTTATTGAGGTTTTTTTGAAAATATTTAAAGTTTATTTGAAGGTTTGTTTAATCTTAGTTTTAGATTAAAGTTATCTGAGGATACATGAAAATTATTTTTAATTCAAAGTTACTTTAAAATATTCAAAGATTTTTTAATATCTTTTAAGGTTTATTTGAGTGTTATTAAGGTTTTATAAAGTTTGTTTTGAAAATTTTATTTGCTTTAAAGTTCTTAAAAGTTTATGTTAAAATTATTTAATTTTTTTAAGGTTTTTAAAAGTTTATTTTATAATTAATTTATTTATTTCAAAGATATTAATATTTTTTTTGAAATTTCTTAAAGTTTGGTTTGATTATTTACTTTTGTTAAAGTTGTTCAAGTTTGTTAAATTTATTAAAGCTTATTAAAATTTATTAAGGTTTGTTAAAGTTGGTTGTTTGTTAAAGTTGAGTAAGTTTGTTAAGTTTTTAAAGTTAACCAATTTGTTAAAGTTGGTTAGTTTGTTAATAGTTGGGTTAAGTTTGATAAATTTTGATAAATTATATATGATAGGTTTTGAAGTGGTTTTAAATTTTTGGAGATATTAAAATTTGTAGTTGAAGCTGAGGGTTTGAAATTTAGGTTTTGAAGTTAAGGATTTGAGAATTAGAGGTTTAGGATTACGAATTTTAAGTTAAGGATTTGGAAGTTGAAGGTTTGGATTTCAGGGTTTGAAGTTAAGGACTTGAAAGTTGAGGTTTTGGATTTGAGGGTTTGAAGTTAAGGATTTGAATTTGCATTTTGAGGTGTGATTAATAATGAAGGTGAATTATAGCTTAACCCAAGAATAAAGAGGTAGGATAGGCTAGAAACTTTTCTAAATAGAAGTGTTACCCTAACCCTAGAATAATCCTAATACATAAAAGAGGCCCAATGAGTGGACTAACATAATTTTTTGGAATACATGGGCATATATGTATTCTCATCATCTCAGGTGAATTAGGATCCTTAGAGTATTAACTGACTAGATAGTAAGAGGTCTCCTATATTGCCATAACTATGGAGAATATAGACCTTCCTACTATTAGGTGTGAGTAATTATTATTTCATCCTAGTGCACCTACAAAGTCCAAGTGGCAACACTATTTGTTTTATATGTCCTTGTCCTTGGCACTAACTATGAGTACCTAGTAAACTAACCTAGGCTTTTAGACTAGACTGCTCTAGGGTGTGTGTGATCCTTAGTTTTTTGTTTCTAAGTTAACTAACCTAGGATTCACAATTGATCCAGTCAGTGGTGGTTCACATGATTTATGTTGGTGAATTTAAAGTTTATTTCGAAGGTTTTATATTTAATTCATGATTTATTTTGATCCCTAGATTGTTAATGTATGTGGAAATCATGGTCTTCTATGGTCTAGACATTGCATTTAGTTTTTTATCCTAAGTTGATGTTTTCCACTTGATTCTCAATTTGATTTTCTACCTTACATTAGTGTCTTCCACTTGGTTCTCCTCCAAAGTTTGACTTCCATTATTTAGTTTATTATTTTATGCTTAACTTAAATGTAAAAAAAATTCTTACTCAACTTTTTATATTTATACTTTTCATACTTAAGTTCCATTCACATGCTTATTTTTCAAATTTTCATATATATTAAAAAGATAGTTTTGTGAACTATCTATGCTCTATCATATGAAGATTTTATCAGCAAGTGAACGAACCTTAAATTGGGAAGTGTGTGTGTGTGTGTATGAAACTGCTCATGATTTATATGTTTAATAGACGAGCTTAAAAATCACACGTTCCTATATTATATTTTGTTCATTCATGAACTAGTTATATAAATAAGTATAAGCCTTGTATAAGATAACTCATTCATGAGGATTCGTAATCAAGTAATATTGGTGTTGATCAGTGAGCTCACTTATCTTTGAAAAATGTTTTAAATTTACTCTATTTGTAAAATATGTTATTAAAATTAGATTGTTTAGGTTTTGATATTAAAAGTTTATTTTAGGTTTTTGAAATAGATATACTTAAGTTTATGTAAGTTTTAAGCTTTATTTCAAGAAAGAGTCTCATTTTTTTTTATTTTTTAAGTTTTTGCTTTCTGTTTTATTTTGTAAGAGTTTTTCTTCTTTTTAAAAGTTTGATTTTAGGTTGTATTTTTTGAAATTTTTATGTTTTAGAAATGGTTTTATTCAACTTTTTATTTAAGTTCATTTTTTAAATATATATATATATATATATTATTTTATTATCTTGTTTATTTTTTAAAAGTTTATTTTGAAATGATTTTAATTTTTTTTTAGAAGTTTATTTAAATTTTGAAGAGATTTTTTTTTGAAAATATTTTTTAATTTTGATTTTTAGATAATCTTTCTTAAAAATAAGATTCAGTTGTTACTTTTAGTTTTTCAAGATTTTTTGTTATTTATTGATATGTCGGCCATTAAAATTTCTGTCAGTCTTTATTTCAGAGAAAATATAGGATATATAAAATATGGTTTTTGTTTAATTTAATATACACACACACACACACACACACACACACACACACACATATATATATACATATGTATGTATGTATGTATCTTACTACATCCCTTTAGTAATCTGTTGGTTTATTTGGATGACCAGGAACCAAGCCAAATTTGAAAATCTCAGCTGTATGGTCCACTCCACTGTGATTAAATGTTGTAGTTTCATTAACAAGAATGCTAAATTAGTTCCCCCAGCATCTAACAGTGTAGTGCTGTTGCATTGTTCCCTACCCTCATACCCTTGGGTAAAAATTAACATTGATGGAAGCTTCACTTCATCCTCTCGTCGGCATTGGTGCGGTCTGCGAAATCATCCGGGCGACTCCTTTGGTTTCTCCAATCACCTACTTTTGCTTCTTCTGCTTTAGAGGCTGAATTATGGGCTGCCTTCCGGGCCTTAACTACGGCTAAAGCTCTCCACCTCCCTTATGTTTGGTCGGAATGCGACTCTCATGCGAGTAGTGAATATTATGCAAGGCACTACTCCTCCACCCCGGAACCCGACTTATTTTGCAGAACCTTCCCTTCTCCATCCGACTTTCTACAAATCAAATGGACCCATACCTTTAGAGAAGGTAATCAACCAGCCAACTCGGCTTGCTAAAAGGGTCGCAACCGATAGTAATATTGTCTTCTCCGTAACTCCTTCGAGCCTTTAAGGTCAGTTACTTTTTGGGGACTCTTTAAAGCTCCCTTTATTAGATGTACTTAACCTTTATAATGTATGAAGTTCTTTTGTTTTGCTAAAAAAAAAAAAAAAAAAAATATATATATATATATATATATATATGTATGTAAGTATATATATATGTATGTATAGATATATATGTATGTATATATATATATATATATATATATATATATATATATATATATATATATATATATATGTATGTATGTATGTAGGTATGTATATATATATATATGGAAAAAATGGCGAGTCTGGTTTGGAGGGAGGTGCTCTGCTAGGGTTTCCATGGAGGAAGCTGGTAAGGTGAGCGAGTTGTCTTGGTGCAAGGTGGAGAAAGGTGGTCGGTAAGAAGGCTGGAAGCCTTCTCAGTTCTCTTCTTCCCTTGGTTTTGGGTGGGGGTGATTCTTTCTCACTTCCCGGGCTCCTTATTTTTGAATTTTGCTTGTGAGTACTCGTTACATTGGCAATGGCAAATGATCTCACTCGGGCTGATCCACACTTTGTTGGAAGGGGTACTTTTGCTGAAGTTATAGTGAGGAAAGATGGTGGAACCACTCTAGGAGATAAGCCGGTGTTCCCTCAATTATTTCATGATGCAATGGATGGGAAAGCTGAGTGTGAGTTTATTAGGAAATGTACTAGGAAGGCTGGGAAGGCTGGCTCGATTTTTGCGAGGAGGAGATTCGAAGCTGTCGGAGCCTTATAAATTTACCTTGGTAGGGAAATTTCAGTTTGGCCATCCTAAAATGGATATCTTGAGAAAAGTCGTTGATGATTTCAAGCTAGTGGGCGAGTTGGAAATTAGGGGTTTTTGACGAGTAGACACATTATGTTGCGGCTTGCTTAAGGAGGAGGATTATGCACGAGTTTTTTCTAAAAAAGTGATAATGATAGATGGGAAACCCATGAAGCTCCTCAAGTGGACAATGGACTTTGATCCAACTAAAGAACCACCTATAGTTCCAGTGTGGTTCAGTCTCCCTAACTTAAAACTTCCTTTTAACAATCATAGAATCATCTATGATATAGGCGATGCTATGGGAAGGCCACTCAAACTTGATATCCCCTCTGCTAATGTTACCGGGATTTCCAATGCAAGATTTCTAGTTGAAAGGGACATTACTCAACCTTATTTGGATGGGGTACGGCTAGGCACTTGCTAATAATGGATATTGGCAACCCATTGTTATGGAATATCAACCTTTGTATTGCAAGCACTCGTCATCTATTTGGACACACCATGGAACAATGCTTTAAACTCCACCTCTGAATTAAGACCTTATAATGTAAATAATAAGGTTACTAAGAAAAGCCGATAATCCACCTATCTCACCGAGTGATTCCGGTTAGCCTTGTCCCAATTACTACCCGGGATTTGAATAATGAACTTGCAATTCTAAATCGGGGTACGAATGGTGGGAAATATGCGAGATCTACCAATAGAGATTAGAGATAATGGTATGAATAATGCTACACCGGTTACTTGAAGTCGATGATGTGAGTTCGGATAATTCGATGCGAAGGGGCCGGGTCTCGACAAGGAAGTAGGAGGAGGAGGAATAGGAATCTACGGCATATTGATTTATCTAACACCGTCCTTAAGGAGCCTACGAGCTGCCACCACATCTAGGATCACAAGTCGTTGCACGGGGAGTTGATACTACTAAGGAAGTGATCCCAGATTATTCGATGCGGGTGCCACCTTTATAACCCCTTCAAGTCCCATAATTGGGGAATGCGCCCAAATGATTCTTGAGAATTTAGCAACTACTGCCGATGGTGCTTGGTCTCGACGGAAAGTAGAAGGAGGAGAAAAGATATTATGGAGACTGCAAAATTTATCTAAGTCTAATATTATTGGTATGGATCATTCGATGCAACACCCCCTAAATTACTAGGGCTGGTAAGGCATTACACCATGATTAATCGATTTGTTGGAATGTTAGGGGTGTGGCAAGTCCCGGCACCCTTAATAGATTACTACATCTTAACGAGGACTTTTAAACCTTGGATTATAGCATTACTGGAACCTATGGTGCATACCAACATC
This sequence comes from Papilionanthe hookeriana x Papilionanthe teres, assembly GCA_022702705.1. Taxonomy (NCBI): domain Eukaryota; kingdom Viridiplantae; phylum Streptophyta; class Magnoliopsida; order Asparagales; family Orchidaceae; genus Papilionanthe; species Papilionanthe hookeriana x Papilionanthe teres. Next base: position 32,077,498 of record CM040429.1, on the reverse strand, counting down.
TCTAAATTCACCAAAAGATTTCCTGGATTCCATTTTCACTCCAACTTGCAACAATAAGATCTGGATTTTTACAAGAAAGGAGCTAAGCTGCAATGTTCGACTTGATAATTATCAATTTCTCCATTTACGAGTTTGGGATGGATTCTTTCTAGGGCGAGTCTTACTATCATCTATCTTGGGTGTACTCCTATGGATAGAGTTTCTCTTTGGAATGAGTCAGTGGCGAGATCGGTACAAGTAACTCTTCAAATTGGCTTGTAAGTGGGGATTTTAAGCTGCATTAGAGATCCCAGGTGAGAAAAAGGGGGAAGAACTCCTGACCTTAATACTATGCTACTATTTTCCCAGAATATCACTAATGCAGGATTATTTGATCTAGGCTACATTGGTACCCCTTTCACATGGAAGAGAGGTAATTTGCTTGAGATAATTGATAGAGCTTTAGCTAATGACCTTTGGCTTAACACCTTTCCCATAACTCAAGTGCGGCATTTACACGGGGCAACATCCGACCACTCCCCACTAGTAATTCAGATTTCTTTCAACTCTTACAAAGGGTACTCCCGAGTTTAGATTTCTCGATGCTTGGTGCACTCATGATAGCTTTCTAGGCTGAAGTACACGAGCTCGGAAGGTCCCCGATCACATTAGTCTGTAGTCCTCTTGTGAGAGCTGTGGAGATTGCAAAAGAATGTTGCTTTTAAACTTAGACCGTGGAACAAGACTCAATTTGGAAATGTTTTTCAACAAGTTAAGGATGCGAAGCCAAAGTCCATTTGTTGGAAGCTGCAAATGATTTGGGGGAGAATCGAGCACGGGAACTTGAAATTGCCCGATCGGTTTTATTCCAAGCACCTGGAAAGGGAAGAGGATTTTCTACAACAAAAAGCTGCTGTAAACAAGTACCTTTATGGGGACAGGAATTCTAAGTATTTTCATGCGAGTCATTAAGCACGGAAAAAAAATAAATGCTATACTTAAAATCAAGGATGAGTCCGGCAATTGGGTTACCGACCAATCTTCCCTCTCACGAAGTGCTTGTATTACATTTTCGAGAATTTGTTTCGTTGAACAACTTATATCCTCTACTTCATTTTTTGCGAGATGTTTTCGATCATCAAGATTATGTGAATCGGCTTAATTTAACTTTCTTACCCGATAAGCGGGAGATATTGCAAGCTTTAAAGAGCATTGATGGTAATAAAACAGCGAGTCCGATGGGTTTACTTAAACATTTTATATTAAAGCACTGGGATATTGTGGGTGTTGATCTTATTCGAGCGAGTTCATTCTTTCTTTCTTGGATCCGATCTTCCTAAATATTTTGTCTGCAGCCAGCATTGCTCTTATTCCCAAAGGATCTCAAAAAAACCGGTGGATGATTTCGGACCTATCGGTCTTACTACTACCTTTTCTAAAATAATTAGTAAAATTCTTGTGGGAAGACTACAACCCTATCTTAACCAATTGATCGGCTCTAACCAATCTGCTTTTGTGCGGGGTAGAACTATTATTGATAATTGTCTTTTGGCTCGGGAAGCTGTTACTTGATATTGATAAGAAATGTAGGGGACACAATTTACTTCTCAAATTGGATCTTAAAAAGGCTTATGATTCTATCGAGTTGGAAATTTATTGATTTAGTACTTAAAGCTAGAGGTTTCCATCCGATTTTTGTACTTTAATTCAAAGATGGCTATCTAATGTTTATTACGATTAGTCCGGTCAATGGCTGCATATTGTGGTTTCTTCAAAGCTGGTAGGGGCTGAAACAAGGAGACCCATTGTCTCCAACCATCTTCATATTGGCTTTTGATTACTTCTCTAGAACTGCGAATGCTTTGCTCGAACAATTTATCCTTATCTCCATTTTAAGCATGGTTCTTCACGAGATGATAAGTCATTTGGCATATGCTGATGATGTTATCATTTTCACCAATGGAAGTAAGCTTGTCGTTAAGAAAACCTTACAGCGATCGATCACCTAGCCTTGGTTGCGGGCCCGGAATTAAACCAAAGGAAGTGTCAATTTTTGGGCGGCAAAGGGTTCAAACATCAACGAGTGGGTGAAAGAGTACACTTGGGTTCTCTGCTGCTGATCTCCCTTGAAATATTTAGGTGTACGACTAATTAAAGGAAGGAGAAAGCAATCTCGGTATGATGAAGTTGTCAAGAAGATTACATCAACTTTAAACTGCTTGGACTAATACCTTTCTATCTAATGGTGGAAGATTAACTTTACTTAAGAGTATACTCTCAACCTTTCCCCTTTATCGATTACAAATAGTTAGAATGAAAAAAAGCACCCGAGAAAATGTTAGAAACAATGTTTAATAAATTTCTCCGGGAAGGCCAAACCAAGCAATATCATTGGGCTATACGGAACAAGGTTTGTAAACCAACCAAGGTTGGGGGACTAGAGGCTGAGAAATTTCCAACAAATGAGCCATTTGTTCTATTGTAAGCGATGGATTAAATTCGGAAGGAAAGATACCATGTGGGCAAAATTCCTTTTTGACAAGTATTGCTTTGGAAAGATCACCCAAATTCAGTTCGTGCCAAGACAAGGGGATTCCAAGCATTGGAGAAGTTTCGTTGAAAGTTTGGGACATGGCCAATCGGTATTTCTGTTGGGAAGTGGGCAAGGGGAGGTGAATTTTTATTATGACAACTTGGATAGGAGATGGAACTCTAAACTTCTATCGCTGATTTTAATCACCAACTAAGCTGTTGCAGATTTTTGGGTGGAGGATCACTAGAATGTCAACGAAGTCTGAATGAAGTTTTGGATGGGGAGAGCATACAACAGATTATTCAAATCCCTATTAATCCAACTAAACCCGATAGAATCTTGCTTGAAGCGAGTCTAATAAAAAATCTTTCAATTAGATGATTCACAGCTCACTTCAACTTTGGCTCGATACTTCTTGGGGGAGAAAATGCGGACCGGGCTTTTATCCCCCTCTATGTCTTACTTCTGCTGGAGATTATTCCATCATTATCTTCCATTAGATGATATTTTAAAACTCAAAGGCCTAAGACTTGCTTCTAGATGTTGGCTCTGTCAAGCTCAGGAAGAATCTTTTTCCCACCTCTTTCTCCATTGACCTTGTCACTAAACGGGTGTGGATTCTTGTTTTAAAACATTTCCATCTTACTCATCTTAATCACAATTGGCTCAATTGGGAGGCTTCGTTGGGAAAGACTGGAAAAGTGAAAAATGGTTCCATTTACCTTTAGTTATCTGCTTGGTTTGTTTGGATGCATAGGAATCATTTGAAGTTTGACAACATAAATTGCAATATTAATCATATGGTGGCTAACTGCTCTGCGATTCTACGAGAAAGAAGCCACTCGTTGGAGCCTACGAACCAAAGAAAACCTACATTGCTTGAAGTGGTCCCTTCCACCTCCACCATGGATAAAAATAAATATAGATGGGAGCTTCACTAAATCTACGCTGCTGGAATTGGGGCGGTTTGTAGAAATTACGGAGGTAAGTTACTATGGTATTTCCAAGTGCCAATCATCTCACTGTCGGCTCTCCATTACGAACTTCAAGGCTGCTTCTTGGGCCCTGATTACTGCTAAAGCTTTGAACTACCAATTTGTCTGGATTGAATCTGATTCTCAGCAACTTGTTAATATAATACAAGGATTATCCCCTCCTCCATGGAATTTGGTATACCCTTACAGAACATTGCTCTCTACATTTGGCTCTATCACCCTCAAGTGGTCCCATATCTTTAGAGAAGGTAACCAACCTTGCTAGCTGGTTGACGAAACGTGCTACTTGCAGCTCGAAAGGATTATTTTTTACGTTAAACTCTGATGATCCTTTAAAGCTTTTACTTTTTGGGGATTTGACGAGATATTCCCTATATTAGATGTATGTAAACTTTGTTGACTTTTCTTCGAATGAATTTTTTCTTTTTGCTAAATATATATATATATATATATATATATATATATATATATGTATGTATGTATGTATATATATATATATATATATATATATATATATATATATATATATATATATATATATATATATATATCTATATGTATGTATATATATATATATGTATATATATGTATCTATATATATATATGTATGTATATATATATGTATGTATACATACATACATGTATGTATACTTACATATATGTATGTATACATACAAACATGTATGTATACATACATACATACATATATACATACATACATACATATATACATACATACATACATATATATATACATACATACATAAATTCATATATATATATATACATTCATTTTGTAGTTTAAATAAACGAGCACAATATCGAAAGTAACGCATCTATTCCGAGGAACGGACACACTACATGATGATAAGGCTCGATCATGAATATATATATATATATATATATATATATATATATATATATATATATATATATATATATATATATATATATATATGTATGTATGTATGTATATATATATATATGTTCGTATGTATGTATATATATATGTATGTATGTATGTATCTATATATATATATGTATGTATGTAGGTATGTATATATATATATATATATATATATATATATATATATATATATATATATATATATATATATATATATATATATATATATATATATGTGGATGTATGCATATATATATATATATGGATGTATGCATATATATATATATATATATATATATATATATATATATATATATATTTTTTTTTTTTTTTAAAGGGAAGAAGCCACAAAGGCTCCCTACATGTTACTAGAAACTGTAATTACAAAAAACCATACCAAAAGTGGTAAGACCCCCTCCTAAACATACTCCACCCAGACTAAGACTAATACATAAACAAATAGAACAGACCTAACTAAGACAAACAGAGAAACATAATATAGCCCACTCAACCAGGAGCAGTACACAAGTGCTGAAGAAAGAGCTGGCAGTATCTCAGTAAGTCCAAACAGCTTGGTGGGTGAGATAAAGATCCAATCATAAGTCCGGAGGCACGGATAAGAGATCAAAGTAATATTAGGCCAAGTGGGGACCTCAAAAATCCCAGAGCACAAAAATTGGGGAGTCGGGTAGTAGTCTTGATGTAAGGGGCGGAAAGGTTGTCACCGTTGATGAGGGTCTTTAGTCGTGTAGGAATGATGGTCGAGGCCCTCACATTTTGGGAAGAAGCACCAACTTTAGCAAGCCAACCAGCAGGTTGATTACCTTCCTTGTGAATGAAGGTGAATTGAACATTGAGTTTGGAGACACTGGCAAGGATTCTAGACACTGGCAAGGATTCTACTTCTCCAGTGACCATGATGCCAGGGAGGATTGGAGAGGCATGGGTTCAGCAATGTGATAATTTCCTCATTGTCCCCTTCCACCATAATATTATACCGATTCATGACTAATGGCCATGGAAAGCCCCCAAAAGATGGAAATGAGATCAGCTTCCAAAGTATCGAGCGGCATCCACGGGTGCATGGAAGAAGAGCATGCAATCACCCCTGTGGTTCCCGAAAATTCCACCAAATCCGAGCACCTTCCTCATTGCGGCAGCCATTATAATTTAGTTTAAGGAAGGGGGAATAGGGGGATGCCATTTGACCGAGTGTGATTACGTGGGAAGGAGCCTCATGAGTGGTCTCAAGCCCACAAATATTAGAGAAATTATTATATCCGATGAGTTTTTGAATGTAGGAGAGACAATTGTGTGCAACTTTTTGTTCAATCGGGTAGAATGTCATCAAAGGTGGCTTTATTCCTTGCCATATATATATATATATATATATATATATATATATATATATATATATATGTATATATATATATGTATGTATATATATATATATGTATGTATATATATATGTATGTATATATATATATATACATATATATATATATATATATATATATATATATATTGATTTTGAAAATAATATTTTAAATTTGAAAAAAGGAGATGAACTAATTTCATTCATTTTGTAGTTTAAATAAACGAGCACAACATCGAAAGTAACGCATCTATCCCGAGGACAGACACACTACTTGATGATAAGGCTCAATCAAATTAACTACAAAACAACTGACATATGTTTGGTCTGTGAACCGTTTATATTGACCGGCAATTTACCCTACCTAGTATGAAACAACTTGATATGATTTATATTAATATGGGGTCTTTAAGTTTCTTATAGAGGCAAACCCCTAGAGGTAATTGCATCTTAGATAACTGAAGTTACCTAAGAAAACACTTGATAAAGATAAGGAAATAATTATATTCATGACTTTCAAAATGTATGATTTTAAAAAAAATGTGATAATAAGAAATTCAATAGGTAAGTGGTTCAAATTTCAGAACAGTTATTGTAGGAGTCCAAAGGAAGAGAATGCTAGGGGAAAGACCTATATCCAAGAAGAAACTTGGTATTCTTTCCCAAACTATCCTATGGTTTGGCTTCAATTTGAGATATTTATTTAATGTTTCATCCCGCTAATTTTATTATTTAGGGCTTACATTCACTTCATATCGATCATGTGAATACCCTGGAAGATAGCAGGATTTATGTCATAACAGATGAAAACCTCGGAACCTAACGCATCTATCCCGAGGACAGACACACTACTTGATGATAAGGCTCAATCAAATAAACTACAAAACAACTGACATATGTTTGGTCTGTGAACTGTTTATATTGACCGAAAATTTACCCTACCTAGTATGAAACAACTTGATATGATTTATATTAATATGGGGTCTTTAAGTTTCTTATAGAGGCAAACCCCTAGAGGTAATTGCATCTTAGATAACTGAAGTTACCTAAGAAAACACTTGATAAAGATAAGGAAATAATTATATTCATGACTTTCAAAATGTATGATTTTCAAAAAAATGTGATAATAAGAAATTCAATAGGTAAGTGGTTCAAATTTCGAAGCAGATTATTGTAGGAGTCCAAAGGAAGAGAATGCTAGGGGAAAGACCTATATCCAAGAAGAAACTTGGTATTCTTTCCCAAACTATCCTATGGTTTGGCTTCAATTTGAGATATTTATTTAATGTTTCATCCCGCTAATTTTATTATTTAGGGCTTACATTCATTTCATATCGATCATGTGAATAGCCTGGAAGATAGCAGGATTTATGTCATAACAAATGAAAACCTCGGAACCTAAGGCAAGTTAATGCTTATATTGCACGAAATGCAAAGGCCTAAAGAGATAAATTAGGGGTTTATGCTACACTAGGCTAGCTATCTCGAATTCCTATGATTATTATTTATTTCTATGAAGTTTTGCTGTTGAAGATGGTCGTGATGTCCACTGTGCATGCTCCAAGCTCTTCGTCACAGTAGTTCAGTTTTAGAAATGTCAAATTGCAGAGAGAAGTGTCATGTTTTGGATTTATTTAAATTGAGATGTCTTAATGTATTATTAGGGGAATATATAAGTTGATTAAGGCGACACTGGTTAGGATCCCATGGTTCCCTCATTCCTGCACCACCATTTTCTTCGGATTCACTTAGTCCAAATGAATTTAATAAGCTCAACTAAATGAGTTCCGTACTTTCATTTAGACCTTGGGAAAGCTCATTAGGAGTCATAGGTTGCCTCCTCCGAGGTATTCCTGATCATCCAATAGAACATTTTAATTTAGTTTCACTTATAATTTTGGTTTTGTTTGTGATTAAATTTTGAGTTGTCTAATATTTTAATTGTTGTGGCGGTGAATTTTATCTATTTTGTTTTAACTTTGATTTTTAGTTTCAGTTTTGTGGCTATCCTAAGAGTTTTGGTTTTCATGGAGGGTGACATTGTTGTTTGACATGCAAGCTCATAAAAGTACAGTAAAGGAAGTACATAAAACAGAGTACTATAAACTTATGAAAGTGTACCTAGTGAGTCTTCCCGTTCCTCCACCTGAAACTTTAGCATCTTTTGCAATAAAGATTTAGTTTGCAGGAAAGTAAAAGCCTATAGATAGGTTCTTCACAGGCCTACAAAATCCTAGGTCACAACTCGGTGGGTCCTACTTATTTCATTTGGGAGATGACTTTCTTTAATAAATATGATCAGTTTAGTTGTCCTACAAGATGTCCAAAAGACTTGTGAAAAGACCTAGAGATTACTTAGGTATTTCACAACCCTTTTGAACTTTCTTGAGTTCATTTGGACTTATCATAATCACTAAATGATTCACCTATTTCCTACCCTTATGCTCAATGAGCTAATGCTTTAATTATCCCAAAGGGTGGGTAAAGCATCACTTTATATTTAATTTCATAATTATGTAAGTGGGGCCTTTAGAGACAATTTAATTTATGAAATAATTCAACCAATTTTTACGGGCTTGTAGTGTTTCAAATGTATTTTAAAATTAATTGTGTTTTACTTTTCTAAACCTCATTAGTCAAATTCCAATTAAGCCTAGCTCATTACTAAGCCTTTAAGACTTTAATGGGTATATTTTGTGATTTTACAAAAGTTAAGTTATATAATTATGATTACTGTCAAATTAATCAATTATTATTTAAACATCAAGTAGGGGTATTAGATTAGTGGATTATTGAATTACAAAGTCAACCCCTAACCTTAAGGATCATTTAATTTAATTTTCTTCCAAATCAATACGATTAATAAAATTATAAGTTCATCTTCTAATGTGACAAAAATGAGATGGGTTTCTACCATTCATCCCCTCATGTGTTTCAATCATCCAAACATCTTTATTAAGATCATTCATTACCCATTTCTCACTTTAATTAAGCCTAAATATTGATTAAGGCTAAACTCTTCAAAATTACAAAATTGCCCCTAAGGCCTTAACACTCCATAATTAATCAAATTTAATTCAAATAACTTCAACTTTTTTACATTACTCCACTTATGGACCAATTAAAGCATTAGAGGAGAAAATGTGATTTTTTCTTAATTTAATTTAATTTATATAACTATTTTTATGTAAAACGGAAATTTTTAAAGAAAATTCAATAACTATCATAACAAAGTTTCTGTCCCTAGAAAAATTATTGGAGGTTCATACATGCTAGAGAACCATTGGGACCAAATTTCATGATTCTTTGAAATTCAATTTAATTATTATAAATTATTTCAATTTTTACAGTATTAATTAAATATAAAATATTATTTATTTGAAAAATTAAGTATTATATTTTCTTAAATCTCCCTGAGCTCAGGGATCCCAGAGAACCAAATTTTATAGTTTTGTGATTTATATTTTAATTATTAAAATTATTTTGGTGAGAATATAAGGAAATTCAATTCTTAGCCTTTAAAAATAATTTTAACCCTTTATGATTTAATATCTTTATTTAGAGAGTTAGGAATGTTACTCCAATTATTCCTAAGTGATTAGGAGTTAATTTAGAACATTTCCATCAATTTCATTAATTTTGTGAATTTTATTAATTTTTAATTATTTAAACATTAAAATAATGCTCAAAAATGAAAATTTTATTTTAATTCCAGTTTTATTTTTTAGGGATTCCTCTAATCACAGAGAACACCCAAAATTAGTTTTGTGATTTTTGAAGTGTATTTTAATTATTAGGATTATTTTAATTCCAAAAGTGTTATTTAACTTAGAAAATTCATTTAAGTGCTTAAATTTATTCCAATTGAATTGAAAATTTTATGGTAAGTTTCTCTGGCCTTAAATTACAATAGAGAATGATTTTTAGGTTATTTTGATTTATATTTAATCCAATTTATTTTTCTTTAGAATTTATGGTTTAATTACAATTTGGGTTGTATTTAATGAGTAAGCCAGTTTACATTTTTTCTATGTTCCTCTGGTGACAATGAACCTAACAAAATTTACTTTGCATTTTTCTGATAAATATTTTAATTATTATAATTTTTATACCATAATAGGCGCCTACAACTTTAAAAATAGAGATCTCCTCCTAGTGATCTCCAATGACCTTGGAAAAATCAGGGAAGATCCCCCATAACAGAGAGAACAAGAGCCCTAAATTTCAAGCCATTGTGAAATGTCCATGCAAGTGGAGAATCAAAATAAGGAATATTGTATTTACTTAATTAAAAATAAAATACACATCACATGAACTTGAAAAGAATTCCATATTATTCTCCTATGTTTACTGTGTAAGGGGGTATTTTTATTTTATTTTTATGATGTGTATACGGAAAGTTATGCATTTTCTAAGGTTCACTCATTTAAATAAATCATTTAATCCATATTTTTCTACTTAAAGTGATTCAGAGCCACATCATACTTAACCGCTCTGAAGCCACACACGTCTCCTTCTAATTGGGCGCCACCTTCTGACTCAGCGCCATGCTACTCACGCTTTATGTAACACTCTGTCTGGCGCCTTCTGATCTGTCCATTTAATACAGCTCCATCCAACGGATGTGGGTCATCATCTTCACCTAGTTCATCCCAAGCATCGTTCACCTTCTAGCCCTAAGAACTTGAGCTAGACTCAACCAAATCACATGAGGTTTGTTTCTATGGACTCATCTGATCTAGACAAACCTATCTATATAGCTAACCTAGCCTGAAATCAACCCAATGTGCATGGAGAATAAAAGTAAGCTCAGGAGGGGGAGAGAGTTCAATACATCTGTCTGTGAGGGGTGGCCTCAATCAGATGGTTATAGTAGCTTCAATTGGTCCCAACGAGCCTCCAAATGAAGCCTTTTGCCCTGGTAAAATGTCTGGACCCAAGTTTGACCAGACTCGATTTTAGATGTTGATCAAAGTCTGGGTAGAGGCTCTCTGTGTTGAGGCTTTGATGGGGGAACTTTTTCTTTCAGTGTGGGGATGGTGTGGGTGCAGTTAATTTGATTTTGGTTTAGTGTAGAGTGGTAATGGAATGTGTCATGGTTCTGATAAGGTTTTGATCTTCAAAAGGGAGCTCAATCAATGAGGAAATGGCAGGGAAGTGGTTGGGATGAGCCTAGGGAGGTTGCAATTAGCTTTGGGAACAATTTGGCAGAGTTTCCCCTAAGTTTTGTGCACACACCACTTTGGCCATCAAGCTTGGTGATTTAAATAGAGGAGCTTAGAGGGGTTTTCATGCCTGGGATTTAGGTGAGTTTAAGTTCTTAGGTGGAGGGCAGCAAGGAGCAATTAACCAATCAGGGTGAGACAGCTTGGATGGGTCAATTTGGGTGTTATCCATGGGAGGTGGCTCTTGGTTTTGCCTCCTCCAGTGACTAGACTGGTTGGCCAGTTTAGGGAAGGTGGTCAGCGGTCAGGTGGGTAGGCCATCATGGTGAAGAGCTTAAGTGGTTAAGTGTTAATTGTAAATCCTCCATAGGTTTATCCATTTAAAAAAGGGGATCCCCTAATTTGGGTGACCCTTGGTCCATGGCTCCACTAGAGAGCGCTAGATGGATCTAGCTCGGTCCCTAGGGTCCCAAGGCTGGCTATGGTGAGCTTGGTTTGGTCACATTTGGTTTAATTTAGTTACATTAGGTCATGGGTTCAATTTGGGTCACTTGGGTTCAAGTTGGGCTAGGTTGGGTTCAAAATTGAGTTAGGTCTAATTGATTGTTGAAAATGATGTATATGATTGTCATAAAGTGTTTAGAATAGGATTGGGGTGGATTTGAATAGGTTTCGAGGATCAATTTGGCTTGATTTTGGTATTTGGTCAATTTTGGGCATGTTGGGTTAGCTTGGGTTTAGGTTAAGCTAGATTTGGGTCAAAGACCAATTGATGGTTCCAAATGGTCTATAGGGATGTTATAAAAAGTTCCCAACATAATTGGGTGGAAATTTTAGTGTAAGGGCATTTAATTTGGTGGATTTTGGATATGAGGCACATCTGGGGGAAATTTGTGGATTTTAGGTTTGGTTTAACTTAGGTGAGGTTTGGGCTAAAATTAGGGACCACTGATAGTTCAATTTGGTGTAGGGGAATGTCATGAAGAGTTTAGGATACAAAATTGGGGGAAATTAACTGACATAGGGTTCAATTTGGGGAATTGGGCCATAGGGTCAAAATTCTGACTTTTGGTTTGGGTTGAAATTGAGCATGCAATTGGGTCAAATTGGACTTTGATTTGGTTTCAATTTGGATTAGGGATGATGAATTTTGGTTTGGAATTGAAATTAAGCAAGAGTGAGGTCAATTGTGTGGACATTAGGGGTGATTTAGGCATTTTGGGCCTTGAGGGGCAATTTGGGGCTTTTGGTTAAATAGGGCTAATTTGGTCAAATTGGGTCAAATAAAGTGATTTAAATTGAAATTGGAAATATTTGGAGAGTTTTGGGAATTTTTGGAATTTTTGGATTTTTTTGGGCCATTTTAGTAATTTTGGGTATTTTGGGCGTATTTTGGGAATTTTAGTATATTTGAGTTATTTTGGGTATTTTGAGTACTTAGGAATGTTTTGGGATGATTTTTGGGAGATTTTGGTAATTTTGGTTGATTTTGGGAATTTTGGGCAAAATTAGGGCTGTAGGGGTAACTTGGTCATTTGGTAGAGTTTAGGGCTAAGGGTTCAAAAATTGGGATTTTTTGTAAAATTAGGATTGAGAGGGATTGATAACCCATTTGAGCCATTGACCAAGGGAATTCCCCATTTAGATCATCCATGTGTTGTTACTAGTCAAACCCTTGCCTGGGCTAAGAGCTTGGGGAAAACACTCACATGAGTTTCCAAAAGACCAGGGATCAAGTATAGGTAGTTTGGTGCGTTTGGTTTAGGGTTGTGAGGCAGTGTGTGAGAGTGCAATGTGCTGGTGTGTGTGTGTGCCAACTCCAGACCAAACAAAGTCAGTCTTAAGGCTTAGCCATCCCGTAGGGAACTCCTCTTGAGCTTTATTATGCTTAGTCTCATCCTCCAAATCAAGTGAAGCAAAGAAGTGTTTTAAATTTCTATGAGATGAGGGTTCCATTGCTAGTCTTCTAAAATACTCACCAGGAAAGTCCTATGGCTAGACCCTAGGTTATTCTAAAGAAAGACTAGACCTCAACAAAACTGAGGTCAACAAATGGACCCCAAATAGGTGTGGTGTGCCGGACAGGCATACCGCACATATTGGTCTTGATCGATAAGATCAACAAAACCAACACAACTGTCTAAGTCAAAACTCAAGACAAAACGTATGATTCAACGAGGAAGTTTCCGCTAAGGATTATCTAGGCAGAGAACCTTGAAGCCTTGGAACTCTCGTTGGGGAAAGCAGGTGGGATACCTTCAAAGTGGAGGTATGAATTTCAAGCCTCTAAACTCTGAAGGAGTCCGATCCGATTTGATTTGAAAATGGATTATGGATTTGGAGTTTGATTTCAGATTTGAATTAATTTTGAGTTTTGAATTCATGAGAATTCATGGAAATTTATGAAATTTAGGATTTGTGGAATTTTTTTACTTTGTTATGATTTTGAGAATTTTAATTTTGTGGGTGTTTTCAAGTTTATGTGAGTGCAGAGAGGAGAGTCAAAAATGAGGTAGCGATCGTGAAAGAAGGGAATCAGAATTTAGATACTCATTCGAGAGGGTGAGAATTGGAATTTAGGTACCAGTCTCGGAAATGAGAATCAGAATTTAAGTACCGATCTCAAAATATCGTGAATGCAGAAAATATCTCAGAAGGGAAGTGGAAATTTAGGGAAAATTTAAGGAATCGAATGACAAAGCTTCAATTTGTAAATATCGTGGAAGGCGGAAAATACGGGAAATGGAAATATAGGGAAATTTTGGGAATCATAAGACAAGGCTCCGATTCAAAAATATCAAGTATGCGAAAAATATCTCGGAAGGGGAATGGAAAAATATGAAAATTTTAGGGAATCATACGACAAGTCTCCGATTTGGAAATATCGTGGGAGGAGGAAAATATCTCGGAAGAGATGCAGAAATATAAGGAAATTTTGTGAATCAGACGACAAGGCTCCGATTCAGAAATATCGTGGGAGGCAAAAAATATCTGAGAAAGGATGCATAAATTTAGGAAAATTTAGAGAATCAGACGATGAAGCTCTGATTCGGAAATATCGTGGAAGGTGAACCGGCCTTTGCCACTTAGCATAATCTTAATATTGTAAGAAGTGTATAAAATATTCAATAATCGCGGAGTTACTCGTATCAACGCAAGTATACCTATCGCTCAAGTAATACAGGGCTCTAGTGGAGTCCTGGATATCGATCCCACAGGGACATTTCAGAGGCTACAGACTAGGATTATAGAAACCAATTCAGAATCACAACTTTGTAAACTGAATTGCCTATCTGTCACTAATATGCAATCGTAAATAAGATGGAATTTTAATAAACTAATTCGACTAACAATTAACTACTTCTACTAACAAAGTGAGGTTCAATAGATAAGCAAGCATCATTCTCCTTTGTTAAGAAATTTAAGTGAATGAATAATTAGAATTAGTTTAAAACTGTGTTGTGCCAAATAGGAGCATACCTATTCTTTACCCTTTGGTCCAGGCATAAAGAATATTGACTAATCCTATGCTTGCTTACTGAATCTGTGGCTAGGTGCGGGAGGATACCGGATCACGCTTTGGAGCTCCCACGTTCCCCTCGCCTGAGGGCTAACATCTACACTTCAGCACCCAAACAGTAGGATCGAAATGAGGATTTTAGTCTGTCACTCTAAAATCTCCACTTTTATGCCCGATAAATAATAGTTCTCTATTTATTTGCACCCTACTTTCAAAAACTTTGACCTCCCTGAATCTTGGATGTAATCTTCACTTTAGTTGTTAAACTCAACATATTTTAACAAATCAATTGGCCAAATTGAAAGTAAATTAAGATTGAAGTGAAAAGATTATCACAACTTCTTTAACATTCTCTTGGCACACTAATTCAAATCACCATTTCACGAAAATCTCAAAATAAGGAGAAAGACAGAGAAACTACTCAGATTTCATGGAGAAGATACGATAAAACTTGGATTTCATATATAAAAGAAAAGTTATACAAACTAAAATAAGTAAATACAACTTATCTCGAATTCATCCCCAAGCAACCTCCTTGAAGTTCCTCTGAATCTCTTCCTTTCTATACAACACATAGAATTCTCCTTCGAAGCGGCAAGGAGGAAGAAATCTCTTACTTTCCTTCCACTCTTACTATCTCTCGAAGAATATCTCACAATTAACACTAATTAAATTAACTCTCTAATACTCTTATATCACCACAAACACTAACCAACACATTTGGACACTGTGGCCACTTTATTTTCGACCCCTAATTATTTTTTATAAATTGGTAGA
Source organism: Papilionanthe hookeriana x Papilionanthe teres (assembly GCA_022702705.1). NCBI lineage: Eukaryota > Viridiplantae > Streptophyta > Magnoliopsida > Asparagales > Orchidaceae > Papilionanthe > Papilionanthe hookeriana x Papilionanthe teres. Next base: position 32,062,247 of record CM040429.1, on the reverse strand, counting down.
AGAGTTTCCAAGAGTTTCCCAAGCATCCCTTCAAAAATCTTCCACATTTGATGCACCACGTGAGAGAACCAACTTACTCACCATCGGCGGCCTCAATCTCACCATCGGCGACCTTCTAGAATACTTGGCTTTAGACCCTCTCTCATAAGGCCCACTGTCGCCAGCCTTGATCTCGCCGTCGGCGACCTTCCTTGTAATATATTTTTTGAACTCTCGCCAAAAATCAGCCGTCGGCGCCGTCGGTCTCACCGTCGGCGCCCTAGATCAAATCTTTATATTTTGGTCCTTTTTGCTCCAAATTCACTCCTTTTTGCATCTTTTTTCTCCAATGTCCATAAATCAACATATCTGCAACAAAACATCAAAAATATTTTCTTTAAAGTGCAATATCATCAAAATCAATAAAAAAATAGGCATGAAAATCTCAACATATTTTTAGTGGGTCAGAAGGCAAAAAATATCTCAGAAGGGAAATAGAAATATAGGGAAATTTTAAGGAATCAGATGACAGAGCTCCGATTCAGAAATATCATGGAAGGTGGAAAATATCACAGAAGGGAAATGAAAATATAGAAAAATATAATGGAATCAGACGACAGAGCTCCAATTCAGAAATATCGTGGAAGGTGAAAAATATCTCGAAAGGGAAATGGAAATATAGGAAAATTTTAGGGAATCTGACTATAAGCCTCTGATTCAGAAATATCGTGGGAGGCGGAGAATATCTTTGGAAGGATGCGGAAATTTAACGAAATTTAGGGAATAGGACGATAAGGACCAGATTCAGAAATATCGTGGGAGGCGGAAAATATCTCGGAAGGGATGCAGAAATATAGGGAAATTTTGAGAATCGGATGACAAGGCTCCAATTCAAAAATATCGTGGGAGGCAAAAAATAACTCAGAAAGGGTGCAGAAATTTAGGGAAATTTAGTGAATTAGACGACAAGGCTCTGATTCTGAAATATCGTGGGAGGCGGAAACTATCTCAGAAGGGATGCAGAAATATAGGGAAATTTGGGAAATAGACGACAAGGCTCTGATTCGGAAATATCGTGTAAGGTCAGAGTTTGCATATGTATTTCTATGAATGGACATATATGACCACAACTTGCATAGTTATTTGCATGACTAAACATTTAAGTTCACAACTTACATAGTTATTTGCATGAATAAATATGTAAGGCCACAACTTCTATTTTCATGAATAAGCATGTACAACCACGACAAGCATGAGATAACATGTACAACCATGACAAGCATGAGATAGCAGATTTCCTTTTTCTCTTTTTTTATTATTTTTATTTTTTTAGTTTACATGACTTTTTTTTTTTTTGAAAGGAAGAGTGACGCATTGTGTGTGGGGAACGTATCGCTAAGGTTGAAGGAGCTATGGTGAGGAGCTTAGGTGAAGATTAGGGTTAGAATAGGAAGGGAGAGGGAATGGGGAACTTTTGTGAGGATTAAGGTAAGGAGAGTGTGTGGATGCGTGTGTGTGGCTTCAAGAATGGGGTAAAGAGAGGGAGCAATTAGATGGTGTAAGACCTTGGGTAGGTTGAGAGAGGGAGGATGTAATTGGTTTTTGTGTGTTGGGTTTTTGGGTTAGGATAGGAGAGGAGGAAGTAATGGGTTATGTTAGATTCTTGGGTTAGGTTAGGAGAGAAAGATGGATGAGTTGTGTGTTGGGTTGATTTTGTGGGTTTTAGATAGGGATTAGGAAATGCGAAGGTGTGGAGAGTGTGGCGAAGAAAAGAGAATGAATGGGAGATGGGCTCGGGTACGATGAGGAAATGGATGGAGATTGAGAAGGGCTAATGTATGGTGGTAAAATGGGAAGGAAATGAGAGATAGTCTTTAGGTATGGTGATAAAATAGAAGGAAAGTGGAGACAAGGCTCAACCATGGTGGAAAAATTGAAGAAAATTGGAGACAAGGCTTGGACATAGTATGCAAAAGGAAGGAAATGGGAGAGAAGGCTTGACCATGTTGGGAAAATGGAAGGAAGAGAAAGACAATGGGAGATCCATCATAACTTATAAGTCTACATTATGCAAGCCTTACATAACAAGAAAGAACAAGGGTTGAGGTATTATACCTTTGCATGTAGATCTCTTGGTTACCTTTCTTTAGTTGTCCTTGGAAGAAGTGCTTTCATTTTGGTGAGAGGAGAAGACTCTCAGTTAAAAGAAAAGAGGAGAGGTAAGAGTGGTTCACAATTTGTGGAGAGGAGAGGAGAGGGGAGGAATGATTTTATCCAAGAGAGAAAATGGGAGAGAAAGAGGTCACATAGGAATGAGAGGGGGTAATAGAGATTCATTGGATGATGAGGATTTAAGCAGTGAATGGTTAAGGGGAGGAATTAGAGGAAACTTTAAATTAAAGAGAAATTAATATTCAAAAAGGTGGTTAGGGTAGTTATGGCCCAAAATACTAAATAAACCTGATTTTGAAAAGAAAAATGCAAGGTGTCCTTTGGTGCAATAAGTTAAAAAAATGTAGCCTCTTGTTCAAGGTATTTCAATTTGAAATGGTTAGGTGCTTCTGGATTAGTTATGAACAAAATTTTGATTTTAGCTCATTTGGTAGAGAAAAATACAATAAACTTAATAGTGCAAGTGGTTTTTTGTCGAAGTGGTCTCCATATCATGACATTTTAAGTTCAAGTGTGGGCCTCACCAAAGAAGATAAGGTTTTTTTTAAAATTTTGAGTGAGAGCTTTTAGTGATTTTTAACTGAATGAATTAAGTGATTTTAGATCATATTCACTTATGTGAAGTTCGTTTTGATTTAAGTTAATTTTTTGTTAAATATTAGAATTAATGTTTTTATTCTTGAAACTATTGTCCAAATTATCATTAACTAAACGACCCTCCAAAAAAGTCCTATTTTAACATGAAGGGTTTCATTTAAAATATTTTGAAATCTAGAAGCACTGACATATTTCATTCTAAAAAATAATGATTCGTTAAATAATTTTTATGTAGGACTATTTTTCATGCATGAAAACCAAAATATAAAATTTTATGTAAAATGGTGCTAGATGACCTCTGAACTAGTTTGCATGCTTCTCATATGTGATTATGAATATTATGCAACTTATAGAATGTAAATAAGATCACAAAATTAGTTTGTGAAGAAAATAATAACTTATGGGTGCATAGAGCACTATTCATAAATGAAAATTTGATCTAAAGAATTTTGTGTAAAAATTATATCATAAGATCATCAAACTTCTTTTTATAGTCTTTATATGTGATAAAAAAAATCATGTAACTTTTTGAATAAACTTTCAAAATCTACAATGATCGGTGGAGAAAACAACAATTTTGCGGTGTCTATGGTTTGGTCGAAGTTGGTTATATTTGGTTCTGTTTTGATTTAGTTAATTTTAGGTTTTTATTTAGTTAGAGTCTAGTTTGATTAATTAAGTTTTGATTATTTCCAACTCAAGTGGGTTTCAATTGGATATAGGCCAAAAAAAGGTTGATAAAAAAGTGAGGTCAACAAATAGACCCCTTGTATGTGTGGCTGGCTATGCAAAGTACAACACATATATTAGTGTTGACTGAAACAATCAAATAAGGTCAGAAATGAAGATATTGCTATTTAGGATTTAATGTTTGAGTTTCGGAATAAAATTTGTGGATTAAAATTTTGATCTATGTTTTGAGGATTGGAGGTTTTAATTTGTGTTTGAGGATTTGAAATTTTAAGCTTGCTTATGAGGCACTTAAAATTTTAAATTTGGTTATTTTGAATATTTTGATGTTTTAATGTTGTGTTTCTAGGAATTTTGAAGATTTTGAGTTTTTAATGTTTGTGTGTTTGAGAATCTTGGAATTTTAAACTTTGATTGTTTGAAATATAGAAATTTTGAGGTTTGTGAGCTTTGTGTTTTCGGTTAATAGGATCCATTAAAGACTTTGACTAGGGATTTGGATAGATGATACCTGAACACATTATGATGAAAAGCATAGGAATCACATCCAACTAAAGAGGTAAACTTCTTATTAGATGTAGATAGAATTTATAGATACTTATAGGAATGTTTGATTTGAGATGGAAAGCACGAGAAATTACATCCAACCAAAGAGGTGAACATGGTGATTATAATCGATAGAAAGCACAGGGATTCACATCTAACCTGAGGGCTAATCAATGGAAGATTTGATTAAACCTGAACCCATTATGATAGAAAGCACAAGGACTCATGGCAGAGATATTTTTTGTAATTGATGGGTTAAATATCCACAAATTATCTCAAAAGATTTCTACCTAAATTATTAACTGTGTCATTCAAAGAATATTATACTACCTAGAAGGAAAGAAATCTTACCTTAAAATGAATCTAATCACACATATGAGGAAAATCTTCAAGATTTATAAGTCTACGAAGCTAGAAGTTTTTCCCCTACCTTTTAGGGTAAGATAGGGTTTTATAATTTTGGGGTCAGATATCCCAATGCAAGGACACCCTTATAGCTAATTAAATTTCAAGAGTTTTGGCTCCCGAGAATAGTTTTAATTAAAGTGTTGGCTTATATTGTTCATGAATACTCTACAAGTTTTTGTTAGATTGATGTTTAGGAATTTAGATTTGATAGACTAAGGGTTTGAAATGATTTGTGTGGGAACTAAAAGATTGAGACTTACAATACAAAGATAGTGTGTCATGGAAAGACTCAGGAAAAGGGTTAGCCAACTCTTAGAAGAAGGCTCACCCTGAGATTGGAATTGTGATATTTTTGGAAAAGAAGTTAACTTGTCGATTTCAAAAAAAATTAGATTTCATTCGAAAGAGCTTGATTTATTTTGGGTTGATTGTTGGTTGAAAATAATTTGACTTGGATGATTCACTTTAGCTGAAAACTTGAGTTGGTTGGATTTAATTTTTTTGAAGTTTTATTTTGAGGTAATTTATTTGATTGATTAGGGTTTTTTTAAGTTATGCATGTTGCTTGACTGAAGTGTGTTTGAAGTGTTTTTGAAGTTTGTTTGAAGTTGCTTGATTTGGTTTGAAGGTGTTTGAGTTTGTTTGTTTAGTTTTTTATTATTTACTTATTTGAAGTTTATTAAGGTTATTTGAAAATTATGTTTAATGTTATTTAAAATTATTGGGTTTGTTTTAGGGTTGTTTAAATTTTATTTGGAGGTTGTTTAAGGCATATTTTTGGTATATTGAGGTCCTCAAAGTTTGTCTTAAAGTTTCTTGATTCTTTTTAAGGATATTAAAAGTTTGTTTCAATTTGTTTTCAAATGGTTAAAAGTTGATTATGAAATTATTTAAAGTTTGCTAATTTTTTAAAATTTGTTAATTTTTTTTAAAGTTTATTAATGCTTATTAAATTTTATTAAGGTTAAGCCACAGAACTACAAAAAGGTTTCCCCTAGCCTCAACTTTAATTGCCTTACTATCAGACTTCCGCCGGTCTGATGCCATCGAGCTAACCTCATGTCCCAAAGAGATCTTAATAGATCCGAAATCAAAGCCGCTAGGATCTTCGAAGGAAGGAGTATTTCTTAGGAGAGCATAACATAGAGAATTAACGATGGTGCTTCTTGCGCGAATAACAATGTTTAGGTGCGAGATATGTAAAATTCAATGTTTAGAGTGCTATGTATGTAAATCTCTCAATAAGACTTATGCTAATACACACTATTCTTTTACGTACATTAAACAGCTTCCCTTATTGAGACGACACCAATCTTCTTGGAGTCTTATTCATATGTTTTTAAAGCAAATATAACACATTCTCTTGATACTCTCTCTTGGCATCCTCATTATGTAATTGATCTTGAGGATACGTCATCGTCGAAGATCTCTTTGAACACAAAACAAAATAAACTCGATTTTGGTCTCTGATCCAAATATGTTACTTGGGCTAAATACGTTCTAATTCATTTAGGGCCACTTTTCTCAAGTTCATACTATGGGGACTATCTTATTGGATTTCTTCATATATATTCTTTTTTTCTTCTTCATATTTTCTTAGTTTGTTCTTATCTTTCATCATTATGTTCTCCTAGGCATAGGCTTAGTTGAAAGTGAGTTCAAAATGGGGAAATAAGAAGAAGGTTTTCCATTCCAAAATAAAAAGGGGTGCCATGACTAGTTATCTAATTAACTAATTAATTAAATGCCAAGGAAACTATTAGATAGCAATCATGAAATGAGATCGGCCTAAAACTAATGTAGTTTTACACCATTCTTCTCCCCATATGTGTAAAGAAAAATAGATGAGTTATGAGGCTATATCCCTTTGATTATTTTAGCTTCTGAACTTTTTGTTGAGGCTTGTATAGGGTGAAGAGCATTTGTGGAAAATATATAAGGTATGTGATTTAGACCTCTTAGAGTTACATAGGAACCAATATTCTTTGGAGTTTAAAGGCAACCACTGCAATGCCTTTATATAGAATGAAAGTTGGTATGAGTTAAAGCTACATTAACATCTTAGTTGTACCGTTGGAATAAATGAATGAGATGTAGTAATTCTAACCAAAAAATATGGAAGATTTACATAGATATCACTCAATTCTTAGGTATTTACATATCCAATACCTAATGTTTTACAAACATACCATCTTATCTATGCGTGAGAAGGTGTATTTCACTTCTTACAAGTTAAAATGGTTGCAATTTGATGTGATATGAATGATTTAAGTGATAAATATAAATAGTGTGATAGATATTAGATATGTTAATACATATGCATTGATGGTATGTAAAGTAAATGCCCCCAAAAACATTGGATGAAAATGCTAATTTTTTTTATTTATTTTATGCGTAAACACTTTAATTTCATCTAGAAGCAATAGATTATCTTAGGTTTGTATGAATACAAAAGGATATTAGAGCTTGGCTCTTTATCAATTTTCTCTTTAGAGCCTCAATAGAATGTCCAAATAAACTTAATAACTTCATGGACATTCATAACTAATATATGTATATCTATGTATATCTATGTATATCTATGTATATGTATGTATGTATATATATATATATATATATATATATATATATATATATATATATATATATATATATTATTAAAATGTATTTGCGATGAAATGTGCCAATTAATTCAAAATAAAACCTGCTCATAATAATATAATAATCAAATAAAGAAGTAGGTAGTATCGATAATTTTCCACACAACTCTGCCTAGAAAATAACTAACTAATTTAATTTAATGTGCGTTTACATATATACCACCCAATTCTCATGTATTCACACCTAACAAATTTTTTCATATTTATATTTATAACATTCAAACTTTAATATTACATAAAATATAATATAATTATTAATATTTTAAAAATAAATTATATATTTTCATGTATAGATTTATAACACTAAGATATATATTTAACCGATATAAAGTTTTAGGTGTTAGTCACATAAATACATAAGAATAGTGTGATATGTGTGTATATTTTCCTTGAATTAATTTTGTAAGGGCAGCTAGTTCGGTAATTGTCACAATCAAATGTTGTTGGAGGTAAACGGAGAACATTTCATTGGTTCACCTTATTCAGCGGAGAGACAGGCGCATTTGAGCTGACAAACTACTAACTTTAGGTGGACTTCTCAGGCTCTTATGGTAGGTGTATTATTATTATTATTTAATTCTATTTAAATATTCTAAATTATTATCTAATCATAGATGTTGTTGAGCTTTCTTCTAAAAAAATTGATAGGGCAAAATAATCTATTTCATTTTGTTGACCATGGGAGAATTTTGAAGGCGACTTAGCTTGACTCATTCAATCCCTACTTCATGCAATGAGTGAGACATAAGCTCACTTTTGCCCCAAATATAGCTGAAAAACTCAATTTTTAAGGAAAAATTAGCATACATAAAACAAAATTCTTAGTATTTACATATCTAACTCCCAAAATTTTATATTTACACTTATATCATATTGATGTCTCAAACATATACATGAAAATATGTATTTCACTTAAGATAATGATGGTGATACTTTTGATGTGATGTCAAGAATTCGAGGGGTATGCATCTAAATATGAATGTTTAGGTGTTTGATATGTAACAACATAAAAATTGTTGGTATGTTTGTAAATGGTCCTTTTGTTAAGATAATACATGGTTTTAGAATAAGAATGGAGCTGGAGAGCTATAAAGTTTATAATGCGAAATGGAAAGCACAAGATGGTTGTGGTTTCTAGTTTACGTAGTAGTACGTGTTTGGAACTAGTATTATTTTATATCTTTTATCTTTGCTTTTAAAATTATAAATTTTGTTGCATATGTTTTACATTTTATTATTGAGGACCACCTTGTAACAGAAAGAAAGCCTCACGAAGATCTAATCAAAGCATAACAAAGGGATACCATAGTTCACGACGATTGGATTATAGCTTCAGTAACCAACGTTGAATCAGGTGACATAATCCCTCTAGACCAGATAAATTGCGAGTCATAATCTAAGAAGCCACTAGGATAGAATTATCAGTCAACCAAACCACGATAGCAAGAAGCCATGAACTGATCATTGGCCTGAGATCCATCCTCTGAGGCAAGATAAAATTGGAGTAACAATCCATGACACCACCGTGACAAGTGTATTAGTCGATTTAATCTCAAATGTCTACCGGCCATGCACCCGATCATGGGTCCAAGATTTTGTGAGCAAGACTGATCAACAAAAAGCTTCTCAAAGAATTGTTTGATCAAATAAGCATCTGGTAAATGGGTTCGGGGTGATTCAAGCAATACCAAAGGAAAACAATTTTTGAAGTTCCCTCGAGCAGAGGGTCCCACTTTGGAATTTATGTAATGTAAGCCTTTTTGAAAAAATGTAATGTTTACCTCCAAAAAAGTTAATTTAACTTCTAAAAATTGGGAATATTGCACAACAGAAAATAAGGATTCTCTCTTTATTTTTAACTAAGAGAATATAATCGAATTTCAAGATATTTTCCTTTTTCCACATTTTATATGCATATGATCTATTCAACGAGTGCGATTCTAAGACAGATCTAGGTTCAACCCCCTAAAAGGTGCGGTGAGCATGGAGTCACTCCATCAACGAGAAGAATATCAACATGAGAGAAGGAAATTATTCATGAGACAACATGCAATATGGAAGGTCCGAGGGATTTCATGACCAGCCAAATCCAAGAACTCAAAGATCATATGAGAGACATAATTGCATAGAGCAAACCCGACAAACCGGTTGACGATAAATCCATTAACCCCAAGTGCAAGCGACAAGACATACCACCCCAATAGTGCGAGATATGCAACTTGCATGTGAGATGAAAGATGACGCTAGGGCGCACACCGACCAACCCCCTACAACACTTTTTTCTAGACATATTGCTGAGGTTGAGGCCCTCAAGCAGTTCAAAATCCTGACCATGGAGTCGTATCAGAGAAAAATAGATCTGACTAACCATGTTTTCTTCTTCAAATCGACTACCTTCCTATTGAGGGTAAATGAAATTTTGAAACTCCATCACTTTTTATTACTATAAAAAGATCCTGTGGTTAGATAGTTCAATAGCCTACTACCTGGAACAATGTTCTCATAAGCCAAATTCTTGAGGATATTTGTGATACAATTTACTAGTACCCAGAAGCTATAATTCTCAAGCTTTGTTACATGTCAAGAGTGAGGGGAGCCATTGTGTGATTCAAAAGGATTTGTTGAAGGTACGAGATTTGGAACCTAGAATCACTCATGCATCCCTTAGTTTAGGGCTGAGGGAAGATTCTTTTTTGATACGCATTGTAACTATAGTGACCCAAAACATTATCAAAGCTATTGGAACTTGCTACAAAAGAGTACAAGTTGCCTGCGATCCTCTGGAGCTCCTAACGATTGTGCCCCAAACTGTTAAAAAAAAGTTCTTATGACAACAATTAGAGATCCAATCGTCCACCATGACCAGTGGCATGCCTCTGTCATGAAGATAAATACCTCCATTAGGAGACCTACATCCCTAAAAGGACTATGCAGACACAGTATCGAGAGGGGAAAGAGAATCCATACCAAGAAAAGTCACTACGATTGACACATCATATCCTTCATTCAATCTCGCTTATCATTTGGATAGCATAGATCATAGAAGCCATTCAGACCAAAAGCACACACTTATGAAAACCAAGGGATCCACTTGTGATTAAAAAAATATTATGCTTACCATCAAAATCAGAGGCACAACATAGAGGAATTTCAACACCTTCAATCATTAGTCAAACAATTAATTTAGGTTGATCGGCTCAAAGAATTACTTACATAAAAAATAGGCTGACAATGACCTGAGATAGGTGGTCAATGACTTGAGTATGTATCAATGATAAAAAATAAGCGGTAACCATTCCGAGCTTGTGTCATTCACATCGTGGGAGTCATCCCTACAATTTTGGGATAGACGAACTTCAGGCCTCTCGATGGTTTGGCCACCTGTAAAAAATATACCCATAACATTTGTCAATAAAGACCTTCAACGAAAAGGTAACACGTTACAATGACATGATCATTATCATTGCTCTCATAGATGAATTCCAAGTGGGAAGCATCCTCAATGATACATGAAGTTTGGTAATATCCTTTTTAAATCATTGTTCAATAAAATGAACATCGGAATTAAGCGCCTCACTACTACCATATAACCATTGTATAGTTTTTATAGATTGCGAAAGGAAACTTTTAATTTTTTAGCACTACCCATCAACTGGGGAGAATGTGACAAACAATTCAATGCTATGTTTGATTTTAGAATATTTGCATGTCATATACAGCATAACCATTGGTTGGTCTCATTCTAAATGACTTCAAGGCTATTGTCTCCATGTAACACTCGGTGGTAATCATTCACTGTGATAGAGAAATCATCATGTACATAGAAATCTCTAGCAGTCATGCATTTTATTCTTATAATATGTTGGTACATACACTGAGTGAGCAGCCTTGAGACCAACGAATTCATGGAGGAAGTATCCCAGCAAAAAACTTATGTCTTTTTTATTAAGTATGGCTTTAATTCAATGAAATGGGAAGAGCTCATCCAAAGCCTCCAAGACTACCCTGCAGTTTTTCCTAGTGAGTTAAAGATATTCTTTAGGTTTTCGTTGATGTAGTGTGCCACCATGTAGGTGTTTTTTATCAAGTGCATTAACCATATGTCTCAAAATTATTTCTATCTAAATGTTTGGATGCAAGGATTGATATACCTCTCTAAGGAGAGAAAATATTATCATAAATTGGATCCAATCATTTGTACGATGAATAATCTTAATATTTATGGGTCAATGTGAACCAAAAATTTTTTATTATACCTTATGGGTATAATATAAGATTTTTTATTTTAGGATCTTATATTCATATAAAGGCAAGCCATCATAGGTAATTACTATTTCAGAGCTGTGAAACTTGAGAGAATACTATCGACTAAAGTAAAACCTATATTATTAAGATTTCAAAGTTGGACACTGCATAATCAGAATTTATGTGGGTGATGAATGGATCCAATTTCAAATTTTTAAGGGAATAGAGTTAAAATGTTGGGACTTACAATCTAAGACAAATGTGTCATGGAAAAGCCTTAGAAAAGGAAAATTTACTCTGAAGGTTTAGAATTACAGATTATTAGAAAAGATTGAGTATATCTAAGAGCAAGATTATATGAAAGGGGATTGAAATGAATTTGATAAGTTTGATTTAAAATGGTTGATTGGGAAAGTTAAGTTTAAATGCTTGAATTGGGAAGATAGGTTTAAAAGATTCACTTTGAAACGTCTAAATTAAAAAAAAAAAGAAATCTTAAACTTAGGGGGCAGAATTGGGTATGTAAGATTTTTAGATGGAGACAAAACTCTAATTCTGAAGTAAACATAGACTTTATAAGGAGACTAATTAGTTAGACTAAACTAAATTTCATAGTTGTGTCATGGTTTTGTAGCATTATGGGTGCATTGGTATCCTTAAAATATTAATCATCATCTAAACAAAGATCTTCACTAAAGACCATAGTAATGCAAAACGTATAAATTCTTAGTTATAGGCATTTAGAGGTGTCTTCATCATAGGACACCTCATAGTCTTAGGTGTTAAAGGCTATTTATTTTATAGTTTCTAGTTCTAAGCACTAACCTGGTAACATATTAATGTTATTTCGAAATACTTTAAAATTCCCACTTTAAAACACATAAACCTTTTAAAATAATTGGAATTTTAAACTTTCAAGACTAAAAACACCTCAAAGTCTTAGGTGTTAAAGGCTATTTATTTTATAGTTTCTTAGTTATAGTGCCTAGTAGTCTAATATAGGCATCTAAACGGGGCAATTTTAGGGTGTGTGATCCTAGGTTTCATCTCTAAGTTGACTATCTTAGGATTCATAATTAATCTACCTATGTTTGGTTTTCATTATTTAAGTTGGTACATTTTAGATTTATTTTTTGGTGTGATTTTTAATGCATGATTTGGTTAAACTCCTAGCTATGTTGGTTAGCATGAAATTCAGAGTATTTTATGTTTAAAGTTTTGCATTCAGTTATTTGATCTAAGTTGATGTCCTTTGATACACCTAAAATAAATAGTATTTTTATGCACATTTTATACCTATTTTTTTATGATATTACACTTTAATGGAAGGTGTTTTTTTGTTTTTCTTGCAGGTATGATTAAAATGACTGATTATGATGAAAGGAACAAAAAAGTATCAAATTTAGAGCAAAAATGAAAGGTATGCAAAATTTGCCTCTGGCAGCTAAGCGCTGATGGCTGGCACATAAGCGCCACAGTTAAAAGTGACAAATTAAATCAAATTTTGTGCAATTTTCAAAGGGTGTTTGAAACAACTTTTGTTTTAAATTTTCTTAACTTCTTTTGGGCGGCAAATTCGAATGAAGAGATGCATCCTTTGGTAGATATATTGAATCTGAACATAATTTGAAGAGACACCAAATCACCTTTTGAAGAATTATTAAAATGAAGTCTTAAGATCAAAAAAGGGGGAAGAGTTTTGAAAAGAAGTATTTGTGGGAGAAGTTGGAGAAATGCTTGAACTGGTTGAAGGGAAAGTGGAAGAAAGAGAGTCTTCTTCTTGCCATACTTTCTTTACTTTTCCACTCTACTTTATCATAGTTTAAATCCTTAGAGTCGGGTGCCACCCTCTAAGGAGTTATCTAGTGGAAAGCAAAGGTTTTAGAGGAACTTCAAGAGTCTTGTGAAGAGGATTTTCAGATAAGTTTTTATCTTTGTTTTTACATTTGATTTTTAAGTAAGGCTTGTTGTATTTTCACTATGATTTCTATTTTCAAATCAAATTGTGCTTGTTTTCGCCCATGAGTTCTGAGTAGGTTTCTTTATCTTTTTCCTATTAAATGATGAAGTAGTTAAATTATGGAAGGAGGTTGTGTGAAGTATAGGTGTTTAATGTTGGAATAAGTTGTGATGACTCACTACCTTGCACTTCATTTAATTCTTGATTTGGCCAATTAAGATGTTAAAATCTGTTGTGAGAACATGTAAGAACCAATGTCTTATTGTCTCAATCAACAATTGGAGAGAATCACATGAAATTGTATGGGTGAGAATTGTTGTCCATATGGTTGAGTGCAAATAAATAGGGAGATATGAATTTTAATGGGGATTAAAATTAGAGGACTTTAGAGTGATAGGCTAAAGCCCCCAATTTGGTTTGATGTTTTAAATTTTTTTATAAGATGTTAGCCTCCAGGTGGAGGGAGAAGAGGGAACTCTAGAATGAGAGCTAGTATATTCCCTGCCTAACCCATCTACAAGATTTCAAAACTTAAGATTCTATGTTCTTTATAGAACCAAGTAATGGTAAAGAATATAATTGCTCATATTTGACAAAACACATTTAGATACTTCCACAACGAAATTCCATAATTATTAATGATTCATTGAAAGAGGGAAAATATATTTCATTCTCATTTGCTTTCATATAGTTTTATAGTCTTGTTAATTATATATTTTTTAATTGAGGTGAAGCCCTAACTTAAACATCTCAAAATAGGAGGCTATAGGTGGACTAATCTAAAATAGCTAGTAACACACCATATCATAATGTCTATGGCTTTCCAACTTCCTAAGTACATTAATAGCCTCAAACTATTAACCAAGAATAACAAGAGTACTCCCTTATAGTCATGTCAATGACTTAAAGTAGTCATTCTCTCTATAAAATGGTTTTGAGTATCTTTGTCCATAGCATGGGGTATTTCATTCTAGGATACTCTTATAGTCCGAGAGGGTAGTTCAATGTGTTTTATTGGTCCTAGTCCTTAACTCGATCTACTGATTACCAAGTAAACTAACCTAGGGCTTCTTAATTGGTCTAATCTAGGGTGTGTGTTGTCCTAGGTTTTCATCTATGTTAGTTATCCAAGGGTTCACAGTTTAGAGCTATCTTTGGGTGTGGTTATAAATTTATAATTGGTCACTTTTAAGTATTTAAGGGTTTGATAGTTATTAGGTGACTTGTCTTTTTCATAAGTTTTTTAATTATGGTGATAAATTAAAGTTTACAAGTGTTGTCTAGTTTTTCTTTTCATTCCAAGTGTAGTATAGGTTCTCATCCCTAAGTTATTGTAAGATATTCACGATGAAAGATATACCTTTGATCTACTTTATTTTGATGTTTTTTTGTTGATTTACTCACTTAAGATGAAGATTCTTCTTAATTTGTGTGTTCTTGGCCTTCTAACCTTGCTTTTTGATTCCCCTTCCCTTTTTCTTTTTTAATTATTGGAGAACATTCAAAAGACAGAGTTCTCAATTTTTTTGAGTTGGAATTGGAGGAATTGAGAAAGTATGAGAGGAAATTCATGCAAGGGAGAGAGGAGAGAGGGGAATTTTAATGGGAATACAATGTGGGTTGTTGTGGAGAGAAAGGTGGAAGTGGGGGAGTTTCAACTAGAGTTATGGAGATAATGGAGAGTTTGGGCTGCAAATTCGTTAGTGGAATAAGTGGAAGGATAAGATTAAAGAAGGAGTTTAGAGTTTAGATTGGAAGGTGAGGATTTAATTCATTTTGAAGGAAAATAATCTAGATTTTGGTTGAGGGCTTTTGGATCAATATGAATTAAGTACATGGATAAGTGATGTGGTGAAAATAAGGTTCTTAGGTAAAGAATTAAATGGGTGGTCAAGATAAAGTGGCATTGTGTAATTTGGAGCAATTATGAAAGAAATTTCATAACTTTGCATAAGAATTAGCAAAAATTAAATTCACATGTCATTTTAAATAGGATAAAACAAGGAGTCTGACAGTCCAAACCTTTTAAGAAATGGAGCTCTTTTGTCTGAGTTGTGATCATTTAAATTTTAGAGGTGGTTATAAATGGTTGTTATGGGTGGTTATGAGGTGGTTATGGGTGGTTATGGTCAAAAAATAGACCATAGCCTATTTGATAGAGAAATATTTAACAAATTTAATGGTTTAATTGGTTTTAGCTAATTCAAGCTTGATAAAGAGAAATGACTGGTCAAAGTGGGCCCAATCTTATGAGATAAAATGGTCAATTTTGACCAAAACAATTTATATAATTATATTAGTCTAAATGACATATTTTTAAGTTTAAAATAACTCCATTTGAAGGCTGGAGTTGATTTTAAGCTGTTTTGAAGGGCTTATGGTCAAATTATCACTCTATCTCTCCTAATTGTTATTTTCTCTCTCTAATTTATTGTTTGATCAAAAGGTTCCCAAACATGGTCTAAATTGGGCACAGAGGAATCATTTGAAAGATTTTGATGATAAAAACATAATGACGAAGTCTATTTTCAAAAATAATGACTTTTTGAAAAATTTTAATATAGGACCATTTTCAAGCATTGAGACCCTGAGTGCATAGCTTTATGTAAAAATTATTTCAAGTGATCATCAAATTGGTTTTCATGGTTATATCACTGATGAAAAACCTCATGTAATTTTCAAAATGAGTTTTAAGCCTTACAATAATTTTGGAAGATAAAAAAAATAATCTCAGGGTTTCGGTAAAAATTAAGCTCACATGAAGTCTTATCAAGCCTAAGTCAGGGAAAATAGGTTTGATCAAAAATGAGATCAAAATAAGTTCAATGATTATATCCCTATTTAATATTATTCCTTCCAGTTCATTTTATTCTTTACATATTTTTTCTAAAAAAAATCTAAGGTTTGAAAAAGTTTAAATTTAAGATTGAATGAGCTTCATAAATCCAAATAAAGTGAGGACAAAAATGAAATTTTTGGACTCATTAGAAATATTGTATGGTAGGTTGGTTTTAATTTTCAACTTTGTAAAATGTTTTAAAGATAATGAAGTTAGAGCAAAAATTATCATATTGAATAACTCTTTAAATTGGACGACATAAATACAAACCTCTATCTTTCTACAGACCCTGTCTCTATTGTCATCTATCTTTAGAGATATATTTATCATTTTGTGATCATTGAATTAATCAAGTTAATCTCTTTTCTATCTTTCTTTTCTTCTCTATCTTTCTTTTCTTTTATTCTTATTTCCTTTCTTTTTCCTTAGTGTCCTTTTTTTAATCTCTAAAAAAAAGACTTTCATTTCATGGTCTTTTCAAAAGGATTTTAATGTATGCTTCTAAGTTGAAGTAACTTTTTTTATTCTATATCAAGAAACTTCAATTTTACTTGATATGTGGATGTATAGGCTCAAATCAATAGGAATTCAAAATAGCTTAAGCGAACGACATTTACAGGAATGTAAATTGTGCAAATAGATTAGCTATCACATATACATAATTTTTTTCAAAGGAACGATGTTCTAAGAATTTCCTTGAGAATATGTTGCCCACTTTTATGAGTTAAATCATTGTATTCGACCATCACCATTTGCAAAAAACAACACACTAATTTTTTTACTTAAAAAAATGATGAATGTAATAAAAAATTCTTACTCAAAATAAGAATTTACTTAATGAAATTTTCAAGAAATAATAAAAATACAGTAAAATTTTATAAATACAATAAATATTCTTGTTCAAATTTAACTCAGCAAACTAACATTCTACTTATATTTCTACATAAAAATGTCAAAAGGAAGGCTGATCTTCACCTTCAAGAATGACATCAATTTCACATTCAACCATTGTTGTGTTGACAAAGGGGGGGTCGGCGATCAAGTTTGAAATAGACTTTGATCAAAATTTGATGTTTTACAAAGGAACCTTGATCAACATGGTGGTTCATGAAGAATTACATGACAAAAAACCTGTTTTTGAGTTAAAGTCTCAAAAGGCAATGATCTTGACGAAGAAGAGAAAGTTGGAAAAGATCATTGAAGAGGAAGTGGAAGTTGTTACGGATCAGAAATTTGAAGGTTCAAAGATATAATCAATGGTCATGACTACTACCAGAGAGATTGTGAGTGCTTCTACCACTGCTTCACTAGAGGTTATTTCTAAGGATAAGACTGGGTTAACTAAAACTTAAAGGAGAAATCACAACTGATGGATTCGGAATTTGTATAAGGAATAGAGAAGAAAAACTCGAAAGAATCCGAAGATGATTCAACGTAGTCTACTCCAAATTTTGTTTAGCATCGTGTTGTAGATACTGGGTCAAAGAAGAGTTCAGAGGACCTATGGAGAGTTTTTTTGCATAAAGGATGAATCCTAATACTTAAAGAAAATGCGGCAGTTGTTGCTAAGAATTGCATTCCAGTGACACCTTATCAAAGGATCTCTTTTATCTTCAGAAGAATTGATAAAAATAAGGTACACTTTAAATATAAATCAGATCCAGAACTAAAAGGATTGCATCCACTCAAGTTATGATATTTTTTTGAAAATAACAATTTTATATGTGTACTTGAAGGAGCTTGGATGATCTCTCTCCTGATCATTTACTGCGTTCTGATACTACATTAATTTAGGGTTATTTTTGCATAGCTCTAGATATACAGTTGATATATGGAAGACATAATTGATAGTTGATATATAGTTGACATGCATGGATAATATAAAGTTGATGGCTAATAGTCTTTTGATACGGAGTTGATCACTGATATATGATTAATATGCACAATTGATATACAAAGATGTAGTTGATTCACCAATGTTGATACATGGTTGACATGGTGATATATATTACATAAAGACCATGATATTCTTTCTGAGAGATTGATATATCAATTTTTTTAGTTTTCACTCTGGATGATTTGACAATCATCAACTTAATTTGTTATTATTTTTCAAGATTTCAATAAAGAAGATTTTGCTTTTCTGATGGAGTTTGCTAATAATCAATTTTTTTGCAATTGTTATGATAGAATATAACGTAAATTATTGAAATACCATGTAATGGGTTTCCCAGTCAAAAAGAGAGTTGATGAACTAAAGAACAAAATAAGCTCATAAACAAAATAAATAAAATAAAATAAATAAAATTATAAAGATAAATTATAAAAGGCAAACAACAAACAAAGGAAAAGAAAAAATAAAACAGGAATAAACCATAATAAAATTGGAATTTAAAATTAAAAAATAATTTTAAAAAAACATAAACAAATACCAAAAGAAATTAACAAATCCAAATAACAAAAATAAACAAACATAATAAAACTTGAATTTTCAAAATTGAAAATTGAATGCAATGCCGCTAATCTAGATTCTTTCCCTTCCAATTCATTGACCTCAATCTCCATTATAGTTTCAACAAGGCAAGTTAATGCCTTGGCTAAGTTTGGTAGGGGTGCTAACTATATACCTCTAATTGAGAGATTTTGAGGTAGTTATCCCTTCTATTATGCACAACCGTTATTCAGCTTCATGCAAATGTTAGAAGAGATCTCATTTTGAGAATCCTCCATTCTTCATACATAATCATCAAAAGGTGATCCTTTGCTGGTAGAGTGATGTGCATCATTGTAAAATAATGCAGAGGTTAGGTGTCCCAAACTTCAATATTGTGCCTTATGAGCCTTATTTCCAACATACAACGCCAAACTATTTTGTGTAGGAAGATCCATAATGATAGAATTATCATTTAACATCAAAGTGTTGCGCGAAGATCCAACACACACACACACACACACACACACACACACAGAGATAATAGAAAAGTTGAGGAGGAGACACCAAGATTTTTTATATGAACCGGGGTCTGGCCCAATCAAAGTAATCTATTATATGATTATAAGTCACTGTCCTTCTGAATTGAAGAAGAAGGATTTATAATGCTAGTAATCACAAATGTATAATTGTTATCCAACTTTCAGAGTCATAATTGAGCTACAATAAATGTAATTATTAGCACTAATTATTATAGAGGGCCATAAGGCCACAGTTGATTACTACAAATATAATATTTTATTGTAAATATTATAGTTAATGTCTACAATAGCTTCAGTTAGTAATGGCGACAATAGCTAGCAATTAGACACATAAGTCGTAGTTGGTCACGTAGGTCGTACTTGGCAGTTGCACTAGTGTCAATTGGTGATGGAGGACGTAGTTGGAAGTTGTAGAAGCAATTAGCTACATAGGTCATAGTTGGTCAAATATGTCATAGTTGAAAGCTACAGTAGTATTTTAGCTACATGTGTTGGTCGCAAAGAGTGCAGTTGTTAGATGCAGTAGCATTAGTTGGCCACAGAGGTTGTAGTTGAAATTCATTATAGCGGTTAGCTATATAGGTTGTTGTTAGACACATAAACCGTTGTTAGTATCTGCAGTAGCACCAATTGGTCATAGAAGTCATGGTTTGAAGTTGTGGTAGTAGTTAGTTACGTAGACCGTATTTGGTCACGTGGGCCATAGTTGAAAGCTGCAGTGGCATCAATTAGCCGTAGAGGCCATAACGGGAAGCTATAATATTAAATAACCACATAAGTCATAGTAGGTGCTACACCAATTGGTTATTGCAACCTTCTCCTTGGTATGTTATTTTACGCCAGAGACATCACATGTTTATATAATAAGTATAAAATACTTTAGGACTCCAATTGTCATATTCTAAATATTACGCACATAAGCGGTTGTTGGATCTTCAATATGTTGTAATTTATTACACTATATTTAGGATATTTCGGTATACTACATTTGGGATACTTTGTTACACTGCATTTGTGATACTTTGTTACATCACATTTGGGATATTTCGTAAGCAAATAGAAATAGAGTTTGCCAAAGACTGTGAGTAGGCCGCACCCAATGGTGGTCAACGGCGGCCAGTGAGATCTAGTCAATGGAAGTCGGCGGCTATGAAGGCTGAAATTTATAGTCGGGATTTCGATTTGAGACAACGCTATAACTTGACTTCTCCCCTCTCAAGTAAAGAGAAAGGGTGTCTTTATAAGTTTCAGGAGAGGAACATTTTAGTCATTTGACGAGTAATTTTCTCAATCACCTGATTGGATTACTCGTATTTTTCTTCTTTGATCATATAAGGGTTATTTAATAATTTGATGGTCTTAATGTACTCAGAATTAAGGGGCTTAGGTTCATGATGTTCTTATTCTCGAGAGTCGATTTGATTATACATATGTCAAATTTAGAATTTATTTGTCCAATCAATTAATGATCTGAAGATTCCAAATGAGCTTTAATAGCTTGATTTGGATTAATTGGACTCAGATTGAAGCAAATTTAATATTATTGATTTAAATATGATCTCTAGATAATTTCTAATTTGAATTGAAATATTTATTAATTAAAAAAATGTCTCTAATATTTGTGCTGAATGGGAAAATTGTACAAATTTACTGATGACACGTCACCGCACTAACAATACACTAGCGGTGGCAATATCTAGAATGAAATTCTAAAAGGCCATATTAAAATGTGAGTTTTTTAATTAAAAAAAGAGAGGTAGCTTTCACATGATTTTTAAAAAATTATTGAAATCATTTAAAATAAAGATAACTTTATCAATCGACAATAAAAGAAGAATGGTGCCTTTGATTCTTCAATATTTGCACATATGCCACGTTATTTATGCATGAAATTTTATATTTAATTTAAAAAAAATAAAATAATGATATTTTGGGTGTTATGCATGTAAATGCCGATAAAATTAAACCCAATTGTTAAGTCTTTTGGATAATATTTAAGAAATACTAAAATTTACACTAAACTGGCACAATGCATTCATTTAATACTGCTGCCAGAATCCACCGACACTTCCCTACTTCGCTACCGAGCTGCAAATACTGTAATCAACAATTCACAAACTGACACGTGCAAGTTAACGCTTGGTGTTTTTACACAGATATAACAAAATACCCGTGTCGGTTTCGCCTGCGACATTACCGCAAATCCAAGCCATACACAAATAAAGGCTTTTACGCATATATCCAAAACTTTATATATCTAATACTTTGTTTTAATATTCACATTTATAACACTCAAATCTTTAACATCACAAAAAAAAATTCAATTAACTTTTTAAATTCAATAATGTCATTTTAACATCAAATGCTATGAATAGAAATGAGATGTAAATCTAGAAAAATTGTGTGGCAGGCATGTAAATTTCTTAAAACAAAAAATAAAATATACAAAAATTAAAAAATTAAAAATATATGACCCGACGCACGTTCCGTTTGCAGGATAAATTTATGAAGGAAAGAGAGTTCTCGTTTTTTGAAATATAAAATAATAATAATAATAATAAATGATAAAGTTATTATTATTATTACTTACAGAAGAATCTCTTTCAATAATTTATTTTTTTTTAAATAAATACATAAATCACCTAAAATAAAATAAAAATAAAACTTGCTTTAGAACTTTTACATATAGAACTGGACTATCCATCGGACTTGTACTTATTTTAACAGAATCACATTCTTAAAGAAGAAGAAAAAGAGGGCAATTCCATACAGACCACCAGAAATTTGTTATTTACAAATTAACCACCCTCTTTCATTCAGTTTTCAAATTTGAATGTAGCACGCGTAAATTTATCGATTCGTAGTTCAAAACAGAAGTGATTAATTTGTAAACATCATATGTAATTATCCAAAAAAAACACCAAGCACTCATTGTATGAGAAGCTACGGCAATACGGCGGTTGCGGCGGCGCTGGCGGCGGCGGTCGCCGTGCGGTTGAAGCAGAAATCGTCCTTACGAGCAGCATCCCCTCCGCGGACAACGAAATGCGCCACCTGACCCTCAACGCCGACGAGATTCTCCCGACAAAGAAATTCCTCACTGCAAACTCTCTCCACCTCCCGCTCATAATCATGTACCAAAACATCAGTCGGCTCATCTCCAACAGAGCGGGCCAACACGGCTGAGGTGTAGATCGTCGACATCCGGCCAGGACTCTCCGGCGAGTACCCTCTCGGCCCAACCACAAGAATCACGTCCCACGCAACCTCATAAACATGGTTAGGAAGATCGTTGATGCCGAGCCGGCAGTCGGAAAAAAGCAAGTTTTGAACCGGCCGGCAGTCGCCGCTTATTTTAACCCTCACCTCTGCTATCAGCTCTTTGAGCTCCCTGACTTTGGTGGAGTAGACGACGTCGTAGCCCTCG
Source organism: Papilionanthe hookeriana x Papilionanthe teres (assembly GCA_022702705.1). Lineage (NCBI taxonomy): Eukaryota > Viridiplantae > Streptophyta > Magnoliopsida > Asparagales > Orchidaceae > Papilionanthe > Papilionanthe hookeriana x Papilionanthe teres. Next base: position 32,039,751 of record CM040429.1, on the reverse strand, counting down.
AGACCAGGATGGCGCTCTTCGTAGTGGGAGATGTAGTATTGGTTCTCGTCCACGAAGACAGTGCGGCCACCGTGGTTGAGAGCGCGCCACAGCAAGCTTTCAGGGCCGAGGCCGAATATTAGAAGATTGCAGGGGGCGCGGCGGCGGAGCAAGCGGGCTATAGAGCGGAGATCGACGTCGGGCATTAGGCCGCCGGAGGTTGATTGAGCTGCGTAGTGAATGAGGGTGTCGAAGAGGTATGGGTCGGGTTTCGAAGAAGGGAGTGCGGTGGAGGGGTGGGGGAGAGGAGTGGGAAGGGAGGTGGAGGAGGAGAGAAGGGTTAGAAGGAAGGCGAAGGTGAAGAATGAGATTGAGGCGAGGATGCAGAGATGGTGGGGGGAGGAGATGAGGGAGAAGGGAGTGGTGTTGTGATGGGGAAGGGATTGGGGGAGGAGGATGAGCTTTGTGCTGGTGAAGGACTTCATGCTTGAGGTCCGGGAGGAAGAAGATGGAGGAAACAGGGGATTAGAGGGGCAGAGATACTAGTTATCGGGTTATGGTGCATTTATGATTAAGTCAATAATGAGTGATGAATTTTCATTTAATCCAGTACGTTTTTTTTTTCCTGTTTTAAAATGTAGAGGATCACATCAAATCTATATTTTATTTATTTTTTTTTTTTTAAGACTATCATTTCGAAAAGTTCTTTCATTTTCTTCTAGCATTGTCAAATAATATATTGAGGTATTTATCTATCTATCTATCTATCTATATATATATATATATATATATATATATATATATATATATATATATATATATATATATATATATGTATATATATTTATTTATAACATTCAAATCTATAAAATTTATGTTAACACGATAGATATATTATCTTGTCGTCATTCTATAGTCAGGAGTACCTAATTAATGTCGTCACCGCCTGAGTATCATTCGTGTCTCTTTTACACTACTGGCTGCGTAGCGGTTGAGGATGATAAATTTCAGCGATACAGGTGTCGCCGACGGTGAGAATTGTCAACCAATTGGCTATATGTTTCAAGTGCACATGAGCGGAGTGGTTGAAGTTAGCATAGCTAGGCTGAGAGCAATTTATGCACAAATCCTAGCCGACATCCCTCCCCCCCTCTATCGATTTCTTATAAAGCCATCGCATTTGTGACTAAATGCTGGCAATGCATTAGCAGTTAGAGCTAGTTGGGAGGGTAACGATAGAATTGCAACATGTAAAGACCTCTGAAACTCCCATCTTTCTCCTCTTTCTGGTTCGCTCCTACCAAAAAACTCTATAGGTTCAGTGTATTTTAGAAGGAAAAGAATAGAATATGTGGAGGCTGAGTAATGAACGAGCATTCACTTGATGAGTACACGGGGCTATGAAGGGTTGATTGGGTGGTATATCTATTGTGTTAATATGTTTTGGGTGGTATGTCCTTCATATTAAACTTTAGGGAGTCCAGAAGTAAATTTCATAGTTTTGGGTGGTATAGATGTAAATCTCCTTAAAAAAATGTTATATGTGTATATGAATGGTTAAAGAGAAGCAAGTATTGAAAGAAAAGTAAAATTTATATGTAGGGTAAAACTTACTTATTCAAAAAGTAAAGCATAATACATCAGTTTAATAGATCATTGCTTAGAGCTCACCAAAAAATAATAAAAGCAAAGCTTATAAGTGAGTATTAGTTGATTTGTTGTGGTCATATTATAACATAATCAAAATTTTAAAGCTCACAATATTAAACAAGATAGTACTGGTGTGTGCTGAAAGGTTCACGGTGGTACAGTAACAAATTATCATCTCAGCGTTGCACTAAAACTCAACATACACTCACGTAATAAAAGAGATGTAAATAGTAAGAGTCGTCTCAATTTTTATGTGAAAAGTCCTAAAAAGGGTAAAAAAAATTCATGGGGTCTGATCTAGTTGAAATAATCCACTATGAATAATGAGTACACCTATTCACTCTACCCTTAAATTAGATAAGATTAAGTTACAAAGTTAATCATTATAAACGTATAACAGTAGTTTATCGATAATAATCGTAATTTGGCTGTAATGAATGTAGTTCACGATAATAGCAGACTGCAAGGGCCATAAATTATTGCTATGTAGGCAGTGGTCTGTCGAGAATGTTGTACATGGTTGTAGCGCCAACCTATCATATATACCATTATTGAAAGCCATGGTAGCAAATGGTTACATTAGGAACGTTGGATGGAAAGGCAAACTGTAGTAGGAAGCTATAGAAGCTGAGAGTCATGTGGGTTGTAGTTGGTCTCATAGGATGAAGTGTTGAGCTGTGATGATGTCTGTAGGCTGCAGATGCTGGAGTTGGGAGCTACATGCAATTTTGACCACTTAGATCATAGATGGTCACGTGGGCCATAGTGAATTGTATCACGTCCATAAGTTATAGGGGAAAATTAACAAGCTAAACAAGCTTTGGACCGCGCAGATTGTAGTTGGTCAAGTATGACGTAGAGGTGAGTTGTGGTTATGCTTTTAGACCACAGGATTGGAGTCGGGAGCTACACAAAATGTAAAGTATGTAGGTCGTAATTGGTCACTTAGGTCATAATGGTGGGATGTAAAGAGAGAGCTTTAGAAGTCTGGAGAAAGTCACAGTCTTTGGGGAGCATTTTTGCACCATTTTTGAGAGGCAACGTTGCATCGTATGTGGGGTACGTTATCACATAGTCATAAGGGTGTGTTATGGCACCAAAATGGGGTGCATTGTTACCGTGTTTGGAAAGCTTCATTACACCATTTGTGAGGTGTGTTGTTACATCATCATCAGCATGTGGTCATTTCAGCGTATTTTAGGTGCATTGTTATAATATCTTTATGAGGCATCATTGCACCATTTGTGGGGTCGGTTTTTAAACAATCATTATGGTGTGTCGTTGCACCATATTTGGGGTTCAAGGTTACATCATTTACGTGAGGCATTGTTGCATCGTATGAGTAGCCTCCTCAAATGATTGGGCTTGGATAATATGGATCTTAAAGGATTCTCAGTTATGGCAGGTATCGTATGGGCTTGAAAGTAAGGATGTAACTTCCTTACCAAAAATATCAATGCTAGTGCAAGTTTCTTCGTTATCATGTATCTTTGTTCAGCTCCTTAGAGTACATTGCTCTCATAGTAGATTGAAATTTTCTTCATATTATCCTTGAGAATGAGTTCTGCCTGACAACATTTTTTGTGACTCGTTGGTAGATGAATAAATCTTCTCATATATTAAGGCTTTGCAATAAAGGAGGTGATGATAATAAAGCTTTTAGTTGTGTTAAATTTTAATCATTTTCTTTGGTCCAATCAAAATAACAAGAATTCACTGCAGGAGAGTTGAAGAAGTTCTGAGACTTTGATCTTCAAGCTCCTTCTCCGATGGAAGGGAGGTGATGCTCTCTTTCTCGTATGTAAGTTAAAAATGTCGTCGAAAGCCTTCTCCCGAGTGTGGAAAAGATCTCCTCTTTGGATGTATGCATGAAGCCTCCAAAAACTCATGCTCACTTCCTCGCCGAGATATTATGGAGAGAATGGGACGACTAATGGAGGAAATGAACTAGTAGTAGAAGAAGAAGATGTCTCTTTCCATTTATCTTCAAGCCCTCCTTATTTTTATACCTCTCTCCTATCATCATGCAACCTCCAAGCCAGGTCTCTTATTCTTATGTTAGGCATGCAAAAAGCATTAAGTGACACTCTCTCCCTTTGCCGCCTCATTTGTTTGTGTAATGAGGGTGTGACACCTCCTTTTTTATGATAAAGTATGCAATAAACATATTGAGTTAGTTTAAATAACATAAGTGTAATTTATCACCAAAATCATTCATTTAATTATAAATAATAAATTCTTTGTTAACGTCACATATAGGAACAACTGGAGGAGGAAAAAAGTCAAAAAAATTTAGCCTATAGCTGAATTTTGGCGGTTGGGTGCGCGCACGTGCCTGCACGCACTCGCCTGTAGGTGTTAGAACATTAAGCTGATCTTGTATGCAACCAGATGCGCGTGCATGTGCTGACGTGCATGCCCCAAGCACGTGCGTAAGCACAAGAGGGTGCAGGCATGGCTAGCTGGGAGAATTGCGTGAATGTGTGTGCACCCACGCAGATGCACGAGCGAGCAATTTTTTGGGCATGCACGCAAGTTCGGGCACACGCATGCTAGTGGTGCGCTCGCAAGCACAAGGATGCGATGCTTGTACGTGGAGTTGTGGATGCTAGATTTGGCTGGCGCTGACAAGCCCTGACATGTACGCTGGGAAGAGCAAGCTAAGATTTGGGCTGGATTTGGCAAGTGCACTAGCAAGCCTTAGCAAGCGGAAGGCTTGGCCAGAAGGTTGGATTTGTCAAGCACATGGTTAGTAGGTTGGCTTGCATATGGGTTGGATGTAGCCAGGAGCACTGGTGTGCGCACTGACAAGGTGCGTCATGTGTGCGCGCATAGGCGCATGAGGGTGGGTGTTGACCTCATTTTTTGTTAGGTCTTTTCTTTCCTCTTAGTGCTTAGGATCTAGCCATAGGACTTCTCCTTGACTATCCTAGAGGACTAGAGATGGAACCCACCATTTAGAAATTCAAACCAAATCTTAACTCTCTTTGGAATCCTACATGGATGGTCATAAACCTCCAAATCACTTGGAAGGTTAGGACCAATGTGCAGGAAAACAAGGATGAATTCCTATAGGATGTTTAAGCCTTAGGACAACCCTGGGTGGCCTGGTTTTTTTGAGGTCTGGCTTGCACACACTACACTCCTACACCCATCCTAACCCTAACCAACTTTGCCCAATCTTGACCCCTGGTTCATTAGAGCACTCTTATGGATAAGCCCAACCCCTAGCTCCTTGGCTAAGAGGGTTAGGAACAACATATGAGATGTTCAAAATGAGCATCTTCTTGGTCTATGGCTCACTCTAAGCTTTTCCACTATACTCAACCATAATCAAATAGCATTTTGCCAAAATTTCTGGTTTTGACATTGGGTCCTTAAACTTATCTAAAATTACCCAAATTGCCCCTACAACCACCAAACTCTTTAAAATTTCCCAAAAATTACCCAAAATTTCCAAAAATCCTAAAAATCATTTTAAAAGAATTCCCACCTCTTAAATCTACCAAAATATCCCAAGACACTCCAAGTAACCTCCAAATACCATGATTACCCCTTTTGACCCAAAAATTCCAAAAATTCCAAAAAGTCCCAGAAAATTCCAGAAAATCCCAAATATTCCCAATTTCATTTTGTCCAACTACACCATAACCTAATTTTGCCAATTTGACGTAATTTTATCAAAATCCTCAATTTGACCGATTTTTAACCTAAATTGACCCAATGTCAAACCAAATCAACCCATTTGACCTTAATTTTGCCCAATTTAAATTTTAAACTTTAATTAAACATCCCCAATACCAATCTAAACCAAATTAAAGTTCAAATTGATTCACATTTGACTTCAATTTCACTTGCAATCCAAATTCATAAATTTGTCAATTTAATCCAAAATTCCCCAATTAACCTAATGTCAACTATTTCCCCCCAAATTTCAATACTAAACCTTCCATGGCATTCCTATGAAACCCATGCAACATTCAATTGTTCCAATTTGAGCCCAAGCCTAGCCTAAATTCACTTGAAATCCAAGAATACCCCATTTTAACTTAAATGGAACACATGCCTTAAATCTACCAAATTGATTGGCCTAATCCTAAAATTTCCTCCCAATTGATGTTGGGAAATCTTCAGTGCATTCCCCTAGACCATTTGAAACATTCAATTGGGTCTAAACCCCAACTTAGCCCAACTTAGACCCAAGTTGACCCAACCTTACCCAAATTAACCAAAATCTCAAAATCCACATAATTGACCCTTCAATTTAGCTCAAAACCTTTCCATGTCTTCATGAAAGTTTTTCATGAAAATCATTTGCACAATGTTGCTTAAGACACTTGAACCCAAATCAAACCCAAACTCAAGTTAGCCCAACCTAAACCCAAATGAGCCAAATTAAACCTATTGCCTAACCTAACCAAATTGAACCAAATGTGACTAAACCAACCCTTCCACAGCCAGCATTTGAACCCTAGGAACCACCCTAGATCCACTTAGCCCAAGCTAAGTGAGCCATGGACCAAGGGTCCCCCATTTTAAGGGATTTCTTTCCTTAAGTGGATAAATCCTCTTTTGCCTTACCCCAAATTCTCTCCAAAACTGATTTATCACCATTAAACCCTACTCCCTAACTCACCTGACCTGAGGGCCAACTCCCCTATCCTTGTCGGCCATCCTAGTCGCTGGAGGGAGTCAAAATCGAGAGCCACCATCAAGTTAAGCTCACTCAAACTACCCCAATTTGCCACCTCAGCCAAAATTGACCTTGGAGCCTCTCTGCCCTCCACCTAGGCAGCAAAATCGACCCCCCAATTGAACCCCAACTCAGCCATATGGCCTTGGCCATATAAACTCCACCCTTCGGGCAAATCAAAGTTGTTGAAAATTTCCTCACAGAACTCCCTCAAACTGCTCCCAAACCTTCTCCTAGCCTAGAGAAGAAGAGCCTCACTGCCCTCCTGCCCTAATCCCCACTGATTGAGCTCAATTTTGGAGTTCAATTCTAGGCCAGAAACTAGGACACTCTCTGAAACTCCATAGAAATCAAATTAAACTCACCCACACCTTCACCAGAGGTAAAGAAGAAGTTCCCAACTGAAAGCCCCCTCACCAGGCCAGCCAGTTGCTCTATCGGCTAGAACACCAAATCAGGTTTAGACAAAGTCACACCTAAGCATTTCAGCATCGCTCGAGGCTTCATCCGTAGGCTTCTGGGACTCTAACGAAGGTGCCGAGCACATCCAATCAAGGCTTCACCTCTTGGACTAAGGTATGGAGACTTCTCTTGCTCCCGAGATTTTAGCGATTCTCCATTTTGTTTGATTCAATTTCAGAGCATGTTAGTCGTATAGATGTGTTCGTCTAGGCTAGTCGCGTCGATAGAGACCAAACGCGCTTGATTTGGTTGAGTCTAGAGCGAGATCTTAAGGTTTTAGGGTGGACGACTCTCGGGTTGAACCAGGCGGAGACGATGACCAGATACCGTTTGATCGCGCATGTATCAAACGGATGGCAGAGATGGAGGCGGATGGAACCACAGGACTTAAAGTACGGACCCCGTGGAGCTGACTCAGGTGGTGGCGCCAAATGGGAACACGCCATGTGGAACTTCGATCCGTCGCATGTTGACATGGTGCCGCGTCGGATAAGTAAAAAATAGGGTTATTTCTGAATTATTTGAATACCCTGAACTTTAAAAATCCATATCTTTGTGTAGAAAAATTGCAAAAATAATTTAAAAATAACCTCTTGCTCAGTGAACAGAGGAGAACAATGTGAACAAAAATCAAGTTATTTTGTTGAGTCTATGATTTTTAATTAAATAAATATTTATTTGAATGTTTTAATTCTCCACTCATACATACAATTCACCATGGCATGAGACCATAGAGCTTTTGTAGCCTCTAATCTTGGGAACATTCCCTGAATTTTTCAAAGCCAGAGGCTATATCCATGACAAGTTATCTATTTTCCAGATTTTTATTCCTGTTTTGGTATTTTAATTCCAAAAATGAGTATAGTGTTTGGAAAATTCTAGGAAAATTAGAATAGGTTCCCTATGACCAGAGGAACTTATGGAAATTATTTCATGAACTAAAACATTAAAAAAAACCTAATTGGCTACTTGAACTAAAATAAACTTTGAATTAATTAGGGTAAATTAAAAACCAAAATAACTTAAAATCAACTCTCCACTATCCTATAGGATAATAGGAACCCCCATAAAAATTTTGAAATTAGTTGGAAATGATTTGACCTACTAAATGGATTTTCTAAGTAACATAGCCAAATTTGAAATTAAAAAAAGTTCATAAAACTTAAAATACATTTAAAAAATTCACCAATTTGATTTTGTGGGCTCTCTGATTTCAGAGGAGTCTAAGAAAATTAAAATTGAGTTTTTTCTAAAATTTTAATTTTTAACCTAATTTTGAACATTTTAATAATTAAAAAATTATAAAAATCATAAAAATATTAAAATTCATAAAAATGTCATATTTAATTCCCTAATCACTTAGGAACCAACCAAAAATTTTTCCCAAGTCTCTAAGTGAAGTTATTAATTTTTAAAGGCTTAGGGTAAATTTTAATATTAATAATTGGATTTTCCAACCCTTTCACTAAAATAATTCTAAAAATTCAATGAGAAATCAGAAAAATATAAAATTTGCTTCTCTGAGTTCCTTGAGATTAGGGGAATTTAATAAAAATACAAAACTTAATTTTCCACCTCAATTTTATTTTATAATTAATTAATACTCCAAAACTTAAAATAACTATAATAAATAAAATAAAATTCAAAAAATCACCAAAATTGGTCCAAATGGTCCTCTAGTCAATAGGAAATTCCCATAATTTTCCTAAGGACAAAGAGTTCTTCTTGGTTATGTTGTGGAATGTTTATTAAAAATCCTTATTTTTCATTAAAATAATTATATAAATTAAATTAAAAATAGGAAAATCACATTTTCTCATCTAATGTCTTAATGGACATGTGAGTGAGGAGACATAAAAATTTCAACTTCATTTGAGCTTAATTTGATGTGTTATGAGATGAACAAACTTAAAAGGGCATAATGGTAATTAAAAAATTATAACCTTAATTAAAATTTAGGCTAAACCAAAGGGAAGGGTAAACATTTGATCTTAGTTCTTCTGTTGGATGATTGAAATATAGAACATTAAGGGGTAGAAACTCATTAATAATTTTGAACATTAAAAAAGAAACTTTAATCAATTAAATCACCTAAACCGTGGAAGATTAATTAAGAGGTGAATTATTAAGGTTAAGGCATGTTGAATATAGGAAGATTTTAATTCCTTAAATTGAATCCCTAATCAATAATTTGATCAAACACTATTTAAATATCAATAAATGGAACCTTAAGAAATGATAATTGAAACTAATAAAAAGAAGATGATCTAAAAAGTTCTATAATTAAACTAAAACTTAAAACATTAAAACCAATTTGAAGTCAGAAAATTAAATTGAAACAAAACTAAAACATCACAACTAATCTGAAATTGTTTAAAATTAAATTAAAACAAATTTGAAATATTAAGGTTAATCTGGAATAATTTATAATTGAAATGTTATAATTAAAATTAAATCAGTTTAAAATATTTAAAACTAATCTAGAAAAGGTTAAGACCATTTAAAATACAAAAACTTAACTGAATTGAACAACTTAAACACTTTTCCAACTTAAAATAATTCAAAACATTTAAAGACCAACTAAAACTTTATAACTAAATTAAATCACTTTAAACCATTAATTCAAAACTTCAATTAAAAATGATCAAATTCTTTAACAAATTAACTTGCTCCCTAAAGGCTTTCATTATTATAATTTCTTAAGTGAAGCATTAAATGAAAATGTCACCTTACTCACAAGGATAATCAAACATCCTAATTCACTGAGCAAGAGTTAAACAAAACCAGAACTTTAAAGTAACCTGGATGATTAACTCATCACCACAATGAAACTAACTGAACTCGAAATAATCCCTAAAGTGTTTAAGAAGATGTTCAGAATTCGGTTTCGAGCACTTCTCTAACTTGATGATATGTTTTAAAAGAACAGTGAGACTTCATTGTTCTTTGATGAAGAAAATCATCCTTAACAAAACACAAGAACCTAGATGTCGTAGGAATTGACTAGCAATAGGATTAGGACTTTGGTAGATAACCAGAACCTTCCCTTAGCTTTACCTAGGTATTTGTTGCAAATATATAAATGCCTTGACAGTATTTTAAGTGTAGGTGAAACTGACGGGAGTGCCCATCAGGTACACATTTAAATTTAATGCAATTTAAATTTAACAATTTATTAAAGGTTTTACTTTCCTGTACTTATAAATGCATGGAAATGATTGAACCCGACATGTTTAAACAACTCAAAATTTAGTCACCAACAAAAATGAAACTGCAATTACAACTAAAATTAAAACGTCTCATTGGATGATCGAGAATCCCTCAGATGATGTAACCCACGTATTGCTAACGAGATTTCCCACGGTCTAAATGAAAGTGTGGAACTCATTCAGTTGATTTTAGCAAATTCATTTGGACTAAATGAATCCGATGAAAATAGCGGTGTCGGGATGACGGAACCGTGGGATCTTAATCGGTTATGCTTAACCAACTTTAAGATTTGTTTTAATTAAAACATTAAGCCATCTCAATTTTCCACCTCTCTAAACCAGAACACTTCTCTCATCTCTTGATTGTCACCTTCTAAAACCAAACCTCTGCAACAACAAGGGGCTTAGCGCACGGTGGGCAGCACGGCCATCTTCAACAGAAAAACTTGTGTCTACATCAGCTAAACATTTCCTAGAATTAAATAACCAAACCATAGGATTTCGAGGTAGTTTTCCTAGTGCAACATAAATCCTCAACTTTTCTTTAGGCATTTACATATTCATATTATACAAATTAAGCCCTAACCGATCTTAGGACTCCGAGGTAGTCGTTTGGTACGACATAAATCCTCACATCTTCGAGGTTATTTGCATGATTATGTCATATAAATATAAGTCCTAATTAACTAAAATTGGCAGGATTACAACGTTAAATAAATTCTCTCAAATTGAAGTCAAATCATAAGATAGTTTGGGAAGTTGCCAATATTCCTCTTGGATCCTCAACTTCTCCTACCCTTCCTCCATTTGACTCTTAAAATAAAATGTTCCAAATTTGAGCTATTCCCTATTGAAATTTATAAAATCCAATTTGTTTGAAACCTTAAACTTTGAAATTCTTGAGAGCAAAACCACTGATCATTATCGAGAGTTTTCTTAAATGATTCCCGTCTTTTAAGATGCAATTAACTATAGGAGCTTGCCCTTATAGGGAACTTGAAGAACCCATGTAATATAAACCCTGCTTAATTCCTTTATAGTAAGTAGGGGAACTTGTCGGCTTATAAAATTGGTTCGCAAACCAAACATATGTCACAAATCTTCTATTTATTTAAACGAGCTCTATCATCAAACAAAGGTGTCTATTCTTCGGGATAGATACACAAGTCATGATGCGGTGCTCGTTTATATAAACTATTTAGGATGTGAGATCGGCTTGAATTCATATCTTAAATTTTTTTTAAAATTAAAACTATTTAAAAAAAATCAAATGTTACTTTTCAAACTATATATATATATATATATATATATATATATATATATATATATATATATATATATATATATAAATTAAACTTAAAAAAAAATACGCCGACAGTGGGTGCACAAGCAAAGGTGTGCGCACGGGCACACAAAGGTATTCATACATGTGTGAGCTCGCAGTCAAATGCACTCAAAATCGCGCGCATGTGTCCCCAAGTGAGCACTGGTTGGGGGGGGGGGTATTGAGCCCATGCGAGCCCGCGAATGCCTCGATTTACTTGTGTCGTATCGAATGAGACCCATGCACAAAACTCCAACAATATGGGTGTCATTCTTAGCTAAAATCAACGTTCCAGACACGCTCGCTTGGTTCGTTTTGTCGTTCAGGATCGTTCATACAAATTTCATCGATGGACGGGCCAATTTGGCCTCGATCTTCATACATCACATCGAATGAGACCCATGCACAAAACCACATCAATATGGGTGTCCACTCTAGGTAAATTTGATATTACGGATGCGCTTGCACAGTCTGTTTCATTGTCTGAGGCCAATTTGACCTCGATTTGTATGCACCGTGCTGAACGAGACCCGTGTATGAAAACCCAAACAATATGGTATTCTTCGTGGCTAAAATTGATTTTTCGGACATGCTCAAGCAGTCTATTTTGTCGTTTGAGAAAATTTTGTCGATGGACGAGCCAATTTGGCTCCGATTTATGTCTGTGCACAAAACCCCATCAATATGGGTGTCCACCCTATGTAAAATTGATGTTTCAGACGCGTTTGCACTGTCTATTTCGTTGTGTGAGATCAATTTTGCCTCAATTTGTGTGTGTCACGCTGAACGAGACCCGTGCACGAAACCAAAACAATATGAGTTTTCTTCAAAGGTGAAATCGATGTTCCATACACGCTTGCGCTGTCTATTTTGTCGTTGGAGGCCAATTTGGCCTTGATTTACAAGCACAGTGTCGAACCAGGTCCATGCACGAAACCGCAACAATAAGTATTGCTCTCTAGCTAAAATCGACGTTCCAGATGTGCTCGTGTGATCCCAAACAGAATGAGATCATCCAAAAAAAATCTTTGATGGGCACCCTAAATCACTACGTCGGTAAACTAGTCCAAAATCTTAATTCTCTCCAAAATCCAAAAAGATGGTGCATGGTTTTTAAAAATTAAAACGGACAACCGATATGTCCCGTGTCGAGACTGATGCCACCCAAAAGTGGGCTTTCCGAGAAGCTAAATCATCACAGATCCGGGTTTTATATCCTAAAGATATACCAGGAGGTCTAGATAGATTTCTAGAGCTGTGGGATGCTATGAATAGTAAATAGTCACATAGTCACTCAAGTGAACTTCCTGCACATGTGACATCAAATTTTGATGCCAAAATTAATTAATAATTTCCTCGTAGCTTCTATACGTGGTACTCTTTAACAACATTATTACTTGACACACATGCTTGCGTGATTCAACTGACTTGCTTCACTGTAACTTTTTGAGCCGTCAAACAACACCATAAGTAGGGATGGATGATTTTGCTCTAATGTAAAAATGGTCTTTTTCAACGGCTCATTTTGCTTTGTGTTAGTTTCATCACTTCAGCAGGTGGGCTTAACTTAACCACTTTGATAGGTGGGCTTAGCTTGACCGCTTTAGTAGGCATGCTCAACTCTATCGCTTCAACATGTGGGTTCAACATAGCCACTTGGGCAGGTGGGCTCGGCTCAAACACTTGGACATGTGAGCTTAGCTCGACCACTTTTGCTTGTGGGCTTAGCTTAATTTGCTAATATAGGTCTTCGAGACCCATGAATTTCGGTATCTTACCCATGTGAAAGTCTTCTTTAAAAACGTATGGCCGTGTCTTTTGATATACACAACACAAATTAGTTCTTTAACCAAGCTATAGATACGAAGATAATTATCATTATTATGTCGCTGGTCCTTGTAGAATAATAAATACTATTGAAAACCTTACACTTGATCTCGAAACATTATGTCATATTTAAAGTCTCTTGCTGAGAGGACAAATAGATCTAAGCTAATCGAAGCTTAATCCCCTTCTTCATTTGCTTCAATTAATTCTCTAATTAACTAGTTGGAGAATGGTTTAATTCTCAGTGAAGGTTCAAGACTTTGCTTTGGTAAAAAACTTTAATTGAGAGCAGCCTTCAGTCAAGAAAGCTAGAAAGTAAAGAGGAAAAAGGAAAAAAAATCTAGGAATTCTATTCAGCATAGAGTGGTTTTCACAGTTATAGAGAGCCTTTTTATTCTATATCTTAGAATGGCCTATCCTATTTATAGGTTTAGATCAGTCAAAGATACGATACATAAGTCTCTCCTTAAAAAATTATTGAATACATTATTTAAAGTAAAAACAAATCCTTGAGCTTGTAGTTTGATGACGAGATTGATCAGCCAAACTAATTTGCTTAACTGATTGGCCAAATTGGCTCTCCCAATTAACTGACCAAACTAATCAAATCATAAACATAGGTCGAGATTATCCATTGAATTGGACTGTCAAGTTATTTGAATAAATTGATCGGCCGATCCCACTTGGGCTAATTGCTCTTCTAAAGCGGCGGGTCAAATTGAATTGCGTGAGTTAACTAGAATATATTATATCCGGATCTTAGACGTAATTTGCGTTCGGAGTCCAATAGTGTGGCGTCAAATGTCAAGTGGGCCTCACCGTAAGATACTGACATTAGTCAGTGTTATAATTTATGAGGCCCACTTGACATTTGACACTTGACTCTTCACCATTAAATTTGGATGCATCCATGTTCCAAGGTGTGAACTTCTAACAATGACGCAATCTAGTGGAATTTGGTTAGATGTATACTTTTGGGACTTCCGGTGGAGAGTTTCACTTTCGGCGGCATAACGCTCTCTGCAGGCATGAAATTTTGAACTTAAAACTGTGTAAAATTAGCAGTGACGTGGCTTAAAACATTTCTTCAATTTCTAACTTTTTTTAAGCCTTGATTTGAACCGCAAAATATTTTCTTTGTTTTATTTTTCATTAGCAAAGGGAGTTAATATTTTATTTAGCGCCTAATTCTTTTATTTTATTTCGAATATTTATAAAACTAGTATTCAATTATCTTTTTATTAACCCTACTACATCCAAATCTGAACAAGCTAACGAAACCTCAAATCATTTTTTTTAATTAAAACTTAAATAAATGGACTTAAATTTATAGCTGGCATTTGACATCACTTTTATTTTTATTTTTATTTTTATAATTATTAATTATGTTTGATGAGTATATTTTTTATAATATTTTGATATTAAATAACTATGAACTGAAATATATATTTTATTTTAAAAATATATGACAAAAATTTAGATATTAAATATATAAATATATAAAAGAATTGTGTTATTAAGATATTTACTATATTTGCATTTTTTTAATCTGTTGTGAATCTGACTTGTCCATTTTTTGGGATTTAAAATTTAAAATTTGCATTAATGTGAACTGGTGGGGCCCACCAGCCGAATAATTAAAACTGACCATTTTTAAATTTTTTTTTTTTTTTGGAGAGACGGTGCAGGTGGGCCGCGGCCATCAGAGTATTTTGGCCCATTCCATGTGTGTGGTTCCTCGGAAGTGAAAGGATCTGATCTAAATAATAATTGGAAAGATTTACTTACATATTATATACATTTTTATGTATGCAGCATATTAAAATGAATTCAAGATATTTTTATGTTTCCTTTTCTTGTATCATTGATTGTGATAAATAAATATTATTATAATTCAAGAAGTTAGTAGTTATTAGAAATTCATTAAGTTGATGCCTTAAATGGGCTTTATCAATTATTATATTTTATTAAAGATAAAAAATAAGCCTACTAAATGGATATGTCCCAGATGAATGTAGAATCAAGGAGGTAAGAAGATGAACTTTCTTATGCATAAAGTCATGCAAGACATGTCCTCCATTCCTGATTTTCCATGCAGAGCACATCCAAAGAAGTCAGGCCTTATAGTTGAAGTGCCCAAATTAACATCCACCAACACCTTCGGAAATCAAAGTATCACTTTCCTCTCTACCTCACTTGAATCACCGATCCCTTTTTACTTTTGAAATGCATTTAAAAAAATGTTATTTAATGTCATGATGTTGGGAGAAAAAGTATCTATGAAGATCCTTAGTTGAAAAAAATTTAGAGAAGTGTTTCTTTTTCATATATCTTTTCTTGGTGCTTCGATTCTTAGGAAGAGACCTATTGGCCTAAGACCACGTCAATCCTTCGATGAAGTTTATGCATATGGTTTTTTTTTTAATAAGTTTTTCATAATTAGCTCTCTATGGCATTCTGTAATGCTTTCAAAATAAATCCCAGTCATCCATCTTCTTCCATTCAATTAAAACAATTATATCCCTTCTCAATTTTGCCTTCTCTCTCAAGCTTTGAAGCTAATAGCCTTTATGTTGTAGGCCATTCTTCCACTTCCCAAACTCATTCCCATAAAATAACCTACATCACACAGCCACCCAAACTCATTCCCATAACTTAACCTACATCACACAACCAACACCCCAACCCCCGCAAGAGCATTCATAGTATCTTTATATTGGTCCTGTATATTGCTACCATGATGCATTCCCTCCATATCAATAATCCTTTATAACTCATAAATAACTTAAACAACTCCTAACATAACTTCCTACCTAATAAAACCATTGCTGGGGCGTTTTTGTGTGTCTCCATACACCATAGAACATGTGGAAGACTTCTATCTAGATGACCAGGCTCGACATTTTGGAGAATAATATCTTCCCAAAAGAAGAAAACGTATCTTAAAAATGAGCTTGATTAGCAAGATTATAAGAGACTTCATCAGTCTATGGAACAAGGGTTCTTGCTTATATTGTTGGTGTAAGATAAAATTTATTTTAACTATGGGGCCTCATTTCCTACAAGGGCAAGCCCTCGTAGTTAATTACATTTTTAGAGCAGTGATCCCAAAAGAAAAGGCTCGATTAATTTAATGAGTTAAATCGTTAGAGATCAGACATTCATGATTGGGGTAGTTGAAGATAAGTAGATGATCCTAATTGGAAAATTAAGCTCAAAGGGATGGGAATTACAATCCAATGATAATGTGTCATGAGAAAGGCTCGAATGATGGGATCTACTATTCAATGGAGGAGGTCTATCCCCGAAGAATGATGGTTGAAGAGTTTGAGAAAGATTGATGATGAGTTTGAATTGTTCAGGTAAGGTCAAAAGATGAATCGTGAATACTTGATTTGAATGAAGGACATGATTGGAATCCCTAAACTATGGACAAATTCAGGTGAGAAGGATTTCTAGATAAGAAGTGAAACCCTATACTCTATAAGGAATTCCAAGGGGTAGACTAACTTAGATTTTGAAAATAACATATCAGGTCAGGATATCCATGGCTTTTCATCGCCCCGAGAACATTGGTATTTGTCAACTATAACCAACCTCATAACTAAGAATCCTCCTTGAATGTCGTACCATGGAGGATTCATTGTTATGAAGTGGTCTAATTAGGGTACCTATCATACTAGCATAGGTTTCTATACTTAAACTAACTTGGGGTAAGTGTATGATCCTCAATTTCATGTCTAAGTTAGCTAACTTAAGATTCATGTTAGATCTAAATAAGTTCTATTTTGTTCTTTAGCATGGTGTATTTTAATAATTATTTGAGATTTAGTATTTAATTCATGTTCTGTTCCAGTTCCTTGGTGTGTCAGTCATGCTGAGAAATCAAAGTTTTTCTATGTTCTTAGTTTATTTTTTTTAAGATTTGATTTTTTATTTTTTTTGGAGAAAACAATCCTTAAGGTTTCATCATTCATATCAATTTATGTATTTTTTATTATTTTTGGTTTGTTTTTGAAGACTACAAATGGAATGAAACATGAAATGACATATAAAAAAAGTAAATGACATATATTTAGCCTTGGAATAGACTTAGGATAGTATTGACTTGAGGTGTGATATGGGTAGCTGGTTTGGGGTTTAAATTGACTCGAGTTAAATTAGGTTGACATGTGTTGATCTAGGTTAGCTTGGGTTGATTTGGGTTGACCTAAGTTGATTTGGGTTGATTTAGGTTAGCTTGGGTTAACCTGAGTTGACTTTGGTTGACGAGTTAGCATAGGTTGAATTGGGTTGACCTAGAATGATTTGTGTTGACCTAGAATGATTTGTGTTAACCAAGGTTAGATTTGGTTAGCCTGGGTTGACTTGGGATAGCTTAGGTTTGGGACAGGTTAGACCCTGGTTGGGTAAGTTCAGACTTGGGTTGGGTCAGGTCAGACTTAGGTTGAGTCAAGTTAGAAGTGGGTTGAGTTAGGTTAGACCTTGGTAGGGTTAGGTCAAACTTGTGTTGGGTTATGCCTACTATTAGGTTAGGGTTATGGTTAGGTTGGGTTTAGGTATGAGTTAAAGTTAGGCAGGGTTTAGGTTTGAGTTAGGGATAGGCTGGGTTTAGCTTTCAATAAGGGTTAAGCCTTAATGGGTTAAGGTTTAGGGCAATTCAGGTTTCAGGGTTAGGTTGGGGTTTATGCTAGGTCAGGTTTTAGGATTAGGGTTAAGCCCACTATTGGGTTAGGGTTTGGCTAAGTTCGAGTTGACCTGAGTCAAGCCTAAACCTAGCCTAATCCAAGGCTATTGAATTCATTAACCTAGACTAAAGTTAAACCCCAAAATAAATACTTTCATTAACAGAGGAGGGAAGTGGATACTTACTAGTGAGCATGATGTTCGGAGGAGGAGGAGGCTCGCCGGAGGATTTGTTCTTTCTACTTCTTCCACTATTAAGGTAATCTAATGTAAGTGCCAGAGTTTGTGCAAAATGGAGATCATGACGTGTAATGTGTCGGAGATGCCTAATTATAGGCTGGGAAGACAGTGACAGAGGCCTCTATTGCCCTTGATTTGGGTAGTGAGTCGACAACCACAATTAGTCCGTGTAGGCCTTTAAGATGTGTGGGATTGAAAATTTTGAAAAATGTGATTTATATATATAATTTTTTAAAAATAATATCTTAATTTTGGAGAATGTCAAATCGAACTGATTTCATACAAACGCTACTTTAGATATTCAAGCGCTTCATCACAAGTAGGGGTGTAAACGAGCCAAACACGAGCGAGCCCAGGCTTAGCTCGTGTTTGGCTCATTTATATTTCGAGCCCAAAAAGTGTGTTCGTGTTCGGCTCGTTTGCTTAACGAGCCGAACACGAGTTGTTCATGAACAAAGAGTCGTTTTGACAACCCTAATCATGTAACCATAAGATGTTAAGGGTTGGGGGCAAGATTTAAGAATTATTGTTTATATTAAAATATCATTTGAATCTAATTTAATAATTTTTATTCTATTTACTTATTTACTAATTTTATCTGATTATAAATCTTTTAAATTTTTAAAAAATACAGCCCATCAATATATAATTGATGAATACAACTCATCAATATGTATGTATGTATGTATATAATTGATAAATACTATTTCAAGCTAAAATGTGTCGAACACGAACGAACAAATCTTTGTTTGTGTTCGGCTCGTTAAGGCCTGTTAACTTAGCGAACCGAACACGAGCTTCTTCAAGAGCCGAACACGAGCTGTTTGCGAACAACGAGCCATTTTGACAGCCCTAATCACAAGACATGTGTTTATACCGAAGAATATATACATGGCTTGGGGTGAGGCTTGATCGAATAAACGAAAGAATTCATGACATCTGTTTAGTCTGCGAACCATTGTTGACCAATAATTTCCCCTATCTAATATGAAGGAATTAGATATGGTTTATATTAATTTGGGGTCTTTAAGTTTCTTATAAGGGTAAACCCTTATAGTTAATTACATCTTAGATGACCGAAGTCACCTAAGAAAATTCTTAATATAGATCAGGAAATATTTATATTCATGAATTACAAAGTAAGGTTTTCAAAGAAAATGTGATAGTCAGAAATTCAATGGGTGAATGGCTCAAGTTTTGGAACATTTCATTTTATCATAATCCAAAGGAGAGAAGGCTAGTGGAAGGATACATATTCAAGGAAAATCTTGATATCTTCCCAAACTATCATATGTTTTGGCTTTAATTTAGGATATTTATTTGGTGTTTCATCCTGTCAATTTTATTATTTAAGACTTACATTCATTTGATACCGATCATGTGAATGGCCTGGAAGATAAGAGGGTTTATGTCATACCCGATGACAACCTCAGAATCCTAAGACGAGTTAGGGCTTATGTTGCACAATATAGTTGTACAAGGGCCTAAAGAAAAGGTGAGAATTTATGCTGCACTAGGCAGGCTACCTCGAAGTCCTATGGCTTGTTATTTTAATTTCTAAGGAATTGTTTTGCTGATGTAGACAAGTTTTGTCGTTGAATATGACCATGCTGCCCACTATGCATGCTCTAAGCTCCTCGTCGTAGCAGGTTTAGTTTAAAGAAATGGAAATTGAAGAGAGAAGAGAAATGTCATGTTCTGGAAATATTTGAAATTGAGATGTCTTAATATTTTATTAGGGGAACATTAAAGTTAATTATAGCAACACCGGTTAAGATCCCACAACTCCATCATCCCTGCATCGCTATTTTCATCGGATTCACTTAGTCTAAATGAATTTACTAACTAAACTTAATGAGTTCCATACTTTCATTTAGACCGTGGGAAACCCCGTTAGCAACATGTAGGTTACCTCCTCTGAGGGATTCTCGATCATCAAAGAGACGTTTTAATTTAGTTGCAGTTGTGATTTTTGCTTTGTTTGTGATTAAATTTTGAGTTGTTTTATATTTTGAATGTTGTGGCGGTGAATTTTATCTTGTCTTGATTTTTAATTTTGATTTTGGTTTTAGTTTTATGGCTATCCTAAAAGGTTTCAGTTTTCATGCAGGGTGACATTGTTGTTTAGCATGCAAATTTGCAAGGAAAGAAAGTGCAGTAGAGTGCAGGTAAGTAAATTGCAATAAAATAAAAACATACCTAGTAGGTCTTCCCGTCATTTCCACCTGAAAATTTAGTATTCTTGCAATAAATATTTATATTTTGCAGCGAAGTAAAACCTTATGGATAGGTTTGTCACAGGTCTACCAAACTCGATGTCATAACCCGGTGAATCGCATTCATTTTGAGAGATAATTTTCATTTAATAGATATAATAGGTGCAATAGTCCGACAAGGTGTCCAGAAGACTTGCGAAAAGATCTAGGAGAGACCCAAATATTTCACAAAACTTTTAATCTTCCTTGAGGTCCTTTTGGACTTATCATAGTTATTAAATAATTTATTTGTTTCATACCCTTATGCTCAGTGAGCCAATGTTTTAGTTGTCCCGAAAGGTGGGGTAATTATCACTTGGTGCTTTACTTAGAAATTATGTGGGCCTTTAGAGGGAAAATTTAACTTATGGAGAGATTTACCAAATTTTGATGGGCTTGTAATGTTTCAAAATGTAGTTTAGGATTAATTATGTTTTCTTTTCTAATTCTTATCAGTTAAATCCTTTAATTAAGCCTAGCTCATTATTAAGCCCTTAAGATTTTAGTGGGTATTTTCATGTTTTTAGAAAAGGAAATTTCATGACTTTCATGATTATGATTCTTATCAGAATATTAAGTTAGCATTTAATCACCAAATAAAGGAGTATTAAATTAGTGGAATATTAACTCCCAAAATCAACCCCTAACTTTAAGGCTCTTTTAATTTGATTTTCTTCCAAATTATGGTAATTAAGGAAATTTAGATATTTAATTCTGATGTGACAAAATTGCAATGGGTTTCTACCATTTATCTCTTAATGTTTCAATCATCCAACATAATAATTAAGGTCATTTATTGCCCCTTCCCATTTTGATTAAACCTAAATATTGATTAAGGCTAAATTTTTCCAAAATTACAATTTTTACCCCTAAATGCCTTTATCACTTCATAATTACAGAGAACCGAGGTAAGCAATCCTTTAGGCTAATTCCAGTCTATTTCTATAAGGCCTAAATTTGAAATTTCGATTAAAATGGTTTTTCTAATAACTAATCCTAAATAAAGTTCTTAAATAAAAAGATAATTTATCTGGATAAATTGGTTTGGAGAATTTTGAGATATTAAAAACTACATTTCTCTTGCAATTACATAGATAATGTGTATCTTTACATTCACTCGATAGTATAAAGAACATTGGCTAATCTATAGATCGGTTTAGGATGTATTATTAGTAGAATGAGTTAATCTAGGCTCACACTTCTAGATGTTCAAGGGTGGCTATGGTCGGCCCTACTAGTGACCCATTCCCTTTCTATAAACCAAATTATTAGAATTTAGTCTGTCACTCTAAAAACTAATCAATTCTGCGCCCAATAAATAATATCTCCCTATTTATTTGCACTTCACCATGAATAACCCGCTTAAGGCCTTCGATTACCCAAAGATCCATGTGATATGTACTAGTTAAGAACTCATCTCCGGTTAGGTCTCA
The DNA here is from genome assembly GCA_022702705.1 of Papilionanthe hookeriana x Papilionanthe teres. Taxonomy (NCBI): domain Eukaryota; kingdom Viridiplantae; phylum Streptophyta; class Magnoliopsida; order Asparagales; family Orchidaceae; genus Papilionanthe; species Papilionanthe hookeriana x Papilionanthe teres. Next base: position 32,017,993 of record CM040429.1, on the reverse strand, counting down.
TAATTCTTCAACAGATTTTAACAATACAAGTGATCAATTTGTAAAGTAAATGAAGATCCGGTATGAATATCATTACCATAATTTAATAAGAGAATATCTAAGCAAATCTTAATTCCTAAACATGCATCTATTTCATTACAAAACAAAAGTAAATGAAAATAATGGCATAAGAAGTAAAAGAATTCATAGAATTATGAAATAAAGATAATTCTATCATAAAAATGATTTTCCTACACATGCCACTACTTCATATTAAAAGAAAGAGTAAAGAGAATCACTTACGAAGCACGGATAATTCACGACAGAAAACTCAGTTTAAAACAAAGAAAATCCACTAGAAAGTGTTTACAACAATTACAAGAGAATGAAGAACAAAATACTTAGCTTTTTCCCTCTAAAGGAAAGAATAAAATCTCTCCACCAAAGTCTCCCACTGATCCATGTGCCGCTCGTACATCCCTTACATAAATATCTCAAAATCCCTCACCAATCTCTCCATAAGATGTAGAAATCTACATCTTCATGACTCTAAAATAACTAAGGGGGAAGAAAGAGAGAGAGAGAGAGAGAGAGAGAGAGAGAGAGAGAGAGAGAGAGCTAGAGACCGCCCCCTTGCCGTAGAATTGGTCCCTATTTGTAGAGCTTCGAAAATGACTAAGGGTTGCTTCAGACTCCTCTTCAAAATTCAGTCCATATTCAACAAATCTTCTAGAAACAAATTCTGGCGCCTAGGCGCCTTGGGGCCAAGTTCGGCGCCTTGGCGCCAAGTTCGGCGCCTTGGCGCCAGATCATTTATGTGAAGGGTCGCACCCCTTAACTTAAGAGATGCACCTCTCCATTTAAAAACCGCTCCAATGTGTCTAGATTCATTGTATTACTTGCTGATATGTAGGATTTTATCCAGAGGCTTCTAGAATGCTTTGGAACTACCCACAACCGTCCAATAACCGTCCATAACCGCCCTTAGATGGGTTCTGTTGCCTAGGCACCATTTTCTCGTCGTCACTGGCGCCTAGGCGTCGGGTTTGGCGCTTAGGCGCCACCCTTTGCGCAGCTCCACTGTTTTGCTCCGTTTGGCTCCGTTTCAACTTCGTTTCACCCCATTTCAGTTGCGTTGCGTTCCTAACATCTTCACCTACATGATATACATAAAAACAACTTTTCTCAAAAGTATAATTTCATTCAAAAATATTTTAGAAATATAAAATATATTAAGCATAGAAGACATATTGATATGTGTCAAGTCAGAATTTTCTTCCTTGCTCATTTTGGCTTTAAATTGCATAGTTTTTGCTTCATTTTCTCTAAAATCATATTTTTATACTTAAAGACAAAAATATGCAAAATACCTTCCTTTAAAGTGTAATATCATTAAAAATGTGCATAAAATGAGCTTGAAATTTACACTGAAAAATAGATAATTTTTAAGTGGATCAGAAAACCACTTACATGAGTTTCCAAAGAGTTAGGGGATCAAAGGAAATATGCCTTGTTTAGGGTTTATGAGTGTGTAGTATAAGTGAGGTGTAAGCCCCAGACCTCCAGGGTAGATCCTAAGGTCTGACCACTTATAGGAGACCTCCCCTGGGCTTCCTTATGCTTGGTCTCTTCCTCTCAAAAGCTGGAGGTTAGGCCTTAAGCATATGAAAACTCCCAGTGAAGTGAGAAAAGTTTGAATTTCTATGGGGAGGGGTTCCATGACTAGTCTTCTATGAAAGTCACCAGGAGAGTCCTATAACTAGACTCTAGGCTATTCTAAAGACAGACTAGACCTCAACCAAAAGTGAGGTCAACAAATGGATCCCCAATAAGTGCGGTGTGCTGGGCAAGCACACTGCAAGTATTGGTGTTGACCGACAAGATCAACGAAACCAACACAACTGTCTAAGCCAAAACTCAAGAGAAACACAAAATTTAGCGAGGAATTTTCCGCTGGGGATCATCTGGTTGAAACCTTCAAGTCCCGGGAACTCTCGCTGGAAAAGGGAAATGGAATTCCTTCATGAGAGAAGCTATGGATTTCAGGCCTCCAAACTCTGAAGGAGTCCGATCCGAATCGATTTGAAGTTGGAATTTGGATTTAGAATTAGGATTTAAAATTTGGATTTGACTTCAATTTAAATTTTGACTTTGAATTTTAATTTAATTTTGAGCATTAATTTTAATTTTAAGTTTCAATTTTAATTTTAATTTTCGTGGAATTTACGAAAATTTCAGAATTTGTGGAATTTTAAATTTGAGAATTTTAATTTTGTGGGAAATTTTGAGTTAGAAGAGGGTACAAAAGGGGAAATCAAAATTTCAGTACCGATCTCGAAAGGTGAGAGTCAGAATTTAAGTACTGATCCCACAGGTGAGAACTGGAATTTAGGTACCAGTCTCAGAAATGAGAATCTGAATTTTGGTACTGACCTCGAGAGATGTGAATCAGATTTTAGGTACTGATATCGAAGGATGAGAATTAGAATTTAGGTGCCGGTCTCGAGATTTTATGGGTGTGGAAAAATTTCTTCGGAAGGGAGATGGAAAATTAGGGAATTTTGGGGGAATCAGATGACTAAGCTCCGTTCATAGAATTTCATGGAAGAAAGAAAATTTCTCGGATAGGAAGTGGAAAATTAGGGAATTTTGGGAGAATCGGACGACTAAGATCCATTCCCGGAATTTCATGGAAGGCAGAAGATTTGTCGGATAGGAAATGGAAAATTAGAGAGTTTTGGGGGAATCAGATGACTAAGCTCCGTTCTAGGAATTTCATGGAAGGCGAAAAATTTCTCGGATAGGAAATAAAAGATTAGGGAGTTTTGGGGGAATCCGAGAACTAAGTTCCTTTCCCGGAATTTCATGGAAGGCGAAAAATTTCTCGGATGGGATGTGGAAAGTTAGGGAGTTTTGAGGGAATCAGACGATTAAGCTCCGTTCCCGGAATTTCATGGTAGGCGGAAAATTTCTCGAATAGGAAATGGAAAATTAGGGAAATTTTTAGGAATCTTGGGGAGGAAAACTCAAGGACTCACATTCTACCTAAGGGATAACAGGAGGGATTTAGAACTCAGATACTGATACCAAAATTTCATTTTAGGAGAATTTAGTAAAACTTGGTATTGAGTTTCAAAGAAAGCAATTTGGTGTCATTCGGCCGAGACCGGTAGCCATTGCAAGATTTGCAGAATTTCATGATATTTCGAATTTGTGAGAAGTGGCGCTGTGTGGAAAGTGTCAAATTTCGTGGAGTGCTCGCAAAAGCGAAGGATTCGAAGATGAGTGCAAGGACTAAAAATCTCAAAAGAGAGTAATATCATTTGTTTATTTTCATTTCATCATTTTCTTTTAATTTTTTTGTTTCATTTCATTTAAATTTTGATTTAAATTTTGATTTTGATTTCGATTTCATTTTCATTTCATTTGATTTCATTTGATTAAAATTTTGAGTTCATTTTGATGTTAATTTCATTTTGTTATCATTTTATCATTTTCTTCTGCATCATTCTTTTGTCCTTTTCATTTGGAACCAACACATGGTTCTACGGCTTTCGACTGTCTTGCTGAAAAGAAAGCATTTTTGAAAACAAGAAATCTTCATTAATTTTGCAGAAAGTAGTACAACTGATCATATTCTGATAAGCATCCAAAAGTAGATCATGTGTACAAAAATGAATAGAGCTGACATATCATATCATCTAGCTGCTGCAAAAGTGGTGACAACAATTATCATGAACCATTGTAAGGTGTAGAAGATTTCTGCTACCTGAGACTGCTGCGGGGAAGAGCCAACCCGCCAAGATTACGCTCTGGAACAAAAATCCCCTCACGAACACCCAGAGGTACTACCATCACAATGGCAAAGGACAAAGGTTCTCCAATTATGGATTCAACTCATAATAAAATGACTCTTTATATTCATCCATCCTTCTGAAGGTAACTGACACCCTTTTTCTTGTAACTCCTGTGATATAGTGTTTTGCCAAATTTGCTCCATTTCCTTTTAGTACCAATACTGACCCGACTGGTAGAGGAATTTCAACAGAATCTCTGAATTCTCCCAGTCACTTAGAAAAGAGACCATGCAGAAGGGCCTTAAAAAGTCATGATGGTCGATATGAGGCGGGATACAGTCCCCGTCCTCATAAATATTTATGTTTCAGCTGATAGGAATACAGTCTGCAGGAAACACGTGCCACTCGACCATCCTCTTTATCATCTTCTTGATTTGTGGCGGCATCAGATCCGCCTCATCATGCTATAAGATCCCTGAGGGATTGCCTTGTCTATCATTAGCGAAATTGTAGCAACAACCACACTGAATAGTGACTCTGCCCTTTCCTCTTTTCCATTTTGACGACTCTGCAAATGTTCTCAGCCTCAAGCAACCTGTTCTGTGACCAAAGAAAAATATATTGAGAAATTCATACCGATTTTACAATAATTTTAATAATATTGCACTTTAAAGAAATGTATTTTCTATGTTTTGTTGCAGGTATGAAAATTTATAGAAAATGGAGCAAAAAGATAAGAAAATGAGCGAATCTGGAACAAAAAGGACCAAAAGAGAAAAAAATTTATTTTGGCTGCCGACGGCGAACAATAGGCCGTTGACGGCGTATTTTTCTCGAGAGAATACAAATAAATTATAAAGGAGCCCGTCGATGGCGAGATCGAACCCGCCGACAGCGAGCCTCAGCAGTTCGCCCATGTTCTAGAAGCCCGCCGACGGTGCCAACAAGCCCACCGAAGGTGCCAACGAGCCTGCCGACGGCGAGAAGGTCGGTTCAAGCACATATTCATCTAATATGGACGCCTTTTAAAGAGGTGCTTAAGCAACCTTTGGAAATATTTCTACCTCTTTAAAAAGGGACAAATTTAGGCTAAAAAGTGTGTCTTCAGAGTGTCGTTAGTGTGTGTGTAGGTGTGTCCAGTGTGTCCTAGAGAGTTTAATAGTGAGTAAGTGAGTTTAGTTGAGTGCGTTGTGCAAGAAGGAAGAGTCAGAGGAACTTCAAGGAGTCCGGCTGGGAGAAAATTTGAGATAAGTTGTGTTTACTATTTTGTAACTTTGATTTTATATGAAATCCAAGTTTTGTGTTATTCTTCCTATGCATTCTGAGTAGTCTTCTCTATCTTTCTCCTTGTTTTGAGATTTTGTGAAATAGAAATTTGAATTAGTTGTGCCATAAATATTCAATAAAAATTGTGATAATCTTTTTACTTAAATCTTAATTTACTTTCAATTTGGCCAATTGATCTGTTAAAATATGTTGATTTCACAACTAAAGTAAAGATTACATCCGAGATTTGGGTAGGTCAAAGTCCTTGAAAGGAGGGTGCAAATAAATAGGGAAATATTATTTATCGGGCGTAGAATTGGAGATTTTAGAGTGACAGACTAAAATCTTCAATTCAGTTCTATTATTTGGGTGCTGAAGTGTAGATGTTAGCCCTCAGGCGAGGGGAATGTGGGAGCTCCGAAGTGAGAGCCGGTATTCTCCCAGCCTAGCCGTAGATTCAGTAACCAAGCATAGGATTAGCCAATGTTCTTTATGCCTGGACCAAAGGGTAAAGAATAGGGATGCTTCTATTTGGCACAATATAATTCAAACTAATTTAATTATCCGTTCACTTATATCTATTAACAAGGGGAAATATACTTTTTCTATATTGCAACTTTCCATTCAAGATTAGTAGTAGAATTTAGTATAATTGTTCTTAATTTACGTTTACTAGATAGTAATTTCAACTGCTGTAATTAGTTCGTAATCTCTAAAACTTCCCTGTGGGATCAATATCTAGGACTCCATTAGAGCCCTGTATTACTTGAACGATACGTATACTTGCATTGATAAGGGGTAACTTTACTATTATTGAATATTTATTTTTACACTTGTTAACACTTATAAAGTTACGCATCCGCCCTGTCAAGTTTTTGGCGCCGTTGCCGAGGAAGTAAAGTAATTATTAAATTAATTTGTAAGATAATTATTAAGGTAATTTCTAGAGTAACGTACTATTGTTAAATTTACATAAGTTTTAATTTATATTGTGTATGCGCAAATTTGGAACTGAAAATTTAGTACCTTACGATTCAGAATTAGAACGCACTACTAAAGAAATTAGAAAACAGAAAAGAGAAATTATAAATTTAAATCAAATGGAAAATAATCCAGCAATTGAAAATGCAAATCTACCGAGACCTTTAAGAGATTACACTAACCCTACATTAGATGAAATTCACTTAACTATTCAAAACCACGATGTAGCGGCTAATTCATTTGAGCTTAAACACTCGCAATTATCCAAATGGTGCAGAATAATCAATTTAGTGGTTCACCAAACGAAGGTCCTAATTTACATCTTGCTAGTTTTTTAGAACTCTGTGCTACTTTTAAATATGACGGAGTATCTAATGATGCTGTTAGACTTAGGCTTTTTCCTTTTTATTTAAGGGATAAGACTAAGATGTGGTTAAATTCGTTAGCACCTGGATCTATTAGAACTTAGGGAAAATTATCACAAAAATTTCTATCCAAATACTTTCCTCCTTCAAAAACTGCTAAAATTAGAAATGATATAACCTCTTTTAGTCAGTTTGACTGAGAATCTATATACGAAGCTTGGGAGTGATTTAAAGATCTTCTTAGGAAATGCCCACATCATGCGTTACCAGACTGGTTAATTATTCAAACTTTTTATAATTGATTTGTAGGATCTCCTAGATTTATAGTTGATGCTACCGCTGGTGGTTCATTAATGTCAAAACCATTTGATGAGGCTTATTCGTTGATTGAAGAAATGACTACCAACAATTTTCAATGGCCTTCTGAAAGGCTAAATCCTAAAAAATAGCTAGTATCCATGATTCTGATGCAATATCTATGTTAGCTTCTTAGATTGCTGCTATATCTAAGAAATTAGATCATTTTGGAATGAATTATTCTCCTACTATAATGGAAGAAAATTCATCTGGGCAATTTGTGGATGTTCAACCTTCTTATGAAACTTTAAATGCTATTAATAATAGACCCAATAATCCTTATTCAAATTATTATAACCCAGAATCATCCTAGTTTTAATTGGAATAACAATTCTACTAATCAACAATGGGTGAGCAACCCAGTAAACCCATTAGGAAATTCATCTAACCAAGGTTATCCTAATTATAAACCCTCTTATCCACCTGGATTTAATAATAACTCTCAATTTAAGGAAAAGAAGTTATATATGGAAGAATTGATATTAAATATGGGTCAACATTTGCAGAATCAAGGAAATCAGTTACAAATTCAAGGAAAACAGTTACAAATTCAAGGAAAACAGTTACAAATTCAAGGAAACCAATTAAAAAAATCAAGGAACTGCTATTAAAAATATTGAAACTCAACTTGGGCATATCGCTACAGCACTTAATAACAGATTTCCTGAAACTTTTCCTTGTAATGTGGAAATTAATCCTAAAGATCGAGGAAAAGAAAAAAGTAAAAGCGATACAGTTACGAAGTGGAAAAGAATTAGAAACAAGAGTACAAAAAGAAACAGAAATTGAAAAAGAGAAAGTGGAAACTAAAAAAGAAAAGGATCAGCAAGATCAAGATTTAGAATATCCACTAATACCAATGAAAATTACTGTAGAAAAACCACCACCACCATTTCCTCAGCAATTTAAGCAACATAAAAAGGATAAACAATTTTCTAAATTCATTGAAATTCTGAAGAAATTAATAGTGAATATTCCGTTTGTAGAAGTATTAGAACAAATGCCCAACTATGTGACATTTATGAAAGATATTTTAAACAAGAAGAGAAAGTTCACATACAATGAAACTGTTGCACTTAGCGAAGAGTGTAGTGCAATTATTTAGAAAAAGCTTCCTGAGAAATTAAAAGATCCTGGTAGTTTCACTATACCTTGTGCTATTGGAGAAAAATTTTATGGAAAAGCTTTATGTGACTTGGGAGCCAGCATTAATCTTATGCCTCTATCAATTTTTAAAAGATTAGGATTGGGAGAAGTCTCACCTACTTCTGTAACTCTTCAGTTAGCTGATCGTTCAGTGACTTATCCTAAAGGAGTTATCGAAGATGTGTTAGTAAAAGTGGATAAATTTATCTTTCTTGTGGATTTTATTGTTTTAGATATGGAGGAAGATAAAGAAATACCTATAATACTATGGAGACCCTTCTTAGCTACTGGAAGAGCCATGATTGATGTTCAAAAATGAGAATTAACTATGAGAGTAAATGATCAAGAAGTAACTTTCAACATTGCAAAATCAATGAAATACTCTGCTATTAAAAAAGATGATGAATGTTTTCGAATGAAAATTCTTGAACATCTGCAAAATGAACATTTTAAAGAATATTTTGAAAATAAACAAGAAATAGAAAATACAGAATAATTTGAAAAAGTAGAAATGAAGAATTAGATTGTATACAAGAAAGATTTGAGATGCTGGATGTTACGGAAAATGCTGAAAAGAATATAGTTCCGTCGATTATAAAACCTCCTGAACTTGAGTTAAAAATTTTACCTACTCATTTGAAGTATGTATTTTTAGGAAATTCTTTAACTTTACCGGTTATTATATCGGCAGAATTAAGTAAATTACAAGAGCAAAAACTTTTAGACACATTAAAGAAGTATAAGAAAGCTTTTGGTTTGACCTTAGCAGATATTAAAGGAATTAGTCCTTCAATCTGTATGCACAGAATTATTTTAGATAATGAACATAAACCAAGAGTTGATCCCCAAAGGAGATTAAACCCGATGATGAAAGATGTAGTCAAGAAAGAAATTTTAAAATGGTTAGACAATGGTATTATATATCCTATTTCGGACAGTGCTTGGGTAAGCCCAATCCATTGTGTTCCTAAAAAAGGTGGGGTGACTGTTGAAGCTAATGAAAATAATGATTTGATACCTATCAGACAAGTTACTGGATGACATATATGTATTAACTATAGAAAATTAAATGCGGCCACCAGGAAAGATCACTTCCCTTTACAATTCCTAGACCAAATGTTGGATAGACTTGCTGAACACAAATACTTTTGTTTTTTAGATGGATATACTGGCTACCATCAAATTTCTATTGCTTCTGAGGATCAAGAGAAAACTACATTTACTAGTCCTTATGGAACGTTTGCTTTTCGAATGATGCCTTTTGGATTATGTAATGCACCTGCAACATTTCAAAAATGTATGATGTCTATATTTAGTAAATTAATTGATAATGGAATAGAAGTATTTATGGATGATTTCTCTGTATTTGGAACATCATTTGACTCATGCTTGGATCATCTTGAAAAAGTTTTAGAGTTATGCAAAAAAACTAATTTAGTTCTAAATTAGGAGAAATGTCAATTTATGGTTGTAGGAGGAATTGTATTAGGGCATAAAATTTCAGAAAATGACATGGAAGTAGACCCTGCAAAAATTCAAGTTATAGCTAAATTAAAACCTCCTACTACAGTGAGAGGGGTAAGAAGTTTTCTTGGACATGCAGGTTATTACAGACGCTACATAAAAGATTTTTCAAAAATTACCAAATCTCTATGCTAACTTTTAGAAAAGGACAAGAAATTTGAATTTACTAAAGAATGCCTAAATGCTTTTAAATTATTAAAGGATAAATTAATTACAACACCTATAATAGTTTCACCTGATTGGGGGAAACCATTTGAACTTATGTGTGATGCTAGTAATTATGCTATAGTAGCTGTTCTTGGATAAAGATATGATAAAAATTTTAAAGTTATATACTATGCTAGTAAAACTCTTAATAATGCTGAAATTAACTATACGATTCTGAGAAAAGAATTATTAGCAATTGTATAAGCTTTTGATAAATTTAGATCTTATTTAATTGGAACTAAATGTATTGTGCATACTGATCACTCTGCTATTAAATATTTAATGCGAAAGAAGGATACCAAATCAAGATTAATTAGATGGATATTACTGATGCAAGAATTTGATTTTGTAGTAATAGATAGAAAGGGAACTGATAATCAAATTGCAGATCATTTGTCAAGGTTAGAATATTACGAATTATCTGACACTGACAATGAAATTATAGATAGTTTTCCTGATGAACAATTTTATAATATAAATAAGTGGAAAATACCTTGGTATGCTGATATAGATAACTATATTGTAAGTAATATTTTACCACCCATGTTAACTCTGCAACAACAGAAAACATTCATTCATTCATGATGCTAAAGAGTATTTTTGGGATGAACCATATTTATATAAGCAATGTAAGGATCTTATTATTAGAATATGTGTGCCTTATGAAGAAACTGAACAAATTATTCAAAAGTGTCACGATTCTGAATTTGGAGGACATTTTGGGACTGACAAAACGCACATAAAATTTCACAAGCTAAATTTTATTGGCCTACTCTCTTTAAAGATGTTTATAGATATATCAAAACTTGTGATAAATGCCAACGAGTAGGTAATATATCCAGAAGAAATGAAATGCCTCTAAATTTCATATTAGAAGTTGAAATTTTTGATGTTTGGGGATTAGATTTCATGGGACCATTTATTCCTTAATTTGGAAACTCTTATATATTAGTTGCTGTTGATTATGTTTCTAAGTGGATTGAAGTATATGCCTTACCTCGTTGTGATGCTAAGAGTGTTTCAAAATTTTTAATGAAAAACATTTTCACAAGATACAGAATGCCGAGAGTGATTATCACTGACGGAGGATCCCATTTTAGGAATAAATATATTCAAATATTGGCAGAAAAATTTAATATTATTCATAAAATATCTACTGCTTATCATCCATAGACCAGTGGATTAGCTGAGGTTTCTAATTGAAAAATTAAACAAATTTTAGAAAAGACTGTAAACCCTAGTACATTAGATTGGTTCACAATACTAGACACTGCATTATGGGCATACAGGACTGCTTATAAAACTCCGATTGAAATGACTCCTTACAAACTTATTTATGGAAAGACTTGCCACTTACCAGTTGAATTAGAGCATAAAATATATTGGGCGATTAAAGAATTTAATTATAATTTGAAAGATGCTGAGGAAAAGAGATTGTTGCAGATGAATGAATTAAAAGAATTAAAGAATGAATCTTATAATAACGATAGAATCTATAAAGAGAAAATGAAGATATGGCATGATCAGAAGATTAACCAAAAGAATTTTGAACCAGGACAAAAATTTTTGCTTTACAATACAAGGCTAAAATTATTTCCTAGGAAATTGAAATCTCGATGGTTAGGACCTTTCACTATAACTCAAGGGTTTACATATGGACCTGTTGAAACTGAAGATCCGAAGACTAGAAACAGATTCAAAGTAAATGGACACAGATTAAAACCGTATTTTGAGGGTAAACGACCAAATTTTAAAGAGGTTTTAATGCTCAGTTGACCTGATTAAACACCATGAATAGGTCGGGCTGACGACGTTAAACCAAGTGCTTTATGGGAGGCAACCCATAGTTATCTTTACTTATATGCGATGATTGTATATTTGTTTAATTTATTGTTAGTTTGTGGTATGAATGAATTCTACTACTCGTATTTACCCTTATGATCATCACGATAATTGGATCCATAGAAAAATTTGGAATACATTCGAACCAGAGCGAATTTTACCTTGGCCGCCGACGGCAAGATTAAGCCCGCCGACGACGAGTTTTTCCTGCCAAGTTCAGTTTGTGTTATTAAAGAATCCCGCCGACGGCGAGATCGACGCCGCCGACGGTGAGTTCGGCGAGTGGATGGTTCAGAGAGTTATTTTGACGGTTTCTGGCAATTCTAAGTGGTTTTAACTCCTTAAAAACTCCTAGAATTTGATTTCTAGACTATCTATCTCCTAAAAATGAATTGAAACTCCACCAAAACTCATCCCTATGGCATCCATTCACCCTGAAATCCCTCGATCTCGAGTGTTTAATAGAAGAAAATTTATCAGTTGCGAGGCTCAGCGAATCTTCAATAAGGTATGATGAAAAAGAGATTGATCAAGGAACGAGGATTCGTGAATCGAGGATTGGAGAATTCGAAGATGCATATCGAAGAAATGATTGTGCGATGACGTTGAGAAGTATTGTATTATACCACCTCTCTAGTAGTCATCCCTGTGGTAAAAGAATTCTATGCCAATTTACACGGAATCAACCACGAAGTCGTCTATGTGCGAGGCAAATGGGTAACTTTTACTCCTTTTAGAATTAATGAGTTATATTCAATAGAGAATACACCCGTTTTCCACTTCTCCAACTTTGTCCCTACAAGGAATAGTATGAAAGAAATCTATCGTTACTTGACTGATGAAGCGGAAGATTAGGAAACGGGAGAAAATGGGTATGTTAGTTTTTCTGCATCACTTCTAAACCCCGTTTCTAAACACTGACACTTCTTTATTTCTTTAAAACTGTTACCTACTATGAGAGTCAATAAAGTTTCTAAGGAGTGTGCGATTCTGAACTGTTGTATTCAAGCGGGACTACCTATTGATGTTGGTTCAATTATTGTGAAGTCTGCTTTAGGCCTGATTGTTCATGGATCAATTTATGGGCTTGGACATCCTTCTACAATTTTTGCACTTTGAAGTCAGTACCAAGTTTCATATGAAGCCTGGGAGAAGGTACTTCTGCCTTGGAAACCTATAGATCCAACTGTTGACCTCATTTTTGATGAGGTCTTCTCTTCTCTCTTTAGTACTTAGGATCTAGCCTTAGGCTTTTCCTTTGACTATCTTAGAGGACTAGAAGTGGAACTCACCCTTTAGAAGTACAAACACCTCTTGACTCCCTGCAAACCCCACAAACTTGATTGTAGACCCCTAATCACCTAGAGGGTTGAAATCAAATGTGGAAGTTTAAAGGATGAGTTCCTATAGGACTCTTTGGCCTTAGGACTGTCCTGGGTGGCTTGGTCTGGTGAGGGCTGACTTACACACACACTATACTTATACACTACACTTTCACACACCTCCTAAAACCACACCTATACCCAACTTGACCTCCTGACTCATGAAGGTGATTCACATGGATGGTTCTTAACCCCTAAACCCTTGGCTAAGAGGGTTAGGAACAACATAGTGAATACCTCAAATGAGTCCCTTCATGGCTCATGTGGGTTTGATATGGCTTAATGGCTCAACTAAAATGATTTCATTCCACTTACATTTACCCAATCTTCAATTTTCCAAATTTTCAATTTTTGACCCCCGGGACCTCGAACCCGCCTAGCCTACCCAAAAAACCCTTGAAATTACCCAATATTTTCAAAATTCTCCAAAATCACCCAAATTCCTCAAAATCAATCTCAAACATTCTCCCACCACTCAAATTGACCATTTTTACCCAAAATACTCAAAGTTCCAAAAAATACCCCCAATACCCTCCAAATTACCAAAATGCCCCTCTTGACCCAAAAATCCAAAAATTCAGAAAATTCCCAGAAAATTAAAAAAAATGCCAAATATTCCCAATTTCATTTTGTCCAACTACACCATGGGCCAATTTTGTCAATTTACCCCACTTTTGTCAAAATCCCCAATTTGACCCATTTTAACCCAAAGTGAACCCAATGTCAAACCAAACCTACCCAATTGACCCAAATTCTGGTCCAATTCAATTCTAAACTTCAATTAAACATCCCCAACACCAATCTAGACCAAATCCAAGCCCAGTTTGATTGACATTTGAATCCAATTTCACTTTTGACCTTAAAGCCTAATTTGGACCCATGACCCAAACTTAGCCCAAACTAACCCAATTCAACTTCAATTAACCCCAAATCTTTTCTAAACCTTCCCTAAAATACCCAAAAACAAAAAAATAACATAATTTGCCCAAAATTTGGACATAAACCCCACTCAAATTCAACCCAAAACCAAAAAGCCCAATTTTGACCTAAACCCAAACTTAACCCAAATAGGCCCAAACCCCAAAATCCAACCCCAACAAAAGTTGAAACCTCTTTGAAACACTCCCATAAACATTTCCCAACATTAATTTTACATTAATTTCAACCCTAGCTCAACATTGGCCCAAATTAGCCCAATTTGACCTACATTGGCCCATGTACCAAATGAACCCAAATCCAACCCAATTCAAGCCCAAACCACCTCAAATTTATTTCAAATTACTCATGACACATCCCTAAAGCAAACCCAATAATTATTTGTCCCAACCTTCTACAAAAATTCCCATCCATAAAGCCCAAGGCCCACTTTCTTAAACCTTTCTAAAAAAGCCCATCCAAGACAAATTCAAAAGCCCAAAGTCCATGACAAAGGCCACATGAAATTTCTCTCATCATCCCTTTGATTTAAAACACTTCCTAAGTTCTAAAATCTATCACCAAATAAATCCAAATCAAGCCTTATGACAATTCTCCTTAAATCCATCAAAAATTCCAACACCCTTCCTCATGAAAGTTGACTAAACTTTTCCCAAGCGAAAGATGAGCCATGAAGCCATGCATGAGCCACATGAGAGCCATGGGATCTACTTTCCACCTCACCATACCCAAGATGGCAAGAGGATGAGGCCCTTTCCACATTCCCTTAAGGGGATTAGCCACTTCCATGACTCCACTAAACCTTGCTTAAACTTAATTGTACTTGGATGGTGACCCTTCCCCACTAATTATGCTCGACCTAAACCACTTTATCTTCAAGACAAACTAGCCATGGGAAGGTGCACCTAGCCCAATCCATGCATTTGACCAATTTTAGCCAAAATACACCCTTACCCCATTCCACTTTGATTCAAACCCTTTACACATGGCAGCGACTAATTGACTTCACAAACATCAAGCCCTGAACCACCTGAACCTGAGGGTGACCCATGCCTGGCCGGCCAGCCACCAGGCCGCCGGAAAACACCATGGCCGAAAGCTCACATGCGAGCCAACATTGAAATTCCCCCTTGCTGAGCTGCCCCAAGTCCAGTGGCCACCATGGCTGTTCTTCTCTTGCATGGAGCGAGCTCGATCCCAAGCCTTAAACCCCCGCAGGAGGCCCTCGAGCCTCTCCTATTTAAACCTCACCCCTCTCGGCCATGAGGAGGTGCTGAACCAACCTTAAGGAAACTCTGCCAAAATCACTCCAGACTCTCCCCCACACTTAGAGCATTTGATCCCCACTGTTCTCTTGCCCTAATCCCCACTAACTGAGCTCAATTTTGGAGCTCAATTCTCAGGCCAAAATAGGACACTCTCAAATCCTCCACCAATGTCAAATTAAACTCACCCACACTCGCACAAGACCAAGAGAAGGAGTTCCCTGGTGAAAGCCCCTCTCCGGGCCACCCATCCGTTCCGGACTCCAAGCTTTGTAATCGAGCTGTGGTCGAAATCATACCCGGACAATTCACCGGGCCGAGGGACTTCATCCGGAGCTTGCTTGGACCCCAATCGAAGGTGACACAACTCTCGGATCGAAGCTTCACTTCTCTGAGCAATGGTATGGACTCACTCTTCTTCCCGATCTTACAGAGATTCTCCATTTAATTTGAATCAATTTCAATGCATGTTTACCATATGGATGTGTTTTTCTCCTTAAGATGAATCCATAGAGCATAAGAACACAAAAATCTGTTGAGAATCAAGTGAGAAATTAGGGTTAGAAGGTTGACGGTCACGGGTGCACACCAGTCGTAGACGATGACTGGGAGCCGTCGGATCGAGCGTGTATCGAGCCGGACAGCGCGATGGTACATGAACCGCCGGTCCCTGGAGCACTGAGTCGGATGGCGGCGCCGAATCAGGAGACGACGCGTGGCCTTTTGGAGCTGCCGAGGATGGCGTGGCGCCGCGTGGATAAGTAGGAAATTAGGGCTATTTCCTTTTTATTTAATTACCAGAACTTTGAAAATTCATAACTTTGTGTAGAAAAATCCTAAAAATAAAATAAAAATATCCTCTTGCTCAGTGAACAAAGGAGAATAATGTGGAAAAGAAATCATGTAATTTCATCAAGTATTTTATTTTTAATTATTTATTTACTCTCTGCACTATTTCAATTCTCCATGCATGTATACAATTCACCATGGCATGAGACCATAGGGCTTTTGAAGCCTCTGAATTTGGGGACATTCCCTGAATTTTCCAAAGTCGGAGGCCATCCCTATGAAGAGTTATTGATTTTTCAATTCTAGGTCACTATTCTGAGTATTTTAATTCCAATAATTAGCATGTTGTGAAATAAATTCTAGGAAAATTTGGTGATGTTTCTTATGACGAGAGGACCCTAGGGAAAATAGGTTTTGAGTTGACTCACTTGTAATAACCCTAATTGGCTTAAACACCCAAAATGGAGCTTTAATTAATTAGAGCTAATCATACATCAAATTGACTTGAAATCAATTCTCCACTAACCTTTAGGATCAGAGAAACCCATCATAAAAGTTTGAAGTCAATTGGACTTGGTTAGCCCTATCAAATGGGTTGATTAAGCCATTTAGCCAAACCTAAACTTCAAAAATTCATAACTTTCAAAATACTTCTAAAAAATTCACCAAATTGGTTTTTGAGCCTCTCTGATATCAGGGGAATTTAAGAAAATTAAAATTGCAATTTTCCAAAAAAGTTGATTTTTTGCATTGTTTTAATATTTTTAATAATTTAAAAATAATAAAAATCACAAAAATAATAAAATTCACCAAAATGCCACATTTTGAATTTTAATCACTTAGGAACAAACCCCATATTTTTCTTAAGTCTCTATGATGAGATATCAAATTTTAAAGCCCCGAGG
The DNA here is from genome assembly GCA_022702705.1 of Papilionanthe hookeriana x Papilionanthe teres. Taxonomy (NCBI): domain Eukaryota; kingdom Viridiplantae; phylum Streptophyta; class Magnoliopsida; order Asparagales; family Orchidaceae; genus Papilionanthe; species Papilionanthe hookeriana x Papilionanthe teres. The sequence continues at coordinate 32,001,252 of CM040429.1, read as the reverse complement.
TAATTTTAAAATTAAAAAAAAATGTATTTTCTAGCATTTCCACTAAAATAATTCTAATAAATCAAAGAAAAATCAGAAAATTATAAAAATTGGTTCTCTGGTTTCCTTGATATTAGAGAGATTTTTGAAAAATATAAAATTCATTTTTCAACCTTTAACTTTTTTTAAAATTAATTAATACTCCAATACTCAAAATAATTATAATAAAAATAATATAATTCAAAAATCACCAAAATTGGTTCAAGTGGTCCTCTAGTCATTAGGAATGTCCCATAATTTTCTTAAGGACAGAAACTTTCCCTTGGTCATATTATTGAATTTTCCTTGAAAATCCCTATTTTCCACCAAAAATAATTACATAAATAAATTAAATACGAGAAAAATCACATTTTCTCCTCTAATGTCTTGATTGACATATGAGTGAAGTCACATAAAAATTTTAAATTCATTTAAGCTCAATTTAGTGAGTTATGAAATTAGTAAGTTTAAAGGGCAAAATGGTAATTAAAATTTTAACCTATAATTAAAAATTTTAGGTTTAATTAAAAGGGTGGGTAAAATATTTGATACTAAGTTGATTTTGGATGTTTGAAACTTAGGTAGTTAAAGGATAGAAACCTACCAAATAATTTGAAATTAATTAAAATAAACCTTAATTAAATAATTAATTAAACTTGGAAGAATAATAAAAAATTGGAATTATTAAAAGAGGGATACTATTAGGAGGAGATTTGTTCTTTAATTTAAGAATCCCCAAATTAATCTCCTCAATAATATTTAATTCCTAATTAAAATGATAATCCAAATTCAAAATTTAAAATGCTAAAAGACTTAATCATTAAATTAAATTGAAGTTAAAACATTTAAATTAAATCCTTTTAAAATTTCAATTAAATTAATACTTTAACAATTAAAATTAAATCATCCTTAAAGCATAAAAAATAAAATTTTAAATTAAAATTAAAATAAAATAAAATTTAAATTTAAATTAAATTAAATTAAATTAAATTAAATTGAATTAAATTAAAATTTAAATTAAATTAAATTAAATTAAATTAAATTAAATCACATTAAATTAAATTAAATTAAATTAAATTAAATTAAATTAAATTAAAACATATTAAATTAAATAAAAAAATAAAATCAAGTTAAAATAAAATTGAAATTAAATTAAATTAAATAAAATTAAATTGAAAGTAAAACTAAACCAAATTAAATTAAAATTAAATTAAATTAAATTGAATTAAATATAACATCACCAAAAATATAAAGAATTCAAAATAAATCTAAAACAACTTGAACATTATTCCAAACTTAAACCCATTAATTAAAATTTAATTAAATCATAAATCACTTGAACATCAATTTGCCCTCAAAAGCTCTTGTTGTCATAACTCCTAAACGGAGTATTAAGTGAAGTGTTACTTCACTCATAGGATATTCAAATGTCCTAGTTCACTCGAGCAAGATAATAAAACTTCAAGTCCCTGGATGATTAATTCATTTGTATAATTAAATTCTCTTGGACTTAAAACAATCCTAGAGGTATTGAAAAGATGTTTAATATTCGTCTTAAGCACTTCCTCAATATGATAGGATATTTATAAGAACAATTGAACTTAATTGTTCTTCGATGAAGAAAATCGTCCTCAAACCAAAACACAAGAACCTAGACGTCATAGGAGATGACTAGCTATAGGAGTAGGACCTTGGTAGAAAACCATAACCCTTCCCTTAACTTTACCTAGGAACTTGCTTTAAATGCTTAAATATTCTAAATTATGTTTAAGTGCAGCTTGGGATGACGGGAAGACCCTCCAGGTACATTTTTGTTTTATTGCAATTTACCTCCTTGCAATTTATTTTATTGCAAATGCACTATACTTTTCTTGCATGATAAACAACTGTTGCATGAAAACCCACACCTCTAGGATAATCCCTAAAACCGAAAACCAAAACTAAATTAAAAGTCATTACAAGATAAAATTCACCGTCACAACATTTCAAAATATAAAACAACTCAAAATTTAATCACAAACAAAACAACAAAACTACAACTACAACTAAATTAAAACGTCTTGTTGGATGATCGGGAATACCTCGGATGATGTAACCTACGTGTTTCTAACGGGATTTCCCACGGTCTAAATGAAAGTGTGGAACTCATTTAGTCGAGTTTAGCAAATTCATCCGGACTAAGTGAATCCGATAAAAATAATGATGCCGGAAGGATGGAACCGTGGGATCTTAACCGGTGTTGTTATAATCAACTTTAAGATTTGTTTTAATTAAAACATAGAAAACACTATGGAAATTAAGACATTCTCTAAACCAAAACACTTCTCTCATCTCTTGATCTATGATTTCTAAACCTGTGCAACAACAAGGAGCTCGGAGCATGGTGGGCAGCACGGCCATCTTCGTCAGCAAAACAACTCTACATCAGCTAAACATTTCTTAGAATTAAATAACTAAACCATAGGACTTCGAGGTAGTTTGCCTAGTGCAACATAAATCTTCAACCTTTTGTTAGGCATTTGCATTGCAAATTAAGCCCTAACCGGTCTTAGGACTCCGAGGTGATCGTTCGGTACGACATAAACCCTCACATCTTCGAGCTCGTTTGCATGATCGCGTCATACAAATATAAGTCCTAATTAATTAAAATCGGCAAGATCAAAACATTAAATAAACATTAGGACTTTCCTAAATTCAAGCCAAACAATAGGATAGTCGGGAAATTACCGAAGTTCGCTTCGAATCTGTAATTTCTCCTACCTTTCTTCCTTTGAATTCCCAAAATAAAATGTTCCAAATTTGATCCATCCCCTATTGAAATTCCAAACTTCAATCCCTTGAAAACTTAAACTTTGAAATTCTTGAGAGCAGAATTACTGATTATTATCGAGTGTTTTATTAAGTGATTCCCGTCATTTAAGATGTAATTAACTATAGGGGCTTGCCCTTATAGGGAATTTTAAGAACCAAGGTAATATAAACCCTGCTTAATTCATTTATATTAAGCAGGGAACTTGTCTGGCTTATAAAATTGGTTCGCGGAACAAACGGATGTCACAAATCTCCTAGTTTATTTAATCGAGCCCCACCATCAAGCGTTGTGTCTATTCTTCGGGATAGATACACGGTTTGTGGTGCGGTGCTCGTTTATATAAACTATTTGGGATGTGAGATCGGTTTGATTTCATATCTTAAAACTTTTAAACTTAAAATTACTTTCAAAATCAAATGTTATCTTTTAAACTATATATTTAAATTAAATTTAAAATATAAAAAATTTGCCGACAATTTCTATAGGCGACCCCTTTTCAAAATGAAACACACTAACCTAAAAATATGCAGACACCAACTGATATGTTTCCTACACTTGATGATGATAACGAGCAGCTATTATTGTGGATCAAACATCTCAGAGTTCTTTTTCAATTAGGCCTTTGACTGATAAAACTGATATGATCTTATGGAGAATCAAAAGACTGGAAAAAGAGGTACAAAATGTGATGACTTCAATTAATAACATCTCTGACTTATTTGATTATATTGACTGGAGGATGAAAGAACACTTCGATCATTCTAGACTTCTTGAAGCTAGTTTCAAACGGCTTGTGAGAAAGAAATGATGGATAGAAGAAGTTTCTACTGAAGAGTTTCCTTACAGACCCTTCTACAATCTTTTCGTTCATTTACGTTCAGTGGGTGATATCAGAGATGAGTTTAACACTAATACTGACGAGTAGAAGACGTTCGTAACTGCTTATGTGTTGAATTAGTTTTGATTTAAATTTGTGTAATTTGCACTTGTGTTATTTTAGATTTCGATATTTGATCTCAGTATAGATGAGATTATGCATAGTTTGTTTGTTTTCAGCATTTTGAGTATTGTGGTTTGGATTGTGACACGCCTAAAATATATACGCTTTTTGCTATATTATTTTACTCATTTTTTGATGATATTACACTTTAAAGGAAGGTATTTTGTATGTTTTTTGGTTTTAGGTACAAGAAATGGTGATTGGAGCAAAAGGAAGCAAAAACGGTGCAATTTGGAGCAAAAATGAGCAAGAAATGAAATTATGTCCTGACACCTTTCGATAAGTCTTTTGATGCTTAATCTCTTTTACACTTCTTGCATATTTTTGAATGAGATTGCACTTTAAAGAAATATTATTTTTATGCTTATTTTGTAGGGCTATCTGTTACGAACGCAACGCAACTGAAATGGGGTAAAACGGAGTTGAAACGGAGCCAAACGGAGCGAAACCGTGGAGTTGCGCAGCAGCCTGCTCGCCGACGGCGAGATCGATCTCGCCGACGGCGAGAATTTCCCGAGATCACCGGAAAATGGCCAAAAAGGCCGCCGACAGCGGCCTCGAACCCGCCGACAGCGGCCCGGACGACCATGAACCTACATTTGGCGGTTTTGGGCCAATATTCGACGTATTTGGACGCTTTTTCGAAGGGGTGCTTAAGGAAACTCTTCAGAATTCGTCAATGCTCTTTAAAAATGGCAAATTTGTGTTAGAAAGATGTAGATTTGAGAGAGAAACAATAGAGGAAAGGAGAGAAAAACTTAGAGGAATGTTTAGGATTCTTAGATTAAGAGTGGAAATGTAGATTTCTACCCTTTTGGAGAGATTGGAGAGGAGATTTTGAGAGAATTTGTAAGGGATTGTACGAGCATTGCATGGATCGACGGGAGACTTTATGGGAGAGATCTTCGTCTTTCTTTCAAGGGGAAAAGCTAAGTATTGTTCTTCATTATCTTATAATTTTGTAAACATTTATTTAGTGGATTTGCTTTTGTTAAATGAAGTTTCCTTTATGTTTTCTTTGTGCTTTGTGACGCATCTCTCTTACTCTTTCTTCTTCTTTGGAAATAGTGGCATAAGAAGATTATGCCATTGTTTTCCTTTTACTTTTCTTTTGTAATGAGTAGAAATCATGTTTAGGATTTTGTGATGCATGGTAGAAGTAAATTTAATTATAAATGTGATGGTTTTTTTTTACATTGCAATAAGGGCCCATTGTAGTGTTAAAATTTGTTGTAATTGCATTGTCCCAAAGGGCGGTGTAATTCTCAACAAAGTGGAACCACATTCAAATTCCATGGATGGTGAAGTTCATGGGAATTGAATGCAAATAAATAGGGAAATATAATTATCGGGCGTAAAATTGGAGATTTTAGAGTGACAGGCTAAAATCCTCAATTCGATCCTATCGTTCGGGTGCTCGAAGTGTAGATGTTAGCCCTCGGGCGAGGGGAACGTGGGAGCTCCGAAGTGGCAGCGGTATCCTCCCGCACTTAGCCGCGATTCAAGTAACCAAGCATAGGATTAGTCAATGTTCTTTATGCCTCGACCAAAGGGTAAAGAATAGGATCGCTCCTATTTGGCACATACAATATTAAATGCATCTCAATCCTATACATTATCTATTTCATTACATAAGAATAGTAGTTTTTAATATCTCAAAATTCTCCAAACCAATTCATCCAAAAAGGGTTATATTTAGGATTGTTATTTGCATTTAGTTATAGCTTTCTATCTTACATTTAACACTTGCATTTAGGAATAGTTGCTAGATAAACACAATCTTAATCGACATTCCAAACTAAGGACTATTAAGTAGTAGTACTGAATTTGACTAAAGACTTCTTACTTCACCTCCTCGTGGGATCGATACTGGGGTTTTTAAAGAAAACTCTATATTACTTGAAACGATACGTATACTTGCTGACCCACAATTTTATATTATGATATTTTTAATTTAATTGCAACGACGCCAAAAACTTGACCCCGCTATTTATATGTATAGAATTTTAATTGTTTATGTTGTGGATGCTACGCAAGTATACGTATCGTATCAAGTAATACGAGGCTCTAGTGGAGTCCCGGTTATCGATCCCACAAGGAAAGAGAAAATTAAATAACAACTAATTTAAAATAATAATAATAATTTTTGAAATAAGTGTACGAAAATTTGGAATTCTAAATTTGAGCGCAATAAAGTAAACTAAGTATTTTAATTAGTGTAACTTAACTAAGTAGAAAATTAATACGTATTGAAAGTGCAGGAAATTAAACTAATTGCTAAATAAGTCTTAACTATTCAGTAAAAAGTATCTCTCCCTTGTTTAGAAATTTAAGTGATTGATGAATTTAAATAGTATAATTTTAAGGTATTGTGACAACAGGAGCATTCCTATTCTTTACCCTTTGGTCCAGTGTAAATAATATCGACTAATCCTATGTTTGATTACCGAATCCGCGGCTAGGCCGGGAGGATACCGATCGCCACTTCGTAGCTCCCACGTTCCCTCGCCCGAGGGCTAACATCTACACTTCAGCTCTCAAACAATAGACCGAATTGAATATTTTAGTCCGTCACACTAAAATTCTCAATTCTACGCCCCAGTCGATATTATTTCCCTATTTATTTGCACCCTCCTTCCAAGGCTTTTGAATTCCCCGAATATCAGATGTAATTTTTACTATAGTTGATAATCAACATATTTTAACAAATCAAATGGCCAGTTTGAAAGTAAATTAAGTTTTAAATAAAAATTATCACAATTTATTAATAAATATAAGTATCTCTATTTTAATTTCATCAAGTCACTTAATTTCATAAACAGGGAGAAAGACTAATAAACTACTCAAAATGCATGGGAACTAAACTAAGCATGGATTTCATTTAAAGTTAAAAACAATAAATACAAATACTTATCTCGATTTATCCCCAAACGTACTCCTCGTAGTTCCTTTGACTCTTCCTTCCAGTACAACACGACTCACTAATTACTCACTAAACTCACTAAAGACTCACTAAAGACACACAACTGCACACAAAACTAGACAAAAGACTAAAAGATTGCACACAAAAGATCGATTTTCGGCCTCTATATATGAGGTGAGCAAAGGACCAAGATGTGCGTAAGCATCCCTTCAAAAAGTGTCCAGGTTCAATGTATCTGTGCTATTTGAACTACCTCGCCGTCGGCGACGAACTACCTCGCTGTCGGCGAGGCTTCTAGAAGATCTTCAAACCGCTCTAGCTCGTCGTCGTCGGTGTGCTCGGAGCCATTGTCGACGAGACAGTTTATAAATTCTTCAAAATTTTCTTCTTGTAACCTCGCCGTCGGCGGCTCGATCTCGCTCGTCGGCGACTCAAGACAAATTGCATGATTTTGCTCCAAATTTGCTCCTTTTTATGATTCTTGCTTTTATCACCTAAATTATTCATTCCCGCAACAAAATAAAGAAAATACCCTTCTTTAAAGTGCAATTTCATCAAAAATAAGTATGAATTTCTTAATAAATTTTTCAGTGATCAAAATCCCCAAACTTACTTATTACTTGTCCTCAAGTAATTTTTAGTACTACATAAAAATAATGAGTTTTATAATAAGATTTTTCAATTTAAATAAACTATGAATTAGATTAATTAATATCATAATGAAGTTAAACAAAAATAATTCATGTAATTTAATTAATCTTATTGAAATAAATTATTTAGTTATCAGGTCTATGATTTCTAGCTTACTATTCATTTCAGGAATGACTATATTTAAAAGAATAACTACTTAAGATATTCATATGATAAGAAATTCAAGAAAACACTATTAGGTAAAATTCTAATCCATAAACATAAGTTTGGAAATATCTAAGTTTTTTTCCTTTAGGTTAATTCAAATGAAGCCAATTTTTGATAAGGCATCTCCTCAAGCTTCTCCTTTTTTTTTCTTTTTCTTTTTCTTTTTCTTTTTCTTTTTTTTTTCTAATGAGGATCACTGTATCTGGAGAGCCTGTTAATAATTTTGAACTTCATTTTCATTTTCCTAAATTTGAAACTTAGAAATATTTCTTAGCTTATATATACTTCATAGTTTTTACTTCATCGATTTTCAATCTTTTCTTTTTCACTCGAATACTTAAGAATTTTAATTTTAGAATATAGTTTTCCTTACTAAAAATAGTTTACTATATTCTTATTCCTTTTAACCAAATAGTTTATTCTATTTAATTAATTAAAGCACTAGAAATATTTCATTTAACCTTTTATAATAATTAAATAAAATAATTCATATTAATTAAATTGAAAAATTTGCTATAAAAATCATTTTATAATAATTTGAAAATAGAAATTGAGAACAAGTTAATAACTAAATTTGTATTTTACTCCCCCCAACTTAAATTTTTATATCTACTCTAAATAATGAAAAAGGAAAGTAAATAAATCATACATTCGAAGTTTAAGTATTTCTTTTTCTTTGAAATTTTTGCGTGCTTTTTCATTTTTCATTGAACTCCGTATCGTTAGTATTCTCCATATATATATAACAATTTAAAGAAAATACAGGGATAAAATCTGAGATAAGTATTAAATACAAAAATTAAAATTAACTCTACACTACACATATGAATTACTAACATATTAAAAACATTGAACTAACAGATTAACAATTTTAAAAACTTAAAACAATACAAAATAAAATAAAAACATACTAAAGAAAACTAACATCTTATTTAACATAAAAACAAATGCAATTAACTAACAAAAAAACAAAAACTAAACTACTATAACAATTCAAGCAAATAATCTAACAATCATCCAATGTCTCACAACATAAAGTATTGAATATTACAAACATATAAAAGCTTTTTTTTTTTTTTAAATAACTTAACATTAAACAAACAAACAAATAAAGTCCTAATCTTCAGCATCAAAGTCCCAGGCTATATCATCTTCTCCCTGATCTGTAGGCCGAGAAGACCGAAGCAGTCGGTACCGTGAATATCGGGGGCACTCGTGAAAGACAATATCTAAATCACCACTCCTATAGCGACGCTCGCCTTCATAGTATGCAATCTCGTATTCCGAATGTCGCCGGAGATATTCACTATCATAATCGTGTCTTCTCTCCAAGCCTCCAATCCTTTGATCTATATGCTCAAATCTTCTTTCCATATTTTCTCCAAATAACTCAAAACTCTTTCTACTCGGTGGTTAATTCATTCATCGATCTTGAAGGGTAGGGTGGTAGACTCGGGAGGTTCATAGCTAGTAGAGGGTATATCTCTACCTGACTCGAGTGAAATAACTTCTCACTCCCGATCTCCAACTTTCGTGGGATTCATATTTCTTTATATTAGCTCGAGTTAGGGGTTTCATAGGCTCTATCCATTCCTCATCATCTCTTGCCTCTACCACGTATAATCGGCAAAGTGCATAGATAAGACCAGGATGTCCTAATCCTCCTCCACTTTCATTTCTAGCAGATGGCTAATATGTTTTTATATATAACACTTCCCACATTAATACTCTTCCGGTTCCGAATACGTAAATTCGGAACTCGCTTCATCTCTCGTTACCTCACTATGATGGTAGGTAGGTAACAAAGTAGAGCAAATAAAATAATGCCAGGCTTTTGATGTTGCATTTAGCATAGAAAGAGGGAAGTTTACCCGTTCTCGCTGCTTTATCTTCCGTACTCCTTTCCCATTAGTGAGAAAGTCAATCACCTCTTCTAATGGTCCTTCCATAGTTCCAAAAGTTTCATATTCGCTCCAGTGTGTCTTGAACTTCATAATATGTGTTTATTCTAGCAGCAGCTGAAATCTACGAAAAATCCTCTAACTTTAACCTAGGCATCTTCCGCCCGTGTTAAGTTTGTATAAAATTCCTTTACAACTTCTACAGCTGCTCTGTTGGCAACGAAACAGAAGTTTTCCCATCCTTGCTCCTTTATAACTCGCTCTACTTCTCCTCCTGGATTCTTGAATACTCGATCCACAATGCACTTTCTTCCTTGTATATTTTCAAAATATTTTGGCTGTGCTCGTGCATTGATGAATCGGTTTTCGTCGAACTCTACTCGACGTTTTTTTGTCGTGGAGCCATTTTTTGATCTGTGAAATTTACAAAATTTTAACTAAACTCCAAAATATTACTAATAAGGCTTCCCACAACAACTAAAATCCATTTAAATCGATTTCTATGAAATTCTTCCAAGTATTTTCTTCACATTTCAAAATTTTTCAAAATATCCCAATGTAGAAGAAATCAATGGTGAAAATCAAAAATTTTTGCATAGGAGTGAAGCTCTTACTAAGGGGAGATGAAATCCGGTGTCAAAAAGTGTTGAAATCGCTTCAAATCCAAGATCTCTCAAGCCCTAGGTCGGTTTTTTCGAAAATTTTAGGAAGGGGATGATGAATAGTGTAGGTTGACCGGTCACAACATAGGTCTTTTTGCGTTCTCGCTGTCGCCGAGATTTTTCTCGCCGTCAGCGAGCTAATTAATTCCATAAGGCAAAAGTTTCGGGACAAATCCGCCGTCGGCGAGAAATTCTTCGCTGTCAGCGAGATCGATCTCGCTGTCGGCGGGATTTTTCTCGCCGTCGGCGAGGTCCTAAAAATTTCAATTTTTGAAATTCGTCAATCATTTTCAACCTCGATTTGCCTTATATTATATTTCCGATCATATCATTTATTAATTTAATATGAAGATTAGTTACTTATACACAAACAAATTCACACAACACAACAAATTAACTTTAATATTGAAATCCATGAGACATACAAACTAACATAATTTAAAACTCTATAATCAAACTTCAAACTTCAATCCTTACTACCAATCAACGATTGCAAACCAATCCACGACACACTAAATATCGATACAAAACTATGACGCATATCTCAACTAAGTTTGAGATATTCAAGTCATCACTCCACACATAATAAAATCTAAATCAAATCAAATAACATAAATACAAACATACTATGAAAATCTTTACTACTACTCTTCAAGGTCGAATCTTCATCTTCTCCGATATTTCCTATATGACGATGATGTACAAATAAGTTATAGAAAGACCCGAAGGGAAATTCCGGCAGCATTCTTCAGATGATCCAACCCTTCGTCTCGCAAAATGAAGAAAGCTAGCTTCCAAGTGTCCGTAATGATCAAAGCGTTCCTTCATCCTCCGACAAAATGTGATCAAATAAATCGATATATTGTCGATTAAATCTCTCACATTCTATAGTTCTTTCTCCATTCCATTAATTTTCTTCATAAGTAACTCCGTTTTATCTGAAATAGGCCTTGCTATAGGATTATTCTGTGAAGCTCTATCAGAAATAAATGTAATGTCTTCATTATTGTCTAAAGTAGGGAACATATCTGTAGGATCAAACGGCTTCCAAGGTAACAAAACCTTTTCCCAAGCTTCATAAGAAACCTGGTACTGACTGCATAATGCAAAAATAGTAGATAGGTGTCCTAGTCCGTGAACTGACCCATGCACAATTAAACTCAATCCAGACTTAACAATTATTGATCCAACATCAATAGACAATCCAATTTGAATACAATAATTCAATATAGCGCATTCCTTTGAAACTTTGTTTACCCTCATAGTAGATAACAATTTAGATGAGATGAAAAAGTGTCAGTGCTTTGAGACAGGATTCAAAAGTGATGCAGAGAAACTAACATACCCGTCTTCACGCATTTCCCAATCTTCCGATTCATCACCGGATATTGAAATATCTCATTCATATTATATCGAGAAGGCACAAAATTTGAATAGTGACATACCGGGGTGTTTTCTATAGAGATTAATTCATTTACTCTTGATGGAGTAAACTTCACCCATCTTCCTCGGACGTAGATATTCCCATTGTTGATCGCATGTAAGTTAGAGTAGAACTCTTTCACAACTGGAATAACAACAGCAGACGTTGTGTAACAAAATACCTCCCAGTGCCGCTGTGCGATCGTTTCTTCTATCTTAGTAGTGGAATTCTCTAATCCTCGATCGACAAATCCCCGTTCCTTGATAACTCTTTTCTTTACCAAAACCTTGTCGAAGATCCGCCGCGCTTCCGCACTCACAAATTTCCTCCGGTTAAACACTCCGCATTTAGAGGAATCTAAGAATTTGGAGGCCATTATGGTGAATGGAATGAATTCTAGTGAAGAAGGCAGACTTAGAATGATTTAATAATGGGTTTTCACAAAGGAATTGGTGTTGAAACCGTCCAGATCAGCATTTAAAGTATATATAACTCATTTTTATAACTTCCTCGCTGTCGGTGGGAGGTTTCTCGCCGTCGGCGACTTAGTTATAAAAACTACCTTTCAGATCTCGCCGTCGGCGGGCTCGTTTCTCGCCGTCGCCGAGCTTATAAATAAACTAAATTAAATTAAGCGCGAACCTCGCCGCCGGCGAGTATCGACCTCGCCGTCGGCGAGATTTCAAAATAATGTCCAATTTCGCTCTAAATCGAATAATTTCTTTTCTCATCATAATGGTTCGAATATGTGATGATTCTTAATAATAATTGAGTAGTAAAGTTTCAATAATATAAACTAACTATTAAGATACAATAAAAATAGATAACTAATATGGGTTGCCTCCCATAAAGCGCTTAGTTTAACGTCGTCAGCCCGACCTAATTTCAATTATTAATCAGGTCGACTAAGCATTAAAACCTCTTTATAGTTAGGTCTTATACCTTCGAAATATGGTTTTAATCTATGTCCATTAACTTTAAATTTATGTCCAGCTTTTGGATCTTCGATTTCTATAGTTCCGTATGAAAATATTTGAGTTATGGTGAAAGGTCCTAACCATCGAGATATCAATTTTCCAGGAAATAATTTCAATCTAGTATTATATAGCAAAACTTCCTGTCCTGGTTCAAAATTTCTCTGATTAATCTTCCGATCATGACATAATTTCATCTTTTCTTTATAAATCCGATCATTATCATACGATTCATTTCCTAATTCTTCCAATTCATTTAATTGCAACAATCTTTTCTCACCAAATCTTCCTTCATATTATAATTAAATTCTTTAATCGCCCAATATGCTTTATGTTCTAATTCAACCGGTAAGTGGCATGTTTTTCCATATATAAGCTCGTAAGGAGTCATTCCAATCGGAGTTTTATAAGCAATCTTATAAGCCCATAATGCAATGTGTCTAATCTAATAGACCAATCTAACCTATTCGGGTTTCATGCATTTTTCTAAAATACGTTTAATCTCACGATTAGATACTTCAACTTAATCCGCTAGTCTCATGGATGATAAGCAGTGGATATCTTATGAGTAATATTGTATTTTTCTACTAGTTTCGTGAATGTATTTATTTCTAAAATGAGTTCCTCCGTCGATGATAATCACTCTCGCATTCCAAATCTAGTAAAAATATTTTTCATCGTAAATTTTGAAACACTCTTAAGCATCACACCTAGGTAAAGCTTGTGCCTCAATCCATTTGGAAACATAATCAACAACTACTAATATATATGAGTTTCCAAACGAAGGAATAAAAGGTCCCATAAAATCTAATCCCCAAACATCAAAAATTTCAACTTCTAATATAAAGTTTAGAGGCATTTCGTTTCTTCTAGATATATTTCCTACTCTTCGGCATTTATCGCAAGTTTTAATATATCTATATACATCTCTAAATAGAGTAGGCCGAAGAAATCCGTATCGTAGAATCTTATAAGCTAGCTTTATCAGTCCCAAAATGTCCTCCAAAATTAGAATCATGACATTTTTGAATAATTGGTCCAGCTTTCTTCATAAGGTACACATCTTCTAATAATTAAATCCTTACATCGTTTATATAAATATGGTTCATCCCAAAAATAAGTTTTCGTATCATGGATGAATTTTTTCTATTGTTGCAAAGTTAGCATAGGTGGTAAAATATTACTAACTATATAGTTTACTATATCAACATACCATGGTATTTTCCACTCATTGATATTATATAGTTGTTCATCAGGAAAACTGTCTATAATTTCATTTTCAATATCAGATAATTCATGATTTTCTAATCTTGATAAATGATCTGCAATTTGATTATCAGTTCTTTTCTTATTAACGATCTCAAAATCGAATTCTTGCATTAATAGCATCCATCTATTTAATCTTGGTTTGGAATCTTTCTTTTGCATTAAATATTTGATAGCAGAATGATCAAGTATGCACGATACATTTTGTTCCAATCGTATAAGGTCTAAATTTATTAAAACCATATACTACCGCTAATAGCTTCTCTCTCAGAATCGTATAATTTATTTCAGCATCATTTAGAGTTTTACTAGCATAGTATATAACTTTAAAGATCTTTTCATATCTTTGCCCAAGAACTGCTCCTATAGCACAATCACTAGCATCACACATAAGCTCAAATGGTTTCTCCGAGTTAGGTGAAACTATTATAAATGCTGTAATTAATTTTTCTTTTAAGAGTTCAAAAGCATTCAGGCATTCGATTGTAAATTCAAATTTCTTGTCCTTTTCGAGAAGTTGGCATAGTAGGTTTAGTAATTTTTGAAAAATCTTTTATATAGCGTCCGTAGAATCCAAGATGTCCAAGAAAACTTCTTACCCCTTTTACCGTAGTTGGAGGTGGTAATTTAGCTATAACTTGAATTTTTGCATGGCCCACTTCCATGCCTTTTTCCAAAATTTTATGCCCTAATACAATGCCGCCCGCAACCATAAATCGACATTTCTCCCAATTTAGAACTAAATTTGTTTTCTCACATACTTCTAATACTTTTTCAAGATGAGTTAAGCATGTGTCAAATGATGTTCCAAATACAGTAGAAATCATCCATAAATACTTCTATTCCATTGTCAATTAACTTACTAAATATAAACATCATACATCTCTCGGAATGTTGTCTGGTGCATTACATAATCCAAAAGGCATTCTTCGAAAAGCGAAAGTTCCATAAGGACTAGTAAATGTAGTTTTCTCTGATCCTCGGAGCAATTTGTATTCGATGATAACCGGTGTATCCATCTAGAAAACAAAAATACTTATGTCCGCTTAATCTATCTAACATCCGGTCTAGAAATGGTAAAGGGAAGTGATCTTTCCTCGGTGGCGGTATTTAATTTCCTATAATCAATACATATACGCCAACCAAGCAACTTGTCTTATAGGAATAAGATCATTATTTTCATTGGCGATGACGGTCACTCCTCCCTTCTTAGGAACACAATGAATTGGGCTTACCCAAGCACTCGTCGAAATAGGATATATAATACCATTATCTAACCATTTTAAAATTTCTTTCTTAACTACTTCTTTCATTATCTGGTTTAATCTCCTTTGGGATCTCGCTTTAGGTTTATGTTCATCATATAAAATAATTCTATGCATACAGTATCGAAGGACTAATTCCTTTAATATCCGCTAAAGTCCAACCAAAAGTTTTTTTATATTTTTTTAAAGTTTCTAAGTTTTTGTTCTCGAGATTCGTTTAATGCGTATGAAATAATAACTGGTAAAGTTGAAGAATTACCTAAATAAGCATATTTCAAATGATCGTGTAATATTTTTAGCTCAAGTTCGGAGGTTTAATAATTGATGGAACTATATTCTTGTCGCATTTTCAAGTATTATCCAAAAATTCAAATCTTTCCCGAATAAAATCTAGTTCTTCATGATTATCTTCAATTAATTTAAGTGTTTTCTTTTTCTAATTTATCCTCGTAATATTCCTTAAAATGTTCTTGTTGTAAATATTCAAGTATTTCCATCCGAAAACATTCATCATCTTTTTCTAGCAGCAGGATATTTCATTGATTTTGCAATATTAAATGTAACTTTTCGGTCATTTACTCTCATAGTTAATTCTCCTTTCGAACATCAATCATAGCTTTTCCAAGTAGCTTAAAAATGGTCTTCCTAAAATGATAGGAATTTCTTTATCTTCCTCCATATCTAAAACAATAAAATCTACTCAGGAAGATAAATTTATCCACCTTTACTAACACATCTTCAATAACTCCCTTAGGATAGTAACCGAACGATCAGCTAATTGAAGGGTTACCGAAGTAGTGTAATTTTTCCTAATCCTAATCTCTTAAAAATCGATAGAGGCATTAGATTGATGCTTGCTCCTAAGTCACACAAAGCTTTTCCATAAAATTTTTCTCCTATAGCGCAGTGTATAGTGAAACTACCAGATCTTTCAATTTTTCAGAAGCTTCTTCCGAATAATAAGCACTACACTCTTCACTAAGTGCGACCGTTTCATTATCGTTGAATTTTCTTTTCTTATTTAGAATATCTTTCATAAATTTTACATAATTCGGCATCCGATCTAAAGCTTCAACAAAAGGTATATCGATTGTTAATTTCTTTAATATTTCAAGGAATTTAGCAAATTGTTTATCTTTTTTATGTTGAGCTAGTCGTCGAGGAAATGGTGGTGAGGTTTTTCAACGTAAATTTTCATAGTATTAAAGGATGTTCCAAGTTCGAATCTTGTTGAATTGTTTCCTTTTCAATTTCCACTTCCTCTTTTCGGCTTTCAAGTTCTTTTTGAATTTAAGGTTCTAATTCTTTTCCACTCCTTAGTTGTATTGCTTTAATTTGTTCTTTTCCTCGATCTTTAGGATTTATTTCCACATTACTAGGAAAAGTTCCAGGTATTCTATTATTTAAGCGCAGTAGCAATATGTCCAAGTTGAGTTTCGATATTTTTAATAGATGTTCGTTGAATTTGTAATTGATTTCCTTGAATTTGTAGTCGATTTCCTTGATTTTGTAGTCGATGACCCATATTCAAAATTAATTCATCCATGGATAATTTCTTATCCTCGAATCGAGGGTTATTGTTATTAAATCCAGTGGTAATTAGGTTTATAGTTTGGATTTGCTTGATTAGGTTGATTCATCCATTGTTGATTAGATGTGTTATTCCAATTAAAATTTGGATGAGTTTTCCAACCAGGATTATAATAGTTCGAATAAGGGTTATTAGTTCTATTATTAATAGCATTTAAAGTTTCATAATTAGTTCGAGATTCTATGATTTGTCCAGATGAGTTTTCTTCTAAAATAGGAGAGTAGTTCATTCCAAAATGATCTAATTTCTTAGCATATAGCAGTAATTCGAGAAGCTAACATAGATATTGCATCGTTTTCATGAATGCCGGCTATCTTTTTAGGATTTACTCTATCAAGCAAGCCATCGGAAATTATTTGTTGTCATTTCTTCGATTAGTGCATAAGCTTCATCAAATGGTTTAGACATTAATGAACCTCCAAAGAAGAAGATCGATGATCGATCTTAAAGATCCTACTAATCCATTATAAAAGGTTTGAATAATCACCAATCTGGTAACAAGCATGATGTGGGCATTTCCTAAGAAGTTCCTTAAATCTCTCCCAAGCTTCATATATTGATTCTCCATCTAACCGACAAAAAGAAGTTATATCATTTCTAAACATAAGCTAGCTTTAGATGGTGGAAAATATTCTGGATAGAAATTTTTGTGATAATTCTCCCCAAGTTTTAATAGATCCAAAGCTAACGAATTCAACCACATTTTAGCTTTATCCCTTAATGAAAAAGGAAAAGTCTAAGTCTTATAGCATCGTCAGATACTCCTTGATATTTAAAAGTAGCACAAAGTTCTAGAAAACTAGCAAGATGTAAGTTAGGATCTTCGCATGTGAACCACTAAATCGATTATTTTATACCATTTGGATAATTGTATGTTTAAGTTCAAATGAATTAGTAGCCTACATCGTGGTTTCTGAATAGTTAAATGAATTTCACTCGATGTAGGGTCAGTATAATCTCTTAATGGTCTTTGTTGGTTCATATTTTGAATTTCAAGAATATTCTCCATTCTGTGTTAAATTTATAATTTGTTTCTTTTGTTTTCTAATTCTTTTTAATCGTACGCTCTAATTCGAATCGTAAGGTATTAAATTTTCGTTTCCAAATTTGCGCATACAATTTCGGTAATAGATATTAATTTATTTATAATGATTATTTTAAAATAGTCCGTTACTTTAGTAAATTTTTCTTACTCTCCTTAAGCAACGGCGCCAAAAACTCGACCCACAATTTTATATTATGATATTTTTAATTTAATCGCAACGACACCAAAAACTCGACCCCGCAATTTATATGTGTAGAATTGTAATTGTTTATGTTGTGGATGCCGCGCAAGTATACGTATCGTATCAAGTAATACGTGGCTCTAAGTGGAGTCCCGGTTATCGATCCCACATGGAAAGATAAAATTAAATAACAACTAATTTAAAATAATAATAATAATTTTTAAAATAAGTATACGAAAATTTGGAATTCTAAATTTGAGCGCAATAAAGTAAACTAAGTATTTTAATTAGGTAACTTAACTAAATAGAAAATTAATACGTATTGAAAGTGCAGAAATTAAACTAATTGCTAAATAAGTCTTAACTATTCGTAAAAAGTATCTTTCCCTCGTTTAGAAATTTAAGTGATCGATGAATTTAAATAGATAATTTTAAGGTATTGTGACAAATAGAGCATTCCTATTCTTTACCCTTTGGTCCAGGTGTAAAGAATATCGACTAATCCTATGTTTCGATTATCGAATCCGCGGCCAGCCGGGAGGATACCGACCGCCACTTCGTAGCTCCCACGTTCCCTCGCCCGAGGGCTAACATCTACACTTCAACTTCAAACAATAGGACCGAATCGAATATTTTAGTCCGTCACACTAAAATGCTCAATTCTACGCCCCAATGATATTATTTCCCTATTTATTCGCACCCTCCTTCCAAGGCTTTGAATTCCCCGAATATCGATGTAATTTTTACTATAGTTGATAATCAACATATTTTAACAAATCAAATGGCCAATTGAAAGTAAATTAAGTTTTAAGTAAAAATTATCACAATTTATTAATATATATAAGTATCTCTATTTTAATTTCATCAAGTCACTTAATTTCATAAACAAGTGGAGAAAGACTAATAAACTACTCGTAATGCATGGGAACTAAACTAAGCATGGATTTCATTTAAAGTTAAAAACAATAAATACAAATACTTATCTCGATTTATCCCCAAACAGTACTCCTCGTAGTTCCTTCGACTCTTCCTTCCAAGCACAACACGACTCACTAATTACTCACTAAACTCACTAAAGACTCACTAAAGACACACAACCGCACACAAAACTAGACAAAAGACTAAAAGATTGCACACAAAAGACCGATTTTCGGCCTCTATATATGAGGTGAGCAAAGGACCAAGAGGTGCGTAAGCATCCCTTCAAAAAGTGTCCAGAGTTCAATGTATCTCGTGCCATTCGAACTACCTCACCGTCGGCGACGAACTACCTCGCCGTCTGGCGAGGCTTCTAGAAGATCTTCAAACCGCTCTAGCTCGCCGTCAGCGGTCTCGGCTCGCCGTCGCCGAGACAGCTTATAAATTCTTCAAAATTTTCTTCTTGTAACCTCGCCGTCGGCGGCTCGATCTCGCCGTCGGCGACTCAAGACAAATTGTATGATTTTGCTCCAAATTCGCTCCTTTTTATGATTTTTGCTTTTATCACCTAAATTATTCATTCCTGCAACAAAATAAAGAAAATACCTTTCTTTAAAGTGCAATTTCATCAAAAATAGGTATGAATTTCTTAATAAATTTTTCAGCGATCACTTGCGTAGTACCCCTAGTGTGTAAAATATTTTCTAATTTTAATATCATTTAAGAGTTTGCACACTAGCCGCTATTTATAAATCGGGTCAAGTTTTTTGCCATTATTTGGAAGTTAATTTACTGCGTAATTGCGAGTCGGGTCAAGTTTTTGGCGCCGTTGCCGGGGAAGCTTCGGTAAGAACTTTAGGAGAATTTTAGTTGAAGCAATTAGGCTTAGATTTGGAAAACTGTAGTGTAGTAAAAACTATTTTTGTGTGAAAAATTTTTTGTTGTATGAAACATTGTTGTGAAAAATTTGTTTGTGTGAAAAATATGGTGTTCGTAAAAATATTTTGTTGTGTTGAATATATTTCGTCGTTTATTTGTTTAATTGTTAATATATTATTTGTTGTGTTACGTATGCGAAACAAAGGATCTGTAGGACTTGTGTCTTATGATCCCGAGTTTGAAAAAAATAAAAAAATAATAAAAATACGTAAAGGACTCGAAAACTAGAATTGGAAATGAAAAACTTTCATGATAATAACTTAGAAAATCATCATAATTCATTGAGGGATTACATAAATCCTACGACAGATGAAATTCACTCTAGTATACAAAACCCTGTCGTAGAAGCTGACTCATTTGAAATAAATCCTGAGATTATCCAACTGGTACAAAACAATCAATTTGGAGGAACCCTATTTACACTTATCAAATTTTCTAGAACTCTGTGCTACATTTCGTTATAACGGTATGTCAGACGATGCTGTTAGACTAAGGCTTTTTCCTTTCTCACTAAGGGATAAGGCTAAAATGTGGTTATACTCATTAGCACCTGGCTCTATTAAAAATTAGAAAGAGATAACTCAAAAATTCCTAGCTATATATTTTCCACCTTCAAGGACTACTAAACTTAGAAACGATATTATCTCATTTTGTCAATATGAAGGGGAATCAATATACGAAGCCTGGGAATGATTTAAGGAACTCCTAAGAAAGTGTCCACACCATGCTCTGCCCGATTGGTTAATCATTCAAACTTTTTACAATGGTTTAGTAGGATCCCTTAGGTCTATAATTGATGCTGCCGCTGGTGGATCATTAATGTCAAAATCATTTGATGAAGCATATGCATTAATTGAAGAAATCGCTACAAATGAATTTCAATCACCCTCTATAAGGGTAAATCATAAAAATGTAGCTAGTATTTATGATACGGATACGATTTCAATTCTTGCATCTCGCATTGCCGCAATATCAAGGAAGTTGACCAATTTGGAATGAACCAACCTCAATTTACTCCTGTAAGTGAGGAAAGTTCATTAGGACCTATAATTGATTCTAAATTATCATATGAGACTTTAAATACCATAAACAACCCATATTCTAACCTTTACAACCCGTGTTGGGAGAACCATCCTAAATTTAACTGGAATCATACTACTGACGATGGAAACCAACAATGGGAAAATAATCATGGAAATCATAATGGAAGTTGGAATAATCAGGGGAACACAAACTATAGACCTTCATATCCACCAGACTCTAACGATGATCAACAATTTGAGGATAAGAAAATGTCTATGGAAGAAGTGGTATTGCAAATGGAAACCAACTAGCAAAGTCAAAATGCCGCAATTAGAAACATAGAGAATCAATCGGGACAAATTGCTAATTCACTTAGCAATAAACCCCAAGGAACACTTCCTAAGCAACATTGAGATCAACTCTAAAGAGAACACTAATGAACAAATAGAAGCCGTCCAATTAAAAATTGGAAGAGATATAAGAGGATGTGGTTAGAAAAGAGAAAGATGTTGTGAGAGAAACAAAGGAAACTAAAAGAACCGAAGAACATGTTTCTAAGGATCTAGAAAAATTAATATCTCCAACTAAAATCAGTTTGGAAAAACCACCACCTCTATTTCCTCAAAGACTTAGACAACATGAGTTGGATAAAAAATTTTCAAAGTTCATGAAAGTACTTAAGAAGTTAACGATAAATATTCCTTTCACTGAAGCTTTAGAACAAATGCCAAGTTATGCAAAGTTTATAAAGGATATATTAAACAAGAAAAGGAAATTTGGGGATTACGAGACAATTGCACTAAGTAAGGAGTGCAGCGCTTTACTTCAGAAAAATTTTTCTCGGAAACTTAAAGATCCTTGTAGCTTTACAACTCCTTGTGCAATTGGAAAAAAATTATGTGGAAAAGCATTATGTGATTTAGGAGTGAGCATTAATGTGATGCCTCTATCTATATTTAGAAGGTTAGGTTTAGTTGATATTTCTCCCACTACTGTAACCCTTATGTTAGCTGATCGATCTATCATTTATCCAAAAGGAGTTATAGAAGATGTGCTTGTTAAAGTGGATAAATTTATCTTTCCCTCGACTTTATTGTATTAGATATGGAGGAAGATAAAGAAATTCCAATTATTTTAGGGAGACCTTTCCTTGTTACTGGACAAGCTATGATAGATGTGCAAAAAGGAGAGTTGACTATGAATATTAATGACCATGAAGTCACTTTTGATGTATTAAAGACTATGAAATATCCAACTGAGAGAAAAGATGATGAATATTTTTGGATGGATGAAATTGATTATCTATGTAAAGACCATTTCCAAGAAAGTTTTGAGAGTAAGTTAATAGATGAGAATGAAATAGATTTTCATGGTGATTCGAAAACATTACTTAAAGAAGACTGTATGTATGTTCAGGAGAGGTGTGAAATGATGGACTCTACAAAAAATAGTAAAATTTTAATTCCATTTGTTGAAAAATCTCATGAACTTAAGATGGATGTATCCCAAATAAATTTAAAGCCTATCTACTTAGGGAATTCATCTATACAACCAGTCTTTATATCTTTAGATACGACTCAATCACAAGAAAAACCTGAATTAAATGATGAACAAGATAAAATTATTGAACTAGGACTTGAAAGAGAATTTCGAGGATAAATTTCAAAAGAACTTTGAGTTGAGAAAAGAGGATAAGGATATTGGAAGACCATTGGAAGAAATTCTTAAGGAATTAGAAAAACCTATTTCCTCAACTAAGATAGATCCTCCATCATTTAATAATTATAAATGGGAATAATTGGAAGATAACTCGAATCATAAGAGTGACATGAAGAATTTGATCCCGAATCGAATTATCTAGAGAGAATTTGATCCAAAATTTGGAAGATATTGAAGTATTTTATAAAGATCCATTTCTTATAAATTTCAAGGATGATATTAATATGCGGATTGAGAAAATCAATTGAAGAATATTGGATCTAGAAAGAAATATGAGGAACAATGATATAAATCCATTTGAAAAGGAAGAGCTGAATGAAAAATTAAAATTTGAGGATTTTATAGAATCCTCGGATCCGGAAATGATTGGGCGATTGATCAAGGATTACTTAATTGGAATTTTGATCCAGGTGGAATCATTTGTCAGGCTAATGACATTAAACCAAGCGCTTTATGGGAGGCAACCCATAGTTATCAGTGTGTTTTGATTTAGTGTGCTTGAGAGTCATGATTGTTAGTGATATATTGTATTTTCTTTATAGTGGATTGATCAGTTTGATTGTTGTTGGTAGATGTTTGGATTATTAGTAGTTTGATTTGATCTTTGTGTGTCATGAGGGAGGTGATTCCTTAACTTCTTATTATGGCTAGAATTGATCTCTTGTAGTTGTTGGATTAATGAGTCCGTTATAACTTGGGTCTCACCCAGACTTAAGTTTTACAAGAGAAATGATGAATTTAAACATTGATAGTTCCATCTTAATTTTGTTACTTCCTTTCTATGACTTTGATTTCATTTGGTAGGAGTCGCGAACCTATTTGATGAATAACATTAGGATGATCTCACACTATCTTTATAATCGTTAGGGTGCTTAATTATAAAGATTAGGTGATGCCTCGAGATTGGTGTCCTGAAACCAATTTATCAGGGGTAATCTTATCTTTGGGATTATAATCTATAAAATCATTTTAAAGTACCTAATTTACTAGTGTAGTGATTCCGTTAAAAATTGAAGGTAACATAATGAGATTGGATGAGTTAAAGGAAGAATTGATCTCATTTATCATTTGTGTTTGTATTTGAATTGTGTGTTTATGTTTATTTTTGTGTTACAACTTTATTTAGGATTGAAGAACATTTTTATATTCCCTTGCTGATACATGCTATGCTAGTTAGACTTTAGTTTAGTTAATTTCATTTTGACATGATTAGTTTAGATTTACTTTCTATCGCATATTGTTCTCGTCCTAATGAATACTTGCAAATGATTTTAATGTACATTTGTGGTAGATATAATTTCTAAATTATTTTCTTCCTGCTTATATTTTCTATACTGAATGCTATATATGATAAAAATTAAGTTTGGGGGTAGGAAGAAAAATAAAATTTTATTGTGAAAATACTTCCTTTTAGTGTAATTTTATTACAAGCATGTTTTAGGCTAAATTTACTTTCTCCTACCAGCTTTTTCTATCCCGATTATGCATGATATGAATTTGATAGATGTTGTAAGTAGCAAGTAGATTCAACCTTTACTCTTTCTTCCCGCTACATTTTATGGAATTAATTGCAAAATATTTTAAAATTTAAGTTTGGGGGGAAGAAAAATATTAACTCTTATTTGTTCTCAATTATTATATTTTCAAAAATTATTAGCATAACTTCTGGCAATTGAAACTCGCTTAAAATAACTAAAATTTTTTATTTCAGTTGAATATTATGGAAGAATTAGATAAAAGTTTTTAGTAATAAAGGTTAATTTTATAAGGTAAGATATTTGGTATGAAAGAATTTGATTATAGTTAACTATTTAAAGTAAAGAAAACTGTATTTTTGAAATATTAAGAGACTTAAAGTATTGTGTGTTAAGAAGAGATTGTGACTTTATGATGAATAATAAGGCACATACTTAATTATAAAGTAAGGATGTGATTCAAGTTTGAACTTTAGAAAGAGGAGAGTGAAGTTCAAAATCATTACAGACTCTCCAGATATAGTAATCCTCATTAACAAAAAGAGAAAAAAAAAGAAGAGAAAAATAAAAAAAAAAAGGAAAGAAAAATATTTATGAGGAGAAGCTTGAGGAGATGCCTAATCAAAAATTGGCTTCACTTGAGTTACCCTAAAGGGAGAACTTGATTTCATTTCTGAATTTATATTTAAAGTATTGGCTTACATTTTGATGAAGTTTACATGAACTCCTTTTTCACATAATCTTTCAAGACACTCTTAATGTGACAAATTATGGTTTATCTTCAAATAAATGAAGACTATAACCCTTCGACTCGATCATGCTAAATATTCTTATACCCGTAGCGTTAACTCCGAGTTACCGAATTTCTTTCTAAAAATCTAACCAATATATTCCTTTGAATGAAAAATTTTAGTGTCTTACAGTGAAAAGTACATTGTCCCGAGTTATATTTTTATGTAGTAAAAGTGTTACTTCGAGGACAAGTAACGGTTAAGTTTGGGGGATTTTGACACGCCTAAAATATATACGCTTTTTGCTATATTATTTTACTCATTTTTTGATGATATTACACTTTAAAGGAAGGTATTTTATATGTTTTTTAGTTTTAGGTACAAGAAATGGTGATTGGAGCAAAAGGAAGCAAAAACGGTGCAATTTGGAGCAAAAATGAGCAAGAAATGAAATTCTGTCCTGACACCTTTCTATAAGTCTTTCGATGCTTAATCTCTTTTACAATTCTTGCATATTTTTGAATGAGATTACACTTTAAAGAAAGTTTGTTTTTATGCTTATTTTGTAGGGCTATCTGTTACGAACGCAACGCAACTGAAATGGGGCAAAACGGAGTTGAAACGGAGCCAAACGAAGCGAAACCGTGGAGCCGCGCAGCAGCCTGCTCGCCGACGGCGAGATCGATCTCGCCGACGGCGAGAATTTCCCGAGACCACCGGAAAATAGCCAAAAAAGCCGCTGACAACGGCCTCGAACCCGCCGACAGCGGCCCGGACGACCATGAACCGACATTTGGCGGTTTTGGGCCAATATTCGACGTATTTGGACGCTTTTTCGAAGGGGTGCTTAAGGAAACTCTTCGGAATTCGTCCATGCTCTTTAAAAATGGCAAATTTGTGTTAGAAAGATGTAGATTAGAGAGAGAAACAATAGAGGAAATGAGAGAAAAACTTAGAGAAATGTTTAGGATTCTTAGATTAAGAGTGGAAATGTAGATTTCTTCCCTTTTGGAGAGATTGAAGAGGAGATTTTGAGAGAATTTGTAAGGGATTGTACGAGCATTGCATGGATCGACGGGAGACTTTATGGGAGAGATCTTCGTCTTTCTTTCAAGGGGAAAAAGCTAAGTATTGTTCTTCATTATCTTATAATTTTGTAAACATTTATTTAGTGGATTTGCTTTTGTTAAATGAAGTTTCCTTTATGTTTTCTTTGTGCTTTGTGACGCATCTCTCTTACTCTTTCTTCTTCTTTGGAAATAGTGGCATAAGAAGATTATGCCATTGTTTTCCTTTTACTTTTCTTTTGTAATGAGTAGAAATCATGTTTAGGATTTTGTGATGCATGGTAGAAGTAAATTTAATTATAAATGTGATGGTTTTTTTTACATTGCAATAAGGGCCCATTGTAGTGTTAAAATTTGTTGTAATTGCATTGTCCCGAAAGGGCGGTGTAATTCTCAACAAAGTGGAACCACATTCAAATTCCATGGATGGTGAAGTTCATGGGAATTGAATGCAAATAAATAGGGAAATATAATTATCGGGCGTAGAATCGGAGATTTTAGAGTGACGAGTTAAAATCCTCAATTCGATCCTATCGTTCGGTGCTGAAGTGTAGATGTTAGCCCTCGTGCAAGGGGAACGTGGAGCTCCGAAGTGGCAGCCGGTATCCTCCTAGCCTTAGCCTGCAGATTCAGAGAACTAAGCATAGGATTAGTCAATGTTCTTTATGCCCTGACTAAAGGGTAAAGAATAGGATTGCTCCTATTTGGCACATACAATATTAAATGCATCTCAATCCTATACATTATCTATTTCATTACATAAGAATAGTAGTTTTTAATATCTCAAAATTCTCCAAACCAATTCATCCAAAAAGGGTTATATTTAGAATTGTTATTTGCATTTAGTTATAGTTTTTATCTTACATTTAACACTTGCATTTAGGAATAGTTGCTAGATAAACACAATCTTAATTGACATTCCAAACTAAGGACTATTAGTAGTAGAATTAGAATTTGACTAAAGACTTCTTACTTCACTTCCTCGTGGATCGATCATCGGGGTTTTTAAAGAAAACTCTATATTACTTCAAACGATACGTATACTTGCGTAGTACTCTCTAGTGTGTAAAATATTTTCTAATTTTAATATCATTTAAGAGTTTGCACACTAACCGCTATTTATAAATCGGGTCAAGTTTTTGGCCATCTTTTGGAAGTTAATTTACTGCGTAATTGCGGGTCGGGTCAGATTGCGACGCTGAATTTGATGTATTAAGGTTGAGAAAATACCTTGTTATAGTATGCTGTGTACGAATATTGTAAACACTTGGATTTTATATACAAATTGTGATCTTTGTGTTGTGTAAATCTATTGGAGTTAAAATAATATCTAATCATAGTAAAATATGTTTAAATCGATTGAGCGGACGTTAACGAGGCTTAAAATGAATTAAAATATACAAAAATTAAAAATTTAAATTTTTAAAAAGGCCAGCCGATAGTGCCCTCGACGCCGCCGACGGTGGCTTTTTCCAGAAACTTAAGCCTATTTAAATTAATTAGCCCGCCGATGGCGAGATTTTTCCCGCTAACGGCGAGGACCCGGAAAACATCTTTATTTGACCGGTTAACCATCACTATTCATCATCCCCTACCTCTAAACTTCTAAAAAACCGTCCTAGAGCTTGAGAGATCTTGGATTTGGAGCGTTTTCAACCAATTTTGATGCCAGATTTAATCTTCCCTTGGTAAGAGCTTCACTCCCATGCAAAAATTTTTTATTTTCACCATGTATTTCTTCCACATTTAGGAATTTTTGAAAAATAAAAAATATGGAGAAAATAGTTGGAAGAAATTCATGGAATTCATTTTAGATTACTTTAAGTCACCTTTGGAAGCCATTCTAGTGTTTTTTGGAATTTAGTAGAGATTTTTGTAAATTTGATAGATCGAGAAATGACTCCACGACAAAAAAGGTGACTCAACTTTGACGAGACTCGATTTGTAAACGCTAAGGCTCAGTCAAGGTACTACTCTATCATCAAAGCGAAAAAATGCATTCAACACAAAGGGAAAGGAACTTGGAAAATGAAGCAGCGTGAACGGGTAAACTTCCCTCTTTCTATGATGAATGCCACCTCTAAGGCTTGGCACTATTTTATTTGCTCTACTTTTTTACCTACTTATCATCATAGTGAAGTTTCGAGGGATATAACAGTTCTGAATTTTTGTATTCAGAATAATAGAAGTATAAATGTGGGAAATATTATTTATAGAAACATATTAGCCTTTGCAAAAAGTGAAACAGGAGGAGGACTGGGACATCCTGGTCTGATATATGCACTCTGCTAGTTGTCTGGAGTAGAGGCTGGAGATGATGAGGAATGGGTTCATCCTATGAAACCCATTACAAAGGCTAATATAAAGACTTATGAATCCCACAAAGGATAGAGATCTGGGACAAGGAGCTCTGCACCTTTGACTAGTAGGGATATTCCGTGTACTAGTTATGACCCTCCTGCCTATAGTTCTCCTACACTTCATGACTTGATGAATGAACTGACTCTACAGTGAAAAAGTTTTGAGAAGCTTGATGAAAGGTTAGAGCATATAGATCAGAGGATTGGAGGATTAGAGCAGAGGCACGATTATGATAGTGAATATCTCTAAAGGCATTTTGAGTTTAAAATAGCTTACTATGATGCTAAAAATTGCTATAGGAGAGGAGAGCATGATGTTACATCTCCTGAGTGCCCTCGTTATACTCGCTACCAGCCTACTCCACCCACTGACCAGGGATATGAGGATATAGTTTGGGATTTTGATGTTTGAGATTAGATTCTGTGATTAGATACTTGTGTTATGTGTATGTTTGTTTTCTTCAATTTAGTATTTTTTTGTTTAGTTTTTGTATTTTGATTATTATGTTGTGTAAGTCATTTAAATTGTGTTGTGTAAGTTATTTATATCATTGTAGATGTTGAGTTTTTATATTTCAGACTATGATTGTAACTCTGAAATTGAATTAGTAAAATGTATGTAGATGTTGTATTAATTGTGCTTA
Source organism: Papilionanthe hookeriana x Papilionanthe teres (assembly GCA_022702705.1). Lineage (NCBI taxonomy): Eukaryota > Viridiplantae > Streptophyta > Magnoliopsida > Asparagales > Orchidaceae > Papilionanthe > Papilionanthe hookeriana x Papilionanthe teres. The sequence continues at coordinate 31,972,457 of CM040429.1, read as the reverse complement.
GTACTTTAATAGATAAAGTAATTAAATGTAGTAGGAAATTGGGATATGTATTGTGTACTTATTTCAAAATTTTCTTACCCAACAAATTCTCTAATGTTATATGTGTATAGAAAATTCTTAACAGTTCAGGTTAATTAAGTGATAAGATGTGAAAAGAACCTGCAAAAGAAATACCTAAAACACGAAGGTATCATTTAAATTTACAGTATCTTTTCTTTCCACTTATATGATTAGATAGAAAAATTTAAGTTTGGGGGAGGGAAAAACAAGATTAACTATTAAATGTTCTCAATTAAATATTTTCAAAAATTATTATAAAAATGATTTTCTGTAGTAAATTTATTTCAGTAAACTAGAGTTAATTTATTTAAATATTTTAGAAGGTTAAGAGAAATATTTTTAGTGATTAAATTAATTTTGTGGATTAAGATATTTGAAATAAGAGGATAAGAATATAGTTAACTATTTAAAGTAAAGAAAACTATATTTTAAAATATTAAATTCTTAAGTATTTAGTTGAGAAAGAAAAGATTGGAACTCAATGATGTAAAAACTATGAAATACATATAAGGTAAGGAAAATGCTTCAAGTTTCAAATTTAGGAGGAGGAAAGTGAAGTTCAAAATCATTAATGGGCTATCCAGATACAATAATCCTCACTTGAAAAAGAAAAAGAAGGATTGAAAAAGAATCCCTGAAAAGAAAAGAAAAAAAATATAGGTATGAAATGAAATCCAAATAAAAAGAAAAAGTGAGGAGAAGCTTGAGGAGATGCCTTATCAAAAATTGGCTTCATTTAAATCAACCTAAAGGGTAGACTCGGTTACATTTTTGAACTTGTATATATGAATTAGTATTTTTACTAAGTAGTGTTTTCATGAATTTCCTATCATCTGAATATCCTAAGTAATTTAATATTGCAACATATAGTCATTCTTAAAATGAATAGAAGACTAGAACTCTTAAACTTGATGACTAGATAGCCTTACATCTATAAAAGTTAATTTAATTATCTGAAAATCTTTCTGATAAACTTTAATATAATATTTATTTAAATCAAATTCATAGTATTTATGAATTAAAGCTTTACTACAAATAATTATTTTTTTTATGTAGTATCAAAATTACTTGAGGATAAGTAATAGTTAAGTTGGTGGATTTTGACCAAAGAAAAATATATTGAGAAACTCATACCGATTTTACATTAATTTTGATAATATTGCACTTTAAAGAAAGGTATTTTCTATATTCTATTGCATGTATGAAGATTTATAGACAATGGAGCAAAAAGATAAGAAAATGAGCGAATATAGAACAAAAAGGACCAAAAGAGACAAAAATTTATCTTTACCGCCGAAGGCGAGGAATAGGCCGCCGATGGCATATTTTTTCCGAGAGCATACAAATAAATTATAAAGGAGCCCGTCGATTGAGAGAAAAAACCCGCCGACAGTGAGCCTTAGCAGTTCGCCCATGTTCTAGAAGCTCGATGACGGCGCCAACGAGCCCGCCGACGGTAAGAAGGTCGGTTATAGCACATATTCATCGAATATGGACGCCTTTTGAAGAGGTGCTTAAGCAACCTTTGGAAATATTTCTACCTCTTTAAAAAGGGACGAATTTAGGCTAAAAAGTGTCTTCAGAGTGTCGTTAGTGTGTGTGTAGGTGTGTCCAGTGTGTCCTAGAGAGTTTAATAGTAAGTGAGTTTAGTTGAGTGCGTTGTGAAAGAAGGAAGAGTCAGAGGATCTTCAAGGAGTCTACTTGGGGAGAAAATTTGAGATAAGTTGTGTTTACTTTTTTGTAACTTTGATTTTATATGAAATCCAAGTTTTGTGTTATTCTTCATATGCATTCTGAGTAGTCTTCTCTGTCTTTCTCCTTGTTTTGAGATTTTGTGAAATGGAAAATTTAATTAGTTGTGCCATAAATATTCAATAAAAATTGTGATAATCTTTTTACTTAAATCTTAATTTACTTTCATTTTGGCCAATTGATTTGTTAAAATATGTTGATTTCACAACTAAAGTAAATATTACATCCAAGATTTGGGGAGGGCAAAATCCTTGAAAGGAGGGTGCAAATAAATAGGGAAATATTATTTATCGGGCGTAGAATTGGAGATTTTAGAGTGAGAGACTAAAATCCTCAATTCGGTCCTATCGTTTGGGTGCTGAAGTGTAGATGTTAGCCCTCAGGCGAGGGGAACGTGGGAGCTCCGAAGTGAGAGCCGCATCCTCCCAAACCTCAGCTGCAGATTCATAACCAAGCATAGGATTAGCCAATATTCTTTGTGCCTGGACCAAAGGGTAAAGAATAGAAATGCTCATATTTGGCACGATATAATTCAAACTAATTTAATTATCCGTTCACTTAATTCTCTTAACAAGGGGAAAGATACTTTTTTCTATATTGCAACTTTCCATTCAAGATTAGTAATAGAATTTAGTATAATTGTTCTTAATTTACGTTTACTAGATAGTAATTTCAACTGCTATAATTAGTTTGTAATCTCTAAAATTTCCCTATGGGATCAATAACTAGGACTCCATTAGAGCCCTGTATTACTTGAACGATACATATACTTGCATTGAGAAGGGGTAACTTTGCTATTATTGAATATTTATTTTTACACTTGTTAACACTTATAAAGTTACACATCCGCTCTGTCACTCTGCCTAAATTCTGAAGAGCTTCAATGCAATACTGAATTCCTTCTTCTTTCTTCGAACCGGAAGAATTTACATTGTTCTGCGATGTTCCGTGGGCAGCTATAGAACTTTCGCCTATAGCTGTGTGCCTGCCATGACATCAACAGTGTCGTTTGCAGGCCACAATGACTTAGTATTCGTCGAGATCTGCCGAACATCCTTGAGCTCATATTTTCCTGATTGTAAGACAATAAAAAAACATATTATATTACTGAGTTGTTAGTCATAAATGGATGGTTCATTTGCAAATTATACCCATACTGAACATGAAATAGAGACATAAAAGGTAGTTGATTTTGTGTCACATACATATCCCTAAGAAATGCTCACAACAATACTCAACAAAATGAAAATCTTCTTTTCTAATCAAACATGAGTTAAAATTTTTTAATCATTACAACAAATAAGAAAGAAAACATTCACTCTCCAACTAATGCAGTAACTAATGCAGTGGTAACCTGTTCTTGAAGGGCTGCTATTTCATTTGTACATTCCCCATCCTTCGTGCAAATGGTGGCATGGTCATTGTCTTCCCGTGATAGAGATTGACCAATACAGTATTCAAATGCTTCTACAGGCACTTCCTGTTGATTCTTCTCGGCACGCCGGAAATCAACATCAACTCAAGATAGATGCTGCCTAATATAGTTATGAAGCGCATCGTGGCTAATAAATTTTGCACCTGTTTGGGAAATGGGTAAGTTGGCATATCGTGAAGTATCACCCATTTATTCTTCCAAACTTCAAAAGTCCTCTCAATGACGCCTCACAAGGATGAATGTCTTTTATTAAACACCTCATTTCTGCTTCGCGTAGCATTACTGACTCTTTCAAAATCTGGTATATGATAGCTTGTGTCAGGGTAGGGTTTAAGATACCCTTGCTGCAATGGGTAGTTGACATCCACCAAATAATAGTTTCCTGCCAAATGTTCAACATTCAGTTCATCATACAAAAGAAATTTTAAATGATATAGGTATGCAATGTACCTTGCAGAGAGTGAGGGAAGTTGTAATGCGGATGCTGCGTTGCACTTTTGAAAATTCTACTGTCGTGAGCGCTACCCTCCCAACCAGGCATAACAAATGTAAAGCACATGTGGAAGTCACAAACTGCCATGATATTTTGCGTTGGCTTTCCGGAACGACTGATAAATGTAACTTTCTCATTATCTGGAATTCTTGTATGAACATGTGTTTCATCTATTGCACCAATTTAATCCTTATGGAAACACTTAAATTATTCGATTAATGAATTCATGTAGAATGATGAATTATGGAAGGTTCCTTGAAAAATGGCATGTAACGTACATCATGCCGAATCTCCATCGGCGTTCGTACAAAAGTTGGATCTGTGGGCTTTATGATGTGTTTTGACATGCTCACAAGAGCATTCAAACCTATTGAAAATTACCTACTTATGGTCTCTGATGAGCACTAGAAGCATTCCATCGCACCACCCACTGACTCATTCTGTAATAATATATATAGAGTGATGCTCAATACCTCATGGTCAGCCATCGTCGATGATCCGTGGAGGCCATGAGATGCTGTTAGATCCACTAGTAGATCATAAAATACCTCATGCGTCATGCGGAAGATGTTTGTGAATCTAGTTGGTTGTCCAGTAAGCATTTCTCCAACCTATTTGTCCCCGATTTGAGATGATGTGTAACATGGGGAGCGGTCGATGTATGTATTGTAGTACTCGACCAGTAAGTTTATTGTTGCATTTCTCCTCCTCTGTCGTGCTTGCTCTGGGTCCATGATGATGTAAACTGTGCATGTATTGCCAAATGCAGAAACGCAAATCAATAAAACAAGAGGAAAATCACATCGCAATCAATATAGGTAGATATGAAGGTTTACTAAAACATTATGGATAACACTAAAATCAATACTAAGGTACAATGTCCTAAACAACCACAATAAAAATTAAAATGTCTATCATAAAATTGAAAAGAAGGACAATGCTAAATCATATGGTCCGACGATAATAAAAATGGCATAGATATGCCATTCGTTGTTCTCTAGAGATTGCATTGAAGAAGTCCCTGTGGACCGAATCATGAAGAAGCTCGAGAGCAAAGTAGAATAGTTCAGAATCCACTGCAATGTTTGGATCTACTTCTAAAAGTCAAAAACCCTCACAAATGGAAGTTTTTTTAACTTTATGGGGGGGTCATTGGATGAATCAACAAGGCATGATAGCAGGTTTCTTATAGATGGAGCTCTGTGCTTGTTCCTATAATCCAAACTAGCATGCTTTGAATGATTTGTGGACTGGATTTCTGGGATATTCTGGCTGTGGAATTCTGCTGAATCATTTGATAAACTAACAACCACATTCTTGGGGTTAACACCAAAACTTGCCTGGCTTGAAGCATATGCATATGTCCTGTTGCAACGACCCCACCAAACATTCAGTCTAATTTCTTCTCAAACTCAGGTTCTAATCCAACCAACCTGAACTTCTTTGCTGCTGGCACGACCTGCAATAGAAGATGTAAAAATTCAGTTCAACTGAGAGAAAGTGAATTACATCAAGAATACGGAATGAGAAATATCTCACCGCAAGTCTTTCTTTCCACCACTCCTCGGAGCATCAACCGTTCGCTTCACCGGATCCCATCCCAAGCTCGTCTACCCTTTTTTCAAATCCTTCCAAATCTTCCAGTCCTTTATAAGTTGATCTCATTTGTTCTTGAGTTGTGTTCTGTCTTACTCCTTGTATGCGGACTCCTTGAATTTTTTAATGATGTTTTGCCACCCTTCCCTATTGAAAAAGTTGGTCGGCTTATTTCCTCTTTCAATTTCCATTAGACAGAGGTCGCAAAATATTATCTTTGTCTCATTTTCCCAAAGTGCAGGAGTACCCAGCTCTTTAATCTTATTAGCCATACTATTAATACAATAAAGATAAACATTAAAACAAAATGGAATTAACATATGATAACAGTGCTACTGCAAGTAATGCATGGAGGGATCTACCTTGCAATTAACTAAAAAATATAAAAAACCACAGAAGGATACAACAATTTACGTGGTTTGGTTAAACTGACCTACATCCATGAGAAATGAATCATATATCTTTATTACGACAACAAAAAACATATACATAAACTCAGAAAAAGTACAAAAAAAAACTGTTGGGGCTCTTTCCCACATAGAATCAAATTTGGCTACATATATTCAGAAAAGGTGATGCAGCTCCATAGAAAATAACCACATATAGACGACAAACCGATAAGTCAACTGCATAGCTTCCAACCACTCCATAGAGCACACCCACTCACTCCATAGAAAATAACCAGAATACCATCCAGCCATCCACCCATCCATACCTGCTATGGCTTGAATTTCAGGTTCGAGGGGGAACATAGAAAATTCCCCACAAACAATAGAAAATCCACTAGCTGCACTTATCCAAAAAGCTTCAAGAGAAGTAGCCAACATAGAAACATGTATAGCAAAAAGAATGTTTATTTTCTGCCATTAAAAGCATATGAAATGTATAGAAGCATGCAAGTAATCCAAAAAAACAATGCATAGAAGCTTGCAGATAATTCATGAGGGAGGATCGACATTCCAAAGACATGCCAAATCTAAAATTGTGAAATCTTTCAAAAGCTTAATCCAAAAAATTTTAAAATCTCCATGACAAATCTTAATTTAAAAAATTTCGAAATCTTAAAAGACATTTCAAAAGCATGCCAGAGCTAAAATTCATGAGACATCTGTGGCTTAAATAATAAATGACATCCTAAAGGTAGAATTCAACAATTTTGAAATCTTCAAAGACATCCCAAAGCTAAAATCTTAAAATTTGAAAGTCTTCTTTCACTTCAGGATAACAGTAAAGGTAATGCCAAACCTATAAATGAAAGACGTGCAAAAGGATTTGTTTGTTGTTCTTATACTCTTCTTAACAGAAAATTATATCCCTCGATCGAGTCTTCTCTATTTCGCCCAGTCCACTGTTGAAAATAGTTTAAAAAATGTAATTAACTTCATCTACGAACAAATACATGGCCAATGCTTTACTGATGCAGGTGCTGAAAATTTTATGCATCAGGATGAATTCGTTTCTTGTTCATATGCTCTCCATTACACAGGCAAAAAAGACATGGCCAATGCTCTAATCAAGAGCACTCTAAAAACATTATGTATGTACACAGCTAACAAGCAAATACATGGCCAAGTTTATTCATGCCACTCAATTCCTATGTATGTACACAACTAGCACCTACACTTCAGTTTTTAGAGAAATAAATAAAGGAGAATGTTTAATTGGAATACTTCCTGAAAGTATTGAAGATTCAAGGAAGACTCATTTCATTTTCATATGCTCTCAATGGCAGAATAAGACATCTGAGGATTTTCAAAACTCATTAAAAACTCTACATTCACTTCCTTTAACAATTAAAAAACAGGGCCAATGTTTCACTGAAATACTAGCTGGAATTTTTGAAGATTCAATAAAAATTTATGTTCATGTTCATATGCTCTCCAAGGCAATAAGATATATGAGAGCACCCAAAAATACACATTTTCTAAAAAAGCCGAACAAAAAAGACACTCGCTAAAGTTTTTAAAAGCTTAAACAAGGATTAGTTTACTGTTCATATGCTCTCCATCGCAAAGAAAAATCCAGAGTGTCCCACTAAAATGCCTAGCTTTACAACAACCCAAAATACATCACAGAAAAAAAAAACCAATCCTCCAATATCACGAGATCAAGAGAAGAGAAGGAGAAATTACCCTCTGTTTGACGAGATCATGAGATCGGGAGAAGAGAAGGATAAGAAGAAGATGAGGAGGAAGAGCAGGGACTTTCACCGACCGGAGAAGAGGAAAGAAAGGGAGAAATCGTCACCGACCGGACAAGTAGAGGAGTAGGGAAAAAGCTCGTGCGAAGAAAGCCAACGGAGCTTAGGGCAGTTCGAAGGGCCACGGGGGTAAAAGCCGCGGCAGGAAGCTGGGCCGTGCATATACTCTCGTTGTCCGCTTTCGATGGGTATTGTGCGGAGCTGTGGTGTGGAAGCCAAACCAAACACCAAATATTCTCGCAAGGTCGCGACACTGTGCCGCGCCGCACTAAAAAATCCGAACCAAACAGGCCCTAAATATTAGGCTTTGGCTGACCACATGAAGTAGAATGTGTGCCATAATTGACTAAGGTTAACCAAAATTGAGTGAACAACAAAACTTCAAAGACCACCTTAAGAGTCAAATGGAGACTCATGAGTCATGAGAGGTGCTGTAGGTGAGTTTTGAAGTTGAATTTAGGTGTTTTGATATTTTTTTAATTTCTATTTTTCACTTATAATTAAACCTTGGTTGACTCAACCAAGTTATAAATCACCCCAAAATCACCTCCCACTTAGGTGATGAATTGTTTGAGAAGGTGTGGGAGATAAAAAATTAGTTAAGTGGCTTATGGGATTAAGTTATTTTTAAATTTGTTGATACGTTTTATTATAATTTTTGGTCTAATTAAGTAATCATATGTACTACAATAGTTAGTAACTTCAATTTAGAACTCTTGATGCTCAATCCTAAAGTTAGGGTTTAATTAAGTAATTTGATTAGGATTCAAAGAATTAGGAATTCAATATTAAACCAAATCCTTGCCTACTTACCATGAAATTATTTTCTGGAGTCATGCAGGGCCATACAATTTAATTCAAAAAATTAAGAAAATTTCTAATTTAATTCGTATTTTAAATAATTAATTAATTTAATTTTTAAGTTTTAATTTTAAAAATTCTAAAAAAATTATATATGGGGTTAAAATGAGTCCCTAACCCTACTAGAAAATTTTTTAAATCAATAATTTTTTTTTTTGATTGGGTTATGATTTAATCAAGATATAGTTGGACTTTAAATTTTAAAAATTTAAAAAATATAGCAAAATTTTTGTATTACTTTTAATAAATGTTTTATGCAATTTTAGCCTAGTTATTAATCTTAAGTCATTTGGCTATGGCAATTAATTAATGTTTAATTAGAAAGTTTTCCTCATTTTAATGTTAATTAATTGATTAACAATTTTTAATTTTAAATTTGATTAATTATTTTAGGTGATATATGGTTCATTTTTCATAATAGGTGGCCTCAAAATTCATCGAATTTAGTCTTAAGGCATAGGACCACCAAAGGCATTTTTTAAGTTTAATTTTGGAATTAAGTTGATTTAATTTGATTTTTATATGATTTCTTATTAAAAAAATCAACTAATTCTTTAAAAATTTATTTAATCTTAGAGAAGTTTGGAGAAATCTAGAAATTTGGATATGGGGTCCAACATTTCCAAAAAAAATTCTCATGGTCATTTGAGTAGTAATTTGAGAATTATAATTAGAATTATAATTAATTCTGAGTTTAATTATTTAAATTAATATTTTACTATAAAAATTATGAAATTAATTAAAATTAGACATTTTCGATATTAATGTTGTTCTTATGTTATGATTGATATTAAATTAATCTATTATGATATGTTAAGGTGTATTGTAGGGATTCTATAATTTTGGATTTAGTATGGGTTGATTAAGGAGTACGCCATCCTATTCCTAAATTGAACCTAAGAGCTTGTTGTTAGACCCTAAGAAATGCTAAATGATCTTAAGATTGAGAAATATGGTTTATGTTAAATGATTTAATTAATTACCCTAGTAATTAGCATAATTTAAGTAATTTTGGCCCATATTAGGTAAATACCCAATTGATACTTAGAAAATTCTAAGAAAAATCTCAAAGATTCCCAAGGATAGAGGAATCATCTAAAAAAAATTCATTCCAATTGAATTATTAATTTAAGTTAAATTTTTAATTTAGCTCTTAGATTATCTTTAAAACGAAACTCAAATTAATTGATAAATTTTTAGGCATTTATTTCTCCTTAAAAGTGTTCTTGTTTCATCAGAAGACTAACATCCTGGAGTTAGAGCGGGTGGGTTGGCCTCAAGAGCTCGCCAGCTAGCCTGGAAAGAAGAGGAAAAGCCATGGAGTTTGCATGAGTGCGGAGAAGAATTGTCATGTCTCAACTGCCTCTCTGATAAAGTTATTAAGGCAAATCAAGTATTCAATTCTTTTGATTGTGGAAGCTAATGCGGAAGTGGAAAAATTCCATCGTACCCCATGAGGTACTTAAATGAACCACTTGGATTGATTCAAACCTGTCCCTAAGGGAAAAATGAGCTCTGGGAGCTAAGGGAAGTGGCTGAGTTGGTGGGTTTAGCTTATGCTTTAGGCCAAAGTTCATAGAATTATGGTTGAGCTCAGGGGGACAACGAGAAGCTAAAGTTGAGATCAATCCAGTTAAGGGGAGCCTATAAGGCCATGTGACATGCAAAATTTACCACAAAGTAAGCCGGTCACACAACACAAGTATACGTGTCAAGTAATAATGCAGTTAAACAGTAACACATATTGATCCCATGAGGAAAGTGTTAAGAATTATTCTGGGAGGGGGGGGGGGAATCTCTACTTTACTACACTTCTAAACCTAGTTCAGCATGATTACAACAAGAGGTGGATTTCTATAGTCATATTAAAAATGAAAAAAATGATGAATTCAGTAAAGACAAAAAAAAATAGTGGCAGACAAAAAAGGTATGTGATGCTCACGCCCCTGTGATTTTGCTAATGTGATGGTTCATGATTTTTCTACTTTCCCCTACATAATAGTTGTCAACGGTGATAGGAAATCATCTTTATGCCTATGTCTAGTCAAAAGAATGCTAGAATCCATAAAGTTTAGCCTTCCTTAATCCCCATGGCATCTAGTGAATTTGTTTTGATCCCCTTTTTAAGTTACAAAAGTAAGATAAAAATATATTTTGTTATATGGATTTTATGGTTAACCTATTTGATCCTCTACGCAATGGTTAGGACTCACAGATCACAAAATATGTTAACATCATAATTGATCAGAGCAGAGGTAAATGAAACTTTATGGTTAACACAATAGCCCTAATTTCTTAGGAAAATGATACAGGAAAAGATATCATCCGAGAAAACCACAAAGAACATCCCAAAGATCAAAGAGGCATGAAAGGAAATTTAACTACACATGTTAGAAAGAAAGCAGGAAAAACATTCCATTAAATTCATCATTGCAAATAAAACTGAAAGTACAAACTTGCAATACCCAGTGCTCCCTCTATCATAATAGTCAACTCCTCTCTTTTACAATAACCTCTCAGAAAGTATATGAAAACACAAAGGAAAAATAGTGGAAAAATACTCTTAGCACCTCAATCTCAAAGGAGGAAGATAATCCCAAGGAAAAGCTGTCCCAAAACCTCTTCTCTAGCCGTCTCCAACTCTCCTTTAAAAGAGTTTTTCTACTCGTGCCCTAGCTTCCCCTTTTAATGATCCCACAAAAATGTCATGAAAATACCTTCCAAATAGAATTTGGTGGTCCAGTGGCATGACCAGGCCTGAAACCGTGGTGGTCACATCCAGATCATGCGTGACTAATGCTCAACAACACTATTTTGCATGTTTTCACTATGCTTTACATGTTTAACATCTAAAACCTGCAATATAACATAAAGAACTTTCCACAAGCATAGAATCATGATAAATGAGGTTAATAAACGAGTAAAATGAATGATAACATGCAAGTCAAATCACTTAAAATTGACTCATGCCACTATGCAGTGAGGAAAAATTTGTAAATTAAAGTAATTGACCATTTGTGCTAGCTAGGTGGCTCAGGCCTTTTGTAAGATTGTCCCAGGTGTTAGCAAAGTGATATGAGTCACCTAATGAGGTGGCTCAATCTTTGGGCAGCTTAATTAACCAGCGGCATGCATAAATTCATGGAGGTGGGCAGTGTTTAGTATTTATCCATGATTAAAGCAAAGCGAAAGCACTTGGATTGGCTTTAAAAGGTTGATTTTGCTCATTTTGTGGTTTACGAGCTACTTGGCTTACCTCTAAGGTAGAATTAGCGGAAGCCTAGACTTGAGTTATGTTAGATTAAATTGATTTTTGGATGATTTGCTAAGGGTTTAGGTTGTGTCAAATTTCATTTAGGTTTAAATTTAGGTGGATTGAATAATTTTAGATTGTGTTCATAAGGCTTTAAGTTGGATTTTTCATTTTATTGGGTCATGTTGATTTAGTTTAGGTTTTAATTAATTTTGGCGACTTTACTTTAGCATGGATTTTATTTTGCCCACACTTAAGGCTATATATATATATATATTATATGTGTATACCCTACCTCAAGAAACTAGTCCCACACTCTGATTTTATATTTATTGGGTTTTGAATATTTAATAAGAACGTGCAGCATGCTGACTTTATTACTATGGCTTCCAAAGCCAAAATTAAGTATAATTTGTCGTCCAAAAAAGGACTACAAATTCCCCATGCATTCCATATGATTATGGAAAATAACCGTATAATCAAGTAGTTCTTCGTGGAAATGTGTATTGCATGTGTACCCTGGTGGTTAAGTTCACCGAGCCAGACCAAATATAACCTTTCATGTACTTTTAATTAAAAAAAATATAGAAAGTCTCAGTCATTATCAACATTAATTTGATGTCAGGGAGTGCAGAACTTGTGGAAAAATTAATAGAAAACCTTTTCATTAATCAGAAGATTTAAATTCAAATACGTTCTAAGTAAGAAAATGGCTGGGTGTAGTTGGGAGAGTTTCGCCTCTACAACCTGAATGTTTGTGTTCCAGCTATGCCAAATTTTTCCATCCGGACTCCGGACGGTGCTCTACATCCGGAGTCTAGTAATATTATTCCACGTGGACAACCGCATTGCTACGTCTGAAATTAAAAAAAAAAACGAAAGCGCGCGTACAGCCTGACCCGGCCCGATGCGCTGGCGCCATTTGAAATTCCGCCTTTTTGGTTCTATCCCGCCTTTTCATACGTGAGCCTTGTCAGAAAGCTTTTTGATTCCCTCGCCTTGGCCCCTTAGAAAATTCTATTCCTTGGGTTTCCGAAAAGCATTTTTTTGGCTCTGTTAAGGTTTAGGCCCTGCATACGGTTCCACTTATGCTGCTTTGATGGAGATAGATTTCTCTCTCAACGAAGAAATAGGGAGCATGGATTACGAAAATAATGCGTTTGAGATGGAGGTAAGATTAACTTTGCACAAAATATTTTTGTTGAAGAGATGCCTAATAACCTGTCACGTTCGAGTCATTTTTGTGTTTTTTTTGGATATTTGCGGTTTATTGTTCAATACCCTAGGAATAACCTAGTAATACCCTAGGAATACCCTAGGAATACCCTAAGAATGAAGAATAACCTAGGAATACCCTAGGAATACCCTATTTTCAAGTTATTCTTATGGTATTTTCAGGTTATTCTTAGGTTATTTCTAGGGTATTCCTAGGTTATTTCTAGGGTATTGAATAATAACCCGCAAATACCCTATAAAAACCCTAAAAATAACCCAGGAATAACCTAGGAATACCCTAGGAATAACCTGGGAATTTCCCGGGAATACTCTAGGAATACCCTAAGAATACCCTAAGAATACCCTAGGCATAACCTCAAAATAACCCAACAATACCCCAAAAATAACCTAGGAATAACCTAACAATAACCTAGGAATAAAAATCCCTGGGGTATTTGCAGGTTATTCTTAGGGTATTCCTAGGTTAGCCCTGGGATATTCTCAGGTTATACCTAGGTTATTCCTGGGGTATGTTTAGATCATGCCTAAATTATTCTCAGGTTATTCCTAGGGTTATTCCTAGGTTATTCTTAGGGTATTCATAGGGTATTTAGGGTTATTGTTCAATACCCTAGGAATAACTTGGGAATTAGCTGGGGTATTTCTAGGTTATTGTTAGGGTATTTAGAGGTTATGCCCAGGTTATTTCTTGGGTATTCCTAGGGTACTGAACAATAACCTGCAAATACCCTATGAATACATTAAGAATAACCTAGGAATAACCTGGGAATTACCTGGGGTATTTTCAGGTTACTGTTAGGGTATTTAGAGGTTATTCCCAGGTTAGTTCTAGATTATTTCAAGAGTATTCCTAGGGTATTGAAAAATAACCTGTAAATACCCTATGAATATCCTAAGAATAACCTAGAAATAACTTAAAACCTAGGAAGAACCTGGGAATAACCTCTAAATACCCTAGGTAATTGTTAGGTTCAGGGACTGTGTTTTTAGGGTTATTGACTAACTTTGTGTTATAAATGAAATTTGTAGTTATCTGCGCCAGGAAGTGAATCAAATGATGCAATTGTTCGCAGTTTTCTTAATACTACTGTTCATAATGAGGCAGAGGCTTATGAACACTATTGCGCTTATGCACATCATGTTGGATTCACTGTCTGCAACTCCAAGCAAATAAAGTCGAGGGATTATATTTGTGGAAAAGCAGGCTATAAGAAAGAGTCATAAGGTGCCAATACGTTGAAGTACAGAAAAGCTGAAACAAGGACTGGCTGTCAAGCAATGGTTCGCTATGCTGTCGACATTGATGGTAACTGAACAATAAAGAAATTTGTAGAAAGTCATAACCACCCCTTGGTCGAATTCGGTGACAAGCACCTTCTCAGATCCAGTCGGAAGATTAGCGTTTTTAAATGCAGATTTGCTGAGATCATTGACAGGGTCAGGGATTAGAGCAGCAGACGCATATAAGTTCCTTGCTACTGAGGTTGGTGGAGTAGAGAACATGGAGTGTACGAGGCAAGATGCCTGCAACTTTGTTTAAAGGGATATAAGAATTAGAATTGAACAAGGTGATGCCAACTCTCTCTTACAATTATTCATGGAATGACAAATTGATGATAACATGTTTGCATGTGACTTCCAGACTGATGATGAGGGCAGACTGACAAGCTTTTTCTGGTGTGATGGGCCTTGCAGGCTTGATTATGATTGTTTCAGTGATGTTGTAACCTTCGATACGAGCTACTTTTTGAATAAGTACAATTTATGTTGTGCTCCTTTAGTAGGAGTTAACCAGCATTGGGAAAATGTTCTCTTCGGAGTTGGTTTTTTATTCAACGAGACAATAGATAAATGAGGAGTGTTTGCAAAAAAATTTGAAGAGATATAAGAAAGCCTTTGGATGGACAATAGCTAATATTAAAGGAATCAGTCCTTCAATTTATATGCATAGAACCTGACGGAAGAGAACTGCAAACCCAGGGCTGATCCTCAAAGGAGATTAAATTCCTTTATGAAATAAGTTATCAAGAAGGAGATTTTAAAGTGTTTAAATGCTGGGATTATCTATCCTATTTAAGATAGTGCATGTGTTAGTCTTATTCACCGTGTTCCTAAGAAATGAGGAGTTACTATAACTATCAATGAAAAGAATGGACTAATACCAATAAGAAAAGTTACAGAATGGCGAATATGCATTAATTATAGAAATTAAACCTTGCCACAAGGAAATATCATTTTTCATTACCCTTTCTGGATCAAATGTTGGATAGACTTGTTGGGCATAAATATTTTTATTTTTTAGATGGATATACCGTTATCACCAAATAAAAATTGCTTCTGAGGATCAAGAGAAAATAACGTTTACCAATCCTTATGGTACTTTTGATTTTAGAAGAATGTCCTTTGGTTTATGTAATGCCCCTACTCCATTTCAAAGATGTATGATGCCTATTTTATGTGATTTAATAAAAAAAAAGAATTGAAGTTTTTATGGACGATTTTTCAGTGTTTGAAACTTTGTTTGAATCTTATTTAGAACATTTATCATGAGTTCTGAAACGTTTACTTTGTTCTTAATTGGGAATAATGCTAGTTTATGGTAGCAGGAGGAATTGTTTTAGGCCATCACATTTCTGAGAAAGGTATGAAAGTAGATCCTGCAAAAATTTAAGTGATCGCTGATTTACCTCATGCAACAATTGTGAGGGAAATTAGGAGTTTTATGGGACATGTTGCATTCTACAGATATTATATTAATGATTTTTTCAAAAATTTCTAAGCATATAGGTCATTTGCTCGAGAAAGATGTGACTTTCAATTTTGATATGGATTGCAAAAAGTTTTTGAACTTTTAAAGGAAATGTTAATCACTGCACCAGTTATTGTTTCACTAGATTGGGAAAAACCATTTGAATTAATGTGTGATGCAAGTGATTATGCTATTGGAGCTATTTTGGGAAAAAAATATGATAAAAATTTTAAATTAATTTACTATGCTAGTAAAACTCTTAATGAAGCTCAAATTAATTAAACCACAACTGAGAAAGATTTATTAGTAATAGAATATGTTTTTGATAAATTCATATCATATTTAATTGGAACTAAATGTTTGGTGCATATTGATTATTCTGATATTAAATATTTAATGAAAAAGAAGGATGCAAAACATAGACTGATAAGATGGGTTCTTCTTTTGCAAGAATTTGATTTTGAAATAGTACATAGAAAAGGAGCTGATAACCAAATTGTCGATCATCTGTCCAAGCTTAATTCTAAGAAATCACTTTATTCTGAAGAAGAAATTAATGAAAATGTTCCAGATGAAAATTTGTTCAATATTAATGAATGGCGTGCTTCATGGTATGCAGACATTGTGAACTTTATTGTTAGTAACATTTTACCTTATGGTATGACACAACAACAAAAGAGGAAATTTTTATCTGAAGCTAAGACTTATTTTTGGAACGACCCATTTTGTATAAATAGGGGAATGATTTAATTATTCGAAGATGTGTGTCTTTAAGAGACTTTTGAAATTATCCAAAAATGTTATAATTCTAATTTTGGGGGACATTTTGGTGTTGATAAAATATCATATAAAATCTTGCAATCTGGATTTATTGACCTACTATCTTTAGAGATGTAAATGCTTGTATTAAAAATTGTGATCGATTTCAACGTGTAGGCAATATTTCTAGAATAAATGAGATTCCCCTCAATTATATTTGAAATTTAAAATATATGACATTTTGGGATTAGATTTCATGAGACCATTTAAACCATATTTCAAAAATTTTTATACACTGTTAGCAATTGACTATGTGTCTAAATGGATAGAGGATGTTGGTTTACCTCCATGTGATGCTCAAAGTGTTGCAAAGTTTTTAAAAATGAATATATTTTACATATTTGAAATGTCAAGAGTTATCATAACTGATGGGGGAAGTCATTTTAAAAATGTGTTAATAGAAAAATTATTGAAGAAATATCGAATCTATCATCAAATTTCTATTGCTTATCATCCTCAGACAAGTGGTTTGGCAGAAGTTTCCAATCAAGAAATCAAAAGAATTCTGAAAATCTATTAATCTAAGAAAAATGGATTGGTCAGTCAAACTTGATTTTGCTTTGTGAGCTTATAGGACTGCATATAGAACTCCTATAGGAATGTCACCATTCAGGTTAATTTTTTGGAAAGCCTGTTATTTACCAGAGGAACTTTAGCATAAATCTTATTGGGCTATTAAGAAATTCAATTATAATTTAATGGATGTTGGTAAGAAGTTATTATTGCAATTAAATGAGATGGAAGAGATAATGGATGAGTCTTTTGAGAGTGCTAAGATTTATAAAGTTAAGATGAAAAAGTGGCATGATCGAAAGATTCTTACTAAAAAACTTGAGCTAGGAAAACAAGTTTTGCTTTATAAAGCAAGATTGAGATTGTTTTCAGGCAAACTTAAATCTAGGTGGATGGGCCCATTTATTGTGGTAAAAGTTTATCCCTATGGAGCTGTGGATATTAAGAATCCTAAAACCATAAAAAATTTTTAACGTTAATTATCATAGGCTGAAACCTTATTTCTTAGAGATCAGACTAAAGTGAATGATGTTTTGATGTTGGGTCACCCATAATAAGCACTTGGTACGTCAGGCTGACGACGTAAAACGAAGCGCTCTGTGGGATGCAACAAATAGTTATTGGTGTGTTTTTGTTTTTTTGTTGTTGTGTTTGTTTTTAGAGAATTGTGGTAGTATTTTGAACTTTTGATAATAGTTTTAAGACTTTTGATAATAGTTTTTTGATGTTAAGCTGACTTGTGTTGAACTGAGCACTGACGCCTAAGCGCCCAAAACTGGCACTTAAGCGCCAAAGTTATAAAAACATGCCTAAATGATGTTCTAGAAGAATTAAACATGGGAAAGTGGTCCTGAACATTATTTGGTGGTTTTTAAACATGGGAAGTAGGTATAGGCTCTAATAAAGTCTAAATAGCATGGAAATGAAGAGGAAAGTTGCCCCTTTCAAAATTTCTATTCTTAAGCCTAAGAAGGAAGATTTAAGTTGTTTAAAGAGAATTAAGATAGAAAAAATGTCTTCTTGGGAGTAATTTGAAGAAGGAGGAAGCAGTCAAGAAGAAGTTTGTAATTCAAAGTGCGTAAGAGTTATATAATGGATTTCTAGCCGTTAGTACTGAAGGAATACCGGAGCATCAATTGAGGCAAAGGTAAATGAAAGTAACACACAATTAACACATATTGGTTGGCAACTCAAAATGTAATTCAGTCATTCAAGTTATATTAAAGAAGCGGACAAGGCGATGTATATGAAAAATAAATGGATGAAGAGGATTATATTATAGTTCTTCATCATCATCCGTTTTATCAAATCTTTGTGCCAAATGGTTCAGAAGGATTAAATGAAGGTCAAGGATATATTCCACCTAACGTAGAATAAAATTAAGCTCTTTGTTTAGTTTATTTGCTTGTTTATGTGTGTTTATTTATTTTAAGTGTTTAATGTAAGTTTGTTTTATGTTATGATGATTTAGTGGGTATCTCATCCAAAAATTTTTGGAATTGAGATTAGACAGGTGATGTGTATTTGTATTTGTTGAATATATGTTAATGAAAGTGTTGAGTTAGTGTGAAAATATTTGTGTTATTGTGATCAAATTGAAGTTGTGAAATATGAAAATTTTTTT
Organism: Papilionanthe hookeriana x Papilionanthe teres; assembly: GCA_022702705.1. NCBI lineage: Eukaryota > Viridiplantae > Streptophyta > Magnoliopsida > Asparagales > Orchidaceae > Papilionanthe > Papilionanthe hookeriana x Papilionanthe teres. The sequence continues at coordinate 31,953,866 of CM040429.1, read as the reverse complement.
AGAAAGAAGAGAGGAGAAGGGAATAAATTCTTATAATGATTTATTTAAGACCATGTGAAGGTGGTTGATCCACCTTAAAGTTAACTAAAATTTTATATCATTTTTAATTAATATTTTATGGATATTATGCTTTAATGAAAGGTATTTCTTATATTTTTGGTTACAGGTACAAGAAAATGAGTCTGTAAAGAAAAAGAGTAAAAAAAACAGCAAAAATGAGCCTAATGAAGAAAAGAGGGAAAACAGGCTGATTCTGGTGCCTAGGCGCTAGACACAGTAGTGGATTCTAGAGAATTCTTGGACGGTTTTGTGATGGCTATTGATTCTTCCCAAATAATCTAGAAGTCTCTAGACAAATTCCCACATGTTATAAACAAAATACAATAAATATAGACACAGGGAATAAGTTTTTCAACGAAGATGTGCGACTTAAATATGAAGGAACGTGCCCATTTACGTAGGAAGCTGGAACCTAGGCGCCAGATCTGGCGCCTAGGCACCACAGTTACTTTCTAGAAGATTCATTGAATGTGGCCGAATTTTGAAGAGGTGCCTTAAGCAACCCCTAGTCATTTTTGAAGCTCTATAAATATAGGACTATTCTACAGTGGAGGGGGAGTGTTGTCATTGTGTTAGAGAGTTTAGAAGAGTGTGGAGTGATCTTAGAAAGTCTTTCTCTTTACTTTTTCTTACATTAGTGAGAGTTTAGTGTGTTTTAGTTTGATTGTTGGAGTTGGAGTCTTGTAAAAGTCAGTTGGAGTCAGAGAAACTTTGAAGAATTGCTTTGATAACATTCCAGCTAAGTATTTATAACTTGGTTCTTAAGTTTTGTACTTTGAATTTGGGTTATATAAATATGATTTGTTGTGTGAATGACCCAAGGAATAAATGTTAAGATTTTCATGCCTATTTTATACTGATTTTAACGATATTGCACTTTAAAGAAGGGCATTTTTGGTGTTTTTCTGCAGGTATGAAGATTTAAGGACAATGGAGCAAACATATGCAAAAAAGGAGCGAATTTGGAGCAAAAAGAATAAAATTATGAAAATATGATCTAGGGCACCGACGGCGAGGTCGATGGCCCCGACGGCGTGATTTTCCCGAGAGTTCAGAATATATTTCAAGGGAGGCCGCCGACGGTGGAGGTCGAGGCCACCGACAGCGGGGCCATTTCAAGGCAGTGTTTCTAGAAGGCCGCCGACGGCGGGATCGACGGTTCTTTCAAAAAATACATCGAATGTGGAAAATTTTTGAAGGGATGCTTGGAAAACCCATAAAGACTCTTCAACTACTTTAAAAAGAACTGTTTTAGGCCAAAAAAGTGTCTTATTTATGTCCTATAAAAGTCACTAAGAGTTCTTAACAAGTCCTTTGGGAGTTTTCTATGAGTTATTTAGTGTCAAATAGAGAGTCCACTAGTGTCCATTGTTATTTAATGAGTGTTAAATAGTGAGTTTAGATAGAGATATTGGTAAGGAACTCTTCGAAGGATTGTAAGAGTGGAAGGGAAGTGAGAGATCTCTTCTACATTGCTGTTTCGAAGGAGAATTCTTCGTACTGTAAAGAAAGAAAGAGATTCAGAGGAACTTCAAGGAGTTTTCTTGGGGAGGAATTTAAAATAAGTTGTATTTATTTACTTTAGTTAGTAGAAATTTAATTTTATATATGAAATCCAAGTTTTATTGTATCCTCTCCATGAAATCTGAGTAGTTTTTTTGTCTTTCTCCAAGTTTTGATATTTTTGTGAAATGATAAATTGAATTAGTGTGCCGTAAAAATTTAAAAAGGTTGTGATAATCTTTTACTTAATTCTTAATTTACTTTCAATCTGGCCAAATGAATAGTTAAAATATGTTAAGTTTAATAACTATAGTAAAGATTACATCCGAGATTCAGGGAGGTCAAAGTCCTTGGAAGTAGGGTGCAAATAAATAGGGAAATAATATTCATCGGGCCTAGAATTGGAGATTTTAGAGTGACAGGCTAAAATCCTCAATATGGTCTTATCGTTTGGGTGTTGAAGTGTAGATGTTAGCCCTGAGGTGAGGGGAACATGGGAGCTACGAAGTGAGAGCCAGTATCCTCCCACCTAGCCGCAGATTCAGTAATCAAGCATAGGATTAGCCAATGTTCTTTATGCCTGGACTAAAGGGTAAAGAATATGTATGCTCCTTTTTGGCACAACACCGTTTTAAAATAATTCTAATTATCTATTCACTTAAATATCTTAACAAAGGAGAAATATTCTTGCTTATATATTTGAACTTCACTTTAGTAGAATTAGTTATTTGTTAGTAGAACTAGTTTATTTTAAACTTAATATTGTTGTCGATTACGTATTAGTGACAGATAGGTAATTTTGATTTAGTTGACATTCTGAATTAATTTTTATAATCCTAGTCTGTATCCTCTAAAATATTACTTATGGGATCGATATCTAGGACTCCACTAGAGCCCTGTATTACTTGAGTGATACGTATACTTGCGTTAAAGAGTAACTCTGCGATTGAAGATTATATTATATATTTGTTACAAAAATTGAAATTATGCTAAGTGTCCGCCGCACAGAGTTTATGCTCACAATTTATCCCAGTGATTCGGCGTCATTGCCGGGGAATATAACATAATTAGAGTAACAAATAATTTAGGACTGTTAGAAAACTTTTTAATAGAATTGCAACTTATTTAGTTAACTGTTTTGCTGTGTACTGATTTCAATTGTATGCGTAAATTTGGTTCTGAAAATCTTATACCCTACGATTCAGAATTAGAATGCACTATTAGGAGAATTAGAAAACTAAGAAAAGAACCTATAAATTCTGAAATAATGGAAAACAACGTACACAACCAAAGAATAGAAAATGAACATCAATCTAGACCACTAAGAGATTACGCTAACCCTAAATTAGATGACATTCACTTAACTATCCAAAATCTTGATGTAGCTGTTAATTCATTTGAGCTTATACCTGCATTTTTCCAAATGGTACAAAAAAATCAATTTGGTGGAACTTCAAATGAAGATCCTAATTTACATCTGGCAAGTTTCTTACAACTTGTGCTACTTTTAAGTACGACAGAGTGTCTGATGATGCGGTCAGACTTAGACTTTTTTCTTTTTCGCTAAGGGATAAAGCTAAGGCTTGGTTAAATTCGTTAGCACTTAAATCTATTAGAACTTGGGGAGAACTTTCACAAAAATTCTTTTCAAAATATTTTCCATCATCTAAGGCTGCTAAGCTTAGAAATGATATCACATCTTTTAGTCAGTATTAGGGAAAATCGATATATGAATCTTGGGAAAGATTTAAAGAGCTTCTTAGGAAATGTCCACATCATGCTTTACCAGATTGGTTAATTATTCAAACATTTTATAATAGATTAGTATAATCTCTTAGATCTATTATTGACGTTGTTGCTGGTGGATCACTAATGTCTAAACCTTTTGGAGAAGCCTATATGTTAATAGAAGAAATGGCTACCAATAATTTTTAATGGCCTGCTGAAATGGTAAATCCTAATAGAGTAGCCAGTATTCATGATTCAGATGCTTTAACTATGATAGTTTCTCAAATTGTTGTTCTTTCAAAGAAAATAGATCAATACGGAATGAATCGTTCTCGAACACCTCCAGTGTTAGAAAAAAATTCATTAGGACAAATTGTAGATGCTCAATCTTCATATGAAACAATAAATTTAATAAATAATAGACAAAATAACCCTTATTCAAACTATTATAATCCAAGTTAGAAAAATCATCCAAACTTTAATTGGAATAACCAAGGTAATGTTAATCCTGTTAATCCTCAGTGGGGGACCAATCCTGTAAACCCATTAGGAAATATAAACAACCAGGGTAATTCTAATTATAGACCTTCTAATCCGCCAGGTTTTTATAATAATTCACAATTTAAGGAGAAGAAGTTGTGTATGGAAGAATTAGTTTTGAATATGGGTAATATATTACAAAGTTAAGGAGCTGCTATTAAAAACATAGAAAACCAATTGGGGCAAGTTGCTATTGCACTAAGCAATAGACCTGTTGGAACTTTACCTAGCAATGTTGAAGTAAATCTTAAAGATCAAGGAAAAGAACAAATTAAGGATATTCAATTGAGAATTGGAAAAGAATTGGAAACAAGAGTTAAAAAAGAAACTGTAGTTGAAAAGGAAAAATAAGAAACTGAAGGAGAAAACAAAAGTTTATATCCTGATTTTCCTCTGAAACCTATGAAAACTACTATTGAAAGACCACCACCACCATTTCCTCAAAGACTAAAGCAATAAGACAAGCGAAAAAGATTTGCTAAATTCTTAGACATTTTAAAAAAATTGTCAATTAATATTCCTTTTGTTGAAGCTTTGGAACAAATGCATGATTATGTTAAATTTATAAAGGATATACTCAAAAAAAGAGGAAGTTACTAGATCATGAAACCGTTGCACTCAGTGAAGAGTGTAGTGCTATAATTCAAAGAAAGCTTCTGAAAAACTTAAAGATCCTGGTAGTTTCACTATCCCGTGTGCTATTAGTGAAATATTTTATGGGCGAGCATTATGTGATTTGGGAGCTAGCATAAATTTGATGCCTCTATCAACTTTTAAAAGGTTGGGAATTGGAGAGATTGCACTAAATTCTGTAACACTACAGTTAACTGATCAATCTATTACACATCCTAAAGGAGTTGTAGAAGATGTTATGGTCAAGGTTGATAAGTTTATATTTCCAGTGGACTTTATCATTTTAGATATGGAAGAAGATAAAGAAATTCCAATCATTTTAGGAAGACCATTCCTAGCTACAGGAACAGCCATGATAGATGTTCAAAAAGGAGAATTGACTATGAGAGTAAATGTTCAAGAAGTAACCTTTAACATCTCAAAGTCAATGAAATATCCTTCAATAGAAAAAGATGATGAATGTTTCAGAATGGATATATGTGATTATCTAAAAAAAGAATATTTTAAAGAAAATTATGAAGAAAAAGAAGATATAGAAGAAGATAATTACGATGAAATTGATAGCGAAGAAGCTGATTATATTCAGGAGAAATTTGAAAATTTCAATTCAAAAGCACCAGAAAACGAAACATTAATTCCATTTGTTGTAAGACCCCCTGAACTTGAATTAAAAAATCTTTTAAATTATTTGAAGTATGTATTTTTAGGAGAGTTTTCAACATGACCAGTAATTGTATCCTCAGACTTAAATGAAATTCAAGAATAAAATTTAATGGATACATTAAAAAAATACAAAAAAGCTTTCGGTTGGACTCTAGCTGATATTAAAGGATTTAGTCCTTCGATTTGTATTCACAGAATTTTATTAAATGAAGAACATAAACTAAGAATTGATCCACAAAGGAGACTGAACCCTATTATAAAAGATGTAGTTAAAAAAGAGATTTTAAAATGGTTATATGCTGGTATTATATATCCTATTTTGGAGAGTACTTGGGTAAGTCCAATTCAATGTGTTCCCAAGAAAGGAGGAGTAACTGTTGAAGAAAATGAAAATAATGAATTAATACCTATCAGATAAGTTTCTGGATGGCGTATTTGTATTGATTATCAAAAATTAAATGCCGCCATCAGAAATGATCACTTTCCTCTTCCTTTTCTAGACCAAATGTTGGATAGACTTGCTGGATACAAGTATTACAGCTTTTTGGATGGATATATAGGTTACCATCAAATACCTATTGCTCCCGAGGATCAAGAGAAAACAACATTTACTAGTCCTTATGGAACTTTTGCTTTTCGAAGAATGTCTTTCGGACTATGTAATGCACATGCAACATTCCAAAGATGTAAGATGTCTATCTTTAGTAAGTTAATTGATAATGGAATAGAAGTATTTATGGATGATTTCTCTGTGTTTGGACCATCATTTGATGCATTCTTAAATCATCTTGAAAAAGTTTTGGAGCTATGCGAAAGAACTAACTTAGTTCTAAATTGGGAGAAATGTCAATTTATGTTTGCAGGAGGAATTGTATTAGGGCATAAAATTTTAGAAAATGGCATGGAGTAGACCCTGCAAATATTCAAGTAATAGCTAAATTACCACCTGCTACTACAGTGAGAGGGGTAAGAAGTTTTCTTGGACATGCTGGTTTCTACAGGCGCTATATTAAAGATTTTTCAAAAATTACCAAACCTCTATGCTAACTTTTCGAAAAAGACAAAAAATTTGAATTTACGGAAGACTGCTCAAATGCCTTTGAGTTATTAAAGGAAAAACTAATCATAGCACCTGTAATAGTTTCACCTGATTAGGAGAAACCATTTGAATTAATGTGCGATGCTAGTGATTATGCTATTGGAGCTGTTCTTGGTCAAAGATATGATAAAATTTTTAAAGTTATATGCTATGCTAGTAGAACTCTTAATGATGTTCAAATTAACTACACGATTATTGAAAAAGAGTTAATGGCTATTGTGTATGCTTTTGATAAATTCATATCATATTTAATTGGAACTAATTGTATTGTACATATTGATCACTCTGCTATAAAATATCTGATGCAAAAGAAAGATACTAAACCAAGATTAATTAGATGGGTACTTTTAATGCAAGAATTCAATTTTGTGGTGATTGATAGAAAATGAACTGATAATCAAATTGCTGATCATTTGTCAAGATTGGAATCTCATGAATTATCTGATACCGATAATGAAATTACAGACAGTTTCCCTGATAAAAAAATTTATAATATAATGAGTGGAAAATACCTTGGTATGCTGATATTGTTAACTACATAGTAAGCGATATTTTTCCACCTATGCTAACTCTGCAGCAACAGAAAAAATTTATTCATGATGCAAAAGTATATTTTTGGGATGAACCATATTTATATAAGCAATGTAACAATTTTATTATTAGGAGATGTACGCCTTATGAAGAAACTGAATAGATTTTTCAAAAATGCCACGATTCTGAATTTGAAGGACATTTTGAGATTGACAAAACTGCGCATAAAATTTTGCAAGCTGGATTTTATTGGCCTACTCTTTTTAGAGATGTTTACAGATATATCAAAACTTGTGATAGATGCCAACGAGTAGGAAATATATCTAGAAGAAATGAAATACCTCTGAATTTCATGTTAGAAGTTGATATTTTTTATGTTTGGGGTTTAGATTTCATGGGACCATTTATTCCTTCATTTGGGAACTTATATATTTTAATTGCAGTTGATTATGTATCAAAGTGGATTGAAGCACAAGCTTTACCTCTTTGTGATGCTAAAAGTGTTTCAAGATTCTTAATGAAAAACATTTTCACAAGATACGGAATGCCGAGACTAATTATCACTGACGAAGGATCCCATTTTAGGAATAAATATATTCAAAGATTAGCAGAAAAGTTTAATATTGTTCATGGATTTTCTACTGCCTATCATCCTTAAACCAGTGGTTTAGCTGAAGTTTCTAATCATGAGATCAAACAAATCTTAGAAAAGACTGTAAATCCTAATAGAGTATATTTGTTTATGAGACTGGATACTGCATTATGGGCATACAAGACTGCTTATAAAACTTCTTTTGGTATGACTCCTTACAGACTTATTTATGGAAAAACTTGTCACTTACCAGTAGAATTGGAGCATAAAGCATATTGGGCGATTAAAGAATTCAATTATAATTTGTAAAATGCTGGTGAGAAGAGATTGTTGCAATTGAATGAATTAGAAGAATTAAGAAATGAATCTTATGATAACGATAGAATTTATAAGGAAAAATGAAGTTAATGCATGATTGAAAGATTAACCAGAAGACCTTTGAACCAGGACAAGAAGTTTTGTTTTACAATACAAGGTTGAAATTATTTCCTGGGAAATTGAAGTCTCGTTGGTTAGGACCCTTTACTGTGACTCAGGTATACACTTATGGAGCTGTTGATATTGAAGATCAGAAGATTGGGAATAGATTTAAAGTAAATGGACATAGATTAAAACCATATTTTGAGGGTAAAAGACCAAATTTTAAAGAGGCTTTAACGCTCAGTTAACCTAAATAACACCTGAATAGGTCGGGCTGACGATGTTAAACTAAGCGCTTTATGGGAGGCAACCCATAGTTATCTTTATTGTTTGAGTGATTGTTTGAGTTTGTCATTAGTTTGTAGTAATATTTAATTCTACTACTTGTATTTGGCCTTTCGTATTTAAGAATTTGGATCCATAGAGAAAATTTGGAACTTATTTGACCACGGCATAAATGTGCAAATTTTTTACTAGGGTGCCAACGGCGCACTCGACGCTGCCGATAGTGGGTTTTTCCTGAGAGCTCTAGAATTTAATTGCACAAGGCTCACCGATGGCGCCATTGAGGCCGCCGACAGCGGGATCGGCGAGTGGGCAATTTTTAGAGTTTGAAATGTTGGATTTTGGCAGTTTTTAGCGAATTCGTCCATTATAAACTCTCATGGACGGTTCCTAAACACTCAAACTCCTAAAAATGAATGGAAAATACTTTCAATTCCTCTCTAATGGCTTCCAATTCAATAGATTACCCTAGATTTCAAGTTTACAATCGTAGAAAGCTCGTCAGTGCTGAGGCACAACAACTTTTCAACAAGGTGATGTCCAAGAGAAGGCTAATCAAGGAAAGAGCATTTGTCAATCAAGGATTAAGTAATTCTTTGTCACCAATTGAAGAAATGATTGTCGGCGAAGGTCGAAAGTGTTTTGCTATACTACCACCGCAGTAGTCGTTCCAGTGGTTAAGGAATTCTATGCCAATTTACATGGAATCAACCAAGAAAGCGTCTATATGCGAGGTAGGTGGATAACATTTAATTTTGGAAGGATTAATACGTTATACATGCTTGAGAATGTTCTTGTCTGCCATTATTCAAATTTTGTGCCGATGAAAGACAAGATGAATGAAATTTACCAATATTTGACGGACGAAACTGATGACTGGGAAGTTAGAGAAAACGGGTACGTTAGTTTTTCTACAACACTTTGAAATTTCGTTTCGAAAAATTGGCACTTTTCATATCTGTGAAGTTATTGCCGACGATGAAAAATCGGCAAAGTCACGAAAGCAAGCGCAATTTTGAACTACTGCATTAAATTGGGATGGCCCATTGATATTGGATCAATTATTGTGAAGTCTGTGTTTGGCCTGATCATTCAAGGATCATCTCAAGGGCTTGGACATCCTTCAAAAATTTTATCAGTATGCAGTTTGTTTCAAGTTTCGTATGAGATTTGGGAGAAAATGCTGCTACCCTGGAAACCTTTAGACCCAACTCGTATGTTCCCAGCCAATGATAAGGAGAATGACACGGGCGTGATTATGGATCAAGCATCGCATAATTCTTTTCCTATTCAACCTCTAGTAGCGGACAAGGCGTTGATGATCTTACACCGAATTAAGAGTCTGGAGAAGCAGGTAAAAAATTTAATGAGTACAGTTAACAATATGTCTGATTTCTTCGATCATATCGATTGGAGGATGAAAGAACATTTTAATCATACTGGGCAATTTGAAGAAAGTTTCATATGCTTAATGAAGAAGATGGGATGGATTGATGAAGATTCAATTGAAGAATTCCCATTCCGACCTTTTTATAACATGTTCGTCCATGTTCAAGCAATGGGTGATATCAGAGGAGAAACCAGTACTAATTCGGAAGAGTAACAAAATTATTTTATTAGTTTGTTTATGTTGTGTTTGATTTGAACTTTGTTTGTGTGTTTGCTTTCTTAGTTTGCTTTTTAATCTCAGTATAGTTGAGATAATGATTGAAATGTTTGTTTTCAGTGTTCTGAGTATTGTGGTTTGGATTGCGACGCTGATTAGATGGATTTTGGTTAAGAAAATACATTTTTATGTGTGTTATGTATTGTGGATTGTAAAAACTTAGATTTAATATTTAATTGTGAAGTTTTGTTGTGTGTATGCTTATTTTTGTTAATACATCACTTAATCACTTAAAATATATAATTAAAATGGTCGAACAGATGGCGACGAGGCTTAAAATTGATCGAAATAACAAAAATTTTAAAAAATGATTAATATTTGAGAATCTCACCCATGGCGTGATTTTCCTGAGGGTATTGGAATTTAATTTAATAGAGCACACCGACGGCGTGAATGACCCCACCGACGGCGAGATCCCGAAAATTACCTTTTAACCGCGATTTTGACCGGTCAAACGCCACTATTCATCTTCTTCTTCCCCGATTTACCCAAAAATTCGACCTAGGGCTTAATAGATCTCGGATTTGGAGCAATTTCAACACATTCTAACACTGGATTTCATCTTCCCTTAGTAAGAGCTTAACTCCTATGTAAAATTTTTTTATTTTCACCATGAATTTCTTCCACATTAAGAAATTTTGGAAAATTTGAAAATGTGGAGAAAAGACTTGGAAGGAATTCATGGAACTTGATTTAGATTTCTTTAAGCACCCTTTAGAAGCCATTGTATTATTATTTTGGAGATTAGTGTGATTTTTGTGATTTTGGTAGATCAAGCAATGGCTTCACAACAAAAGAGAAGACTCGAATACGACGAGACTCGATTTGTAAACGCTAAAGCACAATCGAGGTACACTTTAATCTTTCAAAGTAAGAATTGCATACAAGATCGAGTTTTCAAAAATCCCGGAGGAGAGGTGGAACGAGTTATTAGAGAGAGAGGATGGGAGAACTTCTGTTACACAACAAATAAAGCAGCTATCGAAGTTGTAAGAGAGTTCTACTCTAATATGACTCTACTTGAGGACGAGCCTGTCCAAGTAAGAGGATTTTCTATTGACTTTAATGCTAACTGGATTAACTCTTTTTATGAGCTTCACGACTATTTTTCTAGCGAGTATGAAATATTTGGAACAATGGAGGGTCCGTTAAACAATGTTATTGACTTTCTCACTGATGGGAAAGGTACTTGGAAAATTAAAAATCGTGAACGAATTAACTTTCCACTTTCCATGATGAATGCCACTGCTAAGGCTTGACAATGTTTCATTTGTTCGACTCTGCTACCCACCTATCATCATAGTGAAGTCTCGAGAGACAGAGCTGCTCTGAATTTCTGTATTCAGAGCAATAGAATTATAAATGTGGGAAGAATAATCTACAAGAATATTATGGCCACTACGAAGAGTGAGTCAAGTGGATATTTAGGACATCCTAGCCTAATTTATTTACTTTGTCAATTATCTGGAGTTGAAGCTAATGATGAGGAAGAATGGGTGTATCCGATGAAACCCATTAGTAAAGAAAATATAAAAACTTATGAATCCGCGAGGAATGGAGATCTGGGAGTAGGAGCAAGGCACCTTCTACTAGTAGAGACATCCCTTTTACTAGCTATGACCCTCCTGCATCTAGTTCCCCTACCTTATATGATTTGATGAATGCCATGACCCTGCAGCGGAAAAGTTTTGAGAAGTTAGATGAAAAATTGGAAAGAATTGATCAAAGGATTGAAAGATTAGAGATAATACATGATCACGATTGTGAGTATCTTCAGAGGCACTCTGATTTTGAGACGGCATATTATGATGCTCAGGCTAGGTACTACAGAGGAGAGCTTGATGTCATTTTTCCAGAATGCCCTCGTTTTACTCAGTATCAGCCCAATCCACCTGTTGACTAGGGTGATGAAGACATTGCATTGGATTTTGATGATTGAGATTTGTGATAGTGATATGATGTGATGTATGTGTTTGTTTTAGTTTAGTTGTAGTACTTTCATTTTTATTAATTGTATTCTGAGGACTACGCTTTGTTTCTGAGATACGTGCTTAGTTCTATAGTTTGTATTTTCATTTCTGAATGTTTGTGATGGATTATAATTGTAATTGTAATTGCAAAACTGTTAAGTCTAAAATAGCAAACTGTTTGTTCTGTGTTGCGAAATGCATATGTCCTGTGTAGTTAGTTATTGTTGTTTAATGTTTAGTTTTATATACTTGTTTTAAAATTTCATTACCCCAGCAAATTTTTTAAATTATTATATGTATAGAAAGGTTTTTAAATATTATAGATCAGTTGAAGTTAGAAATTTTGAAAAGAACCTGCAAAAATTTCAAAAAGACAAAAATGCCTAAGGTGCAAAGGTATGATTTTTTTACATATTTAGAATTTTTCTTTCCACCCTGTATTATTTCTATTATGGAAAACTTTAAGTTTGGGGGGGGGGAGAAAAATATTAACTATTATATGTTCTCAATTAACATATTTTTAAAAATTATAGTATGACTTTTTTTATAAAATTTAATTCAGATAACTATATTTAGATTTTATCTAAATATTATAGAAAATTCAAAGAAATATTTTTGGTAATGAAAAATTAATTTTGTAGGTTAAGATATTTAGTATAAGAGGATAATAATATAGTTAACTATTTAAAGTAAAGAAAACTATATTTTGAAATATTAAGAATCTTAGGAATTTAGTTGAGAAAGAAAAGATTGGGATTCAATGATGTAAAAACTATGAAGTACATATAAGGTAAAGAATGTTTTAAAGTTTCAAATTTAGGAAAAGAAGAGTGAAGTTCAAAATTATTAAGAGGCTATCCAGATATAATAATCCTCACTTGAAAAAAAAAACAAAAAGAAAAGGATTGAAAAAACAATCCTTGAAAAGAAAAGAAAAATATATAGGATTGAAAAAACAATCCAAAAGAAAAAAGTAAGTGAGGAGAAGCTTGTGGAAATGTCTTATCAAAAATTGTCTTCACTTGGACTAACCTAAATAGAAAACTAAAAACATTTATGAACTTATATTTATGACTGGTTTCTTTACTAATAGTATCCTCATGAAGTTCATATCTTCTGAATATTCTAAGTGAATTGATATTGCAACATATAGTCATTCTTAAAATTAATAGAAAACTAGAACTCTTAAACTTGATGACTAGATAGTGTCGGCATATTTTTAGGTTAAGTGTTTTGAAAAGGGTGTCGCCTACAGAAATTATCTGTGAATTTAATTTTAAATTTAATTTAAATATATATATAATTTGAAAAGTAGCATTTGATTTTTTGAAAATAATTTTAAGTTTGAAAATTTTAAGATATGAAATCAAACCGATCTCACATCCCAAATAGTTTATATAAACGAGCACCACATCACAAACCATGTATCTATCCCGAGGAATAGACACACTGCTTGATGATGGGGCTCGATTAAATAAACTAGAAGATTTGTGAAATCCGTTTGGTCTGCGAACCAATTTTTATAAGCCGACAAGTTTCCCTACTTAATATAAAGGAATTAAGCAGGGTTTATATTACCTAGGTTCTTAAAGTTCCCTATAAGGGCAAGCCCCTATAGTTAATTACATCTTAAATGACGGGAATCATTTAAGAAAACTCTCGATAATGATCAGTGGTTTTGCTCTCAAGAATTTCAAAGTTTAAGGTTTTCAAACAATTGGACTTTGGAAATTCCAAAAGGGAATGGATCAAGTTTGGAACAGTTATTTTGAGAATCCAAAGGAAGAGAAGTAGGGGATGTCACGGACCCGAAGCGAACTTTGGCGACTTCACGACTATCTTATTGTTTGGCTTTAATTTAAGGGAATTATTTAATGTTTCAATCTTGCCAATTTTAATTAATTAGGACTTATACTTGTATGATATGATCATACAAATAGCCTCGAAGATGTGAGGGTTCATGTCGTACCGAACGACTACCTCGGAGTCCTAAGACCGGTTAGGGCTTAATTTGCATAACATGATTATGCAAATGCATAACAAAAAGTTGAGGATTTATGTTGCATTAGGCAAACTACCTCGAAATCCTATGGCTTGGTTATTTAATTCTAAGAAAGGTTTAGCTGATGTAGACACAAGTTTTGCTGTTGAAGATGGCCGTGCCGCCCACCGTGCTCCAAGCTCCTTGTTGTTGCAGAGGTTTAGTTTTAGAAGGTGAAAATCAGGGGATGAGAGAAGTGTTTTGGTTTAGAGAAGAGTCTTAAGGTTCAAATGTCTTAATGTTTTAATTAAAACAAATCTTAAAGTTGATTAAGCAAGACCGATTAAGATCCCACGGTTCCGTCATCCCAGCACCGCTATTTTCATCGGATTCACTTAGTCCAAATGAATTTTCTAAACTCAACTGAATGAGTTCCACACTTTCATTTAGACCGTGCGAAATCTCGTTAGCAACACGTGGGTTACATCATCCGAGGGATTCCCGATCATCCAACGAGACGTTTTAATTTAATTGTAGTTGTAGTTTTGTTGTTTTTGTTTGTGATTAAACTTTGAGTTATTTTATCTTTTGAATGTTGTGGCGGTGAATTTTTATCTTGTATTGATTTTAATTTAATTTTAGGTTTCAGTTTTGTGGCTATCCTAAAAGGTTTCAGTTTTCATGCAGGGTGACATTCTTGTTTAAGATGCAAGTTTTTGCAAGAAAGAAAGTACGACGCATATAAATAAATTGCAATAAAATTAAAGCGTACCTGGAGGGTCTTCTCGTCATTCCCGGCTGCACTTAAAACACTTATCAGAGCATTTATATATTTCATGGAAATCTCCTAGGTAAAGCTAAGGGAAGGTACCGGTTGTCTACAAAAATCCTAATCCTATTGCTAGTCAATTCCTATGACGTCTAGGCTGTTATGTTTTGTTAAGGATGATTTTCTTCACCAAATAACAATTAAGTTCAATTGTTCTTCTAAAACATCCCATCATATTGAGAAAGTGCTTAGGATGAGTCTTAAACATCTTTTCAATGCTTCTGGGATTATTTCGAATCCAAATGAATTTTATTGTACAGGTGAGTTAATCATCCAAGGATTTAATTAAGTTTTGCTTCTTGCTCAGTGAATTTGGACGTTTGATTATCCGGTGAGTGAAGTGACATTTCACTTGATACTCCGTTTAAGGGTTATAAATGTGAGAGCCTCCAGGTGCATATTAGTTTATTGAGGAATTTAACTATTTTTAATTAAAGTTGAATTGCTGATTTAAGATAATTCAATTTCAAAATTCAGTTTGATTTTCTTTTAAGTGTTTTAAGTTACTTAAATTGAAAGAAGTGTTTAAATTATTTAATTTTATTAAATTTTGATGATTTAAATTTGATTTGAATTAATCATATCGTTTTGGTTTGGCTTTAATTGGTTTAATTTTCACATTTTTAATTATGAATTATTTTAATATCACTTAATATTTCAAATTTGTTTCAAGTTTATTCTCAAGTGATTTCAAATTAATTTTAATGTTTTAAATTTATTTTTAATTTGATTATTAAATCATTTAATGTTTTAAGCTTTAATTTAATTAGAGATTATTTCCTTTTTTAATTATTAATTTTAATTATCATGTCTTTAAAATTAATTAAGAGTTGAATATTACTAGAGTGATTCATTTAGGAATTTTAGATTAAATGATTGCAATCTTCCTAACTTATATCCCCATTTTAACAATCCAAACTTTTAATTATCTTTTCAGAATTTCAATTATTTAATCAATTAAGATTCACTTTGAATGTTTTCAAGATAATTAATGGGTTTCTACCTTTTAATTTCCCAGGTTTCAATCATCTAAAAGAGAATTAAGATGAGATGTTTTACCCTCCCTTTAATTAAGCCTAAGTTATTAATTAGGGTTAAAATCCTTAATTACCTTTATGCCCTTTTAAGCATATTCATTTCATAACTCACTAAATTGAGCTCAAAGGAACTTGTAATTTTTATGTCACCTCACTCACATATCAGTTAAGACATTAGAGAAGAAAAAGTGATTTTTTTCTTTTTTTAATTTAGTTTTTATAATTATTTTAATAAAAATAAGGATTTTCAATGAAAATTCAACAACATGACCAATGTATGTTTTCTGTTCTTAGGAAAATTATGGGATGTTCCTACTAACCGGAGGATCACTTGGACCAATTTTAATGATTTTTTTAATTATATTTAATTTATTATAATTATTTTAAATTTTGAAGTTTTAATAAATTATAAATTAAAATTAAAGTTGAAAATTAAGTTTTATATTTTTCTTAAGTCTCTCTGACCTCAAGGAGTCTAGAGAACAAAATTTATAATTTTCTGATTTTTCTTTTATTTATTATAATTAATTTAGTGAAAAGGTTGAAAAATCTATTTTCAATATTAAAAATTGTCTCAAGCCTTTAAAAATTCATATTTTAACTTAGAGACTTTGGAAAAATATTTTGATGGTTCCCAAGTGATTAGGAGACCAAATGTGGCATTTTGATGAATTTTTATATTTTTGTAATTTTTTGTAATTTTTAATTATTAAAATATTAAAAATAGAGTTAAAAATGAAAATTTTTAGAAAATTCTAATTTTAATTTTCTTAGACTCCTCTGATATCAGAGAACCCACAAAACCAATTTGGTGAATTTTTGAAGTGTATTTTGGGTTTTATGGATTTTTTAATCTTCAAAATGGCTATGTCACTTAATTAATTCATTTAATGGGTTAAATTATTTCTAATTGACTTGAAATTTTTATGTGAGGTTCTCTGCATCCTAAGTGATAATGGAAAGTATTTTCAAGTGATTTTAATGTGTGGTTACCCCTAATTAATTAAAATTCAATTTTAAGTGTTTAGGATAATTAGGGTTATTTTTAAGGAATTAAATCAAACCATAATTTTTCTAGGGTCCTCTGGTCATAAGCTACCTCCCCTAATTTTTCTAGAATTTTTTAAGCAATATGCTAATAACTAGAATTAAAATACCAAAACAGATACAGAAACTTGGAAATTAGATAACTCTCCATAGAGATGGCCTCTGGTCTTGGAAAACTCAAGGAATGTTTCCAAGAAGAGAGACTACAAAAGCCCTATGGTTTCATGCCATGATGAATTATGTATGCAAGTGGAGAATTAAAACATCACAGAGAGTATTTAAATCATTAAAAATTATAGACTCAACAAATTAACTTAATTCTTTTTCCACATTATTCTCCTCTGTTCACTGAGAAAGAGGGTATTTTTATTTTATTTTTATGATTTTTCTATGCAAAGATATTATTTTTCAAAGGTTGCTGAATTAATTAAATAGAAAAATCCCCTATTTTTCTACTTATCCAGCGCGGCGCCAACTCAACCTCGGCAGCTCCGAAGCTCCACACGGCGTGCCTCCATTTGATGTCGCCTTCGACCTCAGCGCCACATGGCCCCACGGTCTCATCATGTGCTTCAGTCCGGCGCAATCTGGATCCTTCATTCGATACACGCACGAATGGACGACATCCATTCATCATCCCCGAGTGCCCTTACCCAAGAACCGTCCACACTAAATCCCTAAGATCTCCCTCATTTCTCCACCAAATTTCATGATCTTTGACTCTATGGACTCGTCTCAACAAGATGAACACATCTATAAGGCTATGATCCTATGAAATGGACTCAAACAAAATAGAGAATCGAAATAAGCTCTCGTACAGGAAGAGTTCAATACCTTGGCTCTGAGAAGTGAAGCTTCAATCAGAGAGGCTCGGTATGTTCGTTGGAGTCCAAGGAAGCTAGGGATGAAGCCTGGAGCTGTGGTGAAATGCCTAGACCTGACTTCCACCAAGACCAATTTCGAGCTCTGGCCGGTAGAAGGGATGGCTGGCCTGGTGAAGGGGCTTCCACTAGGAACTTCTTCTCTTGGTCTGGTGATGCTGTAGAGTCAATCAATTTGAAGATTGGCTCACTGTGGTGAAGTGTCCTATTTTTGGGCTTAAATTTGAGCTGACAGAGAGGATTTTAGGGTTGGATTTTAGTGGGGATCAACTGCTCTAGCTTAGAAGAGGAGTTTGGAACCAATTTGACAGGGTTTCACTAAGGTCCAGTGAATCCAACCTTTTGGCCGTGGAGGTGAGGAGTTTAATAGCCATGGCTATGGGGCTTCCCATAGGCAATTGGATGTTGGGATCAACTGCCTAGGGGAGGAGAAGAAGAGCCCTGGTGTCCATTGGGGTTGGGACAACTCATCAAGGGAGTTTTGAATTTTTTGGCTCACATGGAGCTCTCAGCCTGGTGTTTTCCGGTGACCCAGGTGGTGGTCTGGCCAGGGTCAAGTCACCATCTGACTCAGTGAGTCCAGGGATTGAGTCTTGTGCAATCAATGGAGGTTGGCCATGTGTAAAGAGCTTGATGCAAATGGAAAGGGAAACGGGTTTGGTGCACCCACCAAGGTCTAATTCTGGGCTGAGGGAAATCAGTGGGTTCAGCCAAGAGAAGGTGGTTAGGTCCCCATCCATTAATATTTGGATTAATCATGGGTTAAGGTGAAGCATTAAAAGGGTTAAAATGTTTTTAACGGGGTTTAAAAGAGGCTCCTCCTTTTGCAATTAATGTCATGGTGATGTGTAAAGTGGCTCCCAAGGCTTGCATATGGCTCCATGTGGCTTGGGAATGGCTTGGTTTATTTCATGAAAAAGAATTTTTGGAATTTTGGATATTTTTGATGGAATTATCATGAGGCTTTATTTAGAGTTATTTAATCATGAAATGAAACTTTAGAGGGATGAATTTAATGAATTGGATGATGGAAAGAAATGTCATGTGGGCTTGGATTGAAGACTTGGGCTTTTAAATTTGGTGAAAGTTGGGCTTTTAAAATGTTTTAAGGGGATGGGCTTTTAGATTTTAAAATAAACACTTGGATAAAAAATTTGGTAAAAGGTTATGCCAATTAAGTGTTGCATTTAGTTTAGGAATGTGCCATGAGTGATTTGGAACAAGTTTGGGGTAATTTGGGTCTATTTAATAATATGGTCTAAGTGGGTCCAATTGGGCTAACTTGGGCTAAAGTTGGGTTAATGTTGGTTTTGATGTGAAATTAATGTTGCAAAAGGTTTATGGGAGTGTTACAAAGAGTTTCCAATTTTAGTTGGGTCTTGATTTTGGGATTTGGGCTTGTTTGGGTTCATTGTTGGTTTAGGCCAATTTGAGGAATTTTGGTTTGAGTTAGGCTTGAGTGAAGTTTGGGTTCAAATTTGGGGCAAATTAATGTAAATTTTGGTTTGTGAGGATGTTAGGAAGGTTTCAAAACAAATTTGGGGAAAATTGGGGGAAATTTGGGTTGAATTTGGGATGGATTGGGTTTGTTGGTCATTTTGGGCCTTAAGGGCTAATTTGGGATTGTTTGATCAAATTGGGTTAAATTGATAAAACTGAGGTATGTGACAGTTTAACAAAATAAAATTGGGAATAGTTGGGATTTTCTGGAATTTTTTGAGAATTTTTGTATTTTTGGGCCAAAAAGGGTGTTTTGGGTATTTGGAGGGTATTGGGGGTTATTTTTGGAACTTTTGGTATATTTGGCCATGGATGACCAATTTGAGTGGTGGGGAGTGTTTAGGATTGATTTTTGAGGAATTTTGGTAATTTGGGTAGTTTTTGAGAATTTTGGGCAATTTCAAGGGTATTTGGTAGGTTTGGTGGGTTTAGGGCCCCGAGGGTCAAAAATTGAAATTTGGGAAAAATGAAGATTGATTAAGTGTGAGTAAAATGAAACTATTTTGGTTGAGCCATGAAGCCATATTAAGCTCACAAGAGCCATGAGAGGACTCATTTTAAGTACTCAATATGTTGTTCATATCCCTCTTAGGTAGGGGCTTAAGGGTAGAGGTCCATCCATATGAGTTTCCTACATGAGTCGGGAAGCCAAGTTGGGTAAGAGTGGTTTTAGGATTTGAAATGTGTGTAGGAGTGTGGTGTGTGTAAGCTTACCCTCACCAAGACTAGACCACCCAGGGTTGTCCTAAGGCTTGACTATCCTATAGGAACTCATCTTTGAACCTCCACATTTAACTTTTAACATTCCAAGTGGCTTGGAGGTTTATGGTCATCTGTGTGGTTCAAGGAGAGTTAAGAAGTGTTTGAATTTCTATGTGGTGGGCTCCATTTCTAATCCTCTAGGCTAGTCAAAGGGAAAACATATAGCTAGATCCTAAGCACTAGAGGAAAGGAAAGACCCCACAAAAAATGAGGTCAACAAATGGACCCCCAATAGGTGTGGTGTGCTAAAGGAGCACACCACGCATATTGGCGTTGACCGAAGAGATTAACAAAAAAAACACAGACATCTAAGTGACACACCTAGAACGAAATGTAGAAAACTTCCACTGGGGAGTATCAGGTAAATCTCCAAGACTGAAGATTTAGAACTCACGCTGGGGAAAAAGGAGGTGAATTTCGAATCACAAGATTTCAAGAGATTAAATTTTAGATTCGTTTCATTTTTATTTGAAGTTTTAAGTTTCAGTTTTGAATTTCAATTTGGGTTTCCATTTTGGTTAAAATTTGATTTGAGATTGATTTCAAGATGTATTTCGCGGAAATTTTGGATTTAAGATGAGAATTGGAATCTAGGTTCCGACCTCGGGATTGTAAAGAGAACTGAAATTTAGGTACCAGCCTTGAAGAGAGAATCAGAATTTAGGTACCGATCGAGAAGGATGAGAATCAGAATTAAGATACTGATTTTGAAATGAGAACTGGAAGTTAGGTACCAGCCTCGAAAAGGGTGAGAACTGGAAGTTAGGTACCAGCCTCGGAAGAGAGTCGGAAGTTAGGTACCGATCTCGAAAGGGGTGAGAACTGGAAGTTAGGTACTAGTCTCGGAAGAGTGTGAATTTAGTGGACACCGAGATCAGGATGCCTTGTTGGTCTTTGACCCACTTTTAATATGTATGCAATTTATGTTTATAGCAACGGCACCAAAAACTTGATCCCGCTTTAAATATAGATATATGATTTAATGTATAATGTGGATTCTACGCAAGTATACGTATCATATCAAGTAATACAGGGCTCTAGTGGAGTCCTGGTTATCGATCCCACAAGGAAGTTTTAACAGATTTGTTATCAGCTAAATTTAAAGGAATTACTTATGAATAAAGTGAACGGAAATTCAAAGTAACTAAAATAAACTAAAGTAAACTAATGCTTGAAATAAGTTGATTTAAATAATTCAGAAAAAGTATCCTTCTCCTTGCTTTTAGAAAATTAAGTGAATGATGAATTTAAATAGAATTTTTAAATTGTATTGTGACAAATAGGAGCATTCCTATTCTTTACCCTTTGGTCCAGGTGCAAAGAACATTGACTAATCCTATGTTTGATTACTGAATCTGCGGCTAGGTTGGGAGGATACTGGCTGCCACTTCAGAGCTCCCACGTTCCCCTCACCTGAGGGCTAACATCTACACTTCAGCTCTCAAACAGTAGGACCGAATTGAATATTTTAGTCTGTCACACTAAAATTTCCAATTCTACATCCGATAATTAATATTTCCCTATTTATTTGCACCCGCCTTCCAAGGCTTTTGACTTCCCTGAATATTGGATGTAATTTTTACTATAGTTGATAATTCAACATATTTTAACTACTCAATTGGCCAGATTGAAAGTAAATTAACTTTTAAGTAAAAATTAACACAATTTATATTATATTAGGTGCTTCTATTTAATTTCATCAATCCGCATAATTTTCATAAACAAGGAGAAAGACTAAGAAAACTACTCAGAATGCATGGGAATAAAACAAAGCATGGATTTCATTTAAAGTTAACAACAATAAACAAATATACTTATCTTAATTTCCTCCCCAAGCAGAATCCTTGAAGTTCCTTTGAATTTTCCTTCTAGTACAGCAAACTAAATAACACTCAATTAAACTAATAAACTTACTAATGATAAACAAACTCACTCAGACTCACTAAAATAGACACACAGAAGACTCAAGAGACACACACTAAGCCACTAGAATTCGGCCTCTATTTATAGAGGTAGGCAAAAGTCCAAGGGGTGCTTAAAACCTCTTCAAAAAGTGTCCAGGTTCAAAGTATTTGCATTTTGAACTATCTCGCCGTCGGTGAGAAACGACCTCGCCGTCAGCGGGGCTTCTATAAGGTCTTCAAATCGTGCGATCTCGCTGTCGGCGGGCTCGGGCTTGCTGTCGGTGAGGTAGTTATAATTCCTTCAGAAATTCTCCTCACGATCTCGCCGTCGGCGGTCTCGATCTCGCCGTCGGCGACTTAGTTTAATTTGCATGAATTTCCTCCTTTTTGATCCAAATTTGCTCCATTTCATGCTTTTTGCTTCCATCACTTATAAATCTTCATTCCTACAATAAAATAAAGAAAATACCTTTCTTTAAAGTGCAATTTCATCAAAAATAGATATGAATTTCTTGATGTATTTTTCTGTGATCAGTCTTATACCCAAGTCAGAGGATTAGAATGCAAAAAAGTTTCTCAGAAAGAGTACGAGATTAGTGGACACCGAGATCAGGATGCCTTGTCGGTCTTATACCCAAGTCGGAGGATTAGGATGCGAAAAAGTTTCTCGAAAAGAGTGTGAGATTAGTGGACACCAAGATCAGGATGCCTTGTCAGTCTTATACCCAAGTTGAAGTATTAGGATGCGAAAAAGTTTCTCGGAAAGAGTGCGAGATTAGTGGACACCGAGATCAGGATGCCTTGTCGGTCTTATACCCAAGTCGGAGGATTAGGATGCGAAAAAGTTTCTCGGAAAGAGTGCGAGATTAGTGGACACCGAGATCAGGATGCCTTGTCAGTCTTATACCTAAGTCAGAGGAATATGATGCGGAAAAGATTCTCAGAAAGAGTGCGAGATTAGTGGACACCGAGATCAGGATGCCTTGTCGGTCTTATACCCAAGTCGGAGGATTAGGATGCGGAAAATTTTCTCGGAAAGTGTGCGAGATTAGTGGACACCGAGATCAGGATGCCTTGTCGGTCTTATGCCCAAGTCGGAGGATTAGGATGCAGAAAAAATTCTCGGAAAGAGTACGAGATTAGCGGACACCGAGATCAGGATGCCTTGTCGATCTTATACCCCCAAGTCGGAGGATTTGGATGCGGAAAAAATTCTCGAAAAGAGTGCGAGATTGGCGAAAATTCAGAGAAGAGAATCGAACCTTGAGTATTGATCTCAAAATGAGAACTGGAAGTTAGGTACCAGTCTCAGAAGGATGGGAACTGAAAGTTAGGTACCAATCCCAAAATTTGGTATTTGAATTTTTTAAGATTCTGCCGAGAATTTAGTTAGCAGAAGATTGGAATGAGACATGAAAGTGTTTCACATCCCAAGAAAGTTGATCAAGGTTTGATTATTTGGCGAAGGATATGAATCCATGCCATCAGAACCAAATCAAAAATTTCATGGTTCTGTGTCGGGGAACTCCTGGGATGCAGTGCTTTGCCACATCTGCACCATTTCCTTTTAGTACGAGGACAGACCCTACCGGTAGGGGTATCTCTACTGGCCCTTGGAATTCTTCGGGGCTGAGTATCCGGTGTTCCGTTCCGAACATGATGTTGCATTGGTTGATGAAGGAAACGATGCAAAAAGGTCTCACAAAATCGTGATGGTCCACGTGAGGTGGAATGCAGTCTCCTTCCACATAAATGTTGATTATGCAGCTGTTTAGTATGCAGTCTGTGGGTAAGACTCGCCAAGCCACCATCCTCTTTACCATTTTCTTAATAAGAACTGGCATTGGATCTACTTCATCGTAGCAGAGTATCCCTGGAAAATTTCCTTTCTTGTCATCAGCAAAGTTGTATAAACATCCGAATTAGATTGTAATCCTCCTCTTGCCTCGTTTCCATTTCTTCGGCTCGGAGTAGGTCTTGCTTCGTAGTCGTCCTGCACGACCCTGCTTCTTCAGCTCATCGACGTAGTCCATGATCTCACTCTGTTCGTAGTGAGAGAATACATCTGTATGCAACTCTAGTCCTTCCAGGATGTTAACATATCTTTCTCGGATTCTCTGAAAGTATTCAAAGTTCTGTTTCCGCACCCTCTGGATCATTTCCAACTCATGCTCCGAAATTATCTGGAATTGTCGGGGTCTAGTGACGTACTGTGGGATGTACGACTCCATACCATCACGCTCTCTTGGAATCATCACTGTCTCAGGTGCAGGCTCTTTAGTAACCTGCTCTGGAACAACATCTGCTATGTTGCTCCTGAGGGCTGGCCTCCTTGGGACGACTGCTGCGGTCGTCGGGGTTCCTTCCTTGTTTTGTTCTTCTGTCAATTTCTTCAGCATTTTGTGGATACGGTGGTTATTGTTTCTTCTTTGAGTTGGGGTCAGAATAGCTCTCCTCTCCCCCTGGATTTCGGTAGGGGCGGCACTGACAAGCTTCCCTCCCGCGGCAGTTATCACTGATTTAACTTATGGTCGTCGATCGCGCTAATCTTCCTTTTCTGGTTTGCAGTATGCTGAACCTTCTCGCTGAGTTTCATCACTGTCTTTCCATGGGATTGCCCGAGGTCTACAGTAGTCCAGGCAGTTTCTTCATATTCTAGCCCCAGCTGTGCAAAGTCTGAGTCGACCTCGATCACGGCACTAGCTTTCAGTTCTTCTTCGTTAAGTGCAAGACTTATGACATCTTTAAAGTTTATAACCAACCGCCCGTTCAACATTTCCCTGCAAAAAAGTAAGAAAAGGATCAGGGGTTGTACTTAGAACGAGAACAATAAGAAAATTTACTTATTAATGGAAAATTCTTATTCATTCCTTTTCAAATTTTAAGGGAAAGGGAAAAGAAGAGGAAAGATCATGAGTGAGATTGGCTTGAAAGGAAGGATCAAAACTTATTAATATAATGAGTTCTTTCTTCACATTTTTTTTTAATTCATTTTTTGTTAATCATTTTTTTTCAATTTTGGGTTCGGACCCAGTTACAAGTGATTACTCTGCCTGTGCTTCTAGGGATGGGACTCTATCCTTCGGAACATCAGATTGCGTAATACTTCTTTAGATGTCGTCCATTGATTTGAAGCATTGGTCGCTCTCCACGGCAATCCACGAGTGCGTTAGGAACGTCCTGAGTAGACTGTCTCGACCACGAACGCCCCTTCTAAGTCGGTTCAAATTTACCTTCTATCTTGCAGTGTGAAAAAATAAGACTTCTGAGAACTAGAACCAAGTCACCGACTTTGAACGTCCTTGGGCGAACCAGTTTGTCATGGGCCTGGATCATCTTGGCTTGATACAGTTCGAGATTTTGCTGTGCTGAAAGTCATTTTCCTTTCAAGCCTTCCAGTTCTTCTAGTCGTAGTTTGAAATTTTCTTCTGTAGTAATCTTGTTCGCAACTGCAATTTTGAGAGATGGAAGCTGAACTTCCAAGGGCAAGACTGCCTTGGACCCATACACTAAAGCGTACGGTGTAGTCTGAGTATGAGTTCTGAACGTCGTTCTATAGGCCCATAAGGCTTCTAACAACTTCTCGTGCCAATTTATTTTATTTTCGTCCAAAGTTTTCTTTAGAATTTGGACGAGAGTTTTATTAAAAGCCTCGGCCAAGCCGTTTGCTCTTGGGTAGTAGATCGTCGAATAGCGCCAGTCGATCCCGTGCCTCCTGAAAAAACTGTTGATCTTCGTACTTCTGAATGCGGACCCGTTATCTGAGATAATTCTGTGTGGTACCCCGAAACGGTAGACGACTTGATTCGTGAAGAACTGTAGCACGTGATGTGCCTTTACTTCTCTAAGCGGTATTGCTTCTGCCCACTTCGAAAGGTAATCTGTAGCAGCAAGAATAAAGCGATGTCCTCTTGAAGAAGGCGGTTCTATTGGACCCACGATGTCCGTGCCCCAACACTCAAACGGCCACAACGCGATTGTCGGATGTAGCACATTTGGAGGTTGATGTAGAACCACTCCATGCACTTGGCATTGGTGACAGCTCTTGGCAACTCTCATGCAGTCGGTCATCATCGAGGGCCAGTAGTACCCTAGTCTTTTAATTTTCATTTTTATCTTCGGACCCGACTGATGAGCACCACAAAGTCCTGAGTGCACTTCCTTAACAATTTCACGAGCCTCGGACCTGTTCAGGCACCTTAGCCACATCTGGTTGAAAGACCTTCTGTATAACATATTGTTTATTAATGCGTATGACAGAGTTCTTTTCTTAATCCGATGGGCTAATGACTTATCGTCCGGTAGGTTTCCTGTTTGTAGGTAGTCGATTTATGGTTGCCACTAATCCCCTGTAGTTTCTGTTACTGCAGCAACTGTTTCTTCTTCCATTCCCTCTGATTGGTGTATCACATCCATTTCGAGCTGTGAGAGGACCTGTCGTCCCTGAACTGACATTTCAACTGACTTGTCCTATAAGCAGGCAAATTCTTTTTCAAGGCGGGCTAGCGCATCTGCAAGGACATTTTCTCTTTTGGGGATCTTGTAGATCGTTACATTCATAATTTGCTCCAACAATTTCATGGCATACTGAAAGTATTGCTCGAGCCTTGGTTTCAAAATTTTGTACTGTCCTGCGACCTGTTGTATGATCAACTGTGAATCGCCGTAGATGTTGATGTCTGTTATCCCCATCTGAATGGTTAACTCCAGTCCAGTTATAAGGGCTTTGTATTCTGCTTCGTTGTTCGTACACGGCTCTGTTAAGTGGTGGGAGTATCTTAACATCCCCCGCTCCGGCATTATAAATATTAGTCTGATTCCTTCTTACCGGGCACTATCGTTTGCAATTCTTTATCCTTCTACGCTGAAGATGCTCCGTCAAAGTACAGTTTCGAACGCTGATTATCGGGGTCTTCTAAGCTCATTATCTGCTCGTCGGGCAAGTCATCGTTGAGAGGCGATTCTGCCGGTAAAGGGTGTGCTACGAGGAAGTCTGCTAGGACTTGCCCTTTTATGGCACGAAGAGGGATGAAAGTTATATCAAATTGCAATAGTATCATCAACCACCTGGCAAGTCTACCAGAAAGCGACGGTCGGGTCATTAAATATTGTAATGAATTAACTCTCGAGATAAGGTTGACCTTATGAGAAAGCATGTAATTCCTGATCTTTTGAGCGGCGAAGATCAGGGCCAAACAATGCTTCTCAATCGAAGGATACTTTACCTTCGTCGGAATTAGAGGACGACTTATGTAGTAGAGAGCATTTTCTTTACCCTCGTCATTGACCTGGGCTAGCAGGGCTCCAAAGGAATCGTCTAAAGCCGCGGTATAAAGTATCAATGGTCTACCCGGGACTGGAGCTGCTAAGACAGGAGGTGTCATTAAATACTGCTTAATGTCCTCAAAGGCCCGTTGGCATTTTTCTTCTCAAACAAATTTGGCATCCTTTTTAATTAATGTCGAGAAGGCCTGACACCTACCTGACAAATTCGAGATAAAGCGTCAAAGATATGCTAATTTCCCTTGAAAGGATCATAATTGTTTCAAGGTTTTGGGAGGCGGCATTTCTAAGATAGCTTTAATCTTCTCCGGATCAATTTCAATTCCGCGATGTCGGACAACGAATCCTAATAATTTCCCAGAGGCGACGCTAAAGGTGCATTTCAAGGGATTCATCTTAAGGTTAAATCTTCTTAATTGCTCGAAAATAATTTTCAAATCATACAAGTGATCTTCCTTCAGTTTGCTCTTGATGACCACATCATCCACATAGCACTCGACTTGGTTGTGAATGAGATCATCAAAAATCCTCGTCATCGCTCTTTGGTAGGTTTCTCCTGTGTTTTTTAATCCGAAAGGCATTACTGTGTAGCAGTATACTCTGATTGGCTTTCTGAAGGTTGTGAGCTTTTCATATTCTGGTGCCATCTTTATCTGGTTGTATCCTGAAGATCCATCCATGAAAGAGAAGACTCCGTGCGTCGAAGCGATGTCGATCATCAACTCTGGAATTGGTAGCAGGAATTCGTCTTTTGGGCATGCTTTATTCAAATCTCTGAGATCCACGCAGATTCTGATTTGACCGTTCTTCTTACTGACTGGTGCCACATTGGCTAACCAAGTTATGTATTTTTCTTCACGGACGAATTTAGCGTCGATTAGTTTCTTGACTTCAGCTATAACTTGTTGTTCAATTTCTGAACGCATTCTTCTTGGAGCTTGTCTAACTGGAATAGCAGTATGATCCACTCCTAGCTTGTGAACTGCGACTTCTGGAGCTAATCCTGGCATTTTGTCGTAACTCCAAGCAAAACAGTCCTTGAATTCCATTAATAGCTTAATCATGTTTTCAAAGTCTTCTTTATTGAGTAAGGAGCTAACAAAGGTCGGCCTAGGCTCTTCGCTAGTACCTAAGTTAACTTCTATTAACTCGTCTATTGTAGATTTTATTTCTTCTTCAAATTCCGGCGGATCGTCTCTTATTGGTAGATCTTCAAGATTATCTGAAGCTTCCAAGCAGTCTTTATTAGGCTCGCTAGTGACAACCAAGCAAAATTCTGAATCATCAGCTGGCGCTACTGTGCCGAATCCAAGACCGTACTTTGAATTGGAAGGTCGACTAACATTATTCCATAATTTTTCAAAGCGTTGTGATTGATATTTCGTCCATTGTTTAGGTAAGACACCACGCTGAATTAAATTTTGAACACGGGGAGAATACCACTCAAAAGGCAATTCCATTAATTTAGATGAAGCAACATCTTCAAATTTTACATCATTCTCAATTTTGGAAGAAGAAGCACCACGGTAGAATTTGATCGGTTTAGCACCATCATTATGCACTTCCTTGACCACCATACTCTCGACCTTATTAGGATAGATCGGGGTCAGGGTCATAGTATGTACATGGTGGTTTATCTTCTCGTACATCGATTTGTATTCTTCATTGTTTTCATCTTCGAGAGAGATCTTGAACTGAGGTTTCTTTTGACTTATCTTCATCGCTTCCTTCTTGGTTTTTTCTTCTTCGGAATTGTCCTCCCAATCAACATCGATGACCGGTTTCTTCTGTTCAACTGTTCCACCGTTTCTTCCTCGACCTTGTCCCCGGCCTCGACCTCGGGTGCGAGTCCTGGAGAAACCTTCATCATCTCGCCGTAAGGGAGTGGTGAGTAACTGTTGAACAAGAACTTCAGGCTCTTCATCTTCTCGAACTCCCTTTTCTTCATTTGGTATGACATTTCTGGAAAAGATAGTTTTCTTTGGAGGCGAGTAGTAGGCTGCATCTTCATGGATTCCGATTTCATGAACGGAGAACGGTTGCAAGTCACCTTTGATGCACTGTTCTCCCCCTCCTTCATAATACTTTATGCATTGGTGCAGAGATGACGGTACCATCCGATTTTCATGGATCCACGGCCTACCCAGTAGAGCGTTGAACGATGTTTCAGAATCAATTATATGGAATTTTGTGGTTTTCTTTGCAAATCACCGATCTTCATTTATAGTGTTATTGATCCAAGAGCTCATTCTCCTTTCTGGTTGAAACCTCTTAGCATCATCATGTCCGTTTCGAGATCACGGGCAGCAATCTCCACGTATGCTAATGTTTGAAAGTTCATTATGTTGATTGATGCTCCCGGATCAACTAACACCTTGGAGAGCATGAATTTTCCGATGGAGACTGAAATGTACAACGGTCGATTGTGATCAGCTGTTCCAAGTAGTAGATCATTACCCCTGAAGGTAACACCACGCTGCTCTTTCAACGAGCAAACCTCGTTTAAGGAATTACCGGCCATTTGAGCTAAGCAAATCTCTGGATCTAGTAAGGCCTTGATCAGAGTTTCTCTCATCTCCTTTGATAGGATCAGAGCGTCGTAGAAGCTCAGTTTGGCTGGTAGCTTGATCCATGAAAAAAATACCTATTTTTATGCCTTTAAAGGTATTTTTGTGTTTTTGGATGTTAGTGTGGTTAGTAGTTTCCTAAGATGAAATTTGCACTTTATAGTACTACTTTGTTACCAGGCTCTTCAATTTTTCCTGAATGGGCAATTCCTCTGCTTTGGTTGACTCTTCCTGAGCAACCACCTGCTTTCCTTTATCTTTTGGTCCCACTCTCGGGGGTAGAACTTTTCCACTCCTTAGATTGACTTCTGTTATTTCTTCAGAATTTGGTGTCGAGTCTGTCGGTGTCTCCTCTCGAATCGGAACGGCCTGGCTCTTACGAAATTGCTTTGGAATGCGACAGCTCTAGTCCCCATCGTGATCGGAGCTCATCAGAATTCACAAACAGACTCATCGCTCCTTGAGCTTTCGTAGCCATTCTTGTGAATGCCTTTTCCTTCGTCGTGGTCGTCGAGGCTTCGTATGATTTGAGAATTGTTAATCGTATCGAAATTGAGATTCGGGTTAGGGTGGTTGTCGTTAGTGTGCGGCTTATTTTTAGGTTGTGTGTTTTATTTTAAAAAGGGGTCGCCTAACAGAAGTTGTCGGCGAATTTAAATTTTAAATTTAATTTAAATATATATATTTTAGAAAGTAGTATTTGATTTTGAAAATAATTTTTAAATTTAAAAGTTTTAAGATATGAGATTAAACCGATCTCACATCCACAAATAGTTTATATAAACGAGCACCGCACCACAAGCTAGTATATCTATCCCTCAAGGATAGACACCTTGCTTGATGGTGGGGCTCGATCAAATAAACTAGAAGTTTTGTGACATCCGTTTGAGCTGCACGAACCAATTTTATAAGCAAACAAATTCCCACTGCTTAATATGAAAGTATTAAACGGGGTTTATATTACACAGGTTCTTTAAAATTCCCTATAAGGAGCGAGCCCACTATAGTTAATTACATCTTTAGTGACGGGAATCACCTAAGAAAACTCTCGATAATAATCAATAACTCTGCTTTCGAGAATTTGAAAGTTTAAGGTTTTGAAGTTGAATTTTGGAATTTCAATAGGGAATGGATCGAATTTTGGAACATCTTGTTTTGTGAATCGAAAGGAAGAAAGGTAGGAGAAATCATCGATTCGAAGTGAACTTCGGTAATTTCCGACTATCCATCGTTTGGCTTGAGTTTAGGAAAGTCCTAATACTTATTTAAATGTTTTGATCTTGCCAATTTTAATTAATTAGGGCTTATATTTGTATGATAAAATCAAGCAAATAGCTACAGAAGATGTGAGGGTTTATGTCGTATCGGACGGCTACCTCGGAATCCTAAGACCGGTTAGGGCTTAATTTACATAAAATGATTATGCAAGTGCCTAACGAAAAGGTTGAGGATTTATGTTGCCTTAAGCGAAGCTCACTCGAAGTCCACATGGCTTTGTTGTTTAATCTTAAGAAGGTTTCTTTGAAGTAGGTTCGAGTTTCTGTCGACGACGATGGTCAGTGCGCCCACCATGCTCAAGTTCCTTGTTGTTGCGGAGGTTTAGTTTTAGAAACCATAAATCGGGGGATGAGAAAAGTATTTTGGTTTAGAGAAATCTTAATTTTCCGAGTGTTTTTTACGTTTTAATTAAAACAAATCTTAAAGTTGATTATAACGACATAGGTTAAGATCCCAGCGGTTCCATCCTTCAGGCATCATTATTTTTATCGGATTCACTTAAGTCCGGATAGATTTGCTAAACTCAATTGAATGAGTTCCACACTTTCATTTAGGCAGTGGGAAATCCCGTTAGCAACACGTAGGTTACATCATCAGAGGTATTCACGATCATCCGACGGGACGTTTTAGTTTAGTTGCGATTGTAGTTTTGTGTTACTGTTTGTGATTAAATTTTGAGTTGTTTTATATTTTGAAATGTTGTGGCGGTGAATTTTATCTTGCAATGACTTTTAACTTAATTTGGTTTCGAGTTTTAGGGACTATCCTAAAGGTGTGGGTTTTCATACTGTTGTTGTTTTATCATGCGAGAAAAGTAAAGTGCATTTACGATAAAGTAAATTGCAAGAAAGTAAATTGCAGAAAGTAAATTGCGATAAAATAAAAGCGTACCTGGAGAGTCTTCCCGTCATCCCAAGCTGCACTTAAAACACAATTAGAATATTTAAGCAAGTCCTAGGTAAAGCTAAGGAAAGGTTATGGTTTTCTACCAAATTCTAATCCATGGCTAGTCGACTCTTATGACGTCTAGGTTCTTTGTGTTTTTGTTTGAGGACGATTTTCTTCATCGAAAGAACAATTAAGTCCAATTGTTCTTATAAATATCCTATCATATTGAGGAAGTGCTTAAGAAGAATCTTAAACATCTTTTCGATATTTCTAGGATTGTTTTAAGTCGAATGAATTTAATTATACAAATGAATTAATCGTCAAAGAATTTGAAGTCTTGTTAACTTGCTCGAGTGAACTAGGACATTTGAATATCCTATGAGTGAAGTAACATTTCATTTAATGTTCTATTTAGGAGTTATGATGACTAAAGCATTTGAGGAGCAAATTGGTGTTGAGATGGTTTGATTTAAGTTAAAGGGTTGAGTCGGAATAGTGTTGAGTTATTTTATATTTAATTTCCTTTATGTCTTAGGTGATGTTATATTTAATTTAATTTAATTTAATTGAGTTTTAATTTAGTTTAACATAGTTCAATTTAATTTGATTTGGTGTTTAATTAATTTGATTTGATTTAATTTAATTTAATTATTTAATTTAATTTAATTTAATTTAATTGTTTAATTTAATTTAATTTAATTTTAATTATTTAATTTAATTTAATTTAATTTAATTTTAATTTAATTTAATTTAATTTAATTTAATTGATTTAATTTAATCAATTTAATTTACTTAATTTAATTTAATTTTTAATTTAGTTTTATCTTTAATTTTAATTGAAATTTTTGAAAGAGTTTAATAATTTAATTTTAGTTTAATGATTAAGTCTTTTAATATTTTAAATTTGAGTTATCATTTTAATTAGAAATTGAGTATTAATGAGATGATTAATTTAGGGATTTTTAAATTAAAGAATAAATCTCTTCCTAATAAATATCCCTTATTTTAATGATTCCAATTTTATTATTCTTCCAAATTTAATCCATTATTTAATTAAAGTTTAATTATTTTAAAATTTGTTTAATGAGTTTCTACCCTTTAATTATTTTAATTTCAATCATCCAAATCAGATTAAGATCAAATATTTTACTTGTTAATTTTTATTAAACCTAAAGTTTTAATTAAGGGTTGAAAGTTTAATTACCATTTTACCCCTTAAGCTTAATAATTTCATAACTCACTAAATTGAACTTAAATGAACTTGAAATTTTTATGTGACTTCACTCATATGTCAATAAAGACATGAGAGGAGAAAATGTGATTTTTCTGTATTTAATTTATTTATATAATTATTTTTGGTGGAAAATAGAGATTTTCAAGGAAAATTTGATAACATGACCAAAGGAAAGTTTCTGTCCTTAAGAAAATTAGGGGACATTCCTAATGACCAGAGAAGCACTTGGACCAATTTTGGTGATTTTTTGAATTATATTATTTTTATTATAATTATTTTGAGTTTTGGAGTGTTAATTAATTTAAAAATAAAATAGATGTTGAAAAGTGGATTTTATATTTTTCAAAAATCTCTCTGATATCAAGGAAACCAGAGAATCAAATTTTGCAATTTTCTGATTTTTCTATGATTTATTATAATTATTTTTAGTGAAAATGCTAGAAAATACATTTTTTTAATTTTAAAATTACCCTAGGGCTTTAAAATTCAATATCTCACTAAATAGACTTAGGAAAAATGTGGGATTTGTTCCTAAGTGATTAAAATTCAAAATTTGACATTTTGGTGAATTTTATTATTTTTGTGATTTTTATTATTTTTTAATTATTAAAAATATTAAAATATTATTAAAAATCAACTTTTTTAGAAAATTGAAATTTTAATTTTCTTAGGTTCCCCTGATATCAGAGAGGCTCCAAAACCAATTTGGTGAATTTTTGAAAAGTATTTTAAAAGTTATGAATTTTTAAAGTTTAAAATGGCTAAGTGACTTAATCGACCCGATTAGTGGGGCTAACCAAGTCTAATTGACCTCAAATTTTTATGGTAGATTCCTCGATCACTAAAGGTCGGTGGGGAATCGATTTCAAGTCAATTTGATACCTGGTTAACTCTAATTAATTAAAGGCACTATTTTGGGTGTTTAAGCCAGATTAGAGCTGTTTTAAATGAACTAAGTCAAAACCTATTTTTCTAGGGTTCTGCAGGTCATAAGGAACATCACCAAATTTTCCTAGAATTTATTTCACAACATCTTATTCTTGGAGTTAAAATACTCAAAACGGTGACATGAACTTGAAAAATCGAGAACTCCTCATAGGGATGGCCTACGACTTTGGAAAATTCGGGGAATGTTCCGAGTTCGGAGGCTTAAAAGCCCATGGTCTCATGCCATGGTGAATTGTATGCATGCATGGAGAATTAAAACAATGCGAGAGAGTAAATAAATTATAAAAAATAAAATACTTGATGAAATTAAATGATTTCTTTTCCACATTATTCTCCTACATTCCGCTGAGCGAGAGGGTATTTTTATTTTATTTTTGTGATTTTTCTACACAAAGATATGGATTTTTGAAGTTTAGGGAATTAAATAAATCAGAAAATACCTATTTATCTACTTATCCACGCGGCGCCGGTGAGAACATCGGCGACTCCGAAGGGGTACGTGTCGCGTGTGTGATTGGGCGCCGCCATCCGAGTCGGCGGCCGGGCCCCGCGGTTCTCGCACCGTTTCTCGGTCAGACGCCATCGAGCCGTTCGTCCGCGCGTGTATTGAATGGACGGCATCCGTTCATCGTCCCGAGTGTTCTCGCCGAGAGCCGTCCACACTAAATCCACAAGATCTCGCTCGATTCTCGATGGATTTTTACGTTCTTATACTACATGGATTCGTCTCGAAGAGACGAACACATCTATACGGCTAACATGCATTGAAACTAAGGCATTTGAAATAGAGAATCTTCGGAAGCTCGGGATGAAGAGTTAGCTCGTACCTTGGCTCGGAGAAGTGTGGCTTGATCGAGAGTTGTTGCACCTTCGATTGGGTCTGTGAGCTCCGGATGAAGTCTCTGCAGTGCAGTGAATTGTACGGATATGATTTCGACCAAGCCGATCCACAAAGCTTGGAGAGCTGGAGCAAGCTGGGTGGCATGGAGATGGGGCTTTTGATGGTGGACACCTTCCCTTGGTGCAGTGAAGGTGTAGAGCCAATCGATTTGAGAATTGGCTCCGTTGTGGAGAAGTGTCACGGTTTTGGGTGGAATTTCGACTACGAAATTGAGCTTTCGGAGGAGAAATGGCGGGGGAATTTCATTCGGGGATCGAGTGCTCTAAGGATGGAGAAGGGTGCGGAACAATTTTGGCGAGTTTTGGCGAGGTTTGTGCTTCTCTCCTCTCATGGCCGAGAGGGTGGAGTTTAAATAGAAGTGGTGAGGAGGCCTCCAGGGGGAGTTAGGGCTTGGGATCGAGTTGCTGCGGTGAGGAGAAGATCGGCCATGGTGACCACTAGGGATGGGGCGGCTCGGCGAGTGAGAATTTCAATGTTGGCTCACATGTGAGCTCTCGGCCATGGTGTTTTCCGGCGGCACAGTGGCGCGGCCGGCCGAGGTCGAGTCACCCTCGAAGCTCGGGTGGGTCGGGGCTGGAGGTTTGTGCGATCGATTGGCAATTGCCATGTGTAAAGGAGTTGGATTGAAATGGAATGGGGGATGAGCTTATTTTGGGTCCAAATGGGTCGACTCACCTTTTGGGCTTGGTTCACCTCCCCATGGCTCTGATTTTGAGGTTGAGAGGATCGGTTGGGTCGGCCAGAGAGAGTGGTGTGGTCTCTATCCATGATGAGGTGGCTAAACATGGTTTAGTGTGTGACATGCTTAAGGTAAAAAAGGCTTAATGAAAGATTAGGAAAGGAGCCCCTCCTTTTACCATTAATGGCATGGTCACATGTCAAGCCTCCCATGGCTTCATGTGGCTTGTCGATGGCTTGCATGGCTTGTCTTTGGCTTGGAGAAAGTTGAGTCGATTTCATAAAAATGGGTTTTAAGAAATTTTTGGTAATTTGATGGGAATTTGGATGAAGCTTCATTTGGAATAATTCAATGATGATTTTAGGACTTAGGTAATGGATTTAATTAAATAGATGACAAATGGAGATGTCATGTGGGCTTTAGGGTAGATTTGGGCTTTTGAATTTTGGAGGAAATGGGCTCTTAGAAGGGTTTAAGGGAAGTGGGCTTTTAAGTTTATGAATGTGTTCATGGATGAAAATTTTTGTAAAAGGTTGGGCCAAATAATTGTTGGGTTTAGCTCATGGATGTGTCATGAGTAACTTGAAGCAAATTTGGGGTAGTTTGGGCTTGAATTGGGTTGGATTTGGATTCTTTTGGTGAATGGGCCGATATAGGTCCGAATGGGCCGAGTTGGGCCAATGTTGGGCTAGGGTTGAAATTGATGTAAAATAAATGTTGAGAAATGTTTATAGGAGTGTTTCAAAGAGGTTTTGACTTTGGTTGGGCTTTGATTTTTGGGGTTTGGGTTCATTTGGGTTAGGTTTGGGCTTAGGTCGAAAAATGGGCCTTAAGGTCGAAAGTGGAATTGGATCCAAATGTCAATCAAATTGGACTTGGATTTGGTCTAAATTGGTATTAGGAATGTTGAATTGAAGTTTAGAATTGAATTGAACCAAAATTGGGGACAATTGAGCGAGGTTTGGTTTGACATTGGGTTCGCTTAGGGTTAAAATGGAGTCGATTTGGGGGTTTTGACAAAAGTAGGGTAAATTGACAAAATTGGCCCATGGTGTAGTTGGACAAAATGAAATTGGGAATATTTAGGATTTTCTGGAATTTTTTGGGAATTTTCTGAATTTTTTGGATTTTTAGGCCAAGAAGGGTATTTTGGGTATTTGGAGGGTATTGGGGGGTATTCTTGGAATTTTTGGTATTTTTGGGTATGGATGATCAATTTGAGTGATGTGGAGATGTTTGAGATTGATTTTGGAAAATTTTGGGTAATTTGGAAATTTTGCAAAAATTTGGGTAATTTCAAGGGTTTTGGGTAGGTTTAGTAGGTGTAGGGTCTCGGGGGTCAAAAATTGAAAATTTGGGAAATTGAAGATTGGGTGAATTTGAGTGGGGTGAAATCATTTTGGTTGAGCCATGAAGCCATTTCGAAGCCCATATGAGCCATGAAAGGACTCATTTGAGGCATTCAGTATGTTGTTCTAACCCTCTTAGCGAGGGCTTAGGGGTTAAGGACCATCCATGTGAATCACCTACATGAGTCGAGGAGATCGAAGTTGGGTATGGGTGTAGTTTTAGGAGGTGTGTGGAAATGTAGTGTGTAAGTGTAGTGTAAGTCGGCCCCTTCAGCGGACCGAGCCGCGGGGGCGGTCACTAGGCCCGAAGAGTCTATAGGAACTCATCCTTTAAACTTCCACATTTGATTTCGACCCTCACAGGTGATTAGGGGTCTATAGTCGAGTTTGTGGAGTTTGCGGGGAGTTTAGAAGTGGTTTGAATTTCTAAAAGGCGGGTCCCGATTCTAGTCCTCTAAGATAGTCGAAGGAAAAGCTGAAGGTAGATCCTAGCACTAGCAAAGAAGAAAGGAAGACCTCATCAAAAATGAGGTCAACAAATGGACCTCCGATAGGTGTGGTGGTGACGGAGCACACGCGCGTATTGGTGTTGACCGAGCGATCAACAAAACCAACACGGATGTCCAAGTGACAAACTTGGGACGGAGCAAAAGAATTTCCGTTGGGGAGTGTCGAGCATATCTGCGGCGCGAGATTCACGAACTCTCGTGCAGGGAAAGGAAAAGGAGGTAAATCCCGAATCACATGATGCGGGGAATTTCGATTTAGATTTTATTTTGTTTTAGTTTAAGTTTTGATGTGTGAGTTTAAATTTTAGTTTGGAGTTTCGATTTAGATTGAAGTTTGTCGAAATTAATTTGAGGGATTTGATTTGAAATGAAAATTGGGATTTTGAGGTTTTAGATGTAACATCCCCAACCTCGAAAGAAAATTGAATTGATTAGATTGAATCATTGCGATGAGAAGATATCTCGGAAGTAATGCGGTGTTGGATGTAAAATCCTTAACCTCGAGAGTTTGATTTTGATGTATTTCGGTGCGATAGGGAAAGAATCCTAAAGCGATGCGGTCTCGGATGTAAATTCTTTAACCCGGGAATTTGATTTGATGTATTTCGGTGCGATAGGGAAAGAATCCTAAAGCGGTGTAGTCTTGGATGTAAAATCCTCGACCCAAAGTTTGAATTTTGATGTATTTCGGTGCGATAGGAAAAGAATCCTAAAGCGGTGCGGTCTTGGATGTAAAATCCTCGACCCAAAAGTTTGAATTTTGATGTATTTTAGTGCGATAGGGAAAGAATCCTAAAGCGGTGCGGTCTTGGATGTAAAATCCTCGACCCAAAAGTTTGATTTGATGTACTTCGGTGCTGATAGGGAAAGAATCTAAAGCGGTGCGATCTTGGATGTAAAATCCTCGACCTAAAAGGTTGAATTTGATGTACTTCGGTCGCGATAGGAAAGAATCCTAAAGCGGTGCGGTCTTGGATGTAAAATCCTCGACCCAAAAGTTGAATTTTGAAGTATTTCGGTGCAATAGGGAAAGAATCCTAAAGCGGTGCGGTCTTGGATGTAAAATCCTCGACCCGAAAGTTTGATT
The DNA here is from genome assembly GCA_022702705.1 of Papilionanthe hookeriana x Papilionanthe teres. NCBI lineage: Eukaryota > Viridiplantae > Streptophyta > Magnoliopsida > Asparagales > Orchidaceae > Papilionanthe > Papilionanthe hookeriana x Papilionanthe teres. The sequence goes on along the minus strand of CM040429.1, from coordinate 31,915,512 downwards.
TGATGTACTTCGGTGCGATAGGGAAAGAATCCTAAAGCGGTGCGGTCTTGGATGTAAAATCCTCGACCCAAAAGGTTGAATTTGATGTACTTCGGTGCAATAGGAAAAGAATCCTAAAGCGGTGCGGTCTTGGATGTAAAATCCTCGACCCAAAGTTGAATTTTGATGTATTTCGGTGCGATAGGGAAAGAATCCTAAAGCGGTGCGGTCTTGGATGTAAAATCCTCGACCCAAAAGGTTGAATTTTGATGTATTTCGGTGCGATAGGGAAAGAATCCTAAAGCGAGTGCGGTCTTGGATGTAAAATCCTCGACCCGAAAGGTTGAATTTGATGTATTTCGGTGCGATAGGGAAAGAATCCTAAAACGATGCGGTCTTGGATGTAAAATCCTCGACCCGAAAGGTTGAATTTTGATGTATTTCGGTGCGATAGGGAAAGAATCCTAAAGCGGTGCGATCTTGGATGTAAAATCCTCGACCCGAAAGGTTGAATTTGATGTATTTCGGTGCGATAGGGAAAGAATCCTAAAGCGGTGCGGTCTTGGATGTAAAATCCTCGACCCAAAAGTTTGAATTTGATGTACTTCGGTGCGATAGGAAAAGAATCCTAAAGCGGTGCGGTCTTGGATGTAAAATCCTCGACCCAAAAGTTTGAATTGATGTATTTCGGTGCAATAGGGAAGAATCCTAAAGCGGTGCGAGTCTTGGATGTAAAATCCTCGACCCAAAAGTTTGAATTTGATGTAGTTGATATTTGATTCGAGATCGGAAGAAATTGAATTTGAATTTGATTGAGACTTGAAATGCGGAAAGATTGAATTTGAGATTTGGAAGGATGAGTTTGAACTCGATTGAAATTTGATTTAAGATTTGATTTGAAATTTGGAAGATCAAATTTGAAATTTGATCGAGATTGGATTTGGAATTTGATTGAGAATTTGACTTGGAATTTGGAAAGATCAAATTTGAAATTTGATCGAAATTTAGAATCTGGAAAGATTGAATTTGAGATTTGGAAGGATGAGTTTGAACTCGATTGAAATTTGATTTAAGATTTGATTTGAAATTTGGAAGATCAAATTTGAAATTTGATCGAGATTGGATTTGGAATTTGATTGAGAATTTGACTTGGAATTTGGAAAGATCAAATTTGAAATTTGATCGAAATTTAGAATACGGAAAGATTGAATTTGAGATTTGTGTTGATTTTGTTTATCTTTTAATGGTTCAAATTTTATTTTATTGTTTATTTAATGTTCATGTGAACTTGGTGTTTGTCATTTTTCAGATTTTTTTTTTTTTTTTTTTTTTTTTTTGGGTTCGGACCCAATCATAAGTAATTACTCCGCCCGTGTTTCTTAGGGATGAAGAATTCATTCCTTCGAAACATCAGGTAGCGTAATACTTTTTCAAGTATCGTCCGTTGATCGGAAGCATATGTCGTTCTCCACGGCGATTCACTAGTTGGTAGGAACCTCTGAGTATCTTGCTTGACCACGAATGGTCCTTCCCGAGTGGGTTCGAATTTTCCTCCTATCTTGCGGTGTGCGAGAATAGGTCTCTTGAGAACGAGAACTAAGTCACCAACTTTGAAGGTTCTCGGGCGGACCGGTTGTCATGGGCTTGAACCATCTTAGCTTGGTATAGTTCTAAATTCATGTTGCGGCGCAAGTCTTTTCCCTTCCGAGCTTTCTAATTCTTCGAGTCGTAATCGGCGTTTTCTTCGTCGTGATCTTGTTTGCAAGTGCAATTCGAGTGAAGGAAGGCTGAACCTCACAAAGGTAACACCGCCTCGGACCCATACACGGAGAGCGTAAGGTATAGCTTGAGTAGGAGTTCGAAGGTTGTCCGGTAGGCCCATAAGGCTTCTAACAATTTCTCGTGCCAATTTCTCTTATTATCGTCCGGGGTTTTCTTTAAGATTTGAACGAGAGTTTTATTAAAAGCCTCGGCGAGACCGTTTGCTCTTGGGTAGTAAATTGTCGAGTATCGCCGGTCGATTCGTGTCTCTGACAAAATTGTTGATTTGTGTGCTTCGAATGCTGACCCATTATACGAGATGATCTGCGCGGCACTCCGAAACGGTAGACAACTTGGTTCTTGAAAAGCGCTGGCACGTGGTGTGCTTTCACTTCTCTAAGTGAGGCCCTTACTGCAGCTTGGAAAAGTAATCTGTAGCTGCAAGAATGAAACGATGTCCTTTCGAAGATGGTGGTTCTATTGGACCCACTATATACGTGCCCCAACATTCGAAACGGCCGCGACGCAATTGTCGGGTGTAGCACATTTGGAGGTTGGTGTAGAACCACTCCGTGCACTTGGCATTGGTGACCGGCTCTTGGCGATTTTCATGCGGTCGGTCATCATCGAGGGCCGGTAGTACCTAGTCTTTTAATTTTCATCTTCATTTTTGGACCCGGCGGTGAGCGCCACGAGTCTGAATGCACTTCTTTAACGATTTCACGGGCCTCGGACCAGCTTAGGCACCTTAGCCACATTTGATCAAAAGACCTTACGTATAATGTGTTGTTTATTAATGCGTAGGACGAGTTCTTTTCTTGATGCGATGGGCCGGCGACCTATCGTACAGTAGCTTTCTGTTTGCGGGTAGTCACATCGATGGTTGTCGCCCGATCTTCGTGTTTTTACGTCCATCTGCTTGTTGATTCTTTTTCTTTTCTTGATTTGTGTATTGTGTCTATCGTGCTTGTGATAGGACTGACGTCAGTGAGTCGACACTTCCATTTGATTCATCTTGCAAACGAGGCAAATTCTTTTGCGAGACGGGCTAAAGCATCTGCTAAAGCATTCTCTTTTCTAGGAATTTTGTAGATTGTCACATTTGGAATTTGTTCAACAATTTGTATAGCATCTTGGAAGTATTGTTCGAGTCTTGGTTTAAAAATTACTTGTATTGTCCGCGATACTGTTGAATGATTAGCTTGTGAATCCCGTAGATGTTGATGTCTGTTATCCCCATTTGAATGGTTAATTCCAATCCCGTTATGAGGGCTTCGTATTACTGCCGTTGTTTGTACACGGTTACGTCAGTGGTAGGAGTATCTTAACATCCCCAGCTCCGGTGTTATAAAGATTAGCCCGATTCTGCCTTACGCGAGACACTTATCACTTGCGATTCTTCGTCTTTGTGTGCTTGAAGATGCTCCGTCGAAATACAATTCCCAACGTCGATCATCGAGGTCTTCTAGGTTCATTATTTGTTCATGCGGCGGATCGTCGTTGAGAGGTGATTCGGCGGCGAAAGGGTGTCTTTGCGAAGTACTGCTAAGACTTGTCCCTTCTACGGCACGCGGAGGCACGAAAGTTATATCGAATTGCAATAATATCATTGACCATACGGCAAGTCGTCGGAAAGTGTTGGACGAGTCATCGAAGTATTGCGATGGATTAAACTTCGAAATCGGAGTTGACCTTGTGAGAAAGCATGTAGTGCACGAGCTTTTGAGCGGCGAAGATCGGGGCCGAACAATGCTTTTCGATTGCGGGATACCTTACTTCCGTCGGAAGTAAGCGACGGCTTAAGTAGTAAAGAGCATTTTCTTTACCCTCGTCATTGACACAGGCTAACGGGGCTCGGAGAGTCGTCTAGAGCCGCGGTGTAAAGTATCAGTGGTCCACACGAGGCTGAGGGCGCTAAGACGGGAGGTGTCATTAAATATCGTTTAATGTCTTCGAAGGCCTTACGGCATTTCTCTTCCCAAATAAATTTGGCGTCCTTTTTAACTAGTGCGAGAAGGTGACACCTACTGACGGGTTTGAGATAAAGCGTCGAAGATATGCCGGCTTCCTTGAAAAGATCGTAATTGTTTTAAGGTTTTGGGAGGCGGCATTTCTAAGATAGCTTTAATCTTCTCGGATCGATTTCAATTCCACGATGTCGGACAACGAATCTGAGAATTTCCGGAGGTGACGCAGAAGACGCATTTTAAGGGATTCATCTTGAGGTTAAATTGTCTTAATCGTTTGAAAACAATTCTCGAATCATACGGTGGTTTTCCTTTACTTTGCTTTTGATGACGACATCGTCACGTAGCATTCAACTTGATTGTGGATGAGATCATCAAAAATTCTTGTCATTGCTCTTTGGTAGGTTGCTCCTGCGTTCTTCGATCCGAATGGCATCATCTGTGTAGCAAAATACTCCGATCGGCGTTACGAATCTTTGTAAGCTTTTCATCTTCTGGAGCCATTTTTATCTGGTTTGTATCACGAAGATCCATCCATGAATGAGAATATTTCATGTGTCGAAGCAATATCGATCATCGAGTTCAGGAATTGGTAGAGGGAATTCATCTTTTGGACATGCCTTGTTTAAATCTGCAAGTCCGCACAAATTCGATACGACCATTCTTCTTTACGTGGCACCACATTGGCTAACCGGGTCGGGTATTGTTCTTCACGGACAAATTTAGCGTCTATTAGCTTTTTAACTTCGGCTATGACTTGTTGTTCGATTTCCAGGACGCATTCTTCAGGACCTTGTCGGCCGGGAGCAGTAGGATCCACTCCTAGCTTATGGTACGCGACCCACAGGGCTAATCCTGGCATTTCATCGTAGCTCCGAAGCAAAGCGAGTCTTTAAATTCCATTAATAACTTGATTATTTCTTCGGAGTCTTCTTTATTGAGTAAGGAGCTAACAAAGGTAGGTGCTAGGCTCTTTCTTAGTACCTAAGTTAACTTCAGTTAACTCATCATGTGTGGATTTAATTTCTTCTTCGAATTACGGTGGAGCGTCTCCGATTTGTAAATCTTCGAGTTCGTACGTAGTTTCCATGCGGTTTTCATTGGACTTGCAAGTGACAACCAAGCAAAATTCGGTATCGTCAAGCGACCCTGCGTGCGTAGAATCCGAGTCCATACTTTGAATTGGGAGGACGGCGGAGTTATTCCATAACTTTTCGAAATGTTGTGATTGGCCTTTTGTCGCGTTGTCGAGGTAAGAAACCACGTTGAATTAAATTTTGAACACGGGGAGAGTACCGCTCGAAAGGTAATTCCGTGAATTCGATGAAGTGACATCTTCGAATTGTACATTATTTTCGAGTTTTGGAGGAAGAAGCACCATGGTAGAATTTGATCGGCTTTGCCGCAGTCACTACGTACCTCTTTGACCTGCATACCCTCGATCTTATTAGAATGGATCGGAGTTAGGGTCATAGTATGTACGTAGTGGTTAATCTTCTCGTACATTGATTTGTATTCTTCGTTCTTTTCATCTTCGAGGGAGATCTTGTATTGCGGCTTCTTTCGACTTATTGTTGCTGCTTCTTGCTTGATTTCTTTTCTTCTTCGGAACTTATTTTCCCGATCGACATTGATGGTTGGTTTCCTGCATCCCGATTGTCCTAGTGTCTACCGCGGCCTCGTCACGGCCTCGACCTCGGATGCGAGTTGTGGAGACGCCTTCTACCATCTCGCCGGAAGGGAGTGGTGAGTGGCTGTTGGACTAGAACTTCGAGGTTCTTCGTTGTCTCGAACTTTCTTTGCTTCATTTGTTACGGTATCTGCGGAGAAGATTGTTTTCTTTGGCGGTGCATAATAAGGCTGCATCTTCATGGACTCCAATCTCATGTACGGAGAATGGTTGTAAGTCACCTTTGATGCCTTTGTTCCCCTCCATCGTAGTACTTGATGCAACTTGATGCGAGAGATGATGGTACCATCACTGTTTTCATGTATCCGTAGGTCGGCCCGACAAGCGTTGAACGACGTTTACGAATCGATTATGTGAAATTTTGCGGTTGTCTTTGCTAAGTCACGGTCTTCATCGATAGCGTTATTGACCGAGGGGCTCTTTCTCCTTTACGGTTGAATCCTCTTAATAACATTTTGTCGGCCTCGAGCTCGCGAGCATCAATTTCCAAGTATCTTAGTGTTCGAAGACTCATTATATTGATTGATGCTCTGGATCCACCATACTGCGGAGAGCGTAAACTTCCCGATTGTAAGCTGAAATGTACAACGGTCGGTTGTGATACGCTGTCCCAAGTAGTAAGTCATTGTCCCGTGAAGGTAACGCCTGTTTGTTCCTTTAACGAGCAAACCTCATCTAAGGAATCTCCGGCCATTTGAGACTAAGCGAAATCTGCGGATCGAGTAAGGCCTTAATCGGAGCTTCTCTCAATCTCCTTTGATAAGATGAGAGCATCGTAAATGCTCGGTTTGGCCGGTAGTTTCCTAAGATGGGCTAGCACGTTGTAGTCACTTTGTTCTCGTGCGTCTCGGCTTCTTCTCGAATGGGTATTTCTTCTGTTGGGGTTGGTTCTTCTTGAACGACCACACGCTTTCCTTTGTCTTTTGGACCCATTCTCGGAGGTAGAACTCTTCCACTTCTCGAGTTGACTTCTGTAATTTCTTCGAATCTAGTGTTGAGTTTGTCGGTGTCTCCTCTGAATCGGAATGACTGGCTCTTACGGATTATCTTCC